>CAJNAR010000145.1:0-1218497 GCA_905220665.1 Albugo candida | reverse complement strand
CCTAAACCCTAAACCCTAAACCCTAAACCCTAAACCCTAAACCCTAAACCCTAAACCCTAAACCCTAAACCCTAAACCCTAAACCCTAAACCCTAAACCCTAAACCCTAAACCCTAAACCCTAAACCCTAAACCCTAAACCCTAAAACCCTAAACCCTAAACCCTAAAACCCTAAAACCCTAAAACCCTAAAACCCTAAAACCCTAAAACCCTAAAACCCTAAAACCCTAAAACCCTAAAACCCTAAAACCCTAAAACCCTAAAACCCTAAAACCCTAAACCACAATACCTTGCGACCTCCTACCCCTCCACTCACGAGTTTCCATCGGCTCCTTGCCAAAGCTTACGTCCTCAAAAAAAAAAAAAGGATGGTATTTTCGCGGCATGAACAGAAAAAAAAAAGACGAAGATGGAGTACCATTTATTCTGGTCATCGATGGTATCGAGATCACCCTATACCATGATGAAGCGATATGTAAACCATCTAACAACTTGGTTCTCGGAAGAATAGCGTTGGAGCAATTTTCGTTTACAACGATGAGAAAGGTTACGGAAACTGGAACGGAGTACTCAATATTTTTTCCTAAAACTGGCGGGTCAGCTTCGCGGGCTCACGTTGCCATCGATCAAAGCTAACAATACACCTTCTTGATGCCACAATCTTGCTTCTTTAAATTTGCCTGCCGCGTCAAACTCATGCTCCAGCTAAACATCTTCGTGTTACTTATTCAACTAGGCAGTCTCAACCATCATCGGCTCCATTCCTTGCTAGATGCAGACTATCTAATCACATCAAGGCTTTTCTTGACGTGGTCAATTTTTACTGCAACGAGGTAGCACACACACGAAGCTCGTATCAAACTGATTTTTCCACATTGAAGGCCATCGAAATACATAAGATTTGAATATAAAATCTTCTTATAGTGCTCGCAAGACCCCTCTTGGCATCTCAATACTTCATCAAATGGTCAGAAGAGCGGTAATGGCACGTTGAGTGATAGGCAGCGTTTTTCGAAGTGATACGCAATCCCGACAGCAGCACTTATTGAAGTAAGTCCTGGATACTATATGCTGTTTGTAGTGTCCCACCACCAGCAAGATTCTCGCAAAGAATGTCGGAAGGTGTCATGGACGTTTTTACTTCAGGCGTTTTATGCACCTTCCGTTAGAGCTGATCCGGTGCGGTGGTTTTGTAACGAGTTTTAAGAAAGATAACGAGCATAAATATTAAATTTACTTCTAGATTTTCCACCTATCACTCCGCTAACTTCTTCTCTACACTAGAGAATTTTAGTAAAGAAGTGATCAGGAGATTCGTAAGCTGGATTTGAGAAGACTGAAGGCATATATACAGCCGTTCATCTTCGGACAGCACCATCACGCTCTATGAGGTATAATCGCCAGATGTGATCTTACCAAACTCTCTTATCCGTCTAATGCTGCGGGTTACTTTGGCTTCTTTGCATACGATCACGATCAGTTTATTTAGCTCTTTCCTGCTGCTGCGATAGTGATTTGTTGTGTGCATGAACTTGTAACTGCACACAATACTCTATTGAAGAGCATTCTACACTCCGTCCGTTTCTATTAAGCTTTATTTCCGTATCTAGCGTCATTCCAGCTTACTTGTATGCGGCTGGTATAGTTGGTTGGCTGGAGCCAAGTATGCCTGAATTATAGCTTCTAACGCTTTATATGTTTTCGTCTTCATGGCTTTTATATACAACGCATCTCATAGCGTCATTTGCTCGATTGACTCGCAAATGTACACCATGTACACCAAATGATAGATCACCCTTTCTTGCTGTCCAATCTGTCCAAAAATTCTGTCAATGTTACCACTGACACTACTCGGATGTTCGACACCAACATCACTCTTCCCATTTTTTTTGGTCTTTATTGAAAGTCTCCTTGGATGATCCACTGTCACACTAGCCTTCCATTATTTTGAAGGCTTTTATCCTAATCCAATGAATCCCTTCTTTCAGCACACTTTGCTTTTTGATTTTGCACCCATTCTCTTACTTCGTGATTGCTGGATCTGAACGTAATGCATCGATTCTTTCAGCCTAAGTATGTACTAGCACGAATTCTATACTTCTATGTTCTTGCACAGTTGTTTAGCTCTATTAAACTTTTCGTGATGGCATGCCTTTGAGACAAAATCAAAGCTATTGTATATTTTGCACATTTTGTGTTATATTTGTAATGATCCGCTTCTTCTGATAGTATACCTTAATATGACATGTCAACGCTCACATTTTCCTGTATATGACGTGAGAAAAATCAGCTAGCAAACTGCGCCAAGCCGCTTTAAAACCGAGCTAATTAGTAATACACCTATGAAAACTGGCCTAAATTTCGATGTGCGAAGCAAGCTAGCACCTGACACTTCCTGCGTCAAAGCAACGTTTTCTTTGAGCGATTCGAGTGTTATAATCGTGTTCCAGCACTTATGTAAGAGCTTTGTTGCTTGACGTAACGCAACTCAGCATGGCTTTGTGTGATCATCGCCATATCATTCGTTCTCATGTAGAAAGATGATATATCGCGGCTCACGCTATTATCGCCTTTTCTCTACTTGTGTATCTGTCCAGTCTTGGAGATGAAAGTTATAGATCACAGGAAGGGAAGCGCGGGTGGACAAAGCAATGCCCTACTTAAATATTTTTTGCATAAGCGAACCGTTTCAATACTACCACGCTATTGCATGAATCTAAATCATCGCGCTGAAGCTCTTGCAGATTATTCGTAGATTTTGAAGTTGTGGTGTCGGTAAGTCCATTGCCGACCACACTCGTTTATTGTATATGCAAAAAATTGATCCTATGTTTGATGTATTGGGAGCCATCGGAAATTCTCTCTTTATAAGTCATTGTTATGCACGCTTGGATGTATGCTCGACGAAACACTCATCTTGTCGTCTAATAAAGCTTATTTCGATCAAGTATACAGCTCAACTCATTTTTCACGCAGAGCGGCTTCCTTTTCCATCATTTGATAGATAGATAGGGTGTTGCTCCACGTTGGAAGATATGATATGTTAGCTACACGAGTTCAAGCTCATTGATGGTTCAAACACACTTGTTTGACTACGCCCTGAAATAGACAAATATTTCTTTGGAGCTTGCATAAATCCAGACATCTGCACTCTTTCACGTCGATATAAGTGCACTAGATATGTCAGGAACGCGCAATGTAGGAAGAAATTGGTGAGATAGGATCCTAGAGTCTATCAGATAAAGCTCCTGGATCAATTATATGCGGTATTGTTCTTGATTCTTCTCTTGTTTGAAATACTTTGAATGATAAGAATCGAAACAAAAATTCATATCAACATCAATGGATTATGATGAAACGTGGGAGGTGTTATAGGCGCTTTGTGAGATTTGCTTCGCTTTCGAGTAGTCTCCGTATGAGAATTGAGTTGGCGTGGCTTTACATATGAAAAAAATTAGGACCTACAACGCATTGACTACCGCTGCATCTTTATTTTTTAATCACGTATCTTCCTGATATGATATCGATAGACATTTCCAATAAGAGTAAGAATCGAAAAAAGTTTCATCATCCGTGATAAAAAAATCTACCTGAATTTATCAGCATTCTATTATCAACAACAAAGTATTTGACATTACGTACTGCACATTCTCTATTCATTGTGACTGATATTGTGAGGAAGTAGAGGAAAAAAATACTATGCATAAGCTCACAAATATGACCCTACAGCATATATATGAATTTGTCTTTGGACTATCATTTCTTGCGATCAAGAACATTGAATCTTGACGTCCTTCGCTTTTGTCAAAGGTAGTTCAAGATAGGTCCATAGTAGGGAAGGTGATTTTATGCACTCAGGGCGTCTGTAAGATGAACATCTCAGTGCATATCTCCTTGTCGCTATGCTTTGATGCGTCCCGAAGAAGAAATCAGCACATTGAATTAGAAGAGTCTCCACTCAAGGTCCCAACAATGTCAGCTTATATTCGGAACTCAAATCCTTAGTATCCAACGATTAGCAACGGATCGACATAGAGATATGGTTCCAACGCGGAACAGTACTATTGCATCAGATCGATAACAAAGTGTCTTAATGACCCTCACGCCCAGCGGAGTCTTCACTCACTTCTCGCTTGCAGCAAACATATTTGTGAATTGACCACATAGGTGAGGAGGCATTCTTGATACACTGCAAAATCTAATATTAATGACCATAGTGAGTTCTCTGTACCTGGGCAACGAGAAAAGTGCGTAGAGACCATCGCATCGATCTGATTCAACCTAGATCTACACTATGCATTTGGTTGACTTTTGGAACATGAATAGCATCAAACGAGATGTAGAAAGTTTTTTTTTAATTGAAAGGACATATTTTCCAGTCATGAAGGTATCATATCTGCATACGGAGAGAGACTATAAAACTTGAACGACTTTGTCTTCGAGATTTGGTTGTTGAGCTCAAAGACTGAACAAGTGCACGTTAATAATTTATAGCACTTGTTTACGCATGACATTTCAAATAGTATGAAGCAGTCATGTATCACTTTTGAATATGAACAATTGGGATTTCTCATGGAGTTTGATCGCTTCAGTTGTCACAAAAATCAACCAAAAACAGAAGGAAACGTTACTTCTTACGCTTTTGGAGGAAGAGTGATGGAGGACATTCCATGTCTGCCTATCAAATCTGTAGCATCGAAATTTGAAGGGATCGTACAGAAATGAAAATGGAAAACAAAAGAAGGATTTAGCACCCCTTACAAATTGATTTTCATTAACTTGCAACTCTCTCGTATTACTAATATATCGTCAACACCACAAATGGTGCTATCCTTTGAACAGAGTGAATAGATCTATGGGTAACACCATTTCCTGGAGATTGAGAGAATCTTCTCGGATTACTCGAACTTCTAGAGCTTTTGATATACTTTATCTTACTTCTCCTTAAAATAGATTTGAAAAAGTACCTGTTATTGCGTGGCTTCCAAACTATCAATCTCAGTTTCTGTGCTAAATATCGTATCACGTAAAGCAAGAAAAATGGTGACCGCTTTCTCTTGCTGAAATGAGATTTGAGCGAGCCAAATTGGTCGGTTGATACCATCGTGCTGTGATACAGAACGCCACTTGTAAATCACATCTCATTCGCACATGAAAGCAACATTCCCTTCAAATCCAAGAAAAATCCAGTACATCTTCTTTTTGTAACCTTCTCGATGATGTTGACACTCGTAATCTCTTTCACGAGAAAATCCATCTAGAAGTGCAAGTTGTTTACTACCAAGACCTGTGATCAAGTACGTCCATACCTCTGTAAAGTGAGCCAAATGAAGCTGGAAGTCATCAGATTCTGGACAACTTGTAACACATTTCAATTCTTTGTAGCGGAGCTACTATAGCTCTTTGCCAGAGGAAGGCTATCTGCTAGGCGAGCAATTAAGTTCTTGAGAGAACTCGACTCAACGAGTCAACAAGCTGAAGAGCTTCCGGTCCTTGTTCAAGGGACCAAAGGATTGGAATCGACAACACAAAGTGCACAAGATCTGAGACGCCTTAACAAGGCACGTGTCTCTAATCGATCGAAAGGGGACAGTTCTTTATTTATTTTTATCTAAAAGAATACCTTACTATAAACGTACCTAATCTAGGTAATAATGTTCGGTGGCTGACACGCGTCAGCCTCACAAACTCAGGTAAAGGTGTCTATATTACTAGAATTAGACTAACTGACTTCTCTAGTTGCCTAGGTATCTTAAATAACATATATACATATAAAAACGTTTCGTGAAATACCTTTTAGAGATGATAATATGTCTTCTCGTTGATAATCCCGTATCGCAGTAGCCTCAGCACCCTCAATACGAGACTGTGTCCAGCTTGTGAATGCTGTTAAGTTGTAAAGTTGTGAAATTGTAAAGTTGTAAAAATGGTCCAAAAGTACCCTGTTGTGCAATTTGGTGTGCGCCACACCACCGTGAGCATAACCAGCCAACTAGGACTAGGATCCGAGTTGCGCTTTCCCACTCGCCTGTGCCAGACCCGTAGCAATGATCTTCGACTTCTGAAAAATCCACCAAATGATCCTTGCGTTGAGAGTTGCTCCAGCACCTGTGCAAGCCGAATGCGTTCCTCTTGGTCGTAACACTGTCGTCGAAAGTACCGAACGTGCGCACTAAACGTGGTGTAAATGAGGGAAAGTGCCGGAATTGTTGGAGTTGCTGATCGCTGATCGAACAGACGACGATTCCGATTGGTCCAGACGAAGTGCAGTGTCACCGCTTGCAATGCAAGCCATAAATCTGATATAATATCTAAATATTCTTGCCAATCCGACCGTAGTGTTGGTACGATTGCACATGCAATATGCGTCCAACATGGTCGGGAAGAGAAAAACTGATCCCAACTAGGGAGTAACTCCCTCCATAACTGTGCCGTGTGATCCCACTCTAAAAGGAGATGTTGATCGAATTCCACTGCCCCACACGAAGGCTGCGTGCACAATATAATGTCGGGCTGACTATCCTTTAAGAACCAGAAAAGAGATCGAACTGGCAACATCCGAAAGGCGAGACGAAACTGTAAATCCTCGAAAATTGGTAATACACGTTGCCGAAGTTGCCGTGATGTAGCCATAAAAGTTCGAACTCGTTCTGAATCCAGTGCGTCCGATCTCTCCCGTGATGACCAATGTGTCGACATCGGATGACTCTTGGTTGGTTCGGGAGGTTTCCAGAAGATTCGTGAGAGTTGTGGGCGTGGAATAGATGGAAGATAATGTTTCCGTTCCTTGCTTTTTACTCCCACATAAAAAAATGATCTGCCACTTGTGGTTTGTGTAATCCAAGTGATGAGACCAAACGTCGAGTGGATACGCTGGAGAATCTGAGTGACTTCATTGTAAAGTCGACTCAGCAACTTTTCTTCAGACATATGCGATCTGTTTGGTTCTTCGTCGTTGTAATAGTTGGCGACGAAATCTTCCTTCGTTGGCCATGTGTCGCTTTCACGAAAAAAGTCTTGCAGACTTCCAATCTCGAAAAGCGTAGCGAACGATTTCCAAAATGTTCGATGTGGTTTGTCCAACATGCCAAGATTGTACCAAACGTTTTGCGTACTCGGATTACGAGTAGCAGCTGCATATTGTAATTCTTGGTTGCAGTGGAACCACATCGGTTGCTCCATGTAATACAGACGGCGTTGTGATACATTCAAATCTGATATTGAAATGCTCTAATCCATCTGATGCCACATTTTAAATAAGTGTTTCCACCATGACGATATGCTCTCCCTTTGAACCATTCTTCCATGTCGATGTGGTGCGATGGTGAATATATCCATCGGCTTGTGTGGTCCAAAGGGAGGTTGGATAAGTTGTAATAATTCCGTCGAAGCAGTTGTCCGGTTCGCACGAATAATTGTTGACGCATCGGATGCGAACTGCTGAAGGAATTAAATACGTTGTAGCTTTAATCGTCCCACCAAAAAGGGAACTTGTAGTCCATCAGCTTGTCGGCGAAGATATAAAAATTCGTTGCTGAGTAGGTTGAACATGTTTTGAACCTTTTTTGTGTTTCTGACCAAGCACAAATCGATTTCCAATGTCGAATAGTCTCTGCTGGTATGTTTACGTGCATCGTATAATGCCACAACCGTGATAAAATCATCGTCTCCGCAATCAGTAGTCGACCACGGACAGTTCGTGCTCGTCGAAACCATATACCAAACCCATCGTAAAAACGCTTGTCGAGAGTTGAGATAACCATCGAATGAGTCGGTTCCTGGCCGAACGTAATACCCGAATACTTGACCGAATCCTCCGGACCCATTATGGTCCGCCTCACAAACTCATAAGATACCCCGATATCTTTGCGCGTCCCAAATGTGTAACACACTGTGATACCGGTTACTAACCAAGTGTAACCCCGTTACATTCTTGGTCGCGAGCTGATAAATAACACTTGCAGAGTCATCTCAGTGCAATAAAAGTATGTCGGTGATAGATCAAAAACAAACCCTTTTTCTGTCGCCGCTAAAAGTACATCACAAGTCGCTTTTCTTCGGTCATACAACAAAGTGAGATGATGGGAGCTGAGCAATGAATGATGGAGCATGTTCTTCCTTGATATACAAATTGTGTATCTTCTGTTCAATCTCTGCAAGTCAATTACACGCAAAAATAAGTTACTTATAGTTTGAGAAAATGCTCTATGATTTCTATTTCCCTTCGAGATTTTTTATTGTAAATGGTTGTAATGACTTCGTATGGGGCTACAGTATGCTCCGCCAGCGACGGGCTCTGATGCACGTATCCAATCTCAATAGCATAATAGATCGCTCGCTTCTTGCTTATTTGGTCTCGATTCAAATGCCATCGCTTATCTGACTTCTTATGCGAAGCAGTCAGTGAATGATATTTACACTCCATTGTCTAATTAAAACGATTCTAATATATCATTAGCAATGTTTCATCTCTAAATATACGCAACTGGAAGAATTGACCGTTTGAAGGTACGACCATATGCGCTCGTAGTGCATTCATCGCCACAATGAGAAATTCGGATATTAGACAAAAAGCGTTTACCTGTAAGTTTTAGTGCCTGGAGCTATTTTTGACTGAATTAGGGTGCTTTCACGTGGTATAAGGGGATCTGGATTCTCGGATCAGTAAATACTCAAATGCCGAATAGGATATCACTTGAAGGGAGGAGACATGCCGCCTATAAATGTCTACTTTGATAAGATCAAAGCAAACCTTACTCATCAAATTTTCTGCTAAATACAGAAGAAAGTTACAAGTCATAAGTTGCCACCGCTCTCGTCTCGGACGCATTAAAAGCGTTTGCTATGCTCGCATTTTTGGAGCAAAACGCAAACAATTGATGGAAATACATGTACCCAATATATGTGAGGAGATGGGGGGGTCCGGTTAGCAAAGGGGGAGTGTCCGGATAGCAGCTCCCAATAATTGAATGCGGCCAAAATTTTCATCTCTGCATACAAAATCACGAAAATTTGCCAAACTTCAACCTCCTACTACTTTCGTCCAAAATAAAGATACAAAAAATAGGGCTCCATTTTAAGAAAGCCAAGTCAATGTGCTTCCAGTATATGGAGTGCATTTTGCTCTATTGCGAATTTTTATTGTATTAGTAGGAGTTTTTCCATGGAATATATGGTCTGGTTATAAGTGTCTTCCACTGTATAACAAGATCTGTAAAGGTTCGGCTGTGGCTTTCTACTATAAAATTACCTTTGGAAAAGGAGAAATCTGTTCTAGAAATTTATAATGAGCAGCAATATGCCTACCTTTAACAGTAGAACGAGCAAAAAATATCTCAAACTCGCATTGAACATGCAGCATCGTACTTCGGTGGAGTTTACTTCAGCTCAAAGCAAGCTCGTGGTTATAATAATGTAATTTCTGCTTTGTCAAAGATTTCATTACACTATTTATCTGGTTCTTTAACTACCTTCCTTATCCTATCATGAGCTCCTGACCGTGTGCCTATCAATTAAGTCTGACTTCAAACCTAGGAAGGCAGATATTTTCCAAGCTGATTGCTTGGGTGGGGTCAAACCGCTGCCCAAACTGCCGGGGATCGAACTAACGAGCTCCGGCGGTGGCAAAAGGGCTGCGGTGGGGCCCCTGGGCGGAGGCAAAGATTCCTCCACGTAAATATTAACCTACTCAATGAAGATATGGACGTGTCAAGACCGCTGGCAACTACACCAGAAAATAACTGTACAAGAGTTGGACCGGGCTCGTCAGAGCGTTACATGCTAGTGATTAGAATAGAGTGAATAACCACCAAACTGTAGTAATAGAATGGTGTCTAAATAAAGTACTACGGGCGAACAACCTAAAATGAGCAGGGGTGGACCCCAAAATGTAACGTCTGCTGAAGGGTATGGCTATAGAATCAAGCAGAGCATTGGACAAAGAAGGGTATGTGTTTTGGATAGAGCTGTTAGCCATTTTTTTATTAGGTTAAGCGCTAGTTCTGTCTTTACACCGTTGCCACATAATACGATTTCGATGTGAGTCACACCACGTGGTTCCTTACGTTATTCTTCAACGCATATAGACGCATCAAGGTTACCCATAATATGCTGAGAAATACACAATATTCAATATCATGCCTGGACAAGCCGATTCGGAAAAGCATCGATTCCCCCTTTCTATGTGTGCCGTCATGTAGACATTAGCCAGCTCAGCACAGCTGAAGGTGTCTATATTACTAGAAGTAGACTAACTGACTTCTCTAGTTGCCTAGGCTATCTTAAATAACATATATACATACAAAAATCGTATCGTGAAAATACCTGTGAGAGATAATAATATGTCTTTTCGTTGATAATCCTGTGTTGGGGTAGTGCGACCACCATACTACTAGACTATGTCCATCGTGTAAATGTGTTGTTGTTTCAGTTGGTAAAATGGAAACTTGATAGATTAGGGTCCTTAGTTGTTACCATTCTAAGCCCTAGCCTTTACGCATTGTCTTATAGGCTCCGCTGTATCAATCTCGATTGGTGGAATATGTTGCACCGTCTTTACATTGTTTTCTGACCTCGAATATCAGCATCCGATTGGCGGAAATCTTTTCCGATCTTATGGTTGGCTGATGCCATTGCGACAAAATGATAAAGGCTGTTAAAATCGTCCAAAAATACCGTGTTTTTTAAATTGTTGTGCGCTACACTAGCTTCAACGTAGCCATCCAACTAGGACTAGGATCCGAGTTGCACTTGCAATTCCACTTGCCTGTGTCGTACCCGCAGCAATGATCGTCGACTTCTGAAAAAGCCAGCAAATAATTCTTGCGTTGCGAGTTGATCCAGAACTTTAGCAAGCCGAATGCGTTCGTCGTGGTCGTAACACTGTCGTCGATAATACCGAACGTGCGCACTAAATGTGGTGTAGATTACGGAAAATGCTGGAACTGTCGGAGTTGCTGATCGCTGTTCGAACAAACGACGATTCCGATCGATCCAGACGAATTGTACTCTCACCGCTGGTAATGCAAGCCATAAATCGGATATAATTTGTTGATAAGCTTTCCATGCCGGACGTAGTGTTGGCACAATTGCACATGCAATATGCGGCCAACGTGGTCGGGCTGAGAAGAACTGATCCCAAATAGGGAATAACTCACTCCATAATCGTGCCGTTTGATCACACTCGAGAAAGAGATGTTGATCGGAATCCACTGCGCCACACCAAGACTGTGTGCACAATATAATGTCGGGCTGTATTTCCTTTAGAAACCAGAAACGAGATCGAACTGGCAACATCCGAAAGGACAGGAAAAATTGTAAATCTTCGAAAATGATTAGTACACGTTCTCGAAGATGCCGTGATGTAGCCATAAACGTTTTAACTCGTTCTGAATCTGTTGCGTCTGATCTCTCACGTGATGACCAATGTGTCAACATCGGATGACTCTTGACTGGCTCGGGAAGTTTTCAGGCGATTCGTGAGATTTGAGAGCGTAGAATAGATGGGAAATAATGCTTACTCTCCTTTGCTTTGTACTCCCACATAAAATGATCTTCCACTTGTGTTTGGTTGGATCCAAGTGATGAGACCAATCGTCGAGTGGTTCGCTGTAGTATCTGAGTGACTTCAGTGTAAAGTCGACTCAGCAACTTTTCATCAGACATATCCAATGTTTTCAGCCCTTCGTCGTTGTTATAACTGGTGACAAATATTCCTTCGTTTGCCATGTGTCGTTTTCTCGAAAAAAGTCTTGCAGACTTCGAATCTCGAAAAGTGTAGTAAACGATTCGCGAAACATCCGATGTGGTTCATCCACTATGCCAAGATTGTTCCAAACTTTTTGCGTAGTCGGACTACGGGGTAGCAGCTTCGTAATGTAATTCTTGGTCGCATTGGAACCACATCGGTTGGGTCATGTACTACTGACGGAGTTGGAGAACTGTCAAATCGGAAATGTTGATGCTTCAATCCATCTGATGCCACATTTGAATGCGTGTTTCCACCATAAAGATGCTCCCTCCCATTTAACCAATTTCCCATGCCGATGTGGTGCGATGTTAATATTTTTATTGGCTTGTGTGGTCCAAATGAAGGTTGAATAAGCTGTAATAATTCCGTGGAAGCAGTTGTGTAATTTGCAGGAATAATTGTCGACGCATCGGATGCGAACTGCTGGAGGAATTGATTACGTTGTAGCTTCAGCCATCCCACCAAAAACAGGAACTTGTAGTCCACCATCTTGTGGGCGAAGATATAAAAACTCTTTCCTGAATAGGTGAACGTCTTTTGAATCTTTTTTGTGTTTCCCACCAAGCACAAATCGATTTAGCATCGATTTCCACTGTCGAATAGTCTCTGCTAGTATGTCCACGTGCAAGGTGTAATTCCACAGACGTGATAAAATTATCGTCCGCGCAACCAGTAGTCGATGACGACAGTTCGTGCATGTAGGCATGACGGCATCCGAAAGACGTTACATGCTTACGCAAGTGATGACGTCATTTAGAATCAGAAAAAGAATTCAGTAAAAGAATCAGTAGGCTTAGATAAGCACACGGTTGTGAACTATGGACCTGCCTGAACTTACTTTCGTTTTTACAAGCTCGGACACTCCAGTGCACGTCGAAAACATACATCATACCCATCGAAAAAATGCTTGTCGAGAGCTGAAATAACCATCGAATGAGTCGGCGTCTGGCCGAAAGGAATGCCGAAACACTTGACCGAATCCTCCGGATCAGCATGGTCCGATTCAACGAGATCAAGGAGAATTTGCTCAAGTTGAGTTTCGCACCAGATCCATCGCAATAGACTTGAATGTGTTCGAGTTGCGTCAAAACACCATTAGGTGTCTCTGAAAGCAATGTCGAATTATCCGCAAAAATTAATCCAGTTGCGACAGCCGTGTCATTGATACAAATACCACGTCTTCATTTTTTCGAAGTAAATTTCCCAAAGTTTCGATCGTCATCAAAATAAGTAACGCTGAGAGAGGATCGCCTTGCTTCACTCCACGTTGTGGTAATAGATGGTAATAGATGTTGTAATATTGCCATTAATTATCAATTACACCTTCGTGTTATTGTACAGAAGACGAACCCAGTCGATGAAGCTTTTTCCAACGCCCATATTTTTCCAAAACGCGAAACATGTACGTCCAATTGACGCAATCATAAGCTTTCTCAAAGTCAAAAAAAGTCGCATACGCTTCTTCCTCACGAAAAGTGACCAAGTCCTGGATATCGTTGACATGTCCAATATGGTGGTGCATCGACCTTCCTCACACAAGTGCTTTTTGATCTTGATGGATCAATTTTGGCAAAAACCGTTGCAATCAATTCGCCAATACTTTTGAAAGTACTTCATATCGGCACAAAGTAGTGCCATCGGTCTATAGTTGCCAGGATCACCTCGTGATCCTTTTTTGTATAATAATGTGATTGCTGAGTGACGTTTTGATCGAAGTAAGATACCTTTTTCCGGCTGATATTCGAGCACTATCTTCAGACACTCGCCAAACGTTTCCGGATAAAGCTGATAAATTCAGCTGAGTAGTCCATTCATACCTGGAGAAGAACTACTCCGCATGTGCTTGATCGCTTCCGCCATCTCGGTCGTACTTAAGCGAGCTGATAGACGGTCTTGCTCTCTTGATGCAAGGGAAACTTGAATCGAATCCAGTAGCTTTTTTTATTTATTTCACATGGATCATCTGATTCGGTCTCATAGCTATAGAGAGCCCATAACACCACCCCAATGATCCTTAAATTCGTGAATAATTTCCCTCGGGTTCGATGTCACGGTGCCACATTTTTTGTGACATTTTCGATCGGCCCGCGACGACATGAACTATCCGAAGGGCGAAAAAGTGTTGGAAGAGTTCTCCATATGCTTCACGTGATGATCGAAGCTCTCATCTTGGTGATATCTGGCATTTTTTTCGACCGAAATTCTGAATTGTTCGAGACTCGATTCGTAAAAAAACTGTGACTGATTGGTGTCTTGACTACGATATCGCGCTGCTGCGACTTCCAAAACCCGCTGGCTAGACTCAACATCACGTCATCTATCTTATGAACCTTTTTTTCAATTCCTTGAAGCTGCTTCTTGATTTTCGGCTTCCAACTTTGCGACAACTTTTTCGGGATTTGAAGTTGTCCGCAACTGTGCGAGCACCAAATTCGCTTTCAATTTGATTGCTTCGAGAGCTTGAGGATATACAAATAGTCGTAATGAAAATTTCCAATATTTTCGATTCCGAGGTTGAGTTGAATTTGCAAAAGTTATTTTTGTGCCAGATGATCTCCCGCATGTCGTGGACGGAAATATTCAGAGATTTTGTATACCATATTGAATAGCTCTTCTGACATGCAAATGTAATCTAGTCGATCTTGCGCGGTAATGCTCCTGTAATTATTTTTTCAGTCGGATATTGGATTCGCCAAGCGTCTACCAAACCCAACCACTAAAGCCATTCCAAACACGCTAATCGACTGGGTCCGTATCGAATTGTTACATTCGAAGCTTCGCCAGCTGGATCGAGTGGTGTATTAAAATCAGCAAATACGAGATGTGTTGCGGTCGATTCAAAGGGTGCTGGAGAGCAATAACTCATAGAAAGTCACTCTTTCCTCGGCCTTGACCGTTACATATACATTGTGAATATACACCGGTGCATCGTGAATGAGAAGACGCGAAACCAAATAACGATTTCGAATGCTTCGTTCGGTGAGTCTTCATCTGTTGTATAACCGGGAAAGTCCGAACGAAGGGTTGTCATGACGCCACCACTGCGATTTTAATTCGGATGAAGAAAAACACTGTTGTGATCATTGACAAACATTTTGTGCTGCAATTTCGAATATAATAAAAACTGAAATGAGTCCAGTTGGTTGTGATCGTGAAACTTGGTTTTTTGAACACAGCAAATGGAGTGTTGTGATAGGATAGGATGTGGTCGATAAAGATATGACCATTTATTATGAATTCCATTAACATTCACCGTGAGTGCTGATATATTGTTCCACGTTGATATAATCGAGGAGCCCTTAGCATTCACGCTGAAGTGGACCAGCAATAAACCTCATTTCAACATCTTGTTTTTAGAGATGAAGTATTGTTTTTTCTTCTTGAAAAAAGCTAAGATTGGCTGAGAGCTTGCTGATATCACCACAGAAAAGTCCTAGCCATTTACCTCCAATCCATTGAAGCCAACACTTTATGCCCACATCAAAGCGTAACAACAAGATGATCACATTGATTGAAAGTAGACGACAATGATGACCCGGAATCCAGATCACGGTTCAATCTATTGGATCCAGTGATCGTTGTGTAGAAGTGTAGAATGTCGGGGCAGTACACATAAATAACAGTTTCAACAGCGCGAGAGCTTTGGTTGCTAGAGTCAGACTGCGAACAATGTCCGGCACTGTCTTCCGACAAGACATTACTTTCTTGAACAATACATCTCGCTTTGAGGGAACTTCTCCACCAACGTGGCGACTCCATCACGTCGCAAACGTAACATCTACGCCGAGGTTGTGGGATGCAAAAACGCGATTGATTAGCAGTAGATGTGCTAATTCGTCCAACACAGGATCATTACACTCCATAAAGGAGATAAGCCCCCCATTTGTAGTGATCGGATGATCAAGTGCTGCCCAGATGATTTGGTCCGGGTTTGTACAGAATTATACCAGCTTTTGTACATGAGGGATGCACGCATCAGCTTGGACTAGCTTGTCCAGACAGAGCGGGTGGAGTACATTTTTGGAATCCGTTTCCATGAGCTCCTCTATTTCACCAATTCTGATTGGTCGCTCCGCTTTTTCCACGGTTGTATGACGCTTCTTATGAAACTGCGCTGCCTTTTTCGAAGTTGCCACCTCTTTTGGCATCCACGCCTTCATGGGAAAAATTTGTATGCGATTGCCATGCTTGAGATTGGCAGCCGCTTGGACTTCTTCGATTTCCACCTCTATAGGTGCGAGCAAAGCAAACTAACTGCTTGTTGCCAACGTAGGGAGCGCCCGATGTGGTGCATTGGAAACCATTTGGTCAAACGGCTCAGTCCGAGTACGCTTTCCTTGTGTCCATGCCAACTGCATGTATGTATCGCCATCCCGCCCCACACGTGGTTGCGAGGAATATTGACTGTTTAGTTATATGATGAGAGGAGAGGGCTGCAAGGATTCTGGTGGCCCTGGCGGTGTGATAGTGGGGGAGCGATGAGCTACAACGAGATTTGATTGGAGCGTTTTCTTTCAGGTTTACTTATCTCGAATTCCTGGCTTGGACCTGGCTTCTCCACCTTTTTTGGGACCGCCACGACTGCAGTTGGCGCGGTAAGTTGTTTTTGTTTTTCATGTTGCGGTTTTTGTTGGTGTTGATTCTGAGTTTGAGTTTGATTTTTGTTTTGTTTTCGTTGTTGTTTTTGTTTTTGATTGTGTTTTGTGTTGTTTCCGGTCTCCCGTGGCTGATGCAGCACCCAATACAAGAAGTAAGGAGCACATTGACCAAAACGTGGTCGTTCCGTTGGAATGTAGCATTCTTACCCCGTACTGGGTAGAGATGTTTGTCGTAAGCGATTTGCTCAATCACTTTTCCAGCTCGAACCAGCTGCTACCGGGCATTTCGAAGACCCAAAATACACTCTCCAAGTCGACATCACCCCTTCTTTAGTGGCGACCATCTCGCGAAAGGGTATCATACAGCACCTGACACCCTAGTTTGTGAAGGGAGCGGTGTAGGTTGTTCCGCTCCTCCTCCACGCCTACGCCGAGAACATCAAGGCAGTTTCTTGTTTCAAAAGTGCCGAACTCCTGCAAAGAATACATTTACCAAATGATAGTCACCGGCTGACACTCGATGTGTTGGCAGGCATCCGCCGTGGTGACCATCACCCTGATGTTGCCCCCTGGTATTTTGGACAATTGAGCAATTGACCGGATCTCAAGTAAGCTTTCAAAGACCGGATTGCCGTGGTCTCCCGTCAAGGATGTTAGAATTTTTCTATTTGGATTACGGGTCAAAGACTGGCCCGTCTTCAAGATCATGGGGAAGGTGGCTTTCCGGACTTGGGAAGGTCTTGCTTCCTCCAATTTTGCGGACAAGACTGACCAATCCGGGTGCTCCCCGTATGCATATAGTTGCAGTTTAGCCTCGATATCCGCGTATTTCGGCTTTGGGAGCTCCACGCGATATTGCTCCCGAGCTCAAGCCCCGTCCTTACAAAACGACTCCTGGAACTTTATTATTCTGCCAAAGTGGGACTTTTGGTGTCGTCCACACATGCAGTTGCCTTTGGGTCACCCTTTGACAAGGCAGTGACAGTACCAAATCTGCCACTAGCAACACCGGTATTACCCTGTAATGTCACACTGCGGATGGGGGTACTTTCCACGTCACTATAAGTGGATGCTAACACCCTTGGCTGTGTCGATATGTCGAATTGCACCATTTTTTCGAGAGGAAAAGTTTGAGAAAGTTGTTATGCAAGTTGTTTGTACTAAACTGGCGGGTTACGTAGTAGCCGGCAATGTGAGAAGTAAAAGCGCAGTCCAAGAAGAAGAGAAATTCTCTTCATTCCTGTCTACTGAAGAAGTGTAACATCAAACAAGTCGCAATATATCAATTTGATTCCCATATACTTGTTATATCGTCTGAACTGCTTGGTGATGACATTGGCATCAGTTTGAGCTAATAAAAAAATTATCTGGTAAATGCAAAAACGGGGGTTATAAGTGGGATAGATGCAGTCATCCGCCTGTGCTTTTGGATGTTTCAGCGCGACGTCTTCGTGTGTAGCAAACAGATTGTAGTGAAGTAGATCTGGTAGCTCTTTCTTCATAGCCGTGTTCTTTCTCATTTCAGAATCGTTAAAGCTCTCGCAGTGGCCACACATCCTCAGCATCAAGGTTGGGATAAACGTAGAGACTGTAAATTTCTTCTTTCTCCACCACTAAAGAGCAACTTTGAGGCAAAAGACGAAGTTATACTGCTCCGTGCATCGTATTTGCGTGCAGTAATAAAAGTATCTCGAATTCCTTACATCACCGCTGTCACGAATCATATTGCGAATTGACACGCTCATCGATCTTTATATTTTCCGACTGGTCACCGTCCTGTAGTGGTAAATGGAGCGTTGCAGACTCCTCCAGGCAATAGGAGCAATCAGCGATAAGCTCTTCATATTATGGCAGCACTAATTACACCACTTTGAAACGACGAAAGCAACACATTGGTGTGCAGTAATATGTATTGATGTGCTACCCACGTATCATTCGTGATGTCGTAGGTTATGTACACATGAGAATCAACTCAACGAAGGGAATAGCTTTCGTCACTCAAGCTTAAATCATGTAATACTTCAAGCACTGATCTTCAGCATGGAATCATTTTTGAACTAAATTTCTCTTTTGATATATATATATTCAGCCAAGTAAGTTTTCCAACGGGTTGCAAGTGGTACCTCATCACTAAGATCGTAGGTAGCAAGCAATCGATTATTTCAAAGTATATAAGACATCTCTAGATTCAATGCCTGATCTCACAAATTGTGTTATATATACGTCTGTCTATACCGTTGTAATTTGGCATCTATCAAGTCAAGTTCCAATATGTCACCAACTTCACCAACTCTTGTAGGTAACTTCTTTCAATGTATCTGGTGTAGAGCATTACGAATCACGACGGTTATGTGTGTCGTGAAAAGGGAAACTTGCATGGACAATGGTCTTCGAACTATCTAAAAAGATTGATCAGTTTATGATGGGGTTGTTACATCCATTCTTAGCAGTCTTTTCAGCTCTTAATACTACTTTTCATTTTACAGCACTGAGAAGTAGTTGTGCTTTCGTTATAAATTATAAGCCCAAATACATTATCTCCCAATGACATCCTAACGGATGACAACTACTTCATGTGAGAATTTAATGCACGCATGACCCTCTGGCGCAAGGTTATGACCAACCAGAGCCGGCAGTGGGACAGGAGCATCCCGAATGGAAAGTCGCCAACATAAAGAAATTGGCTGTACTGGTGAAGCTGCTCTCTCCAACCTATCAGTGTATGGTTCGGGAATGTGATTTGGCTATTGAGGCTTAGGAGGCTCTAAAGACGTTCTTTGCGAAGAAAAGCCTTAACGACCGAGTGCAACATCTAAAGCAACTACATGAATTTGTGTTGGATACTGGTGTAAGTCTTATGCATCATCTACTAAATTTTGATGAGCTGTGTTTTTAAAGCTCAGGGTTGCCGGTGACAGCATGGATTATGATAAAAAGCTGGTTTTACCTTTGGGAAGTTTATCAGCCTAATATGATGATATGGTACGCATTATTGAGGCACACAGCAACTTGACACTGCTGGACGCGAAAGAGATACTCCGCCGGGAGTATGATACACTTCAGAGGCGAGACAAGAAGGAAACCGCTTTAAAGGAAAATTCTCCGCGCAATGAACCTCGATGCTTTCAAGGAAACCGAGGACACTGTGGACAAGAAGAACATAGATTTCGCCACCAGAATTCTAGAACAGGAGATGCTAACGCTATTTTTCAAGGCAAGTGTTTTGGATGTGGACGCAACGGTCACAAAAGATCGCAGTGTCCCAGCGTGATACCATCGAGAATTGGTGATGTATTTCCTTTTATTGACGAAACAATCTCGAGTTCGACTTGGCTGCTGGATAGTGGGGCTAGTCGTCACATGTCTGGTGACAAGCGTGAATTCGTGAAATATGAAGATTTGAGTATCCCACTTTGCATCACTGTGGCGAATGGACAGCACGTAAAGGCAATAGGAGCAGGCACAGTGCGATTTATACTCGATAATGGTCGAAAATTCTAGCTAACAGAGGTGTTACATGCACCTGGACTAGAAAAGAAACCTGTTTCTGTACCAGCGTTGACGGCCCAAGGCGTGCTGGTTCAGTTTAAGCGCGATCAAGCAGTACTGAGGAGTAACGAAGTGACTGTAGAAGTAATTAAATGAGTGGGAAAGATGTTTGCGTGGAATGTGAAACAGCATGGTACATCGAAGGCACAGAAGGCTGAGAGCAGAGCTACAAGATATGAAACTAGTGGACTATGGCATGCTCGCCTAGGTCATGTGTCTACAAAAAAGATCTTGCAAGCGATAAAGGCTTGCGATGGTGTTTCAGGTGTCGTTGCGTCTGATGGCGGTGTATGTGATGGATGTGCACGTGGGAAAATGACTAACAATCTGTTCAGTCATACCTGAGGCAGCGAAGTAAAAACGAGTCGAACACTTAAAATCGTACACAGTGATCGTATGAGACCAATGAGCCCGAAGTCGAAGGGTGGGGCTCTATACGTCCTCACATTCATTGACGGCTACAGCCGATTTGTCTACGTCTACTTGCTAGCAGCAAAGTCCCAATTTTGAACGATTTAAGTAGTTTTATGTTATGGTGGAGACGCAAACGGATTGAAAGATTAAGTGCATCTTAAGCGGCAATGATGGGGAGTATACAAATCATCGTTTCAACAAGTACTGTGCAGATCAAGGTACTTTCCACCAGATAAGCGTGTCATACAATCCGCAATAAAACGGGTCAGCTAAGAGAATAAATCAGATCTTTTTCGAGATGGCCCGCTCGATTATGTACCACATGGAAATGGATCGTATCTGGTGGGGTGAAGCGATTATGACGGCTCCTACACCATCAATCGAATTCCGAATACTGCGCGATCTAACACTATTCCACATGAAACGCTGTATTGCTCGAACCCAAACCTAAGTTCTTTTCGTGTACTTGGTTTTACTGGATATCTACGAGTCGGGGATTGCAAGCGAACTAAATGGGACAGCAAAACAAACAATTGTATAATTCTTGGGTATTCGGACACATCAAAGGCATACCGAGTATAGGATCTGGTGAGAGAACAATTGGTAATAACTAGGTCCGTTACGTTAGACGAGCGACCTCCAATTCGGTACAAAGATGATGTTGTTTCAAGTGCTTCTTCTGCTCAATGCAAACGTTGCCATGATGAAAATGATGAAGTGAAGGTAGGCGTACCTGATTCGAACAATAATAGAGATGTAGAGGGTATGGACGTCGATGACACCACTGACATGGATACTAGCTGGGAAGACATGGTTGTGGATGCGTCTGAAAATCTCAATCAGTCACACACCTTAGCAATGGTTCCGATTGACGGGGCGCACAGATATACAACCAATCAACGCAATACCTGATCCGTCACGAGCTATTGTACATTGTGAGGATTTCCACCCCCACCCCACCCCAGATACCCGATTTGAGATATACTCGGGGTCGAGCAAAAGGTCTCATAGTTCATCTATACCATCTCATCTACTCATTAAGGATAGTTTTGACGATGATATTGCTAACTTACCACTCCTGACTGATGGATCGCCGGTGTACAGCGAGCGAATCGAGCCGGAAACCAAACGTCAATGTGTTGACGATTACGAATTCTTGCTTTCTACCACTGATGTACCGATGAATTTCCGAGAAACGTTGTAGTCAACGAACGCAGAAAAATGGAAAGAAACTAGTCAAGCGGACTTAAAGCTCACCGTAAGAACCGCACATGGAACGTTATCTACCGTCCTTCGGGTGTCAAGTTTATAGGTCACAAGGGGGTATTTGGGCATAAGTACGATGAGAACAGTCACATCGTTCATTACAAAGCGCGTTTGGTTGTCCTCGGATATTTACAAACTCATGGCTTTGATCATTTAGACACACATTCACCTGTTGCATGCTCAAATACGATTCGCCTGTTTCTGTCGGTTTGTTGCATAGTGCAATATGTAATCCGGAAATTTGACGTGGAAACGGCGTTTCTAAATAGTGATTTGGAAGAAGTTTTCATGGAGCCACCCCTTGGAGCTGAGATTGCACCTGGAATGGTGAGCAAATTACGACGCAGTTTATATAGATTGAAGCAAGCGGCTGCGGTCTGGCACAAGAAAATATGCTCCGTGTTGTCTACCATGGGATTCAAACAATTTCGAGCAGGCACATATATTTTTTTTCGATGCAATCATGCAAAGATCAAGTCACCCACATAGATAGTCTTCTATGGGGATGAACTCCGAGTTGGAAGACACGATTTTCAAGGAATTACCAGTTCATTTTACTGTCAAGTCACTTGGAGCTGCGCGGTTTATTTTGGGCATGGAAGTGGATTATTCACAAGAAAAAGATGAGTTGGTCTTAAAACAGTTCCAAATTATTGTGAAGTTGGTCTCGAAGAAAACTTGATAAATTTTTATTTTAAAAGTTTGATCAAAGTGGAGCCTATGCAGTTCGCAATCTTATCTATACAGCCCAAGACTTAACTTCTAATGAGCCACACCCAGTGCTTAAAGATAGCACCTCGTATCGCAAACTGGTCGGTTCACTGTTTTACATTGCGAACTCAACGCGACCAGATATTATCTATGCGATGTCAGTTTTATCGCAGTACTTGGACCAGCGACGGCTGATGCACTGGTGTGCGGCTTTACGCGTTTTATACTATATTATGGAGGGGAAATAACAAGAAGGCTCGTCGATCTACATCTGGTGTAATGATTTTGCTCGATGGCGCAGTTGTCGTATATAAAAGCAAACGCCGAACTTCGGTAGCTTTATCATCTACTGAAGCGGAATATATGTCACTGCCCCTAGCTTGGCACTGCCCCTAGCTACACGAGAAATTATATGGATTCGTTATTTGCTCAAAGAGATGGGTGTCATTTGCAAGACCGCGACTACAGTGCACATGGACAACAAGCGATAAGTATTTCGACGAATCAAGGATACACGTCAAGAGCTAAACCCATTGACCTCAGCATGCATTTCGTTCGGGAACACGTTGAACAAGGCGAGATGCAGCTCAAGCAAATTCCGTCAGCTATGAAACTTGCTGACTATTTGAAGAAGCCACTTGGTGCACCACAATTACTGCAACTACGCAATGAAAGTGGAATTCGCGAGAGTGCAAGTTGAAGGGGAGTGTAGAGGATTAGGAATTACTACGCTAATGTGCTGAAAAAGGGTGTGCTGTTGTCAGGTTACGCTTTCGCACAATGCATGTTAGTAACGGCACAGGATTACTGGCGCGCGGCCAGGGGATTTCTTATGCGCTACTATACGATTAGTAATGCACGGTGTGGAAAATTATCAAGGTATAGTCGAAGAATCCAGTAGGCTCAGGGTAGCAAGAGAGTTTGCGAACTAAGGACCTAGATATACTTTAGTATTCATTTTACCACCACCAATACTACGCATTCGCTAACAGGTTATGAGCCCAAAGACTAGTTCTAACGGCGCGCCAAACCCACCAACTCCAGTCGGCTTTGACGCCGGCCTCTAAAGGGCCACGGCGTCTCCAGCGGTAGTTCAAGGTGAAGCGATGGTCCACGAAAGGAACGATGACGTCAGCACCAAAATACTCGCGGCCCTCAACGCCCTCCAAGCGTGGATGACGCAGATGGAGGTCTCGCAGCTGAATCGCGATGAAGACGAAAAGATCATAGGCGCGATCGAGTCAGGGATGTTCCTATCAGTGCTGGGACAAGGTCGCGGTGGTGCACCAATGCACATCGATGCGCTCGGCCATTCACCGGTGCGTCCAGGAGTTGGCCAAGGTCAGCCGAAGATGCTACAGCATGGTGCACGAAGAGACTCGGTTCAGCCAGAATGGCGAACAGCGCAAGCAGCACCACCGGTTCGTACTCCGTATTCGAACATGGATTACGCGGCATCGCAATAATACGCGCGCCGCATGGAGCAGGACGCTCAGCATGCAATGTGGGTACCGGATGAGCGTCAACGAAGACTGACGATTCGAAAGTTTGATGGCTCAGAGCTGTATCGAGGATTGGGTTCCGATTTCCTAGATTGGGACAGGACATTCATGAGGCAGGTCAGAAGACGTGAAGACGGGGCCTGCTCGGGCACTATCTGAGTGGTATCGCTGAGCGGTACTACAACAAGCAGGTCGAGACTTGGTGAAGACAGATTTCGACTCTCGCGCACGTAATGGAACGCTTACATCAGACGTCTAAGACTACTGTCACTGCTTCACAGTCGATAAAACTGTTCACGGCAAAGAAATACTCCAAGAGGAGCTGGCCCGAGCATTTCCTCTACTTGGTGGCGGTGAGTGATGCATGTGGTGGCGCTGACGCGCAGGTGCTGGACAACAATGTGTAGTGTGCATCAAGTGAGCTCCACACGGTACTTATGGCCAAGTACGACCACCAAGTCCAGTAGAAAGAGGAGAAAGTCGGACGACTTGTCCGCTTTAGATGAATACACGCAACGGGTTGATTACCTTGGACAAGCCAAAGAGCTCGCGCATTCCGTGCAGTCTGCGGAGTTGGATACTCGAAGCGCTGCTTCGTTTGGTAAGGACGTAGTTTCCCATGTTTCCGAACATAAGCCACTCGTTGACACGCGCACGTGTTTTGGGTGTGGCAAGGTCGGGCACATCCATTAGGTCTGTCCTGAAGAAAGGAAGAAGACGAAGAGAGCTAATGATGCCAAGGGAGCTTGACGAAACAACACTAAAACCAAGGATTTTATCAACTACACGCTGTGTGTACAAGATGCCAAGGCCTAAAATGATTCATGGATCCTGGATAGCGGTTCCCTCAGACACCTGCTGAATAATAGCGCACTGCTCGATAATGCCCGCAAGTGTGAAGACAAATGTTTGGTCGCCGATGAAAAACCGCTTCAGCTAACAATGGTCGGAAGTGTGGTTTTTCGCGTGATGGCACGCGGAAGACCAACTAAAATTCGACTTACTGAAGTCTACTATGCACCGATGCTGACTCGCAATATCGTGTCATTTGGCATATTTGAGCTAAAAGGCTACGCGCTCGAATACAAGGATGCTCAGCGATCGATTATATCGTTACTACCGGGGACGTTATATTCGACGTGGCGATGCATAACAATGTGTTAGTTCTGAAGACCAAGGACGTGATAAGAGGTCCAAAAGAGGTCGGCCAGGTTATTACTACAACCGACAAAGCGAATGAGCGGGAAGGTGATGTAGGTGTGCATGCAAGGACCCAAATGCACTTTCATCAACGCCTAGGTCACCTCTCCTATGACACAATTGAACTAATGTCACGTGAGCCTAGATCCAAGCTAAGAATTACTGATCATCAACGAAAGACATGTGTCACGTGTGCGCAAGCAAAACAGACCAAAATTGTGCAGCCCAGAAAAGACACCGGGGGTAACACACCGATTAATCGCATTGGTGGTGTGGTTTGCTCGGACCTAAAAGGACCGATGACACCAAAGGACCGAATGGGAAATCGGTACCTCATCAATTTTGTTAATCACATGTATAACTACTGTCGCATTTCCTCGCGCGTACCAAGGACCAAGAGGTACGGAAGTTCAAGGAGTTCTTGACGTTCTTCGAGAAACGTTTCAATTGCCGGGTACATGTTATTCGAACCGATGGCGGCGGTGAGTATTAGACGTGGATTTACTATGCAAAACAACCGGCGTGACGAGACAGGTCAGCGAGGCGTGAAATCAAGCGTCAAATGGCAAAGTAGAGCGCATGCACCGTACGGTGTTAAATATGGCGCGCTCGATGATATTCGGAAGCGCCCTCCCGCTGTATTTCTGGGGTGACGCGTTTGAGTACTCGGCGTACATATTGAATCGCAGTTCTACAAAATCGAACCACAATCGTGCATCCCCAATCGAGGTGCTGACTCAGCAAGTTCCATATCTACGCGGTATCGTTGATTTGACTCCATGTGTACCGTATACCGCGACCTGAAGAAGAATTCACTCGCGCATCGAGCCCGGGTTGGCATGATCGTCGGGCGCAGCGACGAGACCAAAGGCTATCGAGTATATATACGCAAGGACAACGTCGTCGTTGTGACGCAACACGTCAAGAATATTCAAACGCTTTCGGAGTTGCAGAGCGAGCAACCAAAACTCAGGGCAAGGGAAGCTTAAGAAGTGGACGCGTGACCCCTATTCCACACGTAGGTCAACTAAGCAGTCGAAGCAAGAAGGAATGTCTACGAAGATTGATATAGCCACCGTGCTACAAGTATACGAGCCTGACCCGAAGACGCACGCTGAGGCGATGCTCAGCCCAAAGGCTGAAGGTTGTAGCAAGGCAATGCTTGAAGAAATTCAGGCGCTTGAGTCCAACGAAGTTTGGAACGTGATCAAGCGACCAGCCTCTGCAAAAATGTTGCACAGCACAGTGGGTGTACAAGACCAAGAAAGACGAAAACGGTGCAGTGGACCGGCTCAAGGCACGACTCGTTGCATGCGGAAATAAACAATTCTTTGGTGCTGACTACTCAGTGACCTTCACCGCCGTTATGGACACGTCAACGATGAAAGTGATGCTGGGACTTGCGGCGACATGGGGTGCGCCTGCAAAACATGGCGACATTCCAAATGCCTATGTAAAGGCTAACAAAGAGGAGCATTTGGAGATATTGCTACACGTACCAAGAGGCATGAAGATCAAGGACGAAAACCTCAAGGAGCTTGGAGTGTCCAGGGCAATTGAAAGTCGCACTCGAGTTGAAGAAAAGCCTGTATGGGTTAAAACAGGTGGGAAGATTATGGAGCCAGCTGTTGCATACGAGACTCAAGGAGTCAGGATTTGAAGAGTGCATCAGTGATTTATGGTTGTACTACAAACGCGACGGTGATGATATGACTGTAGTTGGCGTGTACGTCGACAAATCCTAGTCACGGCGACAAAGGCTACCTCGGTCGATTGGTTTTTTACAGCAATGGAATCGCTTTCAATGAAGAACCTGGGAGATGTGTTCAAATTTCTAGGAATTCGAGTTAAGTCGCTCGATGCGCACTTCTATGCTCTGGATCAGGAGGAGACGATACAAAAATTGCTCCGGGAACACGGTTTGGCGTCGGCGAATCCAACGCGTACACCGATCGAGGAGTAGTGCTATGACGTAGCCAGAGCGGAAAGTATACTGATTTCGAAGGACGCAGAACCTGGAAAACCGTCAATCCGGTCGTTTCAGTCCCTCGTTGGAAGTGTGTTGTGGGTCGCGAGGTGCACTCCCCCAGACATCACGTTTGCGGTGCACAAGGAAACGCGTCAAACTCATCAGCCGCAGGAGCAAGACTGGAAATTGGCCAAGAGAATTGCAAGGTACCTTTCGGGAATCAAGAATATAAGGCTCGAGATACGTGCCGGTGCTGATGGTGAAGATGCTGTTACGCTAGAGTCATATAGCGATGCATACTTCGCAGAGGACAAGGATGACAACAAGTCCCTATCTGGAGCGATGGTGTTGTTCAATGGAATACCCGTGAGCTGGTCGGCGAAAAAGCAAGGAAGAGTGTCGATTTCGACGATGGAGGCCGAGTTTGTGGCAGCGTCCGAAATGGCGCGCGAGCTCCTTGGGATAAGGAAATGCTGATGGAAGTGGGGCTTGCACCGTCTCTGCCCATGAAGATGCATGTGGATAATCAAGCGGCTATCCACCAAATTGAGGGTGAGGCTTTGTCCATGAGAGCAAAACATATCGATGCTCGCCTCAAGTTTGTAAAGGACTTTGCCAATCGTGGCATACTGGAGCCATGCTACGTTCAGTCCGAGCTCATGCTTTCTAACCTATTGACCAAGGCATAAGACAAGCACAAGCTCGCCAAGCTGCGACCGCTAGTGGGTTTACACTAGCTAAGGTGACAATGATACGATCGTAAGGAGGAGTGTTTGACGAGGTGTGTGCTGTTGTCAGATTACGCTATGGTGAGCACGTCAGTCAGCAATATTTTAGACTCGCAATACACCACGTTGATCACTCCCTTCTTGCTGCAATCCTTTACGAAATTGCGCCTTTCCGCGATGTGTTTCGCTCTTCCCGAGCTGGCCTCGCCGATGATCTGATTAATCTCCGCCTGCTTGTCGACATGAAGGATCATTGGAGCTTCCACTTTGATTTAACCTCATCGAGTAGCTCACATGCATGTTGGAACGGCACAGGATTACTGACGCGCGGCCAGGCGCGATCTAATGCGAGACTACGATTAGTAATGCGCGGTATGGAAAATTATCAAGGTATAGTCGAAGAATCCAGTAGGCTTAGAGTAGCAAGAGAGTTTGCGACTAAGGACCTAAATGTAGTTTAGTATTCATTTTACCACCGCCAACACTACGCATTTGCTAACATTATGTGTGTCGTTAAAAGGGAAACTGGCCATGGGCAGTGGACTTCGAACTATCTGGAAGGAGTGATCAGTTTATGAGGATATTTACACATTCATTTTAGCAGTGTTTTGAACTCTTAATACTACTTTCCATTTTTCAGCACTGAGAAGTAGTTGTACTTCGTTATATATAGTGTCGTCGGCATCATTGTGTTCATTGAAATATATCGAGTCCTTTTTCATGCGCCAAAATTGGTTCCATCTTCACTTTTCTCTAGCTCTACCTCCATAGACGAAAGCACACAGAATCAATCGCTAATGCGCAAAAAGAAGAAGCACTTGAGGTCACGCTTCAACCGCATGTGCTAAAATGTCTCGATGGGTGGGATGCCTACTATTGACGATCAAGCTGCATGAAAATGCATGAGCTCATCTCCATCGCGAGATGCTGGCGACCTTATACTTGCCTCCGACTGAAAGAGTGGAAGTGTTATAGGAGCAAAGATGGAAGATTCTGATGATGTGATATGGGGGGATTTGAACTCCAATAAGATTCATATGAGTCTTTTGTTCAAATATCCCCACCACGATATTCTGATGTTGAGCCGAAACATTGGACTTAACGGAAGCCACCAAGGCTGCTTTGTTAAGCAGAACTTGATATTGTATATGATGCTGCTTCAGCCTCTAAGCCGAAGTAATACGGACCACGTAAACCGAAACGTACTCGTTCCGAAAGGATTGGAGTATTTCTCCCTCTTATAGGATATGATAGCTTCCCTTATGCAGTATTTGCTCACATACTTGCCGAACTGATCAACTGCGGAGGTCACGTATGAGTGCCAAAGTACACTCTCCACATGATCATCACGGCTCCCTTGCCCTGGATAGCTTTTTGAAAGTATCAAATACCACTGCCCACGACGAATACATCGAGAAATCATTTGGATTCGAGAGAATCATTTTTCCGTACAAAGCTTGTGCCCCCAAGGGTCACCGGCTGGCACTCCAGCTGTTGACATTCATCTTCCGTTATAACATCACATAAATGTTGCCGCCGGGCGTTTTCTATTTCCAAGCGTTGATAGATTTAGTTTTCAGTACTTGGTAGTCATGATCTCGCATCAGGGCTCGAAAGGGCTTTGACCCGTTCCAAAATATTAAAAGGTGACCTTGAGTATCTTGAAAGGTCTTGCTGCGTTCAAGGACCACCACTCTGGTGTTCTAAGTCGGTATCAAATCGTAGCACAGCGCTTTCGCTCGAATTTGTTCTCCCGGAAGACTCTCAAGACTATAAAAGGTCCGTTCAGGTCGGTATATCTTTCTCTTGTCCGCGTTTTTGGAGACAATATCCCCTGCCTGTAATGAAGCAGAAGTACTAACACCAGAGCCGTCCTGGGATATCTCACTGGGATTGAGAGGATTTTATTGCACTATTACTACATTAACTATCGTATCATTAATACGTGACTGTGGAATATCACTGAAGTCTTGCATCAAAGCTGGGGAGACAAATGTTTTTCAGGCTTTTGCTTGCGCTCAAAACGCTGCCCATATCACAGGGGATCAAACCAATGTCCTCCGGGGTGAGATCCGCTTGCTCTGCCGTCTGTGCTGGGGAAAAACGTTGCACCTCACTTAGACTGGAGGGACGGTTCACGTCAGCCCAATTGGACACTAGAGCATTTGCTTGTTGCGAACTATCGATTTGGAATATCAAACCTGTTCAATCAAAATAAGGATTATGTAGTGGCCGACAAGTTGAGAATGGAGAAACATCTCAGTGCAAAGGGATTGACGAATCATTCGTTTAGTCTAGGGCGGTTTTTCGCCTTAGTGGTATGTACGGCATTGGAGGCACTCAAGTTCTACTATCATTTGATACAAATGACCAATTTTTGCTACGGAAGTTGTCAAATTAAGCAGACTTTTCGGCAACTTGTACAATCTATAGTAGCACGGATACATAGGAACATTTCAAGGACTGCTGCATATTTGTTGAACCGGGAGATAATCAATTGTCTTGGATTCTCTTGGTTCCTGATTGTGCTTTTGTCCTAATACTTTTCAGGTAGCACACTGAAGGGAAATTGAATCGAGGCATTATGAACGAAAAGAATCTAGCTGTAATATACCTGATTTGAGAACTCCTGGTGCATCCGTAACCAAATTAATGCCATTGGTAATTGTACACAAGTACACAGTATTGCGAAAACAAGTGCGACTCGATTAATCGTGCGGGATCTTTCGATCACTTCGAAACATTTGAGCAATTGCGAGGATAGATACGTTTTTGAATTACTTGCATGTACGCTGAATAGCCGTACATATGAGTTCAAATGTACCGACATGTTTGAGCAGGCTCGATCTTTGATTTCTCAAACGAGTATTTGCGATAACAACGATTCAACCAGCACATGGAGGTAACGAGTGGATTAGCTACATAGGAACAACATAATCAGCTACGCTGAGCGCGTTCTGACTGTCGTGTCGAATTTGTCCAAGCGCGCCATAACCCAACACAGGCTTCCAAACAACATAGGTATTGCACCACTGATTCTGTACAACCAGAAATACAAGAAATAGTAAATTTTATGTGAAAAATTTCGTCATGTATTTTCCATCACCTGGCAACACGCCTTCATGTATGGACCAGTGCAAACAAGTGGGCAGGAGACAAGCATTTCTGAGTTGTGTGTAATGTAGTTCGCTTTTCCTGCTTGCAACAATATAACTCAGCGCTCACTTCAATATCCAACCGTAAAAGCTATAGGAGTACCTCGTCCGAATCTCTGGGAGTTTTTTCTACAAGTGTTTTGAAGCGTGCGAATGATTGAGTTTACACATATTAGTACTCACTTTACGATCTGTATCATCAGAGCCCTCGAGAATGCTGCATTCCTCTAACGCAAGTTTTCGAATCCTACAATCGGAATAATTGACTTCTTTGACGCGTAGAAGCAATAAAATGGAGGCACCTTCGTTGATTTGCGTACATATCCAAGATTATATACATCAGCCATGCGATGCAAGACTGCCGAGAGATTTTCCCAGCATCAATTCGAATTAGCTTTGGCGCCCTAATTCATTCGTTGGGGCATTGAATTTGGATAGTCAAGCATGTATACGATCAGCTAGTGAATGTTGCATACATAAATCCGATGTATGATACATGTTCCAAAGGGTAATAAAGCATCATGGTGAATGCCTGGGCTTTAGCTATTAGTCGGTTTAAGGAATCATCATCATCCAAAGCCCAAGAGACACAACGAAAAGCATCATAAGACTGAAAGGTGCCCGTGACTCGTGTCACATAGCGCGCCAAGCTGATTGCGCTTGAAAGCTTTTTTAGCCCGTCAACAATGTCAGGATCGGCTCGAAAATGAGATAAGACATGTCCAAGTGAGCCGCTTCCGTAACCTATAGTCTTGTAGATCTTGTCTGCGTGTGTTGTATTGTTGGCGAATTGGAGGCAATCTTTTAGCTCCGGCAGCATCTTACTATCTCAATAGTATCATTTAAAGCAGGTTATTTGTTTGATGCACAAAGCAATATGGAAACGTGGTACTTGCCGTTCTTTGCAAGGTATACTAATGTCAATGTCAAGCCTAAAAAATACTTTTGATATGAAAATACTGCAGGTTGCATCTTGTGCTACACTATACAGAAGGTATAGGCAAATATATCTAACTCGTGGCGCAGGCGCACCTGGAATAAAAAACAGGGCAATTCTCATCGACGCGGTTCTTTGAAGTGGTTTTCGAAAAATGGTATAATGTTTCCAGAATTATCTTATGGAAACTATGTTTCGAATAGTCACATCGCTATGTGGAGAAATGCAAGTGTGGATATGGTAGTGCAATTATTTGAGCACGTAGAGAAAACGCGAGTCTTCTGCTTATACTCAATAAGCGAACACGAACTTCACTGAAACACACATAGATAATTACTCAAGTTGGAAATTTGATGGAGATCTACTTGCTATTTTTGTATGCATAAAGATGCAGATGCCTGTGTAGTTTACTAACAAATCAAATCCGACGCTATGATTCCGAGATATTATAAAATGAACAGCTCCAAGGCGTTTATCTCGACACTGTGGAGGGCATGTGCTATTCCAAAATACTTTTCAATTTCTGGCAAGTTGATTCAAAAACAGTGTCAGGATTTGAAGTTGCATCGACTTGGAAGACTTTGTTCAACTTTGCGTAGTATTCAATGATGGGTAGCGTAGACTCAAGATACGTGTGAAATCGTTTGCGTATAGCTACGGCATTGTCGTCGGTACGACCACTTGTTTTACCACGCTCGATCAATCGAGATTCCATGACACTTTCACTACAGTCGAAAAATAACACACCTTCAACATGGAACTGTGTATCAGGCATGGCTTCATTCCATCCTTGTAGGTTATCGAAGTTGCGCGGAAATCCATCGATGAGAAAACGCTCGCGTTCATTTTGAAGCATCGCTCGCTGTAGTAAACTCAAGGTTATTTTGACCGGAACGATTGCTCCTTCCTTGATCATTGTATCAATCAACTCTCCATTTTCTGATCCGGATTGGCGCTCCTCACGAAGCAAATCACCCGCCTGTAATATTCAAAGGCTTCGGATCAGTACGATGGCAATGATCGGAATTCATATCTTACCGAGAGGTGTACGAAGCCGTACTTTTGGACGAGTTTACTGCATTGTGTACCTTTTCCGGCCCCCGGGCCGCCAAGGACAAACAAAATACGTTTTGTAGGCATAGCACTCATTTGGCCTTTTAGCGGCCAGCAGTGAACAAACGAACTTATCAATAAATTCGATTTCCTGCAGGTGATCTGATTAATACAATATTACAGCTACATGTCATTCAAAAACTTTTGAAGTAGAGGAGTGTCTGCATCATTTCCTCTTCCTTGCTTTGGTCTGCTTCTCTGACCAGGGTAAGAAGCCAGGACGAGATTTGGTCGTAAGAAATTCGAAGTGATCCATTACCGGAATTTTGTAGCTCGATTCGTAGATCGAGGAGGAATACTGTCAAGACTTCTGCTCTGAATCTATTCAAATCGACTCAGACCGATCACTTAATCGGACAGATACAAAAAACTTAACTTACTGAGCTGTCAAACCGCAAAAGATCATTTTTATCCGTTGAAGCATATTCGTCACCGCCGTAGTAGTGATACTTTCAGTCCTCGAAATCTCTTCGAGCGTCCACATCCATCCAAGTCGTAGTATGACCAGCTTTGTTCTTGGTGATGCTCTTTCGATATCAGACAAGAACTCTCTGGCTTTCTGCAATCGTGTACAATCAATCATCGTCGGTATAAATTCTCGCAAGAGATCTGACGAATGTGTAAATGGGCTCATGATAAATACGTCATTACACCAGTTTGATGCATAAAAGAAGCTAATGATCGTCGTTGCTGCATTGTGAACTCTTTGAGGACTTTTAAAGTTGCACTTATTAGACTCAATACAAGCTTTCAAGGTGCATTCGTTGGCAAGGACCATTTTTAAACAAGCATGTAAAATGGAAGAATCCAGAGCGATCTCGATCCAAAATACTCCCGTATCGGCGTACTTACCTACTTGTTGGCTATGCATTGCGCCTTCCAGTTCGCTGTATACCGATGACAAGAGATTCAGTAATTTATCTTGGGAGAGCATTCGGGTTTCCTTCTCAGATCGTAGTGCTTGGAGACGAAACAACTCCCTGGGTCGAGCAGACATATCACATATTTGTGTCTGCACTATTTCTAAAAGATCACGTGTGCGTGCACTTGCAATATAATGCTTCCAGTATTTTGTGATATGAAGCCACAAGATGGTAAATAAGTGCGCGCTCTCAGGTGCATTTTTGATTGTCACTTTGGCTGCTGAATGTGCCTCAAATGATGATACCGGGAAACAAATATGTGCTGCGTCAACAAACAGGCGCTTGTGACTCTCAATCAACCAATAATCTAACTGACCGACATGACATTAGTTTTCTTCTTGAGAGCCTTCAAGCAACGAAGCTCACTTGCTGCACCCAGCTGGCCGGGTGATTGGACCAGTAACGTATTCGAGCGTGCAAACTCAGTTGTTCGACTGGTTTGTATACTTCCAACGAAGGTCCGACTTGGCCGGGTAGTACATTTTCCAATCTCTTGACACACATGTCATCGAGACGAAAGATCCGGTTGTGAATGAGCAAAATTTCCATGAATTCGATGAAGTCAGAACTGTCACACAACTCTGCTATATATTTTGACATATCAGTGACGTGGCCTTGACTCGTCTGATCAAGCATGAAATGCTTCGTATCAAGTGTTTTTCTTAACTTTTCTCTGATCAAACGTTTTTTCAGCACAAGTATGTCCTCTCCTCGCCAGTCGCATGTAAAGCGACACAAATCTGCTTCTGCCTCTGCAAGGTCTTTCGAGAATGGTTTATCCAGAATTGTTTGATTTTGTATGTACACAATTGTATCGACTGCCCACTGTCGAGCGCTTCTGACTAGTATGCACTCTTCTTCGGTAAATTCCGCGGTGTCGTGATACTCTATAGTCAAAAGTACTGCGTTTGACCCCGATGTCACATTACCGGGGCTGACAGACTACTGATCACCTACAAATGTCAACTATGTCCGATAGAATAGCCTCGTCTCTTTCAATCAATTCGATCTTTGTTATCCAAGCTGTCAAGTATGCGAGATTCTACACGAGGGGATCAAAATAACAAGATATCTTAAGATGTGTCACTCACCTTTTGTGACCTCAATGTGTCCAAGTATCCTCTAGGAGAACTCCGCATGTTATGCAGCAGCTTTTGTAGCCATTCTTTTTGGATTATGCAATCCTCAGCTTGCATTTAGTCTCAGTCGCGAGAACTGTATGTACGCCAATCAAATTTGAGAATTATGATGATCGACTGCATTCAGGTAGAGCAGGTATTATCCTTCTGGTTCGATGGTGACCAAAATGAGAACTACAAGATGAAATGGTTTCCACCACATAAATCTCATACTCAAAAGCAAGTCGATGGGGAGGTCACGCGGCAATTTTTCGGTTTGTTAGAACAAGCACAAGGTGGACAACTTGTAGAGTGGCAAAGCACGCGTCCTTCTCTCCTTGCTCTTATTATCGTGCTGGATCAATTTTCGCGTCATATCTATCGGAACAGAAGTGATCGAGACGACCTTGTTGCCAGAAATGATAAAATTAGTATTACACTTGTAAAACATTTGATTGAGAAGAAGTGGCATGTAAACATGGCGATACCCCATTATGTATTTGCAATGATGCCCCTTCGGCATTCACCTTGCACAGAAGGTCTAACAGCGTTATTAAAGGAAGTGGAAGACCGAAAAGTATTTGGGCATGCAGAGAGAGAATTACTCGACAAGTTTTCGCGAACCACGCAGCAACGTCTTTTACATCTGAAAGGTACTGAGTCATCAGATACAGCGGTTTATAATATCCTCGAACGGCATCTTGTCCAAAAAGACGAAAGTGGTGTGCACGAGACCGAACTTTTCAAATCCATCAAGACCTTCTTGGTGAACAAAAATGCTCTGAACGACACTCACGTGGCTATTTCGCTATCTGGTGGTGTTGATTCTATGGTGCTTGCCTATTTACTGCATAAAGTGAGGCTGTCATCTCAGTATTATGGTATAGTTGCGATCCACATTGATTATGCAAATCGCCCAGAGAGTGCAGCAGAACATACATACGTGAAGGAGTGGTGCGATCGACTGGATATCCAATTTTATGCGCGAACAATCGATGAAGTGACACGAGGAGAAACAAAACGGGATGAATATGAAAAAGTTGCTCGCGACATACGCTATTCAACCTATCGAGATATTCTTAAAAAACATGGTATACCTGGCATTTGTTTTGGTCACCATCGCGGAGATGTGCAGGAAAATATCATTTCTAACATGATGAAAGGTTCAAGTCTTTTGAACCTGAACGGAATGAGCGAGACGAGTGCCGCAAACGGAGTTGTCATCTGGCGACCAATGCTACAATTTGACAAGTCTGCAATCTTTGACTTTGCTCATCGCTATGGTATCCCGTATTTCAAGGATACGACCCCAGCATGGAGTACAAGAGGGAAGCTACGTAATCAGCTCATGCCTCTTCTAAAAGATATGTATGGCGATGGTTTTCTGCAGAATATCTCGAATCTTGGGACAGAGTCCACTCAGTGCAGCGAACTCATTCAGGAAAACATAATGAGACCTATCATGTCCAGTGTGCATTCCAGCAGTGTTGCTGTATGGTTTAGCTGCACGCTTCTAGCAAATCAACCCTATTTTATTTGGAAAGAAATACTACGGCAGATTTGCCATTTTAAGATGGGAGACCACATGATCCGAGAAAAACCAATTCGAGAACTGATGATCAAAGTACGTGAGCATAAAGGCAAAGGATCTTGGATCACTCTTAAAAAAAAGAATCGCTCTTTTCTTACGGAAGAATGCTGTCTCATCATTTTCCGAGATCGTTTCTTCCCACCTAGATCAGAAGCTCATGCTAGGATTGGCACAACAGTTTCTCTTGATCAGGAGTATACGTTCGGCCCATGGTTGTTGCAGACCAAAGTGGTTCACAGCAAACAGCAGGATCAATGTATTGACCAAATCAGAGTTGCATCACCAATTACGCTGTGGGATTTGTTGCGCAACGAGGGGTTTTCATATATTTTACCACTTACTACCGAGTCTCAGTTTGTGATAAGCGATCAAGATCAAACGAGCTCTCTGAAAAAACTAGATAAGGCTATTAAAAACTCCATGCCACTAGTATCCAGCGTTTTCCAGCTCGATGACGAAGATCATCATAAGTCGTGGGTGGTCTGCACATTTCGATATGACAACAATAGAGAGTAACACATTTCACATGATATTATGCTTTATGTTGGGTCGTATAGCGTGGATCATAGCCACAAAAACGTGCTTGAATGGTCATTCTAAAGCTGTATGATACATATGATACATACAGTGGACTTTGTGAGTCGAGGCTGATGCCGAACGCGCGTTCGTGTATGAAAATGGGCCGTTCGTGTCAGTTTTGTACGATCGTGTTACAGTATCTGTCGACTCGTATGACGACGTTACACCTTGACTCTATCTCAGTGGCCAAAACCGTAGGATTTGACTCTTGTAAAACTGTAGTGGCATTTGACCAGCCGCACGAAAGATTTTTAAACGCCATATCGTCACCTCAAAAGAGTTTTAGCCAGGTACAACCTCGTCACTTGACAAAAGAGAAATTTTCTGTATCTATGGTATGCAACCAATTAACGAGGACCATTTTTATGCGGCGGCTATTGACACCTGTTGCGTCGGTTCACCGCACTGAGATCTTTGCAATTCATTATGTTTTATTCCACTCGACTTGGCGATTGAAGAACGACCGTTCTTCATAATTATTTTCTGCAATCTCAACGTAAAGTTTCTTATAGATTGAATTGAATCTACTCGTGCACGATGGCAGAAGGTCAATTTACATTTCACGATTGTGCTGGTAAAGATAATAAAAAAGTGGATAGTTCCGTCTGTACTCCGTTTGCAACTACAGCGAAACACACTCGGGTGACAAGACTACAGGAAAACAATGCCAGTTCGGAAAATCTCTTCAGCGAAAGTGGCGTAAACAGTTGCGCAAAAGAAAATCCCCAACTCTGGAAGTTTGAGAGTGTAGCCAGCAGCGATAAAGCATTTGCAGCAAAAAGCTATCATGTCGATTTTATTCGACGTACTAGAATTACCGAAGCTCGCATTGATCTGACGGGGTCGATCCCTACTGATTCCAATCAAGATATGCATCGGTTTGTTGCGGAAGAAGAGTTTCAGGGCTATACGAATCAGATGGAGGATTACTGCTGCGACAGCAAGCTTGCTTCACGAGTAGCCAACTTTGCTGTATCAGATCAGATTACTCAAACTAGTGTCAATCGAGGTGTGAGAAGAGATTCGACGCTTTTGACATCTCGAATTCCTAGTTGGAAAGTTGAGGCAATACCCAAGGTATCATTCGAGAAGGACGTTCACGATCAAAAGACTGGTACAAGCTTCTTGAGTGAAATAAACAATTGGAATCATTCGATCTCACAGAAACCGTTCAAAAGCTCATGCGATCAGTTTGATCTTTCCTGGCAGCACTGTTCCGTTCTTGATGGGAACGCTAGGATCCCAACAGTTACAAAATCAGATACTTCTCAGTTTACAGAGCAGCTTACTGACGCAGAAAAACTGATTACTCCCCTGTCATCTTCCTTTTCTCTACCTCCCATCGCTTCAACACCAGGGATAGATGATGTACGTACTGTTATGTTGCCGGATTTTTTGTGCCTTTTCCAATATTTGGTCTGGGTGTAGGAATCCTGTGACTTGGGCAATATTCTTCCCCCGCCTTATTCAGATAGAATCAATGCTTCTCCAACGTTACCTTCACAAAATACAAATCCCGACAACAAATATTGTACCATAAAAGATTATTTGAAACCGTCGATATGGAACACGGCAAATGCCAGCTCAGAGGACTCGACAAATATTCTCGACCTGGCTCATTCGCTGGCCAGCAAGATCGCATCCCACCACATAATGCTCGAGGCGCAAGACGGTTTTTTTGCAACAGCGATACTGGAGTATTTGGTCAATAGTCTGAACGTGCGTTGACATCCTTTTCTCTTTTCAAACTCTAAACTCAAGCTTCACATTGTAGTGCTTTGGAGATGTAGCAAGATTACGAACTGAATTTAGTGACCAGGGACTGATCTTTTGTACATTCTATGAAATCAAAACCGCTATTAGAGCGGCAAAGATGTGGGATAATCTGGGAAGCATGCCCTCACGGATGCCACCGAGCAAACAACCGACATCAGCCATACGCGATGCGTTCAAAAAGACTAAAGTACATTTCAGTCGACCTTACGAGGTTATCGATGAAAGGAATAGTGCTACGGTTTTGGTTCAGCTGTCAAAAGCGAAATCACTTTCACACTCATTACATGAAGTAGGTAGAGTGTGTTCTCAATTCGGAGAGGTTACCAGGATATTCTCTCAACCAGAAACAACGTTGTGCAATAGCTACATAGTTGAATACAATGATGCTCGAGATGTTCAAAACGCAGTACGAAACTTAAATCTCTCATTGCATCCAACTGGATCAATCGTAGCAACACGGACGGCTTCTCCATTATTTGATGAGAACAAGATCATTGCTTTCTCTGCTCATTTAAAGAAGCTTCGTAATTCCTCATTAAACTGTCAGGATGAAGTTGACACAGCTCCGGTACCCATGAAAAACGCAGAAATCTTACCTACGGTGGCTGATTTGCAGGCTCCATCAGCCGACCTACTGGTGACTGCAACTCAAACTAATGAAACAACCAACTGCAAGGGCACTACAGCACCACAAACTTGTCCAACAAATCAAGCGTCGAGGTCATCACCTCGTCGAGGAGACAAGCTTCCAGCACATGAAGGCAAATTCGAGCCTGCACAGAGACCACAACATACTTTAATTGAGGCTAAAAGCAAAATTTGTCCCTTCATAGAATCAATAAACCAAGCTCAGCCGACAAGTGCTTGTCATGGTGCCGACTACCGGAGGCATGAAAATGGCTATGATCTTCTGTCATATCCGAGCCATGTAGCATATTCTAGCATGCATAGCTCCCTATGCCACGTAGATCCGCGATCGGTAAACAAAAGCACTTCAGCTGCATATACAAACGTGCAGGTTCTTGGAAATTTACAGAATCGAAACGCGTCAAATGGAGTGAACGAATTCTGCTTATTAATTGAAAACGTCATTTCAGGTGTGGACTGCCGTACGACGTTGATGATCCGAAATATTCCCAACAAATACACGCAGCAAATGCTGTTGAACGAAATCAATCGTCATCACCATGGACGATACGACTTTTTTTATCTGCCGATTGATTTCAAAAACAAATGTAATATGGGCTACGCATTTTTGAACTTTATGGAACCGAGTGCGATTATTTCTTTTCACCAGGAATTCAACCAGCAAAAGTGGTCAAACTTTAACAGCGAAAAAGTTTGTGCGATTTCATACGCCAGACTACAAGGAAAAAAAGCAATGATTGCACGTTTCCAGAACTCAAGCCTTCTTGACAAGCACGAATCATATCGTCCTCTTGTTTTTGTGAGTCACGGACCGAATCGTGGAAAACCAGAATCTTTCAGCACTCATATTGAACAGCATGGCAATCTTGCGAGACATGGTCAAAACGCACAAATTGGCTTACATATGATCAATCATTATCAATCTCAAAATGCTCATTACCAAAGATATTATAAAGACTTGACTGCCTCCTCGGCATCATGCTTTTGTCCCTACGTAGCACTGCCACATTGTCAGAGTGAATCACAAAATGTGTTGCAAAAGGACGCGCAAGATACATTTACGTTTGACTATCACTCGAATCAACCGTATCCTTATGACGCTCACCACAATTTTGAACATGAAACTCACCATCCAATTCAATCAAGCTACGAGCTAGGGTACTACCAAACCCAAGTTAGCAATGAACTTCCCACTTTACTGTATCCAACACAATCATCCAGCTTTCACAATAGTGAGCAGTCTTTGTCCGCATCTCGTTTCGCGCTTAACAACCAGAACGCACAGGCGAGAATCGCATACAACGGAGTGATTTTTTGATAATATTTTTGCAATAAAGATCATGCATGTATATATGTCGAAGTAAATTCAATTCCGGTGACCAGCCAATTCCATTAATAAGCTGCATGCTTTCGATCATTCGAATACAGTTCGGATAATCAAGCGTCATAATCACCGTCTAGTTGTATACAACTTTATGAGCGATGGCGACAAAGAGCGCGTAGACTCGGGCGATCCTTTATACATACTGTTCAAACCATGATTAATTAGTAAGGCTTCAGTCATGGAGCTCCTTCGATTCTCGTATTTTGTACCCTGTTGTCATGTCATGCATAAAGATTCATCTCAACTACAATAGGGGTCATAGCACACAAAGCCTCTTTTCTCATATGGTTGTCGAAGTCAAGGATAGGCCACAATTGCAACAGAAGCGAGTAATTTTCGCAGGAACTCGCTCATTTTTAACAGATGAGAACCTGCATCATTGCGTTATGTATATGCAGCACCCATCTCGCACGCTTTATTGTGTGTACTCACAGAAAAAATCAGGTTTTGGAAGTTGAAATAGGTCGAGCCGTGCGTGCACAGGCTTACGATACACTTAGAACGATTTTTTTTTCAACTCAATGTCAAGTACTCCGCATCTAATTCTGCGCTCAAATGAGTTCTAAGCTTGACACCATTTGTAGCTTTCTTTTAGTGAATAATTAACACTCTGTTCGAAAACCATGCCGGAATGTCGAAGTGCAGACTGATATGCGGCGATTTGTTCCGAGATTTATTGAATCAGACTACCAGTACTATCTTGATAATCATGATGATTCGGGCACCATCTCTCCAAGAGGGGACGCCGATAACAAAAACGACCGATTGATTGCCACATGTACCAGTATTCCGAAGTCAGCAACGCGAATGCAGGCGTCCTTAAATAACCTACGCCCTTATCTAAATGTGCACAAGATGGTAGTCTCATTCGCGATGATCGTTTGTAGCGTACTCAACTCAGTGATAGAAGTTCGCGATCATGTTGATATCATCATTATTGTACTTCAACCTAGGAAGCAAGTAAAAGCGCTTTACAGCTATCGTATTATGTCTCTTGGCGCACCTTTCATAGTATAGTAGCATCATCGCATCAATAAAATGTTCAATACTGCCAAATTCAGAACCCATGACTTGGTTTTTGGACGAGAGTAGAGTGTGCATTTGCTGTAATCCCAAAATTGAAAGCGTTTTTATAATCCAGATTGACCATCGCGCTGTGATTGGTGTAATACTCGATCATGCCTTCGCGATCATTTCGATCCGAACGATGTCAGCAATCAGATACTCATTTCCACCGGCTTATGTTGCAACTAGGTCTGTCTCGCCAAGAATCCGTCACATTGAATGCGTACAAAGGCAATGAGTATGATCGCATTTCTCATCTACCGACGCAAGAAGAGAAAGAATTTGAACGACCATCGTCCGACTCCACACCTCCATCAGCGAGCGAAAGCAGTGATTTATCGCTACCACTTTCATTCCAACAGTATAAAACACATCAGCATGATGATGTGTGGAGCATACCAGAATGTGATAAGAAGCGATCCCATGCCGAGTCGGAAAATATATTGAGACGCTTTTATCAAGTACAAGTTCAAAAGATTGTGAAGCGATTAGAATCCTGTCAACTAAATTACGAACGAAGCGAAATGAAATGTAACGAAGAAAGGATGCAACTCGCTAAGACGATTCAAATACTGACGGTACTGAGGAACTAGTCTCGATGGCTGCTGCATGGCTCAAATGTGCTTCTTACATCACAGGAGTCTTTGGAAGAAGTTCGATCCAAACACGAAAAGCTCATTGATGAGAATCAAAGAATAAAGAATCAATTGAATATGGAATTTTCACACTTTACAGACTTGAAAATATCAGACGCGCTAGCAGCTCAGGTTTGATTAAGCAATTTGCATGGTCACCAACCTATAAGACATCATCCTTCTGTAGCTTCTTCGGCAAAAGAAAGAAACACTCACACTGAAAGAATTTGTTCAATTGCAACTACACAGTGAAATTACTAAACATGTAAAGAAGTCGAAGCAACAACTCGACGAGATTGCATTCTTACGCAATAGCTGTGAAGATTGTCAACGAGAAAACTCAGAGTTGGAAAAAACAAATTTATTGTATAGAAAGGAAACGGAGGCAATCCAAAGATCGCTGGAACATGAGCTGGTTACAGTACAATCAGCAAAGGACTTACTGGAAGAAAATGTTAAGAAACTATGTGGCGAATTGCACGTGTCAAAACACAACAAATGCGCGTGTTTACAAGGTCAACCAGCCGTCGAAGAAAGTCACGTCGATTATGATGCTTTACAACAGGTCAAAGTCTCTCTGGAGAAAGAATTGCGAAGCGCGAAGCAAGAGGTGGAAAAGCTGTTTTTAGACAAAGATAATTTGAAGCAAATGGTAGATCTTTTGCAAGAAGATAAACGTTTCCTTGAAAAGACCATATTGGAGCACGAAACGAGTAAAACTAGATGGCTGAACTCAGAGAGCGTTCTCAAGAATCGAATCAAGGAAGTTGAAGCAAGTAAGAATGAACTGATGGTGCAAATGACAAAATTCCACGAAGAGATTCGCACAACGATTGAACATAAGCTTGATTCCACGGATAAAACCTGCATGATGCTCTTACAAAAAGAGTTCCAGACGATACGACACAACAGTAATGGTCGTGACGAAGTAGAGACAAGAGAAGCACATACAAAAACTCTTTTGGAGCAACTCCGTAAAGCAGAAATCAAAATCACAAATCTTGATTCAAAACTGGACAAAAAGGTTAGATGCGTATCATAGTGATGAAGCGTTTGTAGACGGACCCAAGCCGCTTTGTGTAGACACAAGAATTGACAAAACGAGAGCATTTATACAGCAAGACTATATCATCTCTGGAGGTTGAGCTGAAAATGCGACAGTATGAGGTAAGAGAATCACTGTTATATTTGGTTTCTTTTCTCATTATTGCTGAAGCATGCTGAGCTGCAAACCAAATATGAAGAACAATGTGCAGAGTTACGCAAAGCTTTGATACAAATCGATTTGCTGAATCAAAAGGTGCCATGAATGCAACATTTATGTATAATTGTTGAAGACTGAAGTTTCATAGTTACAAATTCATCAAGAGGAATTTCTCAGGCTCGAAAACACCTCAAATGCAAAAATAATATCGCTTGAAACAACTCTGAACGAAAAAGCGGTACAGTGTGTTCTCAACTCCATCCTTTTATCATCTATCTAAGTGCTATACTGAATCTTGTAGAAATCCGACAAGCTTCGTCAAGTATTACGGAAGTATGATGAAGATCGTCATCAATTCGAGTCAGATTGCTTGGACATCGATTGTGATTCGTCTCTCAAAACACCGTGCTCTGACGGCATGGAGCGCCAGGTAAATTATCGCGCACACGTGTCCCTTTTTTCATTATATTATATACCTGGCTTCAACAGCTGAAAATACTTGCTCGTAAAGTGACCAAATACCAGGATGAGATTTCCCGCAACGAACAAAAGCTGAAAAGTTTACAAGCACAACTTCTTGAAAGCTCTAGGATGAACAATTTACTTCGTAATCAACTGGACGAATTCAGCCAGCCCCAAAGCTATCTAGTATATTATTCTTCCTCTATTCATCTCAGTTTCTCGATTGTAATGTATTCGTTAGGTAAATAAATTGCGTGATCGAGAAGCAGAGCTGCTACAGTCAAAGCTCCAACTGGAAGAAAAGTCCAAAATGTTTCAGAAGCTACAGGAAAGTTCCCAGCATACCCAGCAAACGTTATCTCGAGTTCTTTCACAGCGAGATGAATTGAATGGGTTAAAGTTCTCTCTTTCAACATTACGGCGTACTCTAGACAAAACTAGTGACTACAATTGCCATACTCTTGGCGGAAATGTTGATAAGCGACAGAAGAATGCGCCTGTATCACCTGCACGTCAGTCAAATAACCTTAAAGTTGACCCGACAAGAAAACAAATTGTATCGAATCCTCTTCCCGGCAACCCACCGAACTGGTATTCAAAACTGCGTGGTATGGAGTGATTCAGGTGATGCGAGTGTATTGAGTTCAAAGTATTAGATCGAGGTGATTTCTAGCTGGAATGTAGTGCCCAGGCAGAGAAACTTATTTCGTTTTTACATATTCGTATTCATTGAGGTGCACGATGTGTGATACTGTGCATCATCTCAGATTCCAGTCGTACCCTTGAAAGACTTGCCATTTATGGGAAAAAAGACGGAATTGAACTGGGTAGAATTATTCGCTCTCCATTAACAAGCGACATGACACTTCATTGCCCGCTTTTGCGATGAAAAGAAATATTGTAATCTTTATCGCTCAGACATATTGAGCTTCTACAGGATCTACGCTACTGTGCTTGATTTTTCAGCGATGTACGACGACAAAACTATGTTTTTTCTACGGACTCAGAATCTAATCTTCACCAGAAGGCTTGCGCGAGGTGACGACATTCTCAATTCCAAAAGTGCTCGGAGACCTTCCATTCTCACCTTCATGATCGATAATAAATATAGCGCGGTAAATGCGCATGTGTCCGTTGCATTCTTGCTTCCTTCTGATGGTGTCTAGAGCTACCATGCGAAATAATTTCGAACAACAACACATGGCGTTTGGCACAACCAAATCTCTCTTGTACAACAATAGTCGTAGAGTACTTGACACAATAGGCATGGCAGCATGGTTTATGCTTGTTGTGGTAGGATCAGTATCCACTACTGCCTCACAAGGTTATCGATCGATAGAGCAGACCAAATCAGAATATATGAACTTCGATTTGGGATAATTACCATACAAAGCTGATAATACTGCTCACGATGAGTAAAGTCACTGATGCATCTTGAGTTGTATCCATATATACATGTGGAAGTGATTGATCAAATAGAGATAATTTAAAAATCTCGGTATGTCCGCAACGACGCAATAAATACAACTTTACAGCGGTTCAGGCTACTTACGCTCTCAAAAAATTCACAAAGACACAACGATATGCCGACAGCTAATGATCCCATATATTCTTATATTGACACGCATTACACAAGCACCAATCACAACCAGTATCGAGATCAGATCGCTGTAGAGATGAATCCTGTTGCCCAATGTATCAGCCCGATGTTAACTTGGTACCCTTAACTAGAAAATCACCTGCCTTATAATTGGTCAGGATGTCAGTGATGCCGAACCTGTATCTACCGCATGAAGCATTAGTACTATTACTACAGCATGAAACGTGCATCCGATGCTGTCTGCGAATAGGCGGAAATTACCCGCTTGCAAAATTGTTCAGGTTGGTTCATCCAAAAGGTTGTATTTTGTCTGAATGCATTGCTTAGTCAGTCAGATAAAGAGCTCAGAGCAGAGTTTCTTGCTCATTGTTTGCAAAAGAATGTCGACATAAAAGATTTATCGGACACTGCTACCATCGATTCTGGTATTTCTTTGGGGCATCTGGCAATAATTCGCAACTGATTGAATGAGACGTAGTGTGCGTATGCTGTTTGAACGTCTGCAGTGACCAATTCGCAAGAACGACAGCACTTCAGATCAAAGAAAAATTAGAACAAGAGTACCAGTAAAATTGATACCAATACGCTACATGCTGATCATCCATTTGAAGAGTAGAGAATACGAGACCAAGTCCTTCACACTAAGCTTCAAAGTGGAAGGCGCAATCATGTTGAGAGAATACGTGTTGGGTCACTTTATACGAACCCAATTACAATGTGATGATTTCAAAGCTCCTCTCAATATAAAAGAAGTATTTAAGGTTCGAATGTATGTGGATAGACTTATTCAAATGCTCATCGTTTTGTCAGTACTATTTGAATGGTCCAATATCCGAAGCGATTGGAATACCGGAGTCTCCCAGCTCGAGTGATTTTCATGTCATTGTCGACATCGTCCACTCGGAGGCCGCAGCTGAAGTCATGCAGCTCCCATCTCTATCGGTTAGTATGTATCTATCCAGATCATTCGTGCTCTATGTTCATTCTAAGATGATAGAAGACAAATAATACTTTTCGTCGAAGAGGAAATCCAAAATCAGAAATTGGTTGTGGAATCGTTTTACGCGCTCTAGCAGCGTTACAGAACTTGCCTGAAAGCATTCAAGTTTGTATCTCATCCTGGCCACTTGTATCTTGGATTGACTGTTTTTTATACCACTAGTGTCCTCCAGTACGCCTCTTTACTGGAGCAATAAGTGTGATTCAGTTTGAGCGAGATCCTCTTTACGTACGAGGAAGATACTTGAAACACAAACGAGGCGTGAGTCAAAGTTGCTGGTACGAAATGATGTATGGATATCTCAGAAATTGATACTGAAAGTGTCTAGGATTATCGAGGGTGAGCGAATGGCGGAAAAATCTGTTGAAGAATGTATTGGAACTTTGGTCCTACCTTTATTTCGTGGAAGCGGCTACAAGTTTCATTCGGCGGGGAGAGAAGATGTTGATGTTCGCATGCTTGGAAACGGTCGGCCATTCATTATCGAGATACTAAGTAATTGTCTTTCCTACGATTTTCGTACAAGTCAAGTCGTCTGACTCCTCTCTCTTACGAAATATAGACGCAAAGAACGCTTCACGGAGCAAAGATCAACTGGATCAGCTTGAAAAGGCCATCAACACGACTAACGAAGGACTCGTGGAAGTACGCGACATCCAGCTTACCAATAAAGAATACTTCACATGCTTGCAAAACGGGGCTGACACCAAAAAGAAAACATATTGGTGAATGTCGTGATCGAATCTACTTGGATGGTACTAATAGATATGTTATTACAGCTGTGTCATTTGGAGCAAGGCAGAGATAACGCCCGAAAAAGTCGATGTATTAACCAAGCTTTCGGATCTAAAAATCGATCAGATGACTCCAATTCGAGTTTTACATCGAAGAACATTGATGAATCGCTGCAAGATCATACATCAAATCAATTGCGAGATCATAAACAAACACTACATGATCGTGCGTCTTACAACGTCGGCAGGTACCTACGTGAAGGAATTTATTCACGGGGACAGAGGCCGAACACAGCCCAATCTCTCTACCTATCTGGTATGAATCACCCCTGCTTGTACGCTTGCTGCGTTTTAGTCCGTGTACTATAATAGGGTAGCGACACCGATATCCTGCAGCTCGACGTGGAGAATCTTCTGGAATTGTAGAATCAATTTGAAGTACAGTCTATCACGTGGTGATATGTACTGAGCAAAGAGCATGTCTTTCAATTCTGACGTTAATTTCGGCACAATATAGAAAGTCGAAAAAATATTGCTGCATGATTTAGCTCGATGCTACGGGTGCTGCCGAATCAGCACCATCCGTCTCGCCGGTTGCTGGAGCTGTACCGCTGTTGGAATCGGTCGATGCATCGCTCGGGGGTGAATCGCTTTGTCCATCGGTCGGTGGTGGAGTCGCGTCATTGGTACCCGCATTAGTATCAGGAGGTGCTTCAACTTGCTCCTTGGGTGAGTTTATGAGATATAATGCGCCTCCTAATGTAACAGCCCCAACGGTTGCCGCTAGTGCTAATGCAGCTTTATCGATCTTACTGCCATGCTTGTGGCCACACGGTTTACCTCCGTGATTATGGCTACCAGAGGGATGATCCTTTTTTCCATTCGTTCCACAATCAGATGCGCTATTACCATTAGAACAACCTTGGCTTTGGGCTCCTTCGCAACGGTTGTTATCGTGAGCTTGTGTTTGTCCTGACTCACCTCCAGGCGGATTTCGAGCATGGTTGTGTCCCTTTGAAGATGGATGAGCACTCACATCACGGTCATTATTACAAGCACTTGAATCGTGCCCGGATCCCTGACACGATCGAACCACGTTTGCATTACCGCGTGATTCCATTACTGGACGAGGTCCATTTCCATGTACTGCACCGGTCGGAACATTTCGTACTTCGCTTTGCACACATGGAGTGAGGCTTTGCTGAGATACGGCGCAATTTGCATTGACAGGAACACCAGTAACGCGATTTGAATCACTAGATTGCCTTTGCGTGTAAATGGTTTTGCGGCTTGGATTGCCGACGAAAGGCGTGCTGACATGATGGACTGGATAACCAGTAACAACGGAATGATCGCCTTGATCATGATTATACATTTCACATTTGCTCGTTGCGGTATAAAGGAGTGTTGATGACTCATATTTTGAGTAAGCAGTAGGGATCCACTTTTGTGCATTATGATCAACGCCTTGGATTAGTGTTCTGGGACGTTGACTAGTTTGCTTCTTTTCATAATACTCCTTCATGCTATGACATGCTTCCTCGTACAGTTCTATCATTTTCTCATTCGATGGAATTGTATTGACGATTAATTTTATTCCTCTTTCGTGTTTGACGGATTGCAACAGCTCGTAATCGCCCATGGTGTCTCCTACAGCGAGGATGAGGTTATGCAGGCCAAACTTCGCGATTTTATCAACCTTGCCGCTGCCATACGTAGCTCCATGAAAATCTACACCAAGGCAATGACCGTTTGTATCAAAATTGAGCTTCACACCAGATACAAAGTCCTCATCGACACCATAAAATTCGGAAAGCTGTTCCACAATCAGAGCAGGAGCTGCGGTGACGATATGAACTTTGACCTTTTTCGATTGTAATGCACGTATCAACGCCAGCTGTTGTGGGACGGGCCTTATTCCGGAATAATGCTCACCCTCCACTTCCAATGTACCCGATGATATAAATGTCATCTTCATTTCTCTCTTGAGACCCTTTTGGTAGGCCTGACGAGCAAGCCGCATGATCTCTTCTTTATGTAATCCAAACCAAAGTGTTGGGATCTCTCCGAGACCAATCTCCATTTTGCACGAATTGTCTTCATCCACACTTTTGTAAATGTTGTAGAGAGCCGTGTTATAAAATCCCAACTTGGCTCGGAAATTGGTAGAAACAGTCTTGCTTTCTTCTTCTTTCATTTTTTCGGTCTTAAGTTTTCGATAGTCTTCCTGAAGACTATTTAAAAGCGTTTCGAAGGTAACTGAAGCTTTTTTCAAGTCGTTTCCGATGTGAGTCTGCATCCCCAGCGGTAGGCACGCATCCTTTCTATCGTTTTTATCATATCCAAGGGATAATAGTGATTTGAATCTATCTACAGGAATCTTGAACGTATGCTCTAGCGTTTGTTCATACATTATGGCTGCAGAAATATCGCCAAGGACCAGAGTTCCATCATAATCGAAGACCGCAAATTCATTTGTAGGATTGATATTCTCAATCAGCTCCTTCAAAAAGTGTTTGTTATATTGCGGAACATCGTTCAACTGGTCCAGAAGGTTTTCTGTGGGGCGTGAAGTACCATCTCCGGTACTGCCGTAGGAGCTGAGGATTCGTGTAGTCAGCAAAATAAAGAGGGTATTCTTCATCAGTGGAAATGGAAAATGAGCGATTGAGTGGACTATCGATTCGAGCAATTACACCGTCGGAAGAAAAGTACCACATTCCGAGGGCTTGAGTGGGAAAAGCAGTAGTATCTTTGCCACGAGATGAATGGATGTGAGATCGATCCTGCGAAGCACACGCATATACACTGCTACAGAGTCCATGCAGCATTCATTGTGCTTCGAACAAGAACTAATGAAAGAGTAGGCAAAGGCACAATCCTCATGGAGATTGTATTCAGATTAACATTCTCCATGCATTGATTTTTTTCAGGAATTTCCCATACAAAAATTCAGTCAAACCTTCCTGGAATAAAGCCGGCTTTTTCCGAGGGCGCTTTGTTGTGCCAATTGTCCGATTTCGGCTATAGAAGAGCCATCAGCTATTCGAAGTTGCTCGAAAGAGTATCCATCGGGTGCTGATAGGCCGAATATCTTTTTAAGATCAGAAGCAAGAATAGAAGCAGCCCACCTTGTGACTGCGGGAACATAAAAAGTCAGGCTTTTGCCCACAGTTACGGAGAGGTTTGCGAGTACTGCTGTGCTTTCTTCTGCGCGTAACATGATATATAATCAATATGATAGCAAATTGAATTTTATATAATTACTGCAGCAATCGCTAACGCACTAAATCCATTGCGCTTCGACAATGAGATGTCTTCGCTTCGTTCAATGAATGGTATGCATATCTCACGTCAAAATTTGATGCACTTTTACCGGCACTTATATGCAAAGTGCTCTCCATAACAACTCTATGGACTTTGGTTCTTCCTGGACGATCGTTTGAAGCACAAAGAATGCTCAATTTAGTAGTCAAAAGATTAAGCCGTAGTAGATTACAGTTTTAGTTGTACTTCTCGAAGTTAGCGTCATTCACAATGTCCAAAACACAACCGTATGACTCTATTCTCGGAGTAATTCATTCATGCTATCTGTCTATCATGAGACATCTTCTTGTACCTCAGTTGCATTTAATGACTCGGACAATCGTTTCAACTAGCAGAAATTCATAGAAGCAAAAGGTTTCCTTACAACGTGCATGTGTTAACCATCGATTGACCGTATGTATCGGTGATCACATAAACATTGACTATCGGTCATCAGGATGGTAGTGCTCATGCACTGAGCTACTATATGCAATTTAGAGACTGATAGGAAGACATGTCTGAAGCAGAGATCTATTCACTGAAATGAAGGTGAAGAAATTGCTTATTGATTACCAAGTTAGTTCAAAGCTGCAGTCTCATAGCGCATATTTTTAATCGTGTCTGTCCGTCATTGGTCGTGTATGTATCTTACAAGCCGACGACGTGATGCATGTTTACGATTGTAGACTCCAACTGCATTGATGGGGACAGAATTGTACTCTTCACATTGCCTGCTTGCGGTGTACTTTGGTGTTCCATCATTATCCGTCGAGTAAGCAGTAGGGATCCACGTCAGTGCTGTACGATCAACGCCTTGGATTAGAATTCTGGGGCTCAATGGCGTTGCCAATTCATTCTCCTTTTTAAAATATTCCTTCACACTGTCACATGCTTGACCGTACAGTTCCAACAGCTTTTGGTCAGAAGGTATCGCATTGACAATTAACTTTATCCCCGTTGGGATACCGACAGCTTGCAGCATTTCGTAATCGCCCATACTATCGCCTGAGGCAAGTACAAGTACTCCCAGGTCCAACTCTTTAAGCTTCTTAGCCTTGCCAATACCATATGTAGCATCCGTCACATCTACACCAATGCACTTATGGTTGACGTCAAAGTTCAGCTGAAGACCATGAACGTTGTCTTTATGAATCCCATAGTGGTGAGAAAGTTGTTGTACGATGTAAGCCGGCGCAGCAGTGATGATGTAGACTTTCACTTGTTTCTTTTGCAACGCACTTATCAGCGAGACTTGTTGTGATATCACTTTAATCCCGGGGCGTTGATGTCCTATCACTTGCAGATCACCAGTCGATTCGTACACTTGTGTTTTCTTATCAGCGCCATTCTTCCAGGTTTTATCGATAAGAGTGTTGAGCTCTTCTCTCGTTAGCCCAATCCATAATTGCGAGAGCAATCTAAGACCGAGTTCATGTTTACAAGGATGAGATGCATCTACTCTCTTAGCAATCCCCCAGATAGCATCATTGTAGAAACCGAGCTTGGCTTGAAAATTATTCAAATGATCTTCCTGAGACGTTTTTTCTGTCTGCTTGGCCTTCAGAACCACATAATCCTCAAAAATACTTTTCAAAAGCTTTTGGAAGGTGACAGGTTTGTTAGTGGCATCAATTCCAATTTCGGTGTGCATCCCGTTCTTCAGACATTCGTCTTTCAATCCGTTGTCGTATCCGAGAGAAAGAATCGATACAAATGCTTTCTTTTCTATGGGAAGTGCATACATAAAGCTTGATATTTGTTCAGACATCATGGCGACAGATATATCGCCTACGACCAAAGTTCCGTCATGATCAAAGACAGCAGAATGAGCTTTCGTGGGATCGATATTTTCGATCATTTTGTTTAGAAAATGCTTGTTGTAAGCGGGCAAGTCGTTCACATCATATGGAATTCCTTCTGGCTCGATACCGTGAAGGTTGAGGGCGCCTATTGTAAACAAAGCCCAGTTGTTGTACTTCATCGGGAGAATTGGAAATGAGAAATGCGATTTTTCTTCCCAGTTCAAAGAATAACATAAAGCGATTTCTGCATCATTTTGGTCGAATGTTGATAAAACATTTTTTATATCCGATGGCCAATGAGATAAAGACACATGTCGATTTGGTCTGAAGAATCGAATGGTGGGTACGATATATGTGATATTGCAACTCTTATAAGAAAATAGAAGCAGTCCATCATGCTGAACGTTGCTGACGCAAATTCACGCCTTCCATTCACTCCTTCGGGCCCCTCCGAGAGCTCTCTTTGTCCCGGTGATTGCCTTGTACGCTACATGAAGTCTTGACCCCACATCTACTTTGCTTGTTGTGAAATAAGCATTACACTAAGAGAGAAATTGCTACCTTTTATCACTCAAAATCTTTCTTTTTGTACTAAATGCTCGTGTATCTTTCCTGCATCACTTTACTCGAATGCAAGCTCTTTATAACGCAATCGCGCATTTTCGTCAGATTGTCGCCACCGAGCAGACAAGGTACCATGCGATTGGCTAAAATTAATTTGAGATAAGATTGCGGTGCAGCTTTATGGTAACAGAGAGCACCAACGTATTGCTTGGTATACGAGCGATACAAAGTCGCCAGACAATGAGTACTATCGGAAAAAATGTCCATTTTCTCGGTTTCTGGCCGGTCTCATTGCACACAGAAGCGTGGTTCCTCGTGGGATTACCAGTCGCCATCATGTGCTTGATCATCATTATCAGCCTCATGATTTTTTGTGCATTGAAGCCAATCCAGGATAGAAAATTACACATCATTGATGAATCCTACCTGCAAAAAACCGTGCATTCCTTGCTTGCTTTTTTTGGTCGTTTCTATCAAATCAGCAGACAATTTACATGTCAGGTTCCCAGCTCGCTACCAGCAGGCAAGTACAAGGTACGTTGACCTCCGTGTTCCTGTTATTAGCTTTGATGCATTCATACCGTATATCCTATAGATACCAAAGCATCTTGCTGTTATCATGGACGGTAATCGACGATTTGGAAAAGCGAAATATGGGCTTAGCGTTCGCGGTCATGCTGATGGAAGTAAAACACTCGTCTCATTTATAGACTGGTGCATTGAGTATGGTGTAGAGATTCTCACAGTGTATGCATTTTCGAGCGGTGAGGAGCCACATGACAATTCCTCTTTCGACCTTGCTGAGTTTTGCTGACAAGAAAACTGGAGTCGTCCGCAAGATGAAATCGACACGCTGCTAGCCCTCTTTGACCAATTCATGCATGAAATTATACCACGGGCAATCCAGAAAGATATCCGGATTCGAGTCCATGTAACAAACAGCACCAAACTACCTAAGCATGTCGTCACTGCGATCCAGGATACGGAGAAGACAACCGCCGAGTGTCAAACACTACAGCTTAACATATGTGCGAGGTACAAAATGCGTTTGACTCGAGTGAGATAACACTTCCGCTTATGTCTGTTTATTAGTTATGGTGCGCGTGAGGAACTCGTCTGTGCTTTCAAGCAAATTGGCGAGAAAATAGAGTCTGGCTGCATGCGCGCTGCTGACATTGATGAGACTGTTGTCAGCAATCACTTATTGACAAGGTATACGATGCTTGAACGTCCATCACTCTTTAATCATTCACTACGCATTAGAGACTCACCTGATCCGGACGTATTGCTGCGTACATCGGGCGAGCATCGAATCAGTAACTTTTTACTGTATCAAATTGCTTATACGGAACTTATTTTTGCAGATAAATTATGGCCGGAATTCCAAAAGCAAGATTTTCAAGCGCTTTTGCACGAATATAGCCGACGGCAACGTCGATATGGCAAATGACCTAGAATAATGTACAAATAGAATGCATACATTTCTCAACACTATTTCAAAATCTTCCAATGGCGGCGCCCGTGATCCGCGACGATGAAAGTGAAATCAAGCACGAAACCAATGATAAAGTCGCAGAGACGTCAAAGGACGGAGAAGAGTCTTGTTTCAAGGTAACGGAGCGACCTAAGAACTGCGTTAGTTGCCATAAAGATCTTTCTCGTACGATTCGCATAACATGCAACGAATGCGCTTCTACCAGCGCCTCACTGCCGCCTGTCATCGAGCTGTGTGTCGAGTGTTTTGCAGTAGGAAGCGAAGTCGCACAGCATAAGAAAACACACAGTTATAATGTTTCGGATTGTTTAGCGTTTCCGCTCGTAAAAGACTCAAAACGAGCGATTACTCTGAAGGATTCCGCGATTGAGCAAAACAACGGCACAAAATCGCCATTTAAAGATATTGGAAGCACCGATTGGACTGCTGAGGAGGATCTCCTCTTATTGGACGGTATCAAGCTGTTTGGAATGGGAAATTGGAAAGATATTGCGGATTACATTGGTACAAAGAGTGAGAAGAAATGTGAAGCACATTATATGAATGCGTATTTGAGTCAGGAAGATCAGCTTCCGCAGTTCTTAGATGATACATGTGGCTCTCAGCAAGTAGATCATGTGAATCAGAGCGAACACAGAGATGCACGGGCTTCTTCAGTGGAGGAAGAGGCTCCTTCCACGCCGGTAAAGAAGATGAAGAATGATCAAGAAGAAGGCAAACAAGTGAGAACTAATACGGGAACGACTCCAGTCAAGCAGATGGTAGGAACAGAATTGGCTGGTTACATGCCACTGAGAGGAGATTTCGATGTGGAATACGACAATGATGCTGAGGTCATACTATCGGATATGGAGTTTGCAGAGGATGATAGTCCGACAGAACGAGCGCTTAAGCTCAAAGTGATCGAAATTTATAACTCGAAATTGGATGAACGAGCGCGTCGGAAACAATTTGTGATCGAGCACGGCTTGTTGGATTATAAGAAGCATCTGCAAGTGGAACGAAGGCGACCCAAAGAAGAGCGGGAGATTATTGCTCAGATGCGTCCATTTGCTCGCTTCCACACTCGTCAAGAGCATGAAGAGTTGATTCAAGGACTTATCACAGCGATGCGTTTGCAGAAACAGATTGTCTTATTGCAGGAATATCGACGGAATGGGATCAAAACACTCGCTGAAGCTGAATTGTATGAGCAAGAGAAGAAGAAGCGAGAGACTGAGTTGGCGATGCAAAAGCAGAGGGATAATGCCTCCTATTTATATGATTCAACACGATCAACTTATAATGGGAAAGATCGAGCAAGTCGATATCGAGAGCGTTTTACTGGACTTCAGGACGAAGACGTTAGCGATACGTCGAGCAACAAGCGATCTCGAGTGGATGAAGCAGGCGAGGATGCTGGTCGAGGAACGTCGAAACGGATTGCGACTTCGCTAGTGGATGGAGCACCAGGAGCTCATCTTCTCGCACCAACCGAGAAGGAGCTTTGCAGTAAACTCCAGCTCTTGCCAAAAGTAGGTTTCTCCCTACACGTAAGACGTTCCCTGTTGCTAACGTCGCGTTCTGTAGCATTATTTGGTCATCAAAGACGTTTTGATACGCGAGTGTTACCGAATGGGATACTTGACACCAGATGCAGCTCAACAGATCGTAAAGCTCGGTAGATAATGCTGCTTCCTGATGGTTATTATTTGACCCTCATCCCGTTGTGGTAGACGTTGAAAAATCTGAAGATATCTATGATTTCTTTGTCAGTTGTGGATGGGTCCAACGTGAGCCCAGACTGATTTCAGGTACGATTTCGATGTGATTTGATGAGCGTTTCTTTCTCAGAGTTGCTTCAGATAGCACACGAGCCCATTGTACTGAAACCAGCAGCGAAGAATTGACGTGTCAAGAGAGCGTCACCTCCAAAGTACTGGAAGAACACTCCACCACTCGCTGAAAGCTACCATTCGTCTCAATCTGAAATCGAATTCATTTCGGCTCGTGATGAAACACTGGTCCAAAGGTGACAATCGGAGCCGGTGGTCCGGGATCCTTGATGCGGCCAACAATGATTCGTGCTAGTAAAGCGTCATTTGTCACATTCACAACCGCACACGCACGATCCAAAAGCCAATCGACGCCGACCATAATGGAGAATACGGCCGGGACATCTGTGTGAAATACTGTTTTCCATATGGTCATAATCATCACAAGACCGGAATGTGGAACAGGAGCAACGCCATATGAAGCAATCGCACTTACTAATGCGAGTCGGATGTACGACATGATAGTCAAATGAGCTTCGATTCCGCTTATTTTGGCCATAAACAAGCAAGCTAATGGCATGTACACTGCAGTTCCATTCAGATTGCAACTTGCTCCCAGCGATAATACAAATCGCGCGATAGAGGTAGGCACTTCCCGAGTCGATTCCACGCATCGTATCGTTACAGGCAAAGTGGCGATGGAAGAACAATAGCTTGCGATGAAGATTTGCGCTGGAATGATCGCTTTCAGGTAGGAGAACACATTTCGTCTGGCAATTAAGAGCATCGTAAGTCCAAGGACTCCAAATGTCACAGTCACCAGCGCCGATAGCAATGCGAATCCGAGAAATCCAACACTTTTTACTAATTCCAATGAACACGGGAGTTTGACGATCGCACCTGCGAGAAGTGAGATAATCGCAATGGGAAGGACTGCCATAACGCCATTGAGAATCATTCGAACAAGAATTCCAACTTGCGTGATGAGCAAAAGCGGGTAATTTTCCGTCACTTCTTTTGTCGGTCGGAAGCTTTTGGTGATGGCGACACCAAACAGAATCGCGAAGGAGATGACACCGAGCGTGGAGCCTTCCACAAAAGCTTCCAACACATTAGTTGGAATGAGTTGGTTCAAGAGGCCAAAGATCTCTTTGGATACTGATAAATTGACAAATGTTGGAGACTTTGATGCAAATGTGTATGAAATATCATCGAGTTCGAATTGTGCGCTTTCCGTTTTATTCCGAGTGGCCATACAGACAATCGTATCGTTGACGAGCTGAGTGAGATATCGTCCATCGGGACATCGAAGCGCGAGTGTTGGGACGACATCTTCCGTGTACAAAAGTGTCTTTTGCACACGAAAAAATGGAAGAAATAGCCATCCGAAAAAGGTTCCCGTGAACGATGAAAGAAGTGTCATACTCACAAATGCGACGATCGTACGTGCTCCAACTGCGACCTCGTGCCCAACAGCTATAAATTCGGCGATACAAGTTACAATGCTGCAAAAAACCATCGGAACAATCAGACATTTCAGCGCTTTAATAAACAAATGACCGGGTAATTCAAGCCATCGGGTCGCATCTTCGCCTATTTCGTAGCCACTGAGGATGAATCCAAGCGCAATCCCAGAAATCGCCGAGCCGAGAATCATGATCAAGCTGATGGAATCTCGTTGATTGATTCCAGTTGCAAACATATCGCGCATTTCCAATCCGTCCATTGAAGCGTGATAATCAGTCTGTATCGGCTCTTTTCGCAAGATTGAGCGGAGTGGAAGTGGTTCTGCGGCTTCGGGCGTCATACACGGAGGCTGAGAGGAACGTGGGGAAGGGAGGAAGGTGGTTTCTGGGCTGAAAGTATAGCGATTCGAATCGCTCCGCACGATGGAGCCGTTCAAATGATCCATGAAGGAATCAACCGATGCGAAGGCTACACGCATACTGCCGCGGTGGAGAGAGTGGTACCACAACGTCGGACTGATTCACGGAATGTGAAATGATTCCATGAACGCTCATGTTGTCGCTGCAATTGGACGACATGTATTTGATTGGTTGATATGATTTGATTTGTGGAACACTAATGTAGGGGTTTATTATAATGTAGACTACATAATATGACTGCATGGATTGTTTGCTTGATATTTGTCGCCATTTTGACGCCTTTGCTGTATATTTTCATCACGTGGGATCATGATCTCGCTCGCAGGTACTAAATTGATGTGACTTTTGAAATCCTCATTGGTCGCTTTGCAGTTTCCCAGCTTTACCATCGCCTTCGGATCTCGGTACTCGTGAATTTCTGTGGCGCTGCCGGCTCTCGAAATACACGAAATGGGGATGGAAAAAAAGTATACTTCGATCTCCTTGCCCGATGATAAATCTCCAGTGTCGCTTTGCTTTACTTTCATCGGATTTTGCTAAACTCACTGCAACTTTGGGCTACGAACAGCTCAAATTGGAGACGATCCCGTTCATCTTTCCTCAAATCGCTATCAGTAGCTTGTTTCTCCAAATACTTGGTCATTCCAAGTTTCCAGCAAGTGTCGAGTCTGCTCATATTAAAGCATTGTCAGTTTGTCAACTTCGACAACTCAATATGCAATTCCCGGATCAAGTACCGGTAGTGCTCGAGGAGTCAGAGACGGCTGAAGATTCTTCGCTTGTTACAAGTGATTTTGTTGGCTTCCAGGTTTGTACACACTACGACATAGAACTTACCGCTCTGACGACTTTGTAGTGCCTGATGATCCTCCAGAAGAAACGATTTTTGGAGACTGAGATTGAGTTTGATATACAAACAGATTTATACGATGAGAAAGGATGTGTTTGGCAATCTGTCACCACTTTTTCTATTCCGTTCAAACAGGAGATACTGATGGTGCCCCTCTCTAAATCCGTTGCACAATTAGATCCCCAGCTTGAAGCACGACAAGACTTGAACGAGAAAATTGTATCAACTATTAGCTGTTCTAAAAGCAAACTCTTAGACTTTATGGACGTGAGTGTGGCTGGATTCGGATTGGAACAGTACGGAAGATTAGAAACACCTCTAATGTGGACAGTTGGTAACTTGATGGCGATACTACAACGACAAGATAGGGTGCCAAAATTGCCACTTTTGGCCTCATTTGTGTTTGCAAGTGAGCACGAGAAACGATGCATCCCGCTCGGAAAGCCTCTCACTTGCTCTTCATGGACAAATAAGGAGACAAACAACACCCTGACCAAAGTGGACGTGTCGTGCGAAGATGAAAAGTCAATTGTTCGCGGTTTTCTTCGCACAGTAGGATGGAATTATGTCGAGACCTAATCTGATTCTTTCCTAAATTCCATCCCGTTCTGATCCTGTGTCTGATTCTTTTCTGATTCTGAAATGACCGCAAGAACTCGCTCGAATCCGCGAATTACGGCAGTGATTGATGAAGAATCCGTTTCCTCTTCGCTGCTGGCACTGGAGCACGGGTCTTGCAGCTTCGATAACGACTCCGAGGAATCCGAATTGTTGAGTGAAGTACAGTATCCAAGCGAGGAACGCGATGAGAGCACAGCGAAGAAAGCGCATGCACGATCAAGATCGCAACGAGCAGAGTTATACAGCACAAAATTGCATGCGCTCTTATGGATAGTGGCAGCAATAATTGCAGCACGTTATCTGGATATTGTCCATGTGATATTTTACGATACTCGCGTCCGCACGTGAGTTAATGTATGCGCCCGTACTGCGTTCAGAGCTGATTGAATGAATGTAGAGGCTTCTTTCATGTTGCGGTACTTCTATCGGGACTTTATGCTTGCATAACATGTTATTTAGCGATTTGGCTGCCATACGTACAGAAGATCCGATTAGAATGGAGCGTGTATTGCCCGCGAATGATTCCAACAGCGACAATGGCCGGGTTCAGTGCTTCCTTTTGCTTTCATTGTGCGTTTTGGCCGGTTTGGGGCGTTTTAACTCCAGCTGTTTTATCTCTCTTCTTTATCGCTTCACTGATGACAGCTCATTTCCTCCCTTCAATATGATTTTATTTTAACAAAATTATAATTTGCTTTCACTTATTAATGCTCTCCACATCGATGTCAATGTTCTGTAACAGTGCAGCCAACGAGTCCCCTTCAAAACGCATCATTTCTTCCGCCAAGATTTCGTCTTCGCCACTTTGAAAATGGTAACGCTCTAATTCGTTGGCGTCATTTAAGATTTCTTCTTCCAACGAGTGAACAATGTCCCAATACTCTGCGTCAGAAAGCTTTCCCGTTTCCATCAAGTCTTCAAGTTGCAGCGGACATCTTTCAACGACTTGGGGCTTCTTCTGACGTGTACTTTTCACGTCAGATTGATTCTGCGCAGAGATATAATGCTGTTGATGTAAAGACGCGCTGTCTCGCTGCAACTGACTCGATATGTGCTCATTCTGCGTGTTATCTCGTCCGTTCGCAGCCATTTCTCCGTCTAAACGTCGCGCTCTCCGCAATGTATCCTTTCTGTTCGCATGAATCCGTTGTATGCATTTCTCTCTCAGCTGAATCTTACAAATCAGAGGTGATAAGGTTGAAGTAGAACTTAATTTCACATTTCTTTCCGTCATTATTTGCGCGCAATTGACCGCGAAACCATCCGATGTTGCACGTATGCATTCAATGTTGCGCGAATGTTAAACTAATTTTGTATTGTCAAAATCTTCTGTAGAGCAAGTTTCTCTTCAACACGCTGTGCCTCTAGCACGCGCATTTTGAGCTGTTTCCGCTCGTTCAGCGCGTTATATGCGCTCAAATGAGCATTCTCTAGTGTCTCTATCTGAGATATACTCAATGAAGACAGGATCTCCTCAATATTTCGATCTAAATCCGGTTCAGGCAAAATGGGTCGCGGGCACGATACCACAAACGCGTCGACATTGACCGCGATTTCTTGCGCGAGCGGGTTCAAATAATGAAAAAAAGCATTCAACTGGTCATAAATATAATCAGAGCCATCTTTCACATCCGTAAACCCACTGTCGATCAGTCCTATGGCTTCCTGGCATTCGACGGGCATGCGAGGTTCCTGATTACACTTTTCCACAGCCGCTAGCACGCTTTCAGAGTGATTCACATAAGGGAAAGGATCATCCTTTTGGATTTGTGCATTATCCTTTCGGTTTTTCAGCTGTTTTCGCTTCGTTTTAGACTTTCGCTTTCCATCTTTTTTCTTGGATTGCAAGACACATTCCGCTTCACTCAAGTCCAACGGCGCCAATTTCATCTCACTGTGCTCACACAAAATTTGAATCACTTCCTCTGATGCCTTGATGTGCTGTGCCAACGCGTAGGCTGTGTACCCATCCATATTGTACACATGAAGACTTTTTCCAGGGGCTTTCACAAGCTCTTTCACCCCGCCTTTATTCCCACTTTGCACTGCAATATGAAGTGCTGTATTCCGTTTCAAGACATCCACACAATGTATATCTTCAGCTTCTAATCGCTCCAGCAAACCTTTTACAATCGACACACTCACAGCAGAGTGTTGGTCATTGCTATCTTGTACTCGAGCAGCACACATCAAAGCCGTCATTCCATTCTTGTTTTTCAGACTGCAATCAGCTCCAAGGCTCCATAAAATCACACAAGCGTCCAGGTTTTTGGCCACACAGGCCATCATTAATGCTGAGCAATTGTGTGAGATTTTCTTGCTGCTAGAAAGGGGAAGACACGTACGTGTATCACCATGGGCATTGGGTTGATTTACAAGACGAGCGAGTTTTTCACGACGTTCCGGACAACTTGCAAGTTCCTGCAGTAATTTTGGCTATACAAAGTGAGCATTATCGCGAGATTTTCGGCCGTGAACATGACAAACATTTTTACTAATGCAAGCGAGATGCAAGACGTGGGTACGATTCAGTACGGTGCAGGCTCCAATATTCTCAGTTTTGTCGATTATCAAGCCGACTAGGTCATCTCGCTCTACAGATGCGCCACTATCACTAAACTGCCAATGAAGGAGATGAAACTACACACCGTAAGCACATGCACTCATCAGAATCGTCCATCCTTTATTGTTTGGAAGATTGTAGTCAGGCTTGCTCTCCTTCTGAAATGCGGAAAATTCGTCAACAGAAGCAGACTGAACGACATGATGTGCAAATTCTTCAAATTTCGTAGACATTCTTAGAATCAGCTCTGAGTATCTGATTACAGGAACGACCTAGTCTGAGAACGCCTTCCGTGTGCGTCATGAGCTGCTTCATGACCTCGAAGCGACACCTGATGTCCAAAAAAAACTCATAGCAACAAAATGCATCGGTTGGGTGTCCGGCACCAAGAAATTGCCGTCATTCACGATGAGCTCATCCAAAAACTCGTTCTCGCGGATGCGGATCCGGTCAATTCGGACGCCATCCATGAGTCAGTGCAGAAGATTGACTTTAATAAATTGCAATCGCTATCGCTTTCATTCCAAAAGATTGCTAAAATCGATAATCTTGGCCCATTTTCCAATCTGATTCGCCTTCAGCTCGATAACAATATCATACAAGAGATTCACGGTATTCGACATCTGACCCGGCTGCAATGGCTTGATCTCTCATTCAACAATATCGCAAGCATCCAAGGGCTCGAGACACTAGTGAATCTCACGGACTTGAGTCTTTTCAACAACCAAATCACCAGGCTGGAAAATCTGGAAACGCTACAAAAGCTTCAGGTTGGTTCGTACCTGACGTGAGGATGGCTTCTCATTACCGATCTAGGTGTTTTCTATTGGGAATAACGCATTGGCTGCAACCGAAGGACTCTTATACCTCCGATGCTTGGATAATCTCCGTGTTCTTAATCTGAGTGGAAATCCTTTGTGCCAGGATCCGGAATATCGCCCGTACTGTACCTCGAGAGAATCATTGAGAATCGCACTAAGCGGTCTTTGTAGTTATGTGTTGGCCCATTTGGAAAAATTACAATATCTCGACTACATTCTGATAGAAGACAATGAGATCTCACAAGCTCGGGACCAGTACATGGACGAGTTGGAAGAAATGCGTGAAGTGAAAGCCATTGATGAAGCTGCTCGAGCGAAAGAAGTCGAAGAACAGACGTATTATGTCCTTTTACGTGAGGCGAATATCACTATTTTGGAGGTACAGCTATTCCTCTCCTACTTCCATCGATTAAGCATTTCATCATGGATCAGACGCTTGTGAGTGACATGTTCAAAGAAGACGCAGAAATAGAAAAGCTTTGTGCGCTTCCAGGCCTTCGAAACTTGATGGATGATTTCCTGGATAAAGCCAAAATCGTCACAGATAATGTGAAAAGTGTATTACTCGATAAACATCGACAATTACTGCACAAAGTCCAAGATTTTAAGACCACAATGACTCAATTGACCGTCAACGCCCAGCAGAAAAGTATAGCATCTTGTGATCTCTACACTTCCAAAGTGAAACGGATACTGAAGCAAACGCAAAGCACAATTCAGACCGCTCAAACCCAACTTACTGAAAAGAGCAGCTTCCATTCCAAATTTCCAGAAGCATCCTCTTCATCCAATCTCCAATCTCTTATTGTTGCCAGTTTTCAGGACGTTCAGCAAGCCGAGAAAATGATCGAAGAGCTCCATTGTGAATTGATGGGCATCGAGTCCGATATTGTGGAAGCATCGCATGAATTACTTGCCAATCTGGAAAGTGGTGTGGACGATATTAGTGTCGATGTTCGGACGATCACAACAGATCATTTCCGCGCGATCGAAGAGCATGAGAATGTTTTTTACGAAAGTGTGTGCCAATTAGCTGCGAATTTGCTGGAGCGGATTACGTATGAGGACGCAGAGGACGACGACTATCTGTCGGAAGAATGTCACGCGATTCTGACGGAACGCGACGCCCTCACAAGTGCGATTAATGGCTCCCATGAAGTTCGAATTGGGAAGCTATTAGCGCAAGAAGATTTACTCCGCGAGCAGAATAGCGCAAAGAATGAGAACGTGATAAGGACTACAAGAGAAGAAGAATGGAATCGCAACCGATCTCGAGTGTTGGAGATCATCAATATCAAGGTAAAGAATGCCGAACAAGTCGTTCATTTGTGCGAGGAATTAAAGCATTTAGAGGACGAATTGGATGGCTGAAAGTAGTTTTTGATTGGTTGATTTACATAATCACTATATATAATTGGTTAAAACGCGATTGTAAGGATGTCGAGTCTTGCAGCAGCACGCGCCGATAATTACTATTATCCCAAAGATTTTGATCCAAAAAAGCATCAAAGCGTCAACAAATATCACAAATCACATCCTTTAGGGAAACGTGCAAAGGATTTACAAACAGATGGCGTTCTCGTTGTGCGTTTTGAAATGCCATTCCACGTGTGGTGCACACATTGTGAGGAGCATATTGGTCGCGGCGTACGATATAATGCGAAAAAGCGGCATGTTGGTGATTATTTCAGTACGAAGATATACGAATTCAGGCTAAAATGTGCTAATTGTCAATGTGAAATGGTGATTGAGACGGATCCGGCGGCACGCGACTATCGTATGGTGAGCGGAGTGCGGAAGCATGAACAAATGGATTCTCTGGAGGCATCAGCGATCGCTGAAATGGGTGTGGAGCGTGTCGAGGATCCAACAGTGCGTGCTAAACTCGTGGAAGACCCTTTCTTTTACAAATTAGAGCATGAACAAGTCGATCGCGATCGAGCCAAACAGCGAAGTAAGGGATTACAAGCAGTGATCGCGATTCAGGACGCTCAATTCCAAGATGATTACAGCTCTAACGCCGCATTACGACGAGCATTTCGTGCAAAGAAGCGAGAAATAAAGAAAAAAGAAGCGACGGCCGATCGATTGGGTTTAAGTATCCCAATACTCGATGTTACAGAAGAGGATCGCATGCACGCGAAATCCGTAGCGTACAAGCGAATTACAGGTAAAAAATACGACAAAAAATCAATTCGTATGATCGCAACATTCTCCTCCAAAATGGACAGTTTTCAGCACTTTGGCGATCGTAAAGGGTCTCAATTCCATCGCTTGCGAATGTCCCGCGATCGCATTCGCGTTCCTAACGTCAAATAATCTTAACTGAATTCTTATATCTCGTTATATCCATTTATCTACCCCTTAACTGCAAAGGTCCAAGAAGACGTGCGTCTCTTGTTTTTTGCGCAAAGAAGAGTCAATCATTTTCTTTCGCTGACAGCTGGAACAAAACAAAGCGAATTTGAATCGTTCTTTCGCGTGTATGACCACATCCTGGCGTACCCTTTCTTCATACATCAGGCCGAATCCTCACATTCTCCACAGAGACGCAAATGCGCGCTTCATTGGATCGAGCGGAATCGATCCATGCAGGCGTCGAAATGGATGCAGAGACAGCCATACTGCCTCCCCACGAACGCCATCGACGGAAAACCTCTTCTACATCGCCTTGTCCGATCAATCGACGTGCTACAATGACGACTTTTATCCAATATCATCTCCGAAATCGATCCAAAAGTTTAGCTTCCGCGTCGTCTATTCCAAAGCCTTTACGCGAATTGTGCACCAGTGACGAGCTGATGAATTATTGGAAAGACCTGCCGATGGATTCCAAACGCTGTCTTCTCCGTATCCATCGCCACGTGTTTTTAAAAGCGTTGGATCAGTTTTTAATCCGTCAGCATTTGTGTTTCGAGTGTCATGAGAACGTAATTGCCGAATGGGAAGACTTTGAGCGTCGACGAGCGCCACGGAAGCGATCTTTGCTCGATGTGTTTACGGTGATCCCTCCATTCATGGACAGTGAAGAGGAAGACGATGAGGATTTCGACATGGAAGAACACGATCCAGAGGCACAGATATCGAGTGGAACAGAGCATTCATGCCAGCATTTCCAGTCGGAAGAAAAGCAAACGGAAGCGTTTTCGTCCACAGATGCTCCACTTCTCCATCACAATCATAATGAGACATCCATTCTTCGAGAATTCCCGTGTATCGAGTCGAATTGTGAGGATGAATTGCTTCGATTGCTTCAAAATGAAGAGAGATACATTCTTCTCGTCGATGAGCATGCCGACTTGATGGACGATTTGGTGCGTTGTGGCGAGCAATTTGAGTATTTGATGCCATTGTTACGAAGTAATGAGATCCCAATCGGTGTGCCTTCGCGATTATATGACGACGATTACTACTACGACGGAGGCGATAGTATCGATTGTCCAGGCGCCAGCACTCCACGATCGGCTCAGGAATATCTTTTGGATCTTTTGGCTGTGCAATTCCGTGAAAAGGTTTGTCATCTTCGAATGTGTCGTTCATCGCTGAGGAATTGTTCTTTCAGTTGGAAATGGCGTATCATGAAGCAATTCGACACTCTTTAGCCGCTCAAGCGGAATTGTTGCGTGAGGAAGGAAGAATAGATCGTCCACTACCGTCCAAACCTGCACGGAAGAAGAAAAAGAAGAGGAAGAAGAGTCAGGGAACGGATCGATCGGAATTGGATGCTTCTCAACATGAGAAAACGCAATTTGAATGCTCTTTTTCGGATGGAATTGGGACGGAATTGGATCGCGAAGTTGAGGAATTCAGGCTATTATTGGAGAGAATTCACGAGGAAGGAAGTCATCAAACACGTCGGAAATTGGTGCTTCCGCCTGGAACCTTTGCGAGTTGTTGGAATGTCGAGGATGTGGAATCCAAAAAGTGAGAGATATTGCTTCAAACAGCCATTCAATCGTCTTGTTCGGCATTAACAGAATATCGCGACGCACACAGCTTTCCAAAGTGACGAACAGCACGACGAAATGCTCTTTCATTTTCCGATGAGAAGAGATTTCGTTCAAATTCTGCGAATTCTTCAGACGTAATAAATAATAAAGCGTTTGGAGTCGAATGAATCGAATTGGAATGCAAGTCGATCGCGTTGGAGGATGTTACTGCGAGAAATTGACGCATCCACTCCTGAAGCCATTCTCTCAAAGCAGTTCCATTCCATTTCGCAATGTAAATAAGCGCACCAGCAATCGATCCGTAATCCGCATCCACACGCGAAGAAGCGATGGAACCGATAGTGAGGCCTCGTGTCAGCTGATGTACAATGAATTTGATGTGGCTGCAGGGAACAGAGCCAGAAAACTGACAGAGTTCCAATGTGTATCGACTCGTTTGGTCGACAAATACATTTCCGATTCCAATTTGCAATGTATCCGGAGTGCCATTTTCGTTCGAAAAAAGTTCCAAAATTGCTTCCAAAAAAGATAACGCGCTTTTATTGATATTGTGATGTGGCACTTGCAACGCCGTTGCCGCATATTCGACCAACCTTGCAATAAGTGTCACTGGGAAATCGCTTACAGCTGCGAATGGATGGTGCGTGTGGATGGAAATGACGATAGTGGGAGCACATCGGACGGCTCGTTCCATGAGAAAGAAGAATTCTTCGACAATCTCTGCGCATTGCTGGAGCTGTTGTAGCTGGCCAAACGCTTGAGCTGTCAATTCTGCAAAGGAGAATAGCATTCCGGCAAGCAGTAGATTCAATTCGCTTTCTTTGGATGGATCTTGTATCAAGTGATGATAATGCTTGATGATCATACTGCCAACGTACAAATACGACGATTTCGGGATCGAACGGTAGAAATTGACCAAATTCTCGACCATTTGGGGAAGGAAACGCACAAACTGGTCTTCAGAGGACCGCACAATTCGTTTATAACAACGACAGATACGTTCCACAAGCTCATCATTTCCAGCAAAAAGTGTCAGTGACTGATGAAACAGCGGCCATACTTTCTCCGTCAGCCACACCAGAGGATCGTGAGAAAGCTTGTCGTGCTGTTTCTTAAAGTCCAAATAGTCGTACAAGCAAATCAGACGAAGAAACTCATCCATGACTGCAGTCGAGTTTCTATTAGAATGATCTTGCAAGAGGCCGTATAATCGCTCCAACGTCGGCGTCACAATGACTTTGAGAATCTCTATAACCGTATGCACGTTCACATCTGTGAGTGGCTCGTACATGGACTGCAATCCGATACAAATCCCCTCTAAGATGAGCACTTGATTCGCTACGTGGATGACTTGATGATGATCTAGTTCCAAGTAAAAACGCAAGATATCTTGACCAAGAAACGACCACGCATCTGAGGCGATCGACCGAACTGCAGTTGCTGCAGCACTTGCTACTTCCCATTCCTTGTACGATGGATCTTGAGCGCTGTTGTAAATGGATTGCGTCAGAAATTGGACTTGAGGTGTCAACGTACTCGGACGTTGGCACAACCACGCTGCGTACCGTGAAATCGTCAAGCATGCTGTGTATCGTATCGCTGGATGATCGGCGATTTTATCGAATTGATCGAAGACGAACGGCAATAATGGATTCGCGAGTGCTTCAGGAGAGTCTTCCACATGACGTGCAATGGATCGAATGCAAAAGAGCCGAGATTCAATAACTTGCCACTTCCGTTGTGCGACCGGAAGACTGAACACGTCCAAGCCTTTCATACAATGCTCCAAAACCGAATTCACACCAGCCAATGTCGAGCAATCACGCATGATATCGCCCAAATCGTGTCGGTATTGCTTAAAGTCCTGCTGTTTGTCGAATGGAAGTCGTGGAAATTCCTCTTGAAATTGCAAGTTGATCATGCAAAGATTGGTCAGCCGCAAAAGAATGGAGTTGTATTTAGTGATTAGCGTTTGCTTCACCTGTGAGTCAGTCGCATGCAACGCGCCTAAAAACTCGATCCAGAATGGGATGATAAACTCGACAATTTCGGTCTCTGCATAGTCCATACAGTCCAAAAGGAGGTCGAGAATGGCACATTGTCTCATTTCTTCAACGCAAAGTAACAATCCAATAAGACAATCAGCCGTTTCAGTGAATAAACGAGATAGATCCAGCGCCTTATCGACATCTTGTTCCTTCATAGCGTCATGGAAGTGAGTCCGTAGCCCGAGAATCTGAGGAAGGATCCATGCAATAAATGGGACATCGTGCTGTAGATCATGGTACCGGTCCACCAATTCTCCAGCCACGTCGATGCTGACGTTAAATAAGTGTTCTTGAGGTAAAAAGGATGGCAGTAGCGCTTGAATAAGCGGATTTCGAGTCAAAACGGAGGAATCCAATCGCGAGTACCGAATCCAACTCTTTAGTGCTTTGAGAACGCACGTTTGAACCTCGTGGCTGTGTGTCGGATCGCTTCCATACTCTTCAATAGCACTTTGCATCGCCTGAGGAAGAAGGTGTGTCAATACCGGTATTACCCATGCTTCGGTATCGCGCATGAAGCGTTCGCGTAAAGCGTGTTCGCGGATTGCGTTAACTTGTTCGATGAAAATAGAGAGAAATCGAGCTACCGTGTCGAGCGTGAACGAGGCTTTTTCGAGTTTACAGAGTGCAAACTGAAAGACATTCACGTCTGTGTTTTCTTTTGATTGGAGTTCGTTTTGAGGAAGACGCAGTAAACAAGCGACAAATGCCAATATCAGTTGCGTTTGTATCATTTTCGGTACACGGGCCTTTTGGTTGAATCCCACACTCATCCATTTTAAGATATGCTCAAGCCAAAGTCGAAAATTCCATTGCAATTCGCGCGGGAATGGTTGTTGCCTTCGTACTTTATTGGCGATCGTCTGTGCTGCAAAGAAAACAGCAGGCGCATAATCGGAATTAAACGAGTATGTAGGGTCGCTTTGTTCCGGTAAGTAACATGTAAGCAATTCGATGGCGACGAGATACGCGGACGGAGTGTGTTGAAAGGCGCGAAGGTACGCATCTGCGGATGCGCGCTGTTGCGGCGTATTTTGCTCCTTTGAAGGACGGAATAGGACGTTGAGTGCAGATAGCACTGTTGGCAACGTTTCTTGTGGCAAAAGCTCGGAACAGATCGACGCCATAGGTAGAATGAAGAATTGGAAATTACAGTTCGTGGTGGTGATGGAGTGATTTCACGTATGTGTTGTGGTAGGGTATCAAAAGACAAGATGCGTGATAGGTTTTGTAAAACTTCTCTACAAAGTACGGTTATAAACTCAGACAGTTTATTTGGTATCTTTGTGCGGTCCGACGGCGCATCCCGGAACCGTTAGAAACTCATCAAAATCGTATTTGACATTTTTCGGACAACAGGACCAGTATTTGACAGCATCGTGAAAGACTGGTGCGCCTGTGTGGTACTTGCATGCGTCTTCATCATTCTCGGTCACAACGTACTCTTTCTGACAGCCGTGATTCACACAGCGAGCTTTTCCGTCTGTTCGAATTGGAGGGGTCGTTTTTCTAAAAACAAAATCGTTAGCAAAATCTGATAAATCACAAGCAATAACGTACTTTTCACTGCTCATTGTACACGAAACAGCGGTCACAGCATCCGGGTTCTTCTGGTTATATTCCTCAATGGATTTCAATACGGGTTTTGGTGCACATGGCTGCTCGTCATTCGATGCTGCCGGTGATTTGGACAATCCAGCACTCGGTGCGGTTGCTGAATGACGCGAAACCATACAAGGTTCTATTCTTTCGAAATCATCCCAATCATACACCATCTTGCTGGAACAACACTGCCATCCTTTCTTCAAATCATGGAATGTTGGAGGCTGTGCGTGGTGACGACAAGCTTGATCGTGATTCTCTTCATCTCTAAACTTTTGCTGGCATCCATAATTGCGGCATTGAATGAGATTGCTATCTTTGATTTCTCCTGATCCGTTTCATCAAGTTAGATGGAGCGGTATTTGTGTTCTTTAAGAGAGAGTACGACTTACGTTTGGCTGGCTTTGCGACCGGTTTTGGTGTGGAGGCGCCTTCGAAATTGTTGATTAGAAAACAGGAAATATGCATGCAAAGAGGTTATTATTCCTACCAGGTTTGAGAAAGATGTCATCATGTTTTTTAATAGCTGTTTGCAAGAGTTCGTCGCTGTATAATGGCACTGCACTTTTCTTCTCCAAATGATGATGCAGTGGATCCAATGGATTCTCCGGTTTTTTCGTATTATAATGCTCGACAAAAAACTGGACAACGTCACAGGAGTATTATTGGCTGAAATTCACTTGGAATACTTACATTTTTCAAATCATCGGCTGTTTTGTTGGACCATTTCGACGGTACTGTCATTTTCAGAGTTAGCGATAACTCCTCTTTGATTTGATCTTCATAGTGCATGTACACTTTCTTTGGAATAGCTCCATCCATCGCCATTGATCTACACTCCGATTCAAAGAGTGCTCAAGTTGTTCTATTTCATCCAATCATCTGTTGTAGAGTACGCGATATCATACATCCTATTCGACAAAATAACACCAATCAAAAGAGGCGAATACAAATAAAACCTCGATTATATCCAATCAAAAGCACTATGAGTAAGGCGACACGAGCGATTGATTGGGAAAGGGACACCAACACTCAAATGCGATACGCAGCGGCTGCGCCTAAGCAAAAACAAACTGTCAATCGCAAAAGTACTCATCCAACGCGCGCTTACCAGACAGCTCTTTTTGACAAATATCCGCACAAATTCATGCTGAAAGTACTGCGGACAATACATTTCGTACAATTCGTTGGGCAATTGATAACACTTTGCTGCGGAGCTTGCATTCTTTCCGTAGAAGCGAACGTGTCCAAGTGGATTCTCCTTCCCTTTCCCGTGGTGTATGACAACCTTCTCCAGTACAATTGCGTTTCTTTCTTGGGCCAAGAGACTTGCATGCGCAGGTGAAGCGACCAGTATCTCCGAAAGTAATTCCTTCTCTTTCTTTCGTTCTGAATGAGACGTCACAGCTGTGCGTCCGACGCATTCGTAATACGGCTTGTTGTAAATTTGATTCAACAGATTTCGAGCATGTGTCAATTCGATGGATTCGCTCTGTTGGATCTGAGCCAAAATTCGATCATCGAAGTATTGGAATGCATCCATGTTGGCTGGAATGTCAGATATACGGGTCCCTTTGACTAGTAAGAAATCATTCGCAGCAACCAAAATATCACACAGCATATATCCAATTGCACAAATCGCCTTGTGCTGATATACTGTCTGATGCAGCTCAAACCGTGTGCGAAAAGCTTGCATGATTGTACCAGCTAATTTTTCAGGATAACATATTCGATGCCTCCCAACATGATCGTCCTTGTCGACCAGAACGCGAGCCGACTGTATAATGAGTTGAATGTCGACTGATGGTGATATGCCTGTGTGATGTGCATCGCGTACGAAATAGTCTAATTTATCGACATCTAAACCGCTGTTTGCGTTGTTGACAATTTCGTACAGACAATGTTGCCACGTTTCACTTCTCCCGACCAATTGCCCATCATTCTCTGGTAACGGACCACCGTAAATCAGCTCTTTGATAAACATCAGATCGGTGTCTACATCCAACCCATACATTGCGAAATCAATCTCATTCACAGATAGCAAGTGGTCCAGCATCATCAGCGATCCAACTTCATGCGTCCAGCTCTGTAAGAATGCATCATCGCGTGGAATGATTTGCTTATCTCGAAACTGTTGCATCAGCATTCCATCAAACAAATGACTGAATGGTCCATGTCCAAGATCATGACATAATGCTGCGATTTTTATGCAAAGGATGTCTTTGTCGCGTATAGGTAACCACGGATGGTGTAGCTGGAGATTCGTTGCCAGCATTTCGGCCAAAAAGGCGACACCTAATGAATGCTCAAATCGTGAATGTGTTGCTCCAATGTACACGTGAAATGTGACTCCTAATTGGTGTAAATGCCGCAATCGTTGAAATTGTATCGTATCAATAATACGCATACAAATTGGCTCGAAATACATCATTCCGTGAACGCTGTCTTTGATTCCCTTTCGTTCGTGCAGCGGAGTCGGAGGTAAACATACAATCGCTTCCTCCCGTTTTTCTACAGTAACAAGCGGATACGACGCATTTCAAAAAACAACCTTAATGTCACACTTACTATTCTTTTTGCACGTCATTCTATAGCTCTTTTCGTTCAGATCCGTTCTCGTGAGCTTTTCATCCATTTGCTCAAAATGACGTCCACGGGTCGGAAAAAAAGTGGAGTCTTCTTGTGACGACATGAGGCTTTCCGTATCGGTATGTAAATCTTCTCCCGCGCCTATTTTTCCAACGGGTTGAGTTGTGGAGGAAACCGATACAAACGATTTTTTTGTGAGTAAGCTGTCTGTATGAACTGTGCGTTGAGCTTTGTGAGCGCCCATTTTGCATTTGCGCGGGAGATAAGACACAAAATTCGTTTGCATTGTCCTTTTCTTCATATTCAGAACTGCAACCTTTGCCTTCCGTACTTTATCTAATGTACGCCGTATCTAACGAGAATCTAAGACAAAAAAGCGATTTTCTTCTCCAAAAGTGTCATTTCATCGCCGTGCAATAATGTGATCTAGCAGGGTGTAAATGAACTCAAAATGGGTGACCTGGATAAGAGGAGAAGCTTTACCTCACTGGGGACGTCGTAAATGAAAGTATTGCCATCTGCGTCGCCAATAATAAGACTTTTCCCATTCAGAGTCCATGCCAGTTTATTCAATGCTCGTTCTGAGACCTTGGCTTCTAGCACCGGCATCTCAACATCTTTGCATACGTTCCATACCGTTAATTTCCCGCTACTGTCAACCACTGCAAATAAAGCCGCGTGTGTACTCGACCATTTGACGTCGCAAATGTAATCATTGGAGGGCTCGAACGAGAGAATTGGTGCTTGTAAGCGATCCGTGCTCCATAGTTTAACGGTGGAATCCATTGAAGCTGAGAGTAAGAGTCCTTCCCGATGGGCCGTAAGCAACGGGTGAAAGTGCATGGCCGTAATCGGTCCACAATGCGATGTCTCACGCGTAATGGGTTCGATGATAACTTCACGAATGGACTGATTGGCGCTTGAATTGGTGGTGATTTTGGAAGAAGAAAAGGAGGAAGACTCTTTATCGATTGTTGTAGTATCCATTGTATCGTTACTTTTAATTTTCTGAGGCTCAATGCACGTAACGAAGAGTTTTCCTGCTTCTGTTCCAATGTACAAGTCTTTCTTATCTCCTTGATGAACGGCAAAAGCAGTCACCGAAGCCTCCATTTTCTTATCAGCAACAGTGCTCACGGATGTATAGTTGGACACGATGGATATGGCAATACGTAAATCAAAAACATCCACGGGCTGTTGCAGCTGATCGGTGTCCCAAATGCACACCCGTCCATCCGTACTCGCTGAAATCAAGCTAACATCACGTTAATATTTCATCTCGATATTGAGAGCTCAAGAGCACTTACTTGTAGGAAGTCTTGGATCCAATGATGGCCATAGAATAGATAGGATGTGTATGAGAGCTCGTGGACATCGGAGTCTTCTGTACTGGAGTGTTCTTCGCACGAGTGTCCCACACAACAATCTGTCCCGAATAGGTTCCACCAATTACAATGTGTCGATCGAACGGGTTGAAGCAGGCAGCCGTGACTTGTGCGTGACACGTGAAACGATATTCCGGACGACTTGGGAGTGCCGTTGACCATAACAGCACAAGTCCTTCTGTGATTTCCGCCAAATCCAACTTTTCGGTACTTTCAACTTGAGAAACCAACGAGTCCCATTGATTGGACATATTTGCATCACTTTGTTCAAGGAATTCTCGGGAGGAATAAGACGCCAGTAATAGCTCAGGAAAGAACATGGAGACATCCAAGTCGGTAACCGCTCGAAATTTTGTCCATCTTGTATCTTGAAGTATAAATTGCTGTTTGAGAGTTTCGGCTGTTTCTTCGATAGAATCGTCGACGCCAATCGGAGCGCTGTAATCGACCATTATATCGAATTCACTCGTTTGAGCTAAAGCCCGCTCAATGATGCGCGAAGTTTTAAGTAGAAACTCTTCCATTTTTTCTGACTCCATCATTTTGGTTCTTTCCTCTTCAGAGATTCCATTCCGCTTCTCTGACAGCTTTTCTGCTTCTTGTGTTTGCCCAATCTCCTCTTGTACCGTCTGCAGGACCTCTGTGTCACTTGCACTTTTATTTGTGAGTTCTGTCTTTGGCAGGGGCGAGCCTTTGACCTGCAATAAATCGTGTAAAACGCAACAAAGAGTTCCTTAAAGCAGCAGGATGGAAGCACACCTCGTTTCCAAAGCGTATTTCATGTTCCAAAGTGATTTCTGTCTGCGCGTGCTTTCCGTACGTCTCTACGATCGCGGGTTGAACATGCACTTCAGCGAGATTGCATTGCTGAGAGAAAGCAGCGTGTTACAAATCAATAAATTGGAGCACAATTGAATGAATTGAGCTCACCGTAGTCAGATTGGCAAGTTTCTCTGCCAGTGACACCGCAGACGCATCATTTGTCTCAATCGCTGCGGTCTCGTGCGTTGCTTTGCTTTCATTAGCTTGAGCATTTTCTTGAGATGTTTTTAGTATTGAATCGATGAAATCACCAAAGTCTTTGCTCTCTTCTTGCGGTGGAGCGGAAGCGATGGTTTTGTTTTCCTCTGTTCTGCAAATCGGTTGGTATAAGCGATGCTAACCTTCAGTTATAATTATGCGTGGAAGGATACAATACCGGAGATTTTCTTTCCGTTTGCGAATTTCCTTCAATTTTTTCCGTTTGGCTTCCAATTCGGCTGCATGACGCGCTCGTCGATCTTCCATGATTGATGAATTGGATGAATTGAGACGCCAACTCAGTATTGAATCGTGTCAATTCAATGGGATCTGAATATACCGAAATTACCGCTTTGAAATGCAATATCATCCATTGCGTAGCATTAGGTCAGCTTCGAGTCTATTCACCTGGATTGATTGGCATCAATGCCGGAGGCACAATCGAATTTCTCGTAGAGTATCGTCAACACTCGCAACCTCATTACACAAAGGTAAACATCGTTTATCACACAAACAACATTCAGTTAACATTACGCGTACTAGCTGCTCGATCTAGGAGACCGACTTTTAATCCCAGGCTTCGTCGATGGTCACGCACACGCGCCTCAGTACGTGTTTGCTGGCACTGGAATGCATCTCCCCTTATTAGAATGGCTTCAAGAATACACGTTCCCGTGTGAAGAAGCATTCAAAGATATCGAGTATGCACGTCGAATGTATTCCGAATGTGTGAAAAAGCTTTTGCGAGCGGGTACAACAACCTGCTCATATTTTGGTACGATCCATTTAGAAGCTTGCAAAGTGCTTACGGATGTGATTGAGGACTGTGGGCAGCGAGCATTCATTGGGAAGGTGAATATGGACCGTAATGCAAGCGAGCAACTGACAGAAGACACTGAGGAATCCATACGATCCACAAGAGACTTTGTCAAGTACGTAATGGAGAAGAAGAACGATTTGCTGGCGCCTGTTATCACTCCACGATTCGTTCCGAGCACTTCGTCAAAGCTGATGATCGCATTGGGCAATTTGTCGAGAGAATACAATCCACCGCTACGTGTCCAATCGCATCTGAATGAGAATCTCAAAGAAGTAGAATGGGTGAGAAAATTGCATCCAGATTGTAGCTCTTACACCCAAGTGTACGATTGCCACGGATTGTTGCACGAAAGATCGTACATGGCTCATTGTATTTGGTGCACGTCTGAAGAGCGACAGCTTCTTGTACAGCGTCAAAGCGGAGTGATTCATTGTCCAAACTCGAATTTCTCGTTGGAGAGTGGAATTTTGAATGTGCGACAGCTATTAGATGCTGGTGTAAAAGTCGGGCTCGGGACGGATATAGCAGGAGGATACGCTCCATCCATGCTCGACGCTATCCGTCAAAGCATTATTGCTTCCAAAGTGACTGCAATGCAAACCGATAACGTCTACAAGACGCTGTCGTATGAGGAAGCTTTTTTCCTGGCAACTTTGGGTGGTGCCCAAGTGCTTGGAATCGGTGACAAAATTGGAAGTTTCGACATTGGCAAGGACTTTGACGCTCTTGTTATTGATTTTCATTCAAAAAATGCGACCTCTGCCAGCGTCTTGGATCGCTTCCAGCAATTCCTCTTTCTTGGTGACGACCGTGCAATCAGTGAAATTTTTGTGAAGGGAAAGCCAATTTTAAACAGCGCCATTTTCGGAAATATTTTCGTATCTAATTCTTAAAAATACATTCAGTGCAGCTTTCCAAGAATGTCTTCGTCTCTGAATAAGTGGAATTCGTCTCCGTCCAATTTGACCAGACTTCCACCGTATTCCGGAAGCAATACTTTGTCTCCGACAGCACATTGCGTTGGGATCAGCTTTCCATCGTTTGCGCGTGCACCGGGTCCTACGGCAACCACTTCACCTTCATTCTGTTTCTGGGAATCCGCATCTGGTAGATACACTCCTCCGGCAGTCTAATAGAAGATTGAATGTAATGGATAGGACGGAAGAAAAAGGAGGGGTAAAGCAGTACCTTTGCGATCACTTCTCCACGTTTCACAAGGACGCGGTTGCTAAATGGGATCAGTTTTCGTACTAAAGAGGACTGAATGGTACAATTAGTTGACGCCTTTGCATAGCAAATAGAGCTTTCATACCATTTCAGTTGATGTTTCCTTTGGGAATGTTGAGGAATGAATGTTTGTTGGCTTCCAGTGGCTTTGTATAAAACAGAGTCATGTTTGGTATCTGCTATAGTAAATGTAAGTGTATCCATATAAGGTTGCAAACTGTTTAAAACAACTTCGATTGTTCGAGAACGTTTATGGAAGTAGAAAGCAATCCAATTAGTCCATCATAATCATCAGCGGGAGACTTTTTGCGTGCTGATAGAAGAATCGTTATGCAAGAGCGTAAGAGGGGTTTATCGCCGTGGCATTGATTGAGACAAGCGGTACGTGACTCTATCATATGATTGGCTAAGAGGCATCTTCTAACGCAATAGGATTGGCTAAACAACGCTTCCAATTTTAGTGTCCAACCCACATAATTTGCTTGTCTCCTGAATGACGCAATCATCATGGGATCCCGTGACGAATCGTAGTAAGCGTCAGGTACAAGAATCCACGCCCTTGTTACCACCCTATCACACCGCTATTGCTCCTTCTTATTTCCCAATGGAGCATTCTGATCCTCCAGGCACTAATCCTAATTTGGTGTCTAAACCCTCAATCAGTCAATTCAAAATTCGATTTGATGTGGTCGTCTTAGAGAATCAAAGGAAATGGAGGCGTTTAAACGAACTAAACGAAGAAAACAGCACTGCAAAAGATATGGCACGTGAGGTTCAACATGAATTTGCTCTATCATGTGTTAAACAACCCCACTCCGCCCCTCCCGTGCAATCAAAAGCCGACAAAGATCTCATTGCCGCTTCGTTCATCCGCGACGCTCTTCACGCGCGCAAACTCGGTTACCGGTTAGATGTACCGGCACTATACATGCACGACCTCTTCCATTCTAGTGTATACCGTCTGGTATACACTATCATTGGGTGTATATCGTGTTCATTGGCATTTTTCGAGAAGCCAACCCGTGCCGCAGGATATATCGACTATCCCTTCTTCTGGGTCGATATCATTTGCGTCTTCCTTTTCAGTTTGGATGTATATATTCGCTGGTTTGTGAGCTCCAAGACGACCAAAAAGAGATTTATCTCTCGTCAGCCGTGGGCCTACGTACGGATCCTAATGCTCTGCGTCACTATTATGGACATATTTGCGTATATAATTGTTCCCCAATGGAATCCTTATCGCTTCTCACGCGCATTTCGTCCGTTTTTCCTTATAACACGTCGACGGAACCTTCGGATTATCTTTGGGAGTTGTCTCCGAGCCGTTCAAAAAGTGTTGATCGTGTTATTACTCTTATTTTGCGTCTTGGCGTTCTTTGGATTGGTAGCTTTCCTTCTCTTCTCAGATCTCAGCGATCAAGTCCAAGCGCCATACTTTGCGTCTTTATCCAGCTCCATGTACACCGTCCTGTTAATCCATCACAGCCCTCCATACTTGGTCCAGAGTATGTACCCATACTATATCCAAACGGAATGGAGCGCCGTATTTTTCATTATTGTGGTTCTACTGACAAATTACTTCCTCGCCAAGCTCTCCATCGCTGTTTCGTATCGATCGTATCGAAAGTACACCGAAGAGATGTTGTTTAAGCGATTGCAAAAGCGGAAGGCGGCGATGGATGCTGCATTTGGAGTCTTGTCCGAGGATATCGACACTCAATACACACAGAGGAATGGATCGTTGCACCGATCGAATCCGCCATCACGTCACTTATCTTTGAAAAATTGGATCCGTGTCTGTGGCCATCTCCGACCGAAATGGACAGAGGTGGAAATGACACTGATTTTCAACACTATCGATGTCTCTCAAGTCGGCTATCTCGAGCAAGACGACTTTTATGAGCTCTGTTCGTTTCTGAGTGTTCAAATGGAAAAAAACAATGATCACAATGTCAATCAACTTCGATTTCTATCGAGATGGGCCATTCCATTCTTTGGACATCACACACGAGCCCGAGTGCGATCACTTTTATTGTATCAGATCAATCTTTTCGACAAGTATCCAGTGGTTCTCGCGGAATGCATTGTTGGTGTTATAATCGCTCTCTCGATCGTTCAAGCCGTTCAAGTGAACAATATCGAGCTCGCATTCTCAGTCAATAAGATTTGGAGATCGATTGGCGAAGCTCTTTTATGGCTTTTCACCGCTGAAATCGCATTGAAAATGTACGCTTTCGGCAGAGACTTTTTCCATCGTCCATTTTGTCGCTTGGATTTTGGCATTGCATTTGTCGGATGGATTTTCTACGGGATCACATCGTTTCGAGATCCGCCCCATATCTCACTCATTTTTTACGATTTGGCATTAGCGATTCGATCGCTCCGTGTGCTCAAGTTACTGAATCTCATCCATCCATTCCGAGAGATCCTCGATACAATGCATCGTATTTTCCCGCTCATGTTTCAGCTGTTTTTGGTGGTATTTAGCGTCACATATGCGTGTGGTATCTTCATGCAAGCGTTTTATGGCGAAGCTCTGTCTCAATCATTCACGAAATCCATGCAATCACAAGCAAAAGCGTGGTTCAAAGTGCGTTCCGAGTTCCAAATGGAGACGTTCCATGAGACTTTAGTGACACTTTTCAACGTGGCGACGTTGTCAGGATGGACGATGGTGATGGATGCGGCTCATGCGATCACTCAGTCGGACAGGACGATCGTTTTCTTCTTTGGATTTCGTATTCTTGTGAGTAACATCTTGTTACCAATTGTGGTCGGTTTTCTGGTCGAATCGTTCACCAACAATTCCAAAAAGAATGAAGTCGCCAAGCAGACAATTTGTTCGGATATGTCGCCTGTGAAGCGTTCCATGTCGAGTCCGTACGGGATGGATCGATATTGCGAAAAGATTGTCACATTCAAAAACGAATTGAAAACGGAGGAAAGCGGGAATCGCGATTATCGGATGAAATTCGAACGATATGCGAGTTTCGTGCAAGCGGAAATGTTCGAAGCCGTACAGAATTCCGATATAAAGCATCTCCAATCGATTGTCGGCGCCCAAGAAAGTGAATTGTTTTCACAGAAACGTCAAATTCGAGAATTGGAAAAGCAAATTATCGAATTACAAACAAAAATCAAAGCGCATGAGACTTTAATTTCCGACGGAAAGAATGTGCGAGTTTGATGAAGCCGCAAATTGACATCCAAGCGTTCCGTTCCCACTCCATCGCTGTGGAATCAATTCTAAATGAATGAGTTTCAATGATTCGGTTTCCGTGTTTGAATGACGAAGTATCTCAATTGCAATGGGCTGGTTGAGGTGATGCGAAACGATATCCCGAATGGCTGCGAGATTCCGATGATTGCTTGCATCTGCGCTTCCAAATCGAACGATCAGGTCATTTGGCTCGAGTCCGGCGCTCGCTGCTGGTGAGTCTTATTGGATGACAGCATTAGCGTATGCTTTATCACATATATGGAAATATATCTCAACTTTGTTCGACGGATTGGATGCTTGCGAATGGTTTGGCGCGTGTCTTTGGCAAAGCGCGCGAAGTGTTGGCGGGTGTTTCCGAAAAGGTATTTGGAGTTTGTGGATGTAAAAGACTACAGCGTGTCGTTAGAATAAAAAAATGGAGAGATTGTGGAGGTACATTGGGAGAAGTGTTTCGATTCGACGCATTGTGGACAAGTGATCTGTTTGGAGTGTTGCCAATCGATGTCGCTGATGTCGTACGGTGTATATGTCGATATCAGCGCGGGGAAAGCCTTCAGAGTCGACGAGAGGGCCCTTTATGCCTACAGCCATCGGTCCGGATGTTAATTCTTTGGTAATTGATGCGATTTCATCCTCCAATTCGGTTTTTTTAGCGCGTAATGCGTCGAATTCTTTGAGTGCGTTTCCTTCCGCCATGAAAGCTGAACCGGTATGGTACCGGTCTTTTGCAGTATCGGTATATCGTCTAGCATGAGTAGTACCGGTAGTACCGACAGCACGGGTCTACGCTTTTCGCAACGCGATTCAATGGAAAATGTATCGCCGCGATCTCCTTCCTCTGCCACATTCTCCTCACAACACACGAAAGAGAATGTCTTACAGACACTATCCAATGACATGGCAAGCGTTCAGAATCAGTTACGAGCTATGGAGTACACAGAAGTACGTCATAAACGTTCTTCTAAGATCACGTTTGCTCGTCTAATTTCTCCTGTAGCCGCTCAGTTTTGACAGCGTACCGCTCGTCCATCATCTACTCACCGATATCGTTCACATTACGGAGCGTAATTCGTCTTTAGAGACCTCCACCATCGCCTTTAATCGCGAGTGCGAGCAACAACGTCAAATGCTCTCCTTTCTGCAGCAAGAAAACACCAATTTGATTCAAGAAAATAACAGTGTTCGTACCGTTAGTTACCGGTATCTTGATCGGTATTCACATCCTCGAAAGCTTCATTTAGAGCTCATACAGCAGGAAGAAAGCCTTTCAGAGCGCGAAAATGCGTGTCATTTGAATGTACAAAGCGCCAGAGATGAAGTTAAACATCTCCTCTTCACAAACAACCAATTGATTGCGCAATTGCGCGATAAAGTACGACGTAAATGGCCCAAAATACAAACTGAGGCGTTTTGTAGGATCAAACTATCGAAAATCTGCGCAACAAAATGGAAATTTTGCTCCAAACAGAAGCCTTACAAACGGCAGAGATCCCTCCGCTCCCTCCGGTACCATTTTCCCTCTTTTTTGGCCATTTTAACGCTTTTTATCGAAGCGGATCGAAATCACAGGTGAAGCTTTTCTTCCCGAAACAAAGCCAAAATCGCCTCAATTGCTTCATTCCAACGACAAGAAGCGTCAGCTGATTGCCCAGCTTGAAAATAGCGTGCAAACGCTCACAAAAGACCACACAGCACTCCAAAAGCACTGCGATCTCCTCCAAGCTCAGCTCCAAGCTCGCGACCTCGAAATAAAGCGTCTGGCGAGTAAGATGTCCACAGAACGACATCATACCACTCCCCAACAGCTTGCCTCCCTTCCCACAAACACAGAATCAACCTCAGCGATTAAAGAGGATGACGTCCAAGTCGAACAATTGAACGCACATATCGATTTTCTGACGGATCAAACGGCAAAGTATGAAGCAAAACTCGCTCAAGTTTCGGGTCGTTTGCGTGTCCAAGAAGAATTATCAACTGAATTACGTCGATTCCAGCAGCTTTGCGAGGAGCTTCAGCGTGAGAATGAAGAGCTGCAGGGCAAGCTTCTTTCAACGCAACAAGAACGAGATGAATTGATGCTGACACGTGAGCAAGAGACCGATCCTGAGGCAACGACTCCCGAAATGGAGCAACTCATTCAGCAGAAAAATCGCTTGGAAGACGCTCTCCGCGCATGTCATTACGATAAGATCTCATACACTAACGCACTGAACAATGCAATGGCTCATAATCGCGTGTTACTGAGTGATTTGTCACAAACAAAAGCACAAGCTCAGGCGCTTCAATCGCAACAGAATCGCTTACAACAGCAACTCTCTGAGCTACAGACGTCATACTTGAGTCAAACGCGGGAATTGGAGCTCACACGATCGAATCTGAGCGCTGTTGAGGAACAATTACGTCTGGAAAGTGAGAAGAATGTGAGCTTGCATCGGGAATTACGTTCCATGGACACTGTTCTCAACGATCGAGACCAGGAAACACAGCGTCTAAATCGCGTTCTGGCGTCTCGGGACGGAGAAATGGAACGTCTGATCCGAGAACGAGATAATGCTCACGCGAAAATGGAGGACGACGCAGCGCCGGGCCATCGATATCGCAGTTTAATCGCACAAGAACGCAAATGGCTACAACAGGAACGCGAGCAGAATCGGCAACAACGTCAAAAACTGATGGAAGATCTCGTTGAGGCTGAGAAACGCATTCAAGAGAGCAAATTGGAGACGCAAGTTGTTGAGATGGAGCTGAAAAAACTCGAGGAATCAAATCGAATGCTTCAGCTCGAACGAGAACAAGCACAACACGCACTGGAGGATAAAATGGCTCTTATTCGTGTCCAATTGACAGAGATCGAAACACTTCAGAATGAAAACGCTCTTCTTCGTGTGTCCAAACCGGACGCAAGTCGCGTCGAAGCACTGGAAACCGCATCCATCCGTCTCGAGTCGGAAGTTGTATCGCTACGAAAACAATCTGAAAGTCTTCGCGACGAGAATACTCAGTTGTGTGCTCGTTTGGACGCATCGAAACAGACAGATCGTCGTCTCCAAGAGGAACTACTTCGATTCCAGAAAGAAATCGCTTTGTTGGAGCAGAATCAAACTCTAGCTCAACGTGAAAAGGAAGAATGGATGAACAAGTATGAGAAAAGCAGCTTGGAACTTCGTTCTGCTCTCCAACGCGCTCAGTATCTCGAAACCCAATACGAACAGCTTACAAGCGATATGGAATGCAAACAGCTCGGATGGACGCATCATCAAGCAGCTATGGATCGTACCAAGTCGCTGGAAATGACACAACAGCTTCAGGAAGCGCAGAATCGTCTCAAGTTTGTATCGAGTCAATTCCACGAAATGGAGACTCAGATGGATCGCGAGAAACGTGAGCATCAAAGCGCCCAAAAGCGAATTGTCTTGTTGGAAGAAGAGCTCTCACAAGCGCGTCAATCTCACAATCGGATCGAAGCTCTTTTGCTTGAGACTCAAAGTCGAAATGCCGAGAAAGATGAGTTGTTATTGGAAAAAGCCTCAAGTCTTGAACAGAGCAAAGCGCTTTTGGATCGGATGCAATCATCACGTGATGAGGCTGATGCTCATGTCGGTCAGGTGGAGCGGGAATTGGAACGTGTGCGTCTTCAGCTCGAAGAAGCTCGCGGTCGATCACGTACTCATGAGGAGACGTCCTCGACGCTTTTGAGTGAGTTGTCATGCGCCCGACAATCTCTCGAGGCTATCGAGCAAGAGAATGACTCTCTGCACGATCAGATGGATACATTGATGGAGAAGATTGCCGGCATGGAAACTGCCGAGAAAAAGATGCATGAACAGCACGCTATGGAATTGGGTGAGTTGAATCAGACACTGAATCAGAAACGATCTCTTGAGGATCGAATGGAGCAAACGGAAAATCGGCTCGTGGAGATGGAATCAGCGGTCCGCAAAGGGAGAGTTGAGATTGATCGATTGGAACAAGAACGTCTGCTTGAGATTCATGAGAGAAAAGCGTTATTGACCGATTTAGAGAATATGACCTCAGAGAATCAGAATGTGAGTGAAGAGTGCTCGATGATGAGGGTACAGCTCGGACAAATGGAAGAGCGAGCAGTACAGCTCAAACAGCGGATTCAAATGGTGGAACGACTGCGTGACGGTCTCGAGGTTGAACGCGATGATTTGGAAAGTACGTTACGATCGGTAGCGAAGCAATTGGAAGGCGTTCAAATTGGCCGAAATGAAATGAGTCGAATAAATGAGGAACTCACGAGTGTAAATGAGGCTTTGAGGAAGCGGATTGAGGAAATGGAGCGAGGGAAAGAGGCCGAGGGAGTTAAGAGTTCGAATTATCAGTTGGAAATAACAACTTATCGGGATCAGATATCACACTTAACAGATCATTTACGTGAAAAGGAAGAAGCGTTAGCGGGTGCACGAGCGCGAGAATTGGCGTTGGAGGGAGCTGTGACGACGCAACGATCCATTTCGACAGAGATATCGGCACAAAGGTATGGTGCGGAAGCTCAACGTGCAGCTTCTGCTCAGAAAATCGTCCAAATGGAAGCGAAAATTGGATCGTTCCAATTGGAAAGTAAACGTTTTCGAGATCAGATTCAGATGGAACAAGTTCGAAATGCGAAATTGGAAGGTGTGGCGACTTTAGTACGTCAGAAGTTGGCTGAAAAAGAGGCTGAATTGACAGCTATGAAGGAGCAGAGAGATGTGCTTGCACGTGAGCTTGAGAGTGTGTACGGAAGCGCAGAAGGCCGGAGGTGCTCACCCGATATGCTAGTGGCAGATCTATATATGACACCTGACAGCGCTGAAAGCGCCGAATTGGGGATGACTGGGACGCGGTCGGAAAGAACAGATGGTACAGAAAAGTCTCCAGTGCTTTTACCGATTTGTGCGCTGTTGAAGGCACAGGAAAAGTGCAAAGAATTGGAGGAGCAATTGCATCGACAAGATTCCACTATTCAGGTACGAATCAGAATCAGATGATGGATAATTCTCAGATCTAATGAAATAGCAATTGGAGCGATCACGAAGTAAATTTAAGCGATTTGCAGCAAAGTATGAACAGGAAATCGAACAGGTTGGTCGTGATATTGAAAGCGATCAACAGGGAGTCTCATTTGTGATGTAGCGCGATCGTTTGATTGAGGTGTTGCAGAGTTCAGCCGGTTCCAGCGGACGTGCTAGCCAAGAGCCAGAAGAAGAGAAGGAGCATTGGCCCATGCATTCTGAAAACGCCACCACGCCGCAAGCATTGCGTCTTCCGAGTTCGGCAGAAGCGATACGTCCGACGGGTCGACAACGACCCAAACGAAGACAACGAAACATGTGAAATAAAATACTCGGGTCAGACCCGTTTATAATACATTACAATGGGACAACCTCTTTGGAAACTTCAGTTATTTTCTTGCGTGACTTTGTTGTGGCGCGCAATGCAGCCCCACAATGACGGCAAAAGTTGGCATCCTCTTGATGCAATCGCCGAAAACAACGAACGCATTCGCAATGCATTCCAAGTTTCTCTTGTTCTGTCTGTGTGTTAAGTACGAGCGGACATGCGATGACACCATAACCCGAGAACATAACCATCGTAGCTAGCAATCGACCAGGCACTGTCAGAGGTGCGATATCACCGTACCCGACCGTAGTTAAGGTAACCACAGCCCAATACAATGAAACGGGTATGTTTGAAAACCCATTTGCTTCTCCTTCGATCAAATACATTGTACAACCAATCACGACGATCATAGAGAAGACAGAAAACATGAATACAGCAATTCGAAGTTTGTTGGCATCAATGTTGTCTTCCAGTGCGCGCGCAGCATCAACAAACCGTACCAAACGAAGGACCCGGAAAACCCGAATCACGCGAAAAATCCGCAATGTCGCTAAATCAGCCAATGGACGAGCGTGAGGAATGAAAAAAGCTACACGTTTTTGTCAGATGACGTAATAAAACTCGAAAAATACGCACATACTTATAAAAGTCGGTACAATGGACGAAATATCGACGATTCCCATGGCGCTGCATACGTATTCGCTTGGTTTCCGAAGACAACTGACACGAAGGATGTACTCGACGGCAAAGATAAGTGTGAAAATAGCTTCGAGCGTGTAGATTGTTTCACCATATTCTAATCGAATGGAATGAACGCTATCCAATGTGGCTACATTCGGGATCATTAGTACTTTTCAGCCACATTTCATCAGAAACAAACCTAAAATAACGCTTGTGGATATCATAAGGAGTAATAAAACACCACAAATTTGCCCTTGCATCGTGTTGCTTCCAAATAGCAAATCGTGAATGGTTTTGTAAACCCATCCATCGCGACATTCTCCATACTGCTCTGCCTCGCAAATACCTTCCTCTGAAATGTCTAGCTTGCTCCACGTTTGCTTGATGGCCGTATTAGGTAGTTTTAGAATATTCCGGAAAAACCTTCTCGCTGTTGGTTGTGGTTCATTTTCCATTGTTTCTTCACACATTTCCAGCGCTGTGGACTCGACGTTCGATTTCCATACTGTGGCACGTTTTCCCTTCCCCTTTGCCAAAGAATCCTGCTGCGTGCCATCCGCAAACACGTCATCGATGGGTGCGCAGGGACGTATTTCAATATCTAACTCATCATCATCGAGTTCGGGATGCTTTCGTTCGTTTTTCGCCATCAAATTCGTGACTCACGACGTAAGAATAAGAACGTTTTCTTGAAGTATTACGGAATGAAATGCAAGTGTTGCAGCAACATATCGCTATATTTTCACGCGGTACTAATCTTGCGAAGGGATATAAATAAGGATAACCTTTTATAGAACAGCTTACAGTAACGGAAGCTAGGTTACGGTTCGTGTAAACCTCCTTTACTTGATAAGTAACTATTGCTAATCGTAATGGTGGCGCTTCTTACTTGATCGAACGTGTCGAGACATATATGGAAGCATTCGATCGCTACAAATTGTCCGTGCATTCTGCTTGTTTCAGTTTTGACGCAACTTCTTGAGTCCATGATGTCTAAATCACGATCCGAGTATCCTGCGTGTCCTATACACCATAACCCCGAGTACTGGTGTTGCGAATATACGCCAACCATACGACTTTTGTATACAAAGTATACGCGTCCCCATGGTAGCGAGTATGGGATATATTACAAACATGGCTGGAATTTACCCCGTCGTGTAGATTACCCGCACAAGATGTATACACCCCTCACGCCGACATTTCGGTATACAAACTCAAGTCATCTATGTCGATTATCGTCTATATTTCAGTCTGATGGAACACTTAACCATACGATGCAATGCACATTCCCTACCGCTGCTTCATTTATAATCAATCTCTCGCACAAAATTCGAACCAGCCTTCTGAATATTGGACTTCTCCTCAGAATCCTCGCAATAACAATGCCTCATTCCCTCTCAATGCCAAATGTTTTTCTCTGATGCAACCCGATGGTACACTTCGCATAACCGCGAAAAAAGAATGCGTGTTTTCCCCACCCCCTCGGCACTATCGATATTCAAATATGTACGCCCCTCCACTCACTGCTTTGTACGTTTTCCTCATCGCAGCGATCGCGTTAGTGTGTACATGGTTTCTACTGCGCCACATCAAAGCTTACTTCGTCATCCGACAAACAGTTCTGCGTCGGTCCCAAAGTCCATCAAAATGGACCCGCCCACCGCTCGACACAATGCTTATTTCCGATAAAGCGTTCACTATGCAGGAACAGATGGACATCATGGTTCAGACTGGTTACAGTAATTCCTCGTATGGTACCTTCGCCCTGTATACTACTTTGATGACAGTAGCACTTTTGAATGTGACGCTTATCCTTCTCATTAGCGACAACAACGGTGTATTCTCTCAACGTCTTCTCGATCCAAATTTGGTTCTTATCAAAATATTTATCGTCATTTGGCTTCTCAATGCAGTTTCTCTCTCAATCTTGGTTTTCTATCGACCAAAAATCGCCAATTTGTTCCGATATGTAGCTCCATTGGAAACGTGTGAACGTGTTCATGTATCCAAACGTATACACGGGCCACCAAACGGGTCAGATGAAAACGGGTCGTGGGTCAGTCTTAAATCCATGGAAGAAACGGTCCGGGTCCACACTACTTTGGAAGGCGATCGCTTTATCGAATTGGAGCATTTTCGATACATTTACGATGAATTCGCGCGCAAATTTGTTCCCGGCGTCATTGTTCTCCCCGATACAATCCATCAGCTTCATGTGGAAGGCCACTATGGTCTCACAACGCGCGAATATCAGCGACGTATCGATACTTTAGGCCCCAATACGCTTCATCTTCGCATGCCTTCGCTTTTCGAATTGTTTCTTCACGAGATTGGCTCGCTCTTTTACGTCTATCAGCTGTTGTGCTATTTTGTATGGTTCTTCACCGGCTATGTCGTGATCGCATTCCTGAACATCGTGGTCATCATCGCTGTACTCATCAGCAACATCATCACAAAGCGTCATCGAATGTCCGCTGTCGCTCATTTAACGTGTCATCAAAACGACACTGTCGCAGTGCTTCGAGATGGAGTGTGGAAATTGATTTCTTGCTTGGAATTGGTACCCGGAGATCTCGTTCGCGTCGTTCAAGACTGGGACATTCCATGCGATATGGTTCTTCTTCGTGGCTCTGTTGTCTGTGATGAGTCAGCGCTGACGGGAGAATCGATGCCGGTGCAGAAATTTTCCATTTCCAATGAGCCTGAAAATGTTTTCTACTATCCGAATGGAAACGGAAAGAAACATACGCTTTTTGCCGGGACAAGAACTTTGGCTGGTGATCAGGAGATTGTGGCGCTGGTTTATTTCACAAGAGCTCAAACATGTCGCGGGCAACTGGTCCAAATGATCTTATCGCCTCGTCGCCTTCGATTCAAGTATCAAGAAGAGCTTCAATGGATTATATGGGTTCTCGCAGGCTGTGGCTTGGCATGTGCGTATTTGGCGATGTGGTTCTTGGTAAGAGGCGTCGTTCTTGAGAGCAAGTATTTCACATTTATATACGGTGTGTTCATGTTCTCGGCCGTGCTGAATCCGCTGCTTCCGGTGGTGCTCACGGCAGGACACATACGAACTGGACAACGTCTTTTTGATGCCGGCGTGTACTGTCTCGAACCAGCTCGTCTACCTCTTTGCGGAATCATTCAAGTCTTTTGCTTTGATAAAACCGGCACGATCACAGAACAGGGGCTTCAATTTTGGGCGACTCTTCCAGTGACGCGAGCAAAATTCATGGAAGCCAAAGTGGAGAATGGTTCATCGTTACAGTTCGCAATGGCCTCGTGTCATTCGGTGGTATCAGTTGATGGAAAACTTGCTGGAGACGATGTAGAAGTGGAAATGTTCAAACACACCGGCTGGGCATTGCTCCAAGACCATCAGAATGATTCGGTCTTGTCGACTGACCGGATGCACGAGCTCCAAGTCATCAAACGGTTTGAGTTTGATCACGAAAGAATGTCAATGAGCGTTATTGTCCGAGAGAGATCCACTGGAAATTGCTTTGTTTTTTGCAAAGGATCGTACGAGAAGATACAAGAGATTTCTATATCCGAATCGATCCCTTCTGATTATCGATCAATCGCGCAGGATTCTTCTAGAAATGGATTGTATGTGCTTGGCATCGCGTATAAATGCCTGGAACTCGACACCTTGGACATGGTTTGCTCCGATCGGAACTCAGCTGAAAACGGCTTGACTTTGCTGGGATTAATACTTTTCCAAAATGAGCTGAAAAAAGACTCGCAAAAAGCTGTTGCTGCATTGAAACAGGGAAATATTCGACCAGTAATGCTCACGGGTGATAACTCAATGACGAGCTGTTTCGTTGCCCGCGCGGTTGGCATCCTCGAGCCTAATGCACAGGTGATTCTCGCAGATATCGAGTCAACCAAGGCTGGAAAACTGCTTGTCTGGCGCGATATTGATACTGAGGCGGTTTTCACAGCAGAACAAGTGAGATCGATGCTCTATGAGTCAGAAGAAGCGGTGCTGGAGCTTGCAGTAACTTGTAGTGCGTTTGAGGCACTCAAGAAACTGGACTGGGTGGACCAGTTGCTATTCCGAATTCGAATTTTTAGTCGAATGACACCGGCGAGTAAAGCGGATTGTGTTGAACGGTATGGCCGTGCTGGAGTTGTCACGGGAATGTGTGGTGATGGAGGGAACGATTGCGGAGCTCTTCGAGCAGCTCATGTGGGCTTGGCATTAACGCGGTCAAAAACTTGTGTGGTGGCTCCTTTCACTAGCAGTAACTCGATTCAATCGGTCGTCACTTTGTGCCTTGAGGGTCGAGCGACATTAGCCAATTATTCTGCAAGTCTTCGATTTATCATCCTGTATGGTCTCATTGGCATTGGATTGCGATTCGTCATGTATTCCAATAACGTTTTCATCGGTCAATTGGCATTCACATTTTCTGATGGTGTCATTCTGATGGGTCTTTTCTACGGGATCATCCAATGTCGACCTCATCAGACACTCGGTAGGGAGCGACCAACTTCAAACTTGCTGGGAGCGCCTCTTTACTTTTCTCTGGTTGGACAAGTGCTCATCCATTCCTGTTTCCTCATCCTCAGTGTGCATCATCTTACGACACAGTCGTGGTATTGTCCATTTGCTCCTGATCGAATCAATCTCATCAAGTGGTGGGAATTACAAGATAATCATTTAAGTACGTGTCTGTGGGTGACTGCATGCTTTCAGCAATTGGCTAGTGGGCTTACGTGCTGCTTGGGAGCTCATTTTCGTCGTCCTATGTGGAGTAATGGCTTCCTTTGGATCTACGCTGCATTCGTATTCGCATTCCTGGGCGTTATTTTCCTTGGCGAACCTACTGCGTTGACGGATCTTTTCCGTGTGGCAAGTAGCACCAATGTGATCGGATTGCCTGAGATACCGCTTCCATTCTCGTATCGATGCGAGCTTGTTGGAATCGGAGCTGCAAATCTGGTCGCATGCTTTGTTTACGAAAAAGTTTTTGTATTAGGACTGATTCAAAAATATGCTCGGCGCGGATGACTGCATCATTTGACAGCTGTGAGAGTGATTATTAGGGATCACCGTCTTTTGCACTGGTGAGTCAAAATCCAGTAACGCCATTTCAGTATATGAGAAGGAATTGAAATAAAGCTGAGATGAGATCACGCTGATCTCAACCGTATGATAAGTGTCCGATTTGTAACGCCCCAAGCGTTGCTCGAGTGTTGTGTGTACTGACTTACGTGAGGAAACAGCATGCAAGAGAGCTTTGTTATGGAACCATGACAGACGCCCAGATGAAGTACTGAAGCTTGAAGAAGGCTCTTTATAGCAATGCGTCACAATAGTTCAGCTATGACATAGTTCTTTGCGCAAAGCACTGTGTCGAAATTCCGCGAGGCAACTCTATGTCATCGGACATAACCATCCGCTGGAATTGAATCGCTATAAGTGTCGCTTGAATGTGTATAATGGTGCAATATGACCGCGAAATGTTTGCATGCAACATTCATTCAAGCAAAGCCGTGATCGGGTAAATTGTCGAAGCGGTACGTCAGCCCAGCGTCGGCACCATGGAACATGATAGATGGACGCTTTGCAAGACTTGTAATGCAACTCTCTGTTGACATGGTCGCTTTTTTCATGTGTAAAGCACCACGTTAAACTGCTTAAATCAAAGGAAGCGCCGATATAATCTGTTCAAGCACATACTACCGACCCGTAGGTACATGCGTCCTTAGGCACAACGTTTCCTAGTTATGATTAGACACCGCAAATATCATGGAAAATGTTAGTGATCAAAGACATAAAGGCAGAATGTGTGTTGAGTCAAAACATTTGACGCGCTTCAACTTCAATGTCAACTTCAATTTGCATATTTTATCCAATTATGTTCAGCAAATGGAGCTACATTTAATCAAAAATATAGCGAATTGATCTTTTCTTCAACCATGAAAGCTACTGCTTGCAAAAACTTTGAGAAATTACTCAAGCCTCATTCAAGTTGCAATCATCTGCCCACATCCGTCTATCCGTGATCCGTTTATCCGCTAAAATTGCTCGAGAAAGGTTCATTCCTTAATCCAAAGTTATTTTCCATCAACCTTGGATTATCAATATGCATACACCTGTATCTAATAATACCCCTCTATACAAGTAAGATTCTCTATGACTCCATATTCGATAACCTTTCCGAATGCATATTATCATTTTTGATGCTGATAAGATGACAACATTCATCCATTGTTAGAAAGGCCACGTAGATTCCTTGGAAGCTTTGCGGTCGTAATAAGAAACAGAAAAGTGCCGCATAAGATGGACGAAAACCCAAACAAGAATCAAGATTCTCTTTTATTCCCTCCATGGAAAAGAGCTCGAATTGACGCTTCTCCCGCGCAAATCGGAGAGGATGCTGCCGAGAACAATCAGCAAGAGATTAGCACACAACAAAATCCGCAAGCAGGACAAGAATCAGTTATCGAGAGAAGAACGTCGTATCCTCTTCATGAAGACAATAATTCGCCTGCTTTCTCAGTGACAAATGCTCTGTCACAACCAAACGTACATTCAATCGTAGAGCCACCAGCGTTCGCGGTCGACACGAGACAAAGCACATCTGATACCGCCATCTTACCAGTACGAGAAGGTGGGACGCAGGAGAGCTCAATTTTCTCGCTCACAGATGCGAGAATCAATGAAATTTCGAGAGAGCTATCGATGGAAGAGTTTATTCAGTTTGCGTCCCTGTCATCGCTGCTTCTACCGGTCTCCGTTTCCTCTACAACGCGTGGGAACTCACGATATGCTACCGATGACATTGGAACTGATGATGAAGATGTTCCTCGTACCACATTGTCAACGGCTGCGATTTGTGATACAAGTCGACTATCGACCTGTGATTTTGGATTCTTTGACGTTCCTTCGTCTCTGGCGCTTGGATTGACCGATGACAGCTTGGAAGATTTGCAGATGATGATATTTTCTTGGGCAAAAGATCACAAAGTGGATGACACAATAAGATTTCTCAAGTTTATGATGCAAGACGAGATGCATTCCAAGTTGGTGAAACGGCTTATCAAAGCAGAAGATACATCCGGCTTGACGTTGTTGATGATTGCAGTCAAATCGAATCAATTCAGTTTGTGTTCTACACTGCTGCAAGCTGGAGCGGACGTCAATCAACACAATGTATGTGACTTCATTTTACCTGTTGTTTTGCCCGCTAAGCATATTTCCAGGAGAAGAGAACCTACGCGTTACTACTAGCGGCACAAAAAGGATCGTCCAAAATGGCACAATTTCTGGTAGATCATGGCGCGAATCAAGATTCCCGAAATATGGCGTTGATCCCTGCTTCTCATTTTGGCCACCTTGGTGTAGTGCATGTGCTTTTAGAGTGTGGGGCACAACAAAATTACACTAACCGGAAAGGTACTACACCGCTCATGCGAGCTGCACAGGAAGGGCGAGACGACGTCGTTGAGTACCTTTTGAAGCGTGGTGTCGATGTTTGTACGGCCAATGTACGTTTTCAATCGCGAAGTGTGTGCTGTTGATCTCATTTTGACGTGTAGAATGAGGGTATGACATCACTGATGCTGGCTTCCCAACGCGGGCATGCGAATATAGCCAAAAGATTGATCGATGCAGGCTCAGACGTCAACCAACAAACGGTTGAATATGAAGCTTTTAACGTGTTTGAAAAAGTCTCATCAGCTCTTTGTAGAGACAAGGAAGCACGGCTCTCATCTTAGCCTCCAAGCGAGGACATGTCGAAGCAGTTGAAGCTTTGTTAACGGCGGGTGCCGATATCTTCTTGAAGGATGATCGGGGGAAAGCAGCTGCTGAAACAGCACATCGTCGAGGACATGTGGATTTATTCCTTAAAATCAGCGTTGGCGTACGTCGCTTTTGTCTCCTCAATTCTTGCATTTCTCATTTTTTTGACACAGAATCAGCTTCGGTTAATGCGACAAGGACTTCGCCGTCAACGCTGTTATGAGCTCGTTCGTCTATCCGCTTTGTATCTCCTTCGACGTGCCGGTATTCGGCAATCGTATCTGGCTTCTCATTGGAAGCAATATAGCAGTCTCATGCATCGAACCTTACATCTTCCACGTCCTCTTCTACGCAACATTGCAACCTTTCTACCCGATTGTACCATGTGGGAACGTCGATTGCAATATTTACGATATGAAGCGCCGTACCAGCCGAATCGCGTTGTCCACCAAGGAATCCAAATGATTGATGAGATATTATCCAGCGCTATCGACAATGTGTTGTCGACCGTCAGCATTCCGTCAAGTGTCAAGCCTTCCGCAAGTCGATTGGCGCTCTTGCGAGACAGTGTTTCATACCAAAGACTTTTGGTAAATGACGCACAAGCACCATTGGATTCTGACCTTATTGTGAAAATGCGTCAAATGGCAGATATCCAAGGAGCACTCAAATCGTATCCCGTCGGTCTAGCTATCCATTTTGGCATCGAAGTGGCACAGGATGTTGTGTCGTTGTTACGGAGTCTTCTTGATTGGGAGTCGAGGCGAATTAAGAAGCAAATTCATGAGATGGAGAGACTTGATAGTATCGGGAAGCAATAGCGAGCGCAAGAGTGAGCACGTGTTAAGTTATAGATTTTGGCGTTCATATACTGCAGGCTTTTGGAACTGAATTTGTACGAAAATACGTAAATGTGTGGCACATTCTGCTAATTCGGGAAACGCATATCCTCGTTCTGAGTGCTGAACCTAGAACCGAAGTTACTCTGCCAGGGCAAATGTAGCACACTAACGAGGTAGTACAATTTTTGTGTTATAATGTTTCGAATTGATGTATTAGATCCTCGAGTTTTGGTAAAAGTCCCAAGCTACTCAATACCATTGCCATTTCCAACATATACATCTTTATTCAGGTCGACTACGACATGTACTTGAGTACCCTTGCTTGCTAACGATGATATATAAATGTAACAGTTTTGCTAAATGTCCGATTAAGCATTCTTCTGCAAGATGAAAACATTCACTGAAAGTTCTATGTCTCAATATTTTGAGATGAATCAGTACTTTGATAATTAACTTGATTGAACACTTAATGCACGTCGTCTGGAACACTTGGAGCTGTCGCTTGTTCAAGCAGCGACTTTTGACTTGATAGACAGTGTTTTTATTATATGATAACTTATAACCAGCCTGCGTTTATCAAGCGCCGTTGGTCTAATGGTTAGGATTCGTCCCTTCCAAGGATGAGGTCGGGGTTCAATTCCCCGACGGCGCAGTTCATTGCTATTGGTAACAAACCTGCCCTTTTGTATCTTTCTAACTTGTTATCCTCTCATAATTGGTTGGGAATTGATCAAGGGATTGACATGTGTATTCAACAAACAAGATTTCCTGACCAATGTGATGATATCCTATTTGTCGTACCACTTGCGAAAACTAGCACATTCAGACTGTCATGTTTCATACCAGGAGGGGTATCAACGCCTCTATTTAACATCCTCTCCACCTGCTTCATTGTAAGAAAAAACGCGATAGCATTCACGCAGTGAGACTTGCATTTGATTTTTGATGAGTGCGCATAGTGCTTTTATGTGCCATCCACTGAATGTACACAACTTAATCACTCCATCACTCAGCATTGCATATGAACAGCAAAGCTTTTTTAGCAGGTGACAGGAGGCCTCGGTATAGATTCAGAGATACCAAGCAAAGGAACATACTATAAGGACATAAGTTATAGGATTCAGGCTCCCGATAGAAGAAGTAGAATAGTGATATCACGAATGCAGAAATGATCCAATCAAAATCTGGCGGCAGCCACTTCAGACATTTGTTTTATCGAGGCTTTGGTCACAAAGGGGATCATTATTCAGCCAGCACATCTTCTGTAATCAGCCACCTGCCTCTATAAATAAATAGCAATTGTGACCTCTGATTGATTCAAATGAATATAAGAGAATAAATAAAATAAAATTACGGGAACGTTTTAGACCATCCTCCATAAATTCCTGGAACGCGTGGTCTCCGATTGGTCTGAATAAATGCAACGGAATAAGTACAATAACATCACAGAAAAACTTCGGCTTCTACAAATTTTGTACTGGATTCTGTGTCAACAGGTAAGTTGTATTGTGTGCTGATTATGCTGGCAACAGTCATATTATGTGAAATTTCATCCATCGCATGTGATCTACTCTCAGTAGATTCAACAGTTTGCCTTTCCTGCGAAGGCCAGCTTGCTATCATTGTGCACCAAAACGCAAAGCAGCGGGCTATGGTCACGATGCAGCTTTCTCAAAGGTGATGGGGAAGATTTCAGTAGCAAGTCTGCGCGCAGCTCGTCGGCTGTATGATGAACAAGATTTTCAAGGTTTGTAGACTTTAGATAAGTGCAAGTAATTGCGACTACGTGCCATTAACTGCAACTAACTAAACTTCAATTTGCAGAAACCATAGGTTTTTTGTGATTTTGTTTTATTTGTTCGGTTGCATCTATTTAGACCAATCAGAAGCCATGCTTTCCATTAATTCATGGAGGGTGATATCCGTGATTTAATTCTTTTTATCCTGTTATATTTGTTTGAACCAATCAAAGGCCACAATTGCCATCAATTTATGGAGGCTGGTGAACGGCTCCCGTCAGAATTCGTCTGTTCTTAACGTCTGAGTAATTTTCATATTTCAGTAGATGAAAAAATAGCTGCCATTTATTTTGATTCATTTGGAGTTCGAAATAGATTAAAGTCAACTATGCACAAAAGAGAAATAATAGTGTACTACAAAGCTATAAGACTAATATCGACAAGCACTTCGCACCAGAAATAGACCAAGAGAAACACAACAGAATATACTCTCACAACTTGAAAGAATGCGTGGTGTAAGGCTTGCCACCCGCAGACAGCCTTGACAACCTGACAACTGGCTACGAATCAAATCACAACGCCGCATGTAGCCAGCAGCAACATACACAGCACCCCCAATATAGTCAATAACAACAGTGCACCCCATCGAAGAAGCTTGATCATATAAGCCTCCCAGATGTACGTCCTCACTCTCGGTACGTTCACTTTTTGTACCTTTTGTGCTCTACTTTCCAAGCGCAAGCGAAATCAAATGCGACCACTTCCCAGCATCAGCCGCATGTAATTTCGCGTAGACATCGAATTCGCTATCGTGACTAGCAACCTGAATGCGTCAAATTTTTTCATGGCCGCTGCAATGGTACAATCTTAACAAGGTGTGATTATTTACGAAAAGAGAGTCTAATCCCCAACAAGTTCAGACTCTACATGAACCACCGTCAACAAAATCATGGAGTGGGTTCATGCACTCGCTATACCTGAACATGCGCTGTGGAATCGTCAGTAGAACGACGCTTGGAGATAGGAAGCATTTAAATCATTCACAGAAAAAAACAATGATTGTATTTTCAACAAAAGCGTATCTTTTTTAATTATTAAGAGTTGATCTTGAGTTTGATGTGAAGCTGTAATGGCAAGACGAATTCGAACTATGTTACAACAATTTTGGTGCTACAAATCGCGTGTACTCTGGTTGTTTTGTCATGGCACTTTTTCATGTAGACGAATTCTCAAAGACAAAGAAAGGTGAAGCTGACGTCTCTTTTCATTTGCATTTCTTGTAGGTATTAAGTGTGGTGTGAGTATACTTCACCATACAAGTCTGTGATACTTGGTGTATCAAGTTACCAAATTGGAGCTGAGCATTCATGACACCGTTTGCACATACGGAGGTCATATTGCGCACAAGGGCAGCGTGTTACATTTACACGTCGGCTGGAGTACTTTTAGCGTAACTACATGTATCGACAAAAAGCCTCTGGAAGTCAGCTGCGTGCTGCCATTTTTTCGTAGGATTGATTATGGTGATTCAAACGACATCAATCCTACATAAGAGTGGAAGCACGAAGCTGACTTCGAGAGGCTTTTTGTCTGCGATTTCCACTTTTCATAAATTCTTAAATCCGGTTAATTCACTACAGTGTCACCTACACTTGCATTAAGTTGACCATACGCAGCTAAACTGGTTCAGGGGGCTCCTTAAAAAGTACGAGTTCGAGCGTATTATAATCAACATGGGTCCTCTTCTGATGCTGTTTCTTTGACTGACTGCAATATTACACCAATAGATCTTTACCTCATACTGAACGGTAAAAGAGAAAAAAAATTCAGACGATTGCTGTTTCAAAAGGAGACATTACTAGCAATCTGGTGGTAGAATTGATTTTGGTGTTTGCGAAAGCTATCACGAGGATTTTATTGTAGTTTGGAACGATAAATTGGTGTCATGGCTGCCGTGGAACCAAAGAGGTATTTAGTAGCTGGAAGGAGATTCTTGCAAGTTTCAGGAATACAATGCATTCCCAAGTTGCACTTGCGAAGAAGGATGTTCTAGTATGTTGCTTGTAGGTACAAAGCAGACTCAAAAAATATGAAGTAAAACTTTAATTACCAAGTAGTACTGCAACTCGTAGTTCCAGTAGGGTCAATTAGGAAGTTGTTAGGTATCCATAAAGCGAATCATAGAATCGACGTTCAAGGTGGGGTGCCAGATTACAAAACTCATCTCCGATCGCAGGAATAAAAAGCGAAGATTTCCAGCAGCAATTCGAGAAAAACACCTAAGCAGATGGTTTTTCAAGTCGGATAGCGAAAATTATGCTTCAGATTGTATACCTCAAAATTGCTCTATCTAGAGATCTTCCTCCAAGCTCATATTAGATACTGCATCCTGTCTCGCTAGCTAATGTATTGTAAAATTTGAGCTGCAGGTCGAAATTTTCGGTGCGATGTTAAGCATAATCTTAAATCGTGTACGTGAAACTGTCTTTATATTCCACCGCTTCTTAAGGTCGCGTCCACGTTAAACGCTTCTTGTCTTCTATCTCAGCACACCACTACCCGTACAAGGCTCAGATAAACCCTGAATCGATTTGATGAGCTTCCCATACGTCGGGAGAGAACTTTTTGCAACCCAATACCAAGCCATCGAAGCGACTCGTTATATTCGATCGTTCTACTATGTTGATCACAAGTAAGTTTTGTATTGTAATGTATTAGTACGCTCTCTTGGGAGTAGCCCGACCTTGATTTAAACATAAGTATGCAGTAATTTTTTCCGTTTCATTATTTTATAAAAACACGTTTGGCACTTTGCATGTTTTGTGCAGCCTAATCTCAATATATTGGTCCTCGAATAAGTATTTTGAAGTTTATAAGTACAAAGTATACTCCAAGGTATGGCCAGGATACACGTATAGCACTGGCACTGAGTGACAGTTTCAAAGATAAATCACGCTTCAACTTGAATGCGCAATTACAATTGCACCAGAGCTAGTCAACAGACGATTCAAAAGTGCAAGTTCGGCAGCAAATCTTTTTCCTATTCGAAAGCGCACTTATCCATTTTCAGCGAATTAAGTTGCGTCGTTGCATAAGAAACATTATGTCACGTCTGTATCATCATCGACGCACATGCATTCCTGCTACAATGAGATTGTTGCCAAAACAAGTGAAAATCGTTGAAGTTGGTCCACGTGATGGACTCCAGGTATCAGTGGTATCCACTCTATCTCACTCAATCCACTACATTGGTTATCTTGTAAGAATGAAACGAAATTGGTTTCAACATCGAACAAAGTGGAGTTGATCAATCGACTGTCTGATGCAGGATGTCGGGCCATTGAAATGACATCTTTTGTTTCGCCAAAATGGGTTGCACAAATGAGAGATCATACGCAAGTGGTGCAGAAGATAAAGCGGATGGAAGGTGTCTGTTACTCAGCTTTGATACCAAACATGCAAGTTTGTGTCAGCATACTTTTACTTGCTTTGCGTGAGGCGAGTCAGCCTAAAACATCGTAGGGATTCAAGTCCGCGATGAATGCGGGAGTTAAGGAGATTTCGATATTCACTGCTGCTTCCGAGGCATTTTCCAAGAAGAACACGAATTGCAGCATCAACGAGACGTTCGATCGCTTTTTGCCGATTATGGAAGAGGCAAAGAACCTTCGAATTCGCGTTCGCGGGTGGAATCTCACATGCATCTGAAAGTCTCATAGTCACATTTGCGTTGTAGATACATTTCTTGCGTATCAGGATGTCCGTACCAAGGATATGTAGACCCTGCTGATGTTGCTCATGTTGCAAAACGCCTTTACAATTTGGGCTGTTATGAGATCTCTCTCGGCGACACCATAGGAATTGGGACTCCAGGTTTGTTCATTTGCTACCTCACCCTATTCTGTGCTTCCGCTTCATTGGTAATCCAGGCTCCACGATACGGATGCTTAGAGCTGTAAAACAAGTCGCACCAGTGGATTGCTTGGCCGGCCATTTTCACGATACTTATGGTCAAGCCCTTGCGAACATTCTAGTCGCCTTACAAGAGGGTATTTCCATATTTGACAGCTCTGTTGCTGGTCTTGGAGGTTGCCCTTATGCGCTTGGAGCCTCTGGAAATGTCGCGACCGAAGACGTCATCTACATGCTTCATGGCCTCCATATTGGAACCGGTATTAATTTGACCAAACTTATAAAAGCCGGTCAGTTTATCTGTAAGGTGCTCAACCGTCCAGTTTCCTCCAAAGTTGCGTTGGTTCTGTCCACTGAGCCACAAACCAACAGTAATTTCTAAAAATTATACACGTTTTTCCATCGTAAAGTCGATTTTTTCTATACCCTCATACCATTGCGTTTCGACGCTATTTCTTCGAATAAACTCGAGCTTATCCCACGCATTAGGTCGGATTGGATAAAATTATTGTAAGAGAATCATCACATGGTCGCAGCGTATCCGACCGCTGCTTCCACTCCACGCTTCACCGTCGCGCCCGAAACGAACGAATTTCCACTCGCAAAGAAATTCAAATCTTCTGTTATTGCGGATACCGAAGATATTTCGAGTAAGCAGAATTCCGATCACTCAATGAGGCAAAACCCTCACACTTTGCAAGCTTTTGAGGATATACACACTCTTCTAAAGCAATCGACTTCATTTCCGAGTGAGTCGGGCTCGATCCCATTGGGTGAATATGATGAATCCAAATCAGAAGAAACGATGAGATTCCTCCATGAGGAATGTCAAGTTTTAATTATTGGCGCTGGTGGATTGGGGTGTGAATTGCTGAAAAACGCCGTACTCTCGGGTTTTCTCAAGATCCATATTATCGATATGGACACTATTGACGTGTCGAATCTAAATCGACAATTTCTCTTTCGGGAGCGCGATATTGGACGGTCGAAAGCCGAATGTGCAGCTGCTTTTGTCAAAGCGAAAATGGGACATTTGACTGATCTTAAGGTTACACCTCACGTTTGCAAAGTACAGGAAATGGATGCAGAGTTTTATCGCCAATTTCATGTGATTTTGTGTGGTTTGGACAACATTCAAGCTCGACGATATGTGAATTCTCTTGTGGTGTCAGTGGTAGAGGAAGACGATAACGGTGAATTGGACCCGTCAACGATCATTCCGCTAATTGATGGTGGGACGGAAGGCTTACGAGGTCAAGCAAGAGTGATTATCCCTCGCATTACCAGCTGCTTTGAATGTTCTCTGGAATCATTTCCTCCTCAAACCTCATTTCCAATGTGCACAATCGCGGAAACGCCACGTCAGCCCGCGCATTGTATTGCGTACGCCTATCTTGTGCTTTGGGCACGCAATTTTCCCGCTCGAAAACTCGATAAAGACTCTGCTGAAGATATGCAGTGGGTGTACCATCAAGCCAAAGAACGAGCAGAACAGTACGGAATCGCAGGTGTTACGTATAATTTGACGCTGGGAGTTGTGAAGAATATAATTCCGGCAGTTGCATCCACAAACGCAATCATTGCAGCAATGTGTGTGAATGAGGCTTTCAAAGCGATGACTTACTGTAGCCAAATGATGAATAATTATCACATGCATATGGGCGCATTGGGCTGTTATTCGCACACATTTGTGTACGAGAAGAAAAATGACTGCATCGTGTGCTCCAAACAAGCAAATCAAGTGCTTTGGCTCAATGACACATCAATGACGCTGAAAGAGTTTATACAGAAGGAGCTTTGTGGCCCTCAATATCGCTTGTTGTGTCCAAGCATTTCCACAGGACGAACAAACTTATATATGCAAGGCCCACCATCGCTTCGCGAGGCAACCAGTGTGAATTTGGAGAAAACAATGGGCGAACTACTTTCAGATGGCGATATTCTGAATATCACAGATGCGCTTTTTGCATCCGATGTCGTGTTATCTACTCAAATCAAATTCAGGCCAAATGGTGTCAAAATGTAAGGTTAATTTTTTTTAATGATGAAGCGCTAATATCAAAAAGGATCTGAAATTAAGAGTTGGTTGGTCAAATTCTCCAAACGAACATCGTTCAAAGGGACAGTTGACGGCGATTTACACGGAATCGGCAAGGTTATGGAATGATTGTAGATACCGGGAGCTCTGAGGTACCTTTACCCTTAGTGATCTCAACTGGTGTCGACAGCAGCTTTGGGGGAGTTGGTGCGGGAGGTGATGCAGGAGGTGAACCCGTTGGTGTAGGTGATGCAGGAGGTGAACCCGGTGGTGTAGGTGATGCAGGAGGTGAACCCGGTGGTGTAGGTGATGCAGGAGGTGAACCCGGTGGTGTAGGTGATGCAGGAGGTGAACTTGGTGGTGTAGGTGATAACAGAGAAGGTGTTGTCGTTGGAGAATTTGTGCCCAGAGCTGGAGTTATCGTTGGTGAGTTTGATCCAGGAAGGGGACTAGTAGTCGTTGGCGGAGTTGATCCGAGGGGCGGGGTCGGAGTCGTTAGCAGACTTGATTCCAGAGGTTTCGTAGCGGTCGTTGGCGAAGTTGATCCCAGAGGAAGAGTTGTGCCTGGAGGAGGAGTTGTGCCTGGAGGAGGAGTTGTGCCTGGAGGTGTTGGGATCGCAGCAAGTGGTGGTTTATTTTCAAGTGAAGGAGGCTGAGAGCTGAGTGAAAATGGCAAAATTGGCTTCTCCGGAGTATCTCCCAATGGCAAATTGCTGCCTGGTTGTGGGGTACCGGTTGAAGGCGTCACCGTTCCACTTGGTTTGATATCTTTTAGTGCATCCGCATCAGTCGCCTTTAAAGTGGTTGTAGTGCTTGTCAATGGTTTGATTGTATCGTTCAAGAACAAAGCTCTTTTAGGCTGTGGTTGTGAGATAAGTGTCTTGTCATTTGAATCAGAGACAGACGATTCCAGTGAAGATGCGTCAAGGACTGCAATGGCGATACCGAGAAAGCGTAATGTGTGATGAAACTTCATGGCTTTGAGTGGAAATTGTAATGTGAGGAAAATAGTTGTTTATCATTTCATGAAAGCTAGAAGATAGTAAGACGTGTTTTTTGGGGTACGTCGCAATTTGTGTCGTTTTGTTGCATCGAACTAGATAGAAGACAACGACATTACGTTTCATGGACTTTGGTCTACCGCAGTATTATAGAAACGCGAATATGTGTATATAGAGGTAATCATAACAACCGATAAAAGCACTAATTGCTATTCGCAAATATTAGTTGTTGTGAGAAATTAATAATGTTGGCCTGATAGAACTAGTGAGTGTTCGAGCGTAACACGATGTGACTAGATTTGTGCCGTGCACTATGTGTTGTAAGCTAAATTTACTGCTCTTATGGTAACGTGATTTGACAAATTGACAACTTGATACAATTACTGTTGTTCCTGCCTGTGATGTGTATGTGATCATTGCGGCGTCAAAGGCAGGATAATTGCGGTAGAAGTCGTTGCTTTTCTCACACTATTGAGCAGCAAGTTCAAGGAAGTGCATCGAGCTTGGATGTTTCTTTGACAAGTGGTGTATGTTTGCACCATGAAATGTGCTAGAAAGGGACGCAAGCAAGAATTGTGATCGTATTCTTGACGCCTTCGGGTAACTATCACAACGCAAAAAGTTCACTTCAGCCCGCACGAGCTGCGTTAGCTTTATAAATTAGCTTGACGGCACAATCGTCATCAATCCTCGATAGTATAGTGGCTAGTATACCTGCCTGTCACGCGGGGGACCCGGGTTCAATTCCCGGTCGGGGAGTTCTTTCATTGATTTTGGAGTCATCCTCTAATTGTCAGACACATTACCAAATTCCATGAATCCGTACGTCGAAGCTCCATTGATTCATCTCGATTCAGAGAAATACATTCTGACGTCCAGTGGGAATAAAATAAGTCGACAATGTACGCTTCATTGTGCTAATAACATCCATTTACGTGGAAAGGTATGTCAAACTCAAAAAATGCTTCGTTCTCATAACATATGTAATGCACGCAGACAATTATCGATTCGGGAACAATCATACGCGCTGATTTGGCGCGAGTATCACTCGGAAGACAGTGTGTTATTCTCAAAAATTGCATTATCAAGCCATCGGTGCACACAAACACTATGGACGAGTTCACTTTTATCCCAATCAGACTCGGCGATTATATCTATATCGGGTCGGATACAATCATTGAAGCTGCAGCGATTGGGTCATATGTTTATATCGGACAAAATTGTGTGATTGTGCGTGTGTGATGTTGTCCACTCTGCTGGTTGTACCGTTAACAGATGTATGAAGGGCAAGCGAGTGATTATACGTGACTGCTGTCGAATTGAAGATAACACAGTGATTCCCAGTGATGCAGTGATACCGCCATTTTCCAGGATACAAGGCATCCCAGGTTGAAATATCGTCGGTACTTGATCGTTCTGTTGACATGTCGTTTTTTAGGCCGATACGTGGGAGATATGCCTGAATGCACCCAGGAAGTGTGTACGACCCGAATTGGTCGTTTTTTTGAGAATTTTGGCGCTCCTGAAACCTGATCTATAGCCATTTTCTGTCAGCGTTGGAGTTGTGCGACTGCTTTGGAATGAACGATGGACGATAGTATGCTTTATCAGATAGACATTTGAGTATACTGCGAATAGCTTATTCGAAAATCATACCTGGCCCTGGAACATCTTGAGGACGATCAGTACTCCACCGATCACGACGTTCGATTTGCATGCTGCGCATCTTTGTCGATCGGAGTTGCTTCATATTTGGGGAGTTGTCGTAGTGCCCGGGACCTACCAGCACAAATTGTGTCTTGTGAGATGCTCCCTTTATCTGTCGAACGTACCGATAGCAGTCTCTTCCGTTCGATTGAGCTCAGAAAATCGATCTTTTGTACTTTTGTGAAAAATAGCGTTCGGATGGACTTTTGCAACGGTATCGTATCTCATACAAATTTCAGCCTGCTCTGTATTGTATTCTCCAGGACCTGGTGATTCGCTCGTCAGGTCCTCGATACGCCTTGCCTTTGATCTGAACACAGAATGCATGGGCAGCTTTGTTTCTGGTGTCTCGACTTTGTATTGACCGGGAGCGGGGATGTCATCACATATGGTCCTACTTCGATTTACTTTGGACGAGAATGCAGCATACGCGGCACTCGGACTAGAGAAAGTAGTCTCTGTTGTGTTGTAAGCACCTGGACCCGGTTGTTGATTCGTCGGAATCATCTTTCTTGCTTGCTAAACAACATCACATTCTTCACTAATGTCTCATTCAAATTAGGAGATATGTGCTCTTACGCGAGCATTTGCATTGGAGCTTTGTGGTTTCCGGGTACACACACTTCCAAGCGCGCCCGAATTGTATTGCCCGGGTCCAGGGAGAATGTGTTTGAGGCTCTTGCCAAAACGATCTGATTTTGAAACGAACCCAACACCGTATCCGAGTCGAGACACAGAGCCACATATATTTGCTGATCGAACAAAGCTCGGGAGTTTATAGTACGCGCCGGGTCCAGGCAATGCGTTCTATGGTCAAAATGCGTGAATAGTGGCTTTGTAGTACAATCTCTCATGGTCTCCACCTCAGCTTCATTGAAGCGTTGAGTCCGACTCCAGAAAGCATTAGGCCCTCCTGCAGTATCGTTTAGTGTGGTCTCAATCTTGGAAGGAATGGAGCAGATTTTCTAAAAATCGACTGAGCGAGGTATCGAGTGTGGAGGAAAGAGAGGTATACTTTATCATTTAGAGGAGTTTTATTATGTCCGGGGCTTCCACGAGTGAGACTTCCGGTGGGTTTGATTCCCACGTCACGATAAGAAAGCGGATGTCTATCATTGTTGGACATTGTGTTGGGTGCAATCTGTTTATATTTGGCTTTTTAATGGCTACTTTCTGATACAATAACGGCTGTCCTTCAGTGAGTAACATTGCTATGGACGGAAGGGTATTTGCTGGAAGAGAATATACCGAAAGGAGAAAGAAACTCCCCGACCGGGAATTGAACCCGGGTCCCCCGCGTGACAGGCAGGTATACTAGCCACTATACTATCGAGGATTTGATATGAACTTTGAGAAAACTACGGTATAGAAAGCAAATATGCCTGTTTTGCGGAAAGCGTAAATCCATACATTTCCCTTTTGAGTGAAAGCATTGATACGTATGAGTGATCGGAACCAATGAGAATTGTCGATGTATTTTTTTCCGAGCAAGCAACGTCACTGTGTCTCAAATTACAAATATGCCGATACAACGAAAATATAAATATACACTATCTGCCTCGTAATACGAACTGCCGACCATTTAGTATACAAAGGCCTGTATATCGTATGTGACGTCATACCTTATTCATAAGTCCCAAATCATTCAAAAGCTTTGTATTAAGAGCCACTTCGACTCGAGACATTCCGTCAGTCTCCTCACGTTGCATGCGTACTTTATCCTGTTGCATTTGCTGCTTGACAATTTCCTTGTAGCCGATCTCTTTCTCTCTCTTTGCGACGAATTCGCGGTACTGCTTGATTTTCCACTCATCATATTGCTTTTTGCATTCTTTTGCATACTCTTCCTCTCGCATTCGTTCTTCCTGAAATTGCTGACGACGTTCTTCTTTCTGCTGTTGAATCCCACGCATTTGATATTGTAATGCCTCTTTCCGCTTCTTCTCTCTTGCTTGAGACTGCTCCTCTTCTTGCTGCTCAAGTCGAGCTTGAATCCTTCGAGATTTCTCTTCGTCTTCTTTAGCACGTTCTTCCGGTGTTTTTACATGCAACAACGCGAGTCGGGTCCTTTGAGTCTGTTTTGTTCGAATTGAAGCGAGCTCTTCTTGCCGTTCACGTTCACGTTTGTCTAAAAGTGCTGCCGCTTGTTGCTGCAGTTGTATATCTTCTTCTTGATCCCTGATTTTCTGCTCTCGTCTTGCTTGGACCGATTTGATATTCTCCTCTCGTATTCTTCGTACTTGATCTCTTTCCTTTTCTTTTTTCGTTTCACGCAAAGCTTTTTCTTCATCCAATTGTCTTTTGGCACGTTCCACTGCCAACATTTCAAACTTTCGCTGCCTCTCAATGCGCTTCTTCTGCTGACTCATGGCATCTTGCAGTTCCTCTTGTCGTAATTTCGCCTCTTTTTGTAATTTTATTTGCTCAACACGTTCCCTTTCTTTCTCCGCTTCCTTCCACGCATTGTATTGATTCCCGGTTTCAACTGCATACTTTTCCATATCTTTCCGATCCGCGCGCTTTTGCATCCGTTTCTCCATCTCCTGCTTGGATAATTCCTCATAGAGTTCAACGGCTGCCAATTTCCGCTTTTCTTTCTCTTTTTTTTCCTCCAATTCTTCGGCCTCTTTTTCTTTCATACAAATCTGAAGCCATAAAATCAGCTCAGACGCTAAAACTATGAAAACGCACTTACTTGCGCCCACACATTTGTTTTTTTCGTTCGCGGTGGTCGATGCACCGAACCAAAGCGTTCTCTCTCCTCGTCGATAAACTCTTTATCTGTCTCCGGTTCTACTACTGGTATTTGTGGCTCAACAACTTTGCTGTTGCGCTGTATTGTGACTTTTGTGGGTTTCTGTGATTCATGTGCTAGTGCTACACGCGCTAATCGTTCGCCTAAATGACGTATAATAAGCCTTTTATCGCGTCCTGTTTGATGCCGAGCTCGTAATGTCGCATTAGTGACATACTTTGGAGCATTCTGTTGAGCTTTTTGCTGATAGCATAGCCGTTGTTCCTTTAAGCGTTTAGCCTCGAGACGTTTCTCAATAAGATGACGTTCTGAAAGAGATAGAGAGAGAGTCCGTTGCATTCTGTCGGCGTTTTGATTGCAAGCGCACACGACGGAAAAGCGGTCGAAACTTAGACGGAGGGGTTACACATTTGGTATTTTGACAAAGGTTACAAGTTATGTTCACAGTAACCCGTAACTCCGCTTCCACGAGAAATGAAGATTCGATCTGAGCTATTCATGAAAAGGAGCCACTTTTGGTCGATTCTAAATTATACTTCGCATACTTTGTGTTTGCTTGAATTATCTGATGCGGCCGGGCAGATCGGGAGACCCACCAACGACCTCGTCTGGCTATTTCGATCGGTTGTTTTGATTTACGTGCAGCAATTAAACGTGGCTACGACATCAAACATGATTTACACGCTTGATTCCAAACTGCTATCACCTATACTCCTCCCGCTAGTCGAGTTCTTCAACGTGTAGTGTCACGTTGTATCCGGTTATTCTCTCAAAACGAGTACAAACGTTGTGCATCATTGTACCCCATTCCCGCAGGAATTCGATCCGACAACGTTACGCGACGACTAAGTATAATAATCGCTTCCGATTGGCTAGAAATTGTGATTGGAATCAGATTGCTCGACAATATCGTGATGGACTGATTCCAATGGATTCGAACGCGTGTGGCTTTGTAAATGGTATTCATTTGGCAATTTTCCACCCTTCATCACCACTACAACTCAGCTTCCCCTCCCGCAGTCGTTTTCCGTCTTTGACTCAAAATGACGCGCGACACAAGCCTTGAGTTTAATGCGCTGGATACTCCCGATCGTTCCAAAAATTACACAAATGAGCTCGGTCAAATTCAATGGGCTTCGATCCCTTTAAATGCAGCACTCGATAAGCTGAAAACGTCACGTGAAGGACTCACATCTGCCGAAGCGCAGCGCCGATTGAGTGAGTATGGCCCCAACAAACTCCCTGAAGAAAAAGTCAACAAACTGATGCTTTTCCTGAGCTTTATGTGGAATCCTTTATCGTGGGCCATGGAAGTCGCATCCATTCTATCGATCGTACTGCTGGACTACTCGGACTTTGGACTGATCCTCTTCCTCCTCTTTTTGAACGCGTGTATCGGGTACTTTGAAGAGGTACAAGCTGGAGACGCAGTGTCGGCTTTAATGGGAGCTTTAGCGCCAGATGCCAAGGTCTTCCGTGATGGGAATATCGTCAATATACCAGCTGATGAGATCGTTCCTGGGGACGTGATACGTGTTCGATTAGGCGATGTGATTCCAGCGGATGTCAAGTTCTTGGAAGGCGATCCAGTCAAGATTGATCAATCTTCGTTGACTGGAGAATCACTTGCAGTATCCAAAGGAGAAGGTGACGAAGGGTACTCTGGTTCTGTCGTGAAACAAGGCGAAATAGAAGCTGTTGTGACCAGTACGGGATCGGATACTTTTCTTGGACGAGCCGCTGAGAAAATCGCCAGTACGGATTCAAGCGGACGGCTTCAAGAAGTGCTTACAACAGTTGGGAATTTCTGTATGGTTTCCATCATACTTTGGTGTATCATCGAACTGCTTTTTCAGATGGGAGGTCGACAACGCGAGAATCCTTGTTTTCTTATCACGGATGGGTGTTTGGGTGTGGCGAATATCCTCGTTCTTATCGTAGGCGGGATCCCAGTGGCTATGCCGACAGTTCTTTCGGTGACGTTAGCGATCGGGTCGTCCGCATTGGCCAAAGAGAATGCTATCGTAACTCGTCTCACTTGTATCGAAGAAATGGCCAGTATGGAAATCCTCTGCTCTGATAAGACTGGGACGCTCACACTGAATCAATTGTCTGTCGATTTGGACAATCTCGTGCCCTACAATGATTTCTCTCCAGCCGATATTTTGAAATACGCCGCACTTGCTGCGAGAATTGAAAACAACGAAGCTATTGATGTCGTTTGTTTCAACACGTATCCCGACAATGCGACGATGAAGCGCGATTACACATTGCTGCATTACACGCCGTTTGATCCAACGACCAAGCGAACGATTGCCAAATTGAAAGATAATCGCACGGGAGAAATTTTTCGAGCGTGTAAAGGAGCCCCACAAGTTGTATTGGATATGGATGTCAATGCCGAGGAACTTCGTGAGACCGTCGAAGGTCGAATCAATGAGTACGCATCTCGTGGGTATCGTGGTCTTGGTGTTGCGTTGGATTGCAGTGGAGATGTCCCCATCGATCAGTGTGAGTGGAGAATGGTCGGACTTCTTCCATTATTCGATCCTCCTCGTCATGACACCGCAGAGACTATTAAACGTGCTATCGCATTGGGTGTGTCTGTGAAAATGGTCACAGGTGATCAGACAGCAATCGCCGTTGAAACATGTCGTCTTTTGGGAATGCCAAATTCGATTTTAGACGCTTCCTTTTTCAATCGAGCAACTCCGCCGGGCGTTAATCTCGCAGAAATGGTTTGCAACACCGACGGCTTTGCTGAAGTATTTCCGGAGCACAAATTTGAAATCGTAAAGCTGTTACAATCACTCGGCAAAGTAGTTGGAATGACTGGCGATGGTGTCAATGACGCACCCGCACTCGCTCAAGCCGACATTGGAATTGCTGTCGATGATGCCACCGACGCCGCTCGTGCTGCCTCCGATATCGTTCTGGTATCGCCAGGTCTCAGTGTGATCATCACAGCAATTCGAATGAGTCGCGAGATTTTCTTACGGATGAAAAACTACGCCATGTACTCTGTCGCAATGACAGTTCGAATTGTGTTTACATTTGGAATTCTCACAGTCGCATGGAATTGGTATTTTCCGACACTTTTGGTTGTTATTTTGGCGATTTTGAATGATGGAACGATTTTGACAATTTCGAAAGATAATGTGATTGCGTCGCCACGACCGGATTCATGGAAGCTCAAACAAGTGTTTATCATGTCGATTGTATTTGGCTTGTGGCTGACACTCTCGACAATCGTTCTTTTCGCTGTGGTGAATAATTCTGATGGGTTTGAAGGACTCGGTGCAGAGAATTTATGTGTTGGCTGCATGAAAACCCATTGCAATCAATATTTCCAAGACGAGTATGAAACGTGTGCTCGTACGATGAATTCTGCTGGTTGTGGTGAAATGAATGGAAATGTCATCAAATCAGCCAATTTACTACGCGTTGGAAGTTTTCGTAATGCCGCTGTCACTCGGTACTGGAAGACGTATGAAGTCGATTACCTGCAGCCCGTATCGATGCTTTTCACTGATCTCGCCGATGTTCATCTGAACGGCTTACACAATGGCCGTAAACCGAGTGCGGTGGAAGCGTACGATCAATTCGTATATCAGTACACAATCGGTGTGGGTGGCGCTCCATATGACGACTACCCTTACAATTCATTTGACGCGGCGCAATACGGCCAAGGAGTGAAATTCGTCGGTGATGATCGAGTTCCAGTGACGAACGGCGTGTCATTTTGCGATTATATTTGGGATTTCTCCAATTACAATACGACATGGACACGTAATTACAATCTCATTGGACCCGGACGACAACGAAAAGAAGCCATTTTGCGATCGGTTGTGTACACGCACGTCTCGATATCCGGTCAGGCGCTTATCTTTGTCACTCGAACCGCAGGCACAAACAATTGGTTCTTTGCGGAACGTCCCTCAAGTCTTTTGCTCGTCGCATTTGTGATCGCTCAAATTGTAGCGTCAGTGATCGGTTGGATCGGATTCAAAGGGTACCCGACGGATCGCATTGCGGTGATTGGATGTGGAGGTATGTATACGCTTATTGCGTGGGTTTGGGCGATTCTTTGGCATATTCCGTTGGATATCATTAAATTTGCGCTCAATTACGTTATCAACAAGGGAGCTGAGACGTACAGCCAGACAGCATTCAACTCGAGAATCAATGCAGGACATCCTTCCATGCAGCATTGCAGCGTTAGCGGGCAGCAGCGATCGATTCGTGCGAGCCGCACTGTTTAAATGCATATACTCTGAATTGCTTATTTTCATCTAATACTTATACTTAAAGTATATCGCTAGAAACGTTATCTCATTCGCTGATTCAAACCAATCAGAGAATTGTATTTTAGACTTTCTCCCAATGATAAGTGAAAGATAGTGACCACGGAATTCAAAAAGCGGATGGCTACGATTGATCGCGTCGTTTGTCAAGGCGCCAGTGAGTCTACACGCTATGATATCATACTGGGGAAGGATCTGCTAGATTCGGGATGGCTTGCACGGGATATACTTGCCTCGAATGCCTCTATCTCCACCTATCTCATCCTCACAGACACAAATTTAGTATCACTATATGGCTACCCATTGCAAAGTATGCTCGAGCAAGAGATTATGGCGTCCCGAGAATCCGTTCCGCATACCCGACACGTGTATATCCACGCCATTCCACCAGGAGAAGCATCCAAATCGCGTGAAATGAAAGAATACATCGAAGATCACGTTTTATTCCCCAATCGATTCCATCGTGATGCATGCATTATCGCGCTCGGTGGTGGTGTTGTTGGCGATCTGAGCGGATACATTGCCGCGACGTACATGCGAGGGATCCCATTCATCCAAATTCCCACCAGTTTACTGGCGTGTGTGGACTCTAGCATTGGCGGGAAAACAGGCATCGATGTGAGTCCATTCGGGAAGAATCTACTGGGGTCTTTCTACATGCCACAATGCGTGTATGTGGATTTGAGTGTGTTAAAGACACTACCACGACGGGAATTTGTCAATGGAATGGCTGAAATCATTAAAGCTGGCGCGATATTTGACCCGAATTTGTTCGAATTATTAGAAAGCCATTCGGATGAGATTTTAGGAAAAGATCGCAATAGTCCGTTTGTAAGACCGAATTTGGAATTACTTCAGCAAATTGTACGGATGGCTGTCAATGTGAAGACACACGTTGTCACACACGACGCGAAAGAGCGAGGTTTACGTGCGATATTGAATTTCGGGCATTCCATTGGACACGGGTACGAAGCCTTGCTTCAGCCTCAGTATCTCCATGGCGAATGCGTGTCGATAGGAATGTTACGAGAGGCTGAGATTGCTCGAGGACTTGGAAAATGCAGTTCAGCGACGGTAGGTCGTCTACGATGCTGTCTCCAGGAGTATGGGCTTCCCATACAAGCTCCAGAAAATGTTAATGTCGATCACGTTCTTGCAAAAATGGAAATTGATAAAAAGAATGGGAAAGGATTGAAACGCATTGTCGTACTGAAATCCATCGGTTCAGTGGTATCGGCGCCCGCGTACACAACCGCTGTGTCCGATGCTCAAATTCGTTTGGTTTTGGAGAAGCAAATTGTGATGCAAAATGGAACGCAAGCAAATGGAAGTATTCGCGTTCCCGGGTCAAAATCGATCTCGAATCGCGTTCTTCTAATGGCAGCTTTGGGGGAAGGAATCTGTCGAATCTCTGGGTTATTGCATTCGGAAGACACACAAGTGATGATGAACGCGCTGAGTAAAATAGGAGCTGCATTCAGCTGGGAAGAGAATGATACCGTTGTGGTTGTCCAAGGAACAGGAGGAACCTTCAAGAAGCTCGACGATGGGCATGAGATTTATTTGAGCAATGCCGGCACTGCTGCACGATTTCTAACGACCACAATGACGCTCGTCCAAGCTGAAAGACGTGAGAACGAATTGGGTCGACTTATTCTGACTGGGAATCGTCGAATGCAGGAACGTCCGATTGGACCGCTTGTGGAATCTCTCAAGGAAAATGGATGTTCTATCCAGTACACAGGCGTGCATGAAGGCTGTCTACCGCTGGCGATTCAGTACACAGGCTTTCAAGGTGGCGATATTCGACTCGCTGCAAAAATCAGCTCGCAGTATGTATCTTCCATTCTCATCAATGCGCCTTACGCCGAGACATCTGTTGTGTTGGAATTGGAAGAAGAAGAGATCACTTCACTCCCTTACATTCTCATGACAATCGAACTCATGAAAGCATTTGGCGTGTGCGTTCAAAGAGAAGGAAAAAATCGATTTTGTATTCCAAAAGGAACGTATCAAAATCCATCGAGTTTTCAAGTGGAAGTCGATGCGTCCTCTGCGAGTTATCCGCTGGCATTAGCGGCGATTACAGGCGGTCAAGTCGTTGTAGAAGCGTTAGGAAGCACCAGCGTGCAAGGTGATGCGTCATTCCACACAGTATTACGAGCAATGGGCTGTGAAACGAGTCAAACAAACACGACGACAACTGTACGGGGACCTCCTTCCAATGTTTCTCTCCAAGCGATCGAGTGTCTCGATATGGAAACGATGACAGACGCTTTCATGACAGCAGCAGTGCTTGCTGCTGTAGCGCATGGAACTACGAAAATCGTCGGCATTACGAATCAGCGTGTGAAAGAATGCAATCGTATCGAAGTGATGATCACAGAGCTCGGGAAACTCGGCGTCGAATGCGGAGAGCTTGAGGACGGCATGTGGGTCAAAGGAACGAATGGCGATCTCACACAATTGATAGCAGCAGAAATCGCTTGTCACAACGATCATCGTATCGCGATGAGTTTTGCGGTGCTTGGAGCGTATGTACCAAATATTATCATTACAGATAAAAATTGCACAGAGAAAACATATCCGGAATTCTGGGATCATTTACAGGGACATTTGGGGCTTCATGTTTGCGCAGTTGCGTCCACAGCGACGTCGACAGTGGCGATCGATACACAAATAGATGGAAAAGTAGTTCCGGCAGTGTTTCTGATTGGAATGCGAGGCAGTGGGAAGTCGACGTTAGGCACATTTGCTTCCGTGAAGCTCCAAATGAAAATAGTGGATACCGACAAAGAGTTGGAAAAGGAGTTTGGGAAGTCGATATCAGCGTTTGTGGCCGAGCATGGAGGTAGATGGGATGTATTTCGTCAGCATGAGAAACGATTGATGCTTCGATTGCTATCGGATCCGCCCACAAACACAGTGATCGCATGTGGTGGTGGCGTCGTCGAGAATCCTCAGGTTCTTTCAGCGCTTTCTCAATATGATTATGTCGTTCATATTCGACACGATGATATGGAGTCTCTGGTAGCGTACCTCGACTGCCAAGCAGCGGATACCACGCGTCCAGCGCTTGCAAGTCCACACGCAGCCGTGTGGGAACATCGAAAATCGCTGTATGAATCCGCCAGTGCTTTTGAGTTTGTTGTCGCGCATCCGAAGAAGACGCCAAGCGACTCCATAACCACTTCCAACGTCGAATTCTGCACCGATAGCTTTGTCCAATTTCTCGGCGTCGTGCTTCCAAACACTCCGTACAGCTTTGATCACAGCCGAATTTGTGTGGAGAATTCGTTCTTCCTTTCGACGACATTTACTGACATTACAGAATCGATAGATCAATTTCCAGAGCTTGTGGAAGGCGTTGATGCCATTGAGCTTCGTGTGGATCTTTTGAAAAGCACAGATGCAGCGTTTGTTTCGTCTCAAGTGTCTGTATTGCGAAATCTTACGCGACTTCCTATCATTTTTACCGTTCGATCGGAAGCGCAAGGCGGTCACTTTCCCAATGATAAAGAGGAAGAGATGTTTGATTTACTCCATCTGGCAGTACGGCTTGCGTGTGAGTTTGTGGACATGGAAGTCTGTTGGTCGCATTCCTATCGTACGGAACTGATTCGATGTCGAAATCATTCGGCTGTCATTGCTTCCTTCCACGCAGTTGAAATGGATGCTTCATTGAGCGAGGAAGAAATCGTATCGATATTTAAATCTGCGTATCATTCCGGCGACGTGCAAGTGGTCAAAGTCGTCGTCAAGGCCTTTAGCGTCGATGATGCGCTTTTGATCCATCAGATTGCTCAGAATTGCCTCAACGAGTGGGATCACTGTCTTCCTGTGATAGCGCTTTGTACGACAGAACAAGGAAAATTATCTCGCGTTTTGAATTCGATTCTGACGCCAGTCACACATCCAAAACTACCGAAAGCTGCGGCACCCGGACAATTGAGTGTGAAGGAGATTATCGATCTGAGGAGTGCGCTCGGCATATTTCCAGGTACGAGAGATGTTTCAGGCTCTTGTGTCTTAATCGGCTGATTGCCGACGTTCATTAGCTCGTACATTCTATCTATTTGGATCGCCGATTAGCATGTCACCGTCACCAGCGATACACAATGCGGGTTTCCAAGCGCACAATCTTCCGTTTGAGTATCAGCTTTTTGAGACAATTCATGTCGCGGACATTGAGAAAATACTTAAAGATCGTACGTTTTTTGGAGGTGCGTCAGTGACGATTCCTCACAAGATCCATGTCATGAATCTACTGGACGAGATATCTCCAGCAGCACGAGCCATTGGAGCGGTTAATACCATTCTTCGCCACGATCGTGTGACTGGCGTTCATTTGAAAGGAGAAAATACGGATTGGATTGGAATGATACGTCCTATTGCACGACGTTTGCACGCTCAAAGGAAGCCGAAAGCGACATCGGAATTGCGAGCGCTTGTAATTGGTGCTGGCGGTACATCGATGGCCGCAGCGTATGCGATGTGTCAGCTAGGAGTTGGGACACTTTACATTTACAATCGCACATTTGAGAAAGCTTGTGATATTGCCAAACGTTTTGGAGCAATTCCTGTGGCCGAATTGACCGAAAACAGTATTCCTTTTGCTGATATTATCATTGGAACCATTCCGTCTACAGCAGGTTTTATCCTTCCGCGGTATCTCATGGAATCAGACTGCGAAATGATTGTTTTGGATGCTGCGTATAATCCTCCGATAACACCAATGTTGGAGGCTCTTTTGAGCATGAAAAGCCCTACAAAGCATGCGATCGTCTACGGGTATGAAATGCTCTGCGAACAAGCGTATGCGCAGTATCGATTGTGGCACAAACGCACACAAATCGCTGTCCAACAAGAAGAACGAAAGTTGGCTCTACATCACGAATCAGAGCTTTATGTACGAATGCGAGAAATATGTCGAGAACAGCTTTTTAGACACCGAGAAACTCACAAGTGATAATTTGATTCAATAAATAGACATGAAGAACGAGTTGGCTTTGTTCACTGCATCTCTCCTGCAACGAGACCTCATCTACCGAGCGTGAGCTCTATTTTTATGACGAACGCGATTTATCAGCGCTGTAACGCTCCCAAGCACTGCATTCCAGAGCTCTACAGTGTCAATTGCATGTCAGATCCCGTCAATCATTCCCAGGAAAACGACCGAATGTATGGTTTGACTCCAAGCCTTTCGACCCCAAAGCTCCCGTCTTCCAATGTGACGAGCGAATTTGTGTACGCATCGATGAAGAAGCGAGCAGAACGGAGTATATTGGGCGTTTATCCGTTAGAGGGGAAGTTGAAACCTCTAAATGATGCATTACTTTCGAGAAAACTCGCTTCTTCCACTTCACTGGAGCTCGATTCCACCGCAGATAAAGACCATTTGATTTTATCGTTGCAGAAACGCATTATCAAACTCGAAGATGAATTGCATCACACTCGTCGATACATTGGCACGATGGAGAAGAAGAATGAACAGCTTCGATCGCGGAGAGTATTTATTGAAAACACGTTGCGTGAACGACAAATACTTCTCCAGGAACTCGGACAAAATGCGAGGATGAAGCAGATTCAAGTCGATAAGCTGTCAAATCGCTGTGCTGCCGCGAATGAGAAACTTCTGATGCTCACATCGACGTGTGCATCCAACGGCGAAAACAATATGACGATGGAGCAGCAAATGACGCTTATAAAGACACTCAGTAAAGAAAATCATGATTTTGATCGTAAATTACGCAATTTTGAGCAGCGATATCGTCAAGATAAGACACGGATTGCTACACAAGAGCGCTTGATTTCGGATTTGCATGATGAATTGGAGAGCTTACAGGTCGAGTCGAGTGGAAATGGTGAGGTTTTGGTGCACAAAGAGCGAAATGAAGAGGTTCAGATAGCGAGTGGGAATTCAAAAATGCATTTTTCATCGAGTTACAAGAAAATACTTCAAAGCGGACAGCACATTGATTCTCGAATGCTCAGCATTTTGGAAAAAACGGATCCACACGATAGTTTGTCGTCAGCGCTTCAGCTGGCTGTTTTATTGAAAAAATGGCTACAAAGCTGCATGGACCTACCTTGTTCACTTGATGTCTCCAAGATGATGCAGCGGTACGAATCATCCCATGCTACCACCTGAGTTTTTTCTTACTTTCTATGGCTCAGGCTTTTACAGCGTACTTGCACCCTGCTGCATTGCCAATATGCCGCTTACTTTGAAATCGATTCTGAACGGGCAATGGGACGTCACAGCAATGAGCACGGTCAAGTTTGCTGGCCCCTCGACGTCGACAAAGGGTTTGTCGGGTATACAGCCAAACACCGCAAGCCATTAAATGTTCCAAAAGCTCTTGAGGATTTGCGGTATCACGCGGCATGTGACACGCTCAGCGGTACAAAATCAAAAGAGGTTCTTTGCGTTCCGATTATGAGCCAAAACTGCTCAAAATCAACCGAATCTGTTGTGGGGGTTTTACGAATTTGGAATTCTTTGCATCGGAAGCCGTTCACTTTGGTGGAGCAAATTGTCGCGACTTTTTTGGCCATAGAAGCCGGAATTACGTCTGCACAATGCAAAGAACAGAGTCATTACGAGAGGAATAAAGATGTCGCATTACGTCTTCTCCGTTTTCCCGCAGAATTGGCAAAAAAATGTGGCAGTGATTTGGAGCTGAAATCTCATTCCATTGACGAGCAGCTATTGATACACAGTGAGCGATTTTGCGCTGAAATTCTCGGAAGTGGAAATGTTCGCATTTTTCTATTAGATCGTCGACAAGCAGGTCACTTGTGGTATGTGAATGCAAAACATCGAAACGGTGAGAGCAGATTGTTTACGCAAAAAATGAGCGTGAAGGCTGGTTCAAGCCTGTGTGAAGTAATGATACAAAGACAGGGCCGTGAAATTTGCATGGTAAAGGATCCACAGAAGAAACCGTGCTACAATGATGTCGTGGACTTGGAGCCAGGTACAAGCGGAATCGTTCTCGCACCGATTTCATCGATTTGGGAACCGATGCTTTTGCTCGGAGTGATACAAATTACACGCGACGCTCCTGTTCATTTCGATCAGTCACAAAACGAAATTGAGACATCATGGCGAGATGAATTCACCATAGAAGTTTTAAAACTGTTTTGCGGCATGCTTGCAGGCGTTATCCATCAAATGTGAGCGCGTAACGCATAGGATACATCGCGTTGGAAGACAATAAAAATTATCATCGATCATGCTATGATATAATCATCGAGTATACGGGAGATGGAAAGGCAATGGCGATAAAGTACAGCTCTAGATAGGTTACAGGGCTTAGTCTAAGTACGAAAGGGTAATAATTGCTGTATGATAAGACAAGGTATCAGAATTCCTCTACCACGACAGATAAGCAACGATGCAATAAATAGACGTTGATTGGTCGTGATGGTTTTTATTGAGTCATCATTTGTTAATAATAGAAAAAGAGTCAGCTGCAATTTATGCCATTTCTGACTTGTTCATCAAGTAGTATTTATTGTGTCATTGTTGCCAAGAGTTTCCAACGTTTATCCAGTACTTGTTTATATTTCCAGTACTGAGACACAATTGTGGTACTAGACAACCAGGAAAGAACGGTGCCGTTCTGGACCACGGAACAAAAGTTGTGATTACAAACGGTGATATTTAGTTTATTGCAATGGACCTACCGGTTACAACTTCCAGTCGTATCAACAATTATCAGCTTCGATATATGCAAGCTGAAAAGAGTGATGAAACGTGCATGGAAGACAGCTTTGCCGAGAAAACATCACGTGCAACTGCAGATTCGACGAGTTGTCCTCGATCCATGCAGAGATTGCAGGATAGCCATCTTCCGTGCAACACCGATACGAGTAGCAGTAATACACCAAGCTTTCATCAATGGGGACTACCGTCTCAGTCTACCGGACGCTTACGAGCGATGTTAGGCTTGCAAAATTGCTTTCTTTCATCGACACGATTGTTCCAGCTCATCATGTTCCTAGCGTTCGTGATTGCTCTTATGATGAGTCTCACTCAACAGTATCGTAATTTATCTCCAGGGATCATTTGGGGTGCAATTTTATCAGCCTTCTCTGTATCTTTCGTGATATTGTCATACATTAGCGTTCGCAGTTACCGTCAGCATCCCAATCCATTGGTGTTCTGGCGTACTATAGCAGATGCCTTTTTCGTCGTTCAGCTCTCTGCCCAACAGTTTATTCAGTGCTTATTTTATGACTGCGTACCATTATGCAATCCTGATACTTGGCAGTGTGGATGCGCACTCGCCAGTAATGCGGGACAGGCTTGTAGCGTATTTGCAGGCTTTTTTGAGTTCTCATTGATCGCCGCAGAATGCTGGTTTTTGTGCATGACGCTCAACTTACTGATGAGTTTGACGAATCCTTTCACGGACTTTAAACGGAATACTCGATTTTTCCACATATTTTGCTGGGGTATGGGACTCATTTTTGGAGGCCTACTTGCCACGACTGACGATTGGGCTGGTTACTCTGACTTAGGAATTTGCTGGACAAATGCATTCCGAAATCTACCAACCGATAGACCATCTACGTGTGCAATCAACTCTAAAGTCATTGACAATTTTCCCAGTGATTATAAAGCTGGAAATGCGAATTTTATCAGCTGGGCATTTTTCTATATCTGGATGGCGATTATCATTGTGCTCGGCATTGCCGTATGGCTTTGGGCATGCAATCGACTGAGTGATGGCATGTCAGAAACCTATGCTGTTCGTGTCCAATCAATCAATCGAGCGCGATTCATCGTATTCGCAGTCACATTTTACTGGATTGTTACTGGAATCGTTTACATCAAATTTCTTTCCCACAAAATCATCCATCGAGATCGTTTCACGAGAGAGTTATTGAATTTTCTGATTGCTGGCAAAGGGTATGTCGATCTTGTTATTTGGTTTGTATTGAATGATTTTCGATGGAGTCACTTTACCAAATCGATTAAAGAGAGTGTCTTTGAGAGCGAAATCGACCTGAGTCCGGCGGTCAATGCGGCATTGAGGCAAGAGGTTTTGTACTACACAACCTCCGGAATGGTTCAAGCGGTGCAGACTGCGCACCATCTCGCACGTACTGAACGTGTCCAACAATTAGCATTATTACCTCAGACCTTGGAAGGCGAGCCTGGCAAGTCAGCTGACAAAAAAGCAAATCCATCAAAGCACACAAAAACGTTTCACGATTATGAGCCACACACATTCAAACGAATTCGTGAACGATTTGGTGTCACAAATGAAACGTACTTGCGATCGCTTTCTTCGACTGCAAAAGAGCGACTCAGTGAAGGAGCAAGTGGAGCTTTTATGTTTTTCTCAGCAGACGGTGGACTCATTGTAAAAAGTATGAGCAAAGAAGAATGTGATTTCTTACGACAAATTGCTCAAGAATATGCAGAGTATTTGTGCACGCATCCAACTTCGCTATTGACGCGATTCTATGGCTGTCATTGCTTGGAATTATACCGAAAGAACTTTTATTTCGTTGTCATGGCCAACCTGTTCGATATTGACCATGTGATCCATTACCGCTATGATATAAAGGGATCCTGGGTGAATCGAAATGCCGACTTGCCAAAGAAAGGAAAACGTGTGACATGTCGACATTGCAATCGCAAGTACACATATATGAGCAACGCATGTGCTAACGATATTGTCTGTCCAGAGAGACTTAACAGCCATGAACCCAATGTGGTTTTGAAAGACCCAGATCTCACGCAAAAGCTCAAGCTAAACGGAGATGAGTCTCGGAGATTGTACCAGCAGTTGTGTGCTGACAGCGAACTACTTTGCTCCTTTGGCATAATGGACTACTCACTGCTGATGGGTGTCCACGAACATGAGTATATGGTAGACGATGCGCTCGATGACGATGCTGCAAATGATACAATCAAAAACACGCAGAAAGATGACTCTGATCACAGAAAACAAAATGCTAATACTACTGGTAATGAGCGTGTTCGCGGAAAAGGACGCGTTTCTACGTATCTCTCTACCCAGAGCAAGGGTGAAGGAATGCAGCATCGCAGACTGAAAGCTCCATCTCGACGAAGTCGAGACTTGGAATGCGCTTATCCCGCATCTTCCTCACGCCGTCAGATGCCTCGTGGTGGCATGCGGCTAGCGAATACGGTCGTTGGTCCAGCTTATTATCATCTTGGAGTGATCGACATTTTGCAAACATGGACACTGAAAAAGCGTATGGAGAGACTTTTCAAAATTGTGGTCAAGCGAGTGGATGGTGATGGTTTATCTGCTTTGGAGCCCAATTTGTATAAAGTAAGATTTCAGTCCAAAATGGCCGACATTCTGGGTATTGAATCATCGATCGAACCAGGCAGCTCTCCATTCATCCAGCAAAGTATGCACATGGACATTGATGTTCCAGAATCTGACTCCATCCCACTTCCCGCTCATTTGTTGCCGCCTTCTGACGTGCTTTCTGGTCAAATGAATGATGAAATTATTATGCAACGATCCAGTGTTGCCATTTTGGAAGAGATAAACAGCTCAATCTCCAGTAATCTTCGTGCTGGAAAGAAAACAAGCAAAGATCTTTCCATGGAACCCGTACGCCAATATGAAGGAGATTATGCGAGTAGTTATGAAGGAATTGATTATCATCTGTGAGATGCCAGGTCAGCGCATGAAGAATGCAACACTAACTTTTGGCCTTTCACTTCTCACTCTCCAATTGGGAGCCTTAGATTTCTGGAGATGGCGGAATACTAGAGCCAATGTAAATTATATACTAGAAAATGCTAATTGGACACGACGTTAGCATCCATCTGTGTATGTCTATGATAGGCTTTTAAGAAAGTTGCATTCGTTCAAATATTCAGTAAAGGTGCGATGCATTGGGACATGCTCTATGGACAAGCACCTAAAATACGAATACGTATATCATTGGATGCGCCATGGCTTTACATATTCGATACATTCATTCAGAGCTTTGTGGATTCGATAGTCCTGTAGGGCCATCACCTTTGCCAAATAGGGGAGATATGAAACACATCGCCTCTTCTGCTTGTTAAACAACCGCTGCATCCACCGATACTCTCACTCTACCTGCGCTCGACAAAAACGACAAACATGCTGTTGTATCGTATGTGTGTGGGTCTCCTTCTGCTGCATGTCACCCCAAACTGCTACGGTGAGGTTCATCCTACTTCTCCTCCGCCCACTCAAACACTGACATGGTATTCTTCTAGCTGACAGCGATGAAAAATCTGATCCCTCTCGGACAGCATCAGCAACTTCGACTCATGAATTTCGACAAATAATACCACCAAACATTCCGAGATTCAAGACTCCTCAATTTCAGAACGGTGGCCCTACTTCGGGGACGCCGTCAAGTGAAAGCGGTAATCGGAAGGTGCCCGATCCTAGTGACTATTCTGGTCCTATAATACAATCTCCCCCTCCAAAGTCCTCCAAGAAATCGAAGCTTTCACCATCACCATCATCATCACCAACCGAGAATAATAATGGACACCACGCAAAGACTACAGACAGTCCAGGAAAAAAATCGAGAAGTCATGGGTCTAGTCCACCGGATCCGAGTGGATCCCCAACTCCTTCTTCAAATGCACCAAATCCCATTCCTGTTTTAGAGCCTGTGCATTCTCCAGAGTCTCTAAGAAAACCACCACCTTCAGAAACTCCACAAGCTGTGAATGCTCCAGAAGATCCAGATGTTTCAGATTTTTCGGCTGCTACAGGTGTGTCGGATATGTCGGCTGTGTCGCCTGATTCGACTATTTCGGATACCGCAAATCCAGAATTTAGTGAAGAAGGGGGTTCACAGCACGTTAGAAAGCGTGACGTGTCGAACAGCCAAACCTTAACAAATCCATCGGCATCGGAAGGAAACGACGAAGAAACTACTTTATCTCCAACTGAGCGCGATGCGGAGGATGTAGTCTTCATCAACGGGTCGAAAACGGAACGCGCGACAAAGTTGCAGTCACAAGGCACGGGTGTGATTGCAGCTAGTGATAATTCTACTGATGCACCAAGTGACGACAGTAGCACGGGGTATGGTAGTGGTACGAGTCAAGAAAAAAGCGCTGGTGACAATAAGAGTCCCTACATACTCATCATCTTCGTGGTCTTAACGGGAATTTTTATCATTGCGATCGCGCTGTTTTGCTTCTGGCGTGCAAAGCGATCAAGCAGAGATCACAGATTCTCGGAAAGCATGATAGATGACACGAAGAAAGCATACGCTAGAAACCATACCCCCTTAACTACCCATCAGAGTTCAGAGTATGTCGATCGACATCACAGTGTACTATCGAACACTTCCAAGGATGAAGACACAGTGCTTGGAGCAAGCTACCATCAACACGCCGGCAATCAAGTCCACACCGCTCAGACATTGCGGTCTGCATTGAAGCAACAAGATGAGACTCAATCACTTTATGGTAATAGCCATACATCCATGAATTATGAGCATGGTGCGATGCCTCATTTAGAAAGAGCATCAGAAGTGACTTCAGAAGCAACTAGTTTACATCAAACAGCTCCAAGGGCCACGTATAAAAGTGACTATTCAGACGAGATGATTTACGAATCCAGTTCAGATATTGTTTCGAATGGCACAAAGAACGACAGCTTTGTCTCAAGATCTTCTAAAGCTTCTTCTGGAACGAAAAATCTCAAGTTCAATGGCTCACAAGCCACAAGCTCTGTGTTTTCTATGGGAGCAAAAAGTTACATCACTCCGAAAGTCATGTTTCTTGATTCTCAAGCAGATAGTTTGGAACTCGATGAGAATGATGATAATCGATCGAACTTCTCGTCATTCTGTGACATGGATGAAAATGAGACTAAAGAATCTTCAATGCTTGACACAATGAATTCAAGTCATTATAACCGGTCGAGCTCAATCAATCCTAGGATACCCGGCAATTGGGCGTCGACCTACAACTCAACCGGAAAGAACGACGTTGAGGTAGATGAGCAGTCTGATGAATACCCTGATGACAAACCACAGAAAAAAATAATTCGCCAGTCTTATGAGTTGTAAGAACGTGTCTATGTTTTCGTATCGTACGTTTGAGCGAGATAAATAAGACATCGCGGATTCTCTTATACACTTTTTCTTGCCGAATTCTTTTGGTTTTCCAGTAACTTGGGTGTGACTTCTAAAACTGAACCACTTGGGAGGTCAGCAAGCCGATAAGGACCAAACTGAACTCGTATCAATCGTTTGACAATCAGCCGGACATGGGCCAACGCATTGCGCACTTCTCTGTTCTACAAGTAGAAATGATAAGATGATGTGATGAATTTGTACGTTCAGGTTACGCACCTTTCCCTCACGAACTTTGACCTGAAGCCAGGAGTCTTTTTTGTCAGTCGAATGGACGCTGACTTGAATGGGACGGTATCTAAACAACAAAGTATCAGCTGTTTTCATCAAATTTATTGGTCACATGCACTCGCTCACTTGACGCCTTTCACGATTGCGCCTCGTCCAAGCTCTTCTATTTTTGAACGCAGTACCTGGTCAGAGATACCAATTGAAATCATTCAGTTGTATGGTATGCTTATAATCATACATTTCCTCGGACGAATGCACGGTATGTTCTCTGAACACACGACTTTGGATGCTCGAGCTGACGGGCATACTCACCGTCGTTCGTGAGTATCAGCAATCCTTCTGTGTTGTAATCAAGTCGACCCTGAAAATGCACAGTTCAGGATGACGCATCAAGTAAAGTGATGATAGGATATCTACCACTGGCATCAGATGCTGTTTCAAACCCATTTGACGAAAGCGATCAAAAATTGTTGATCGTCCTTGCGGGTCTTCCGTTGTCACGAGCTCCTAACCAAACAATAAGTCAACTAGAATCTTTGTTGAAGTACGATATTTTCGCTTACTCCTTTCAATTTGTGTGCCAGCCAGACTTTTATTGGGGATGGTGCGTTTGCTTCTTGCTTACGTAGCATCAGATCAATTCCATTGACTGTGACTCGGTCGACTTGAGGATTGATCGATTGACCCACATCGCGAAGGATCGTTCCATTCAGCATGACTTGGTTGGATAGAATCTTTTTCTCCGCTTGGCGACGAGAGCAGACACCAGCCATGGCAATCCACTTTGAGATTCGCATCTTCTGATTTGTCGATTTTTCAGATCTTCTGGCTTCTTTTACCTCATCAGCAACACTTTCGGAGATGGGTTCCAGCGGTACGGCAACATTAGAGTATGAAATTTTCGTTATGGCGGACACATTCCAAATATTTAAAGGGCGGTAACGCAACGCAACGCATCGAGTCAGCATGTAGTCTGATGTGTATCTTGATTGGATAATTCCGGTGGAGGCAAACTACGAGAGCGCTCTGATTGGTGATAATCACGCTTATTCTCCGCCTCTTGATTATTGCAAGGAAAATGATAGAATTGATTGTTCAGCAAGTTGACGAAATAAAGCGCTTATGGAAGCACAAGCGTCAATTAATTCATCAAGGTCTCAACCTGGCCCTTGTTATAATATCCGCGCTGATGATATGGAAGGGACTGACGTATCTCTCCAAGAGTGAAGCTCCAGTAGTTGTTGTCTTGTCAGGCAGTATGGAGCCTGCGTTTCAACGGGGCGATATTCTCTGTCTCAATAATAACGTACGACTCCGTGATGCAAACATTCCCGAGTTCTGAATTCATACTTGATAGAAACATTTCATCGAGACAGGTGACATCGTGGTATTCAAGATTGTCGGAAGGGAAATTCCAATCGTACATCGAGTGTTAGAACTTCATCGCAGGTACATTTGTCTTCAACTACGCTGGAGGCGTTGAGGGACTGAAATCATGTAACAGCGCAGAAACTGATGAAAATATCTATCTGACAAAAGGAGACAATAACAACGTTCATGATCGGTATGTATAGAGGCGTTACCAGCATGTTCGTCACACTAACTTTATGATGCAAATGTAGAGGTTTATATGCCGAGAATCAATTGTGGCTTAACCGTACCGATATAATTGGTGTCGTCAATAGGTACGCTACCAATTCATTACTCCTTGCTATATGCTAAACGGTTGTATAGTTCTGTTCCTTACGCAGGCATGATGACAATTTTACTCAACGATTATCCGCTTTTCAAGTATGCACTTCTTGGAATCATGGGTTTTCTGGTACTCACTCAACGAGAATAAGTATGGTAGGACTCATACAGCATCTGCAAACAATAGCGCACTTTTCCCGCTTTCTTTTTGTGTTTTTCGAAATTCATTCTTGCATTATCTCCCATCTGCTGTTCCAATTCACTTTTCAAATGTATGCTAAGAATTTCGAGATAAATGATCTACGCGCTAGTTAGATGCTGTCAATTCATCGATTCGAGCCAGTTATGGTTCACTTGTGGCCTAACAATCCCGCTTAGTACCCACAGACTGTTAATTCAGTCGCAATAATCAGCTCTTCGATCCTGCAGCCGGGTGCTAGCAGTTCTTCGCGCTAGAGCAATTGGTGTACCACTTAATTTGAGGTTGATGTCTCGAAGTCTATACATTTGTACTACATGAACGCTGTCCATTTGTCTGCTGCAAAAAAAGAGGATGATAGTAAAGAGCAAAATTTCATGATCATGGGATATAAGGTTGCATTTTCCAATGATAAGCAGCCTTTCCCTGCGCAACTGGCAGTAATGAATCGAGTGCTTCTAGCGCTGAAAACAAATCAGCATGCTCTTTTGGAGTCACCTACAGGCTCTGGTAAAACGCTTGCAATATTATGCTCGTGCTTGAGTTTTCAAAAGCAGTACACAGAAGAGCTTCTAATTCAAAAAGAACTACAGCTCAAAGAAGATGCAATAAACAAGGATAAAAATAGCGCGCAGGATGCGTCTGTCTCGCCTCTTGACGACAGAGTACCATTTGCATCCGCAGAAGACGACGAAGACTTCGAGTCGAATGAGCCTGCGGTCGTCAAATATGGCGCCATTCGGAATCTAGATCACCCTTTTATGATGTGTGATACATCAAATAAGCAGGAAGCATGTACCAGTGATTTGCCGGCGAAAGCATGCTACCAGGACCAATACGAACACAGCAGCGATTCAGCGGCTATAAAAACACGCAAGCTACCTTCATCCTTCACACCGGCCTCTGAACAACAAGACACAGACACTCCGAGTAACGTGACATTCTCGCCCTCAACGATCGCTGCGGTACATCCGCCTCAAATTTTCTTCTGCTCTCGCACGCACTCTCAGCTTGCACAATCCGTGGAGGAGTTTCGGAAATGCCCGTCTTCGTACTTTCATTTCCTTGGTGATTACCCTGAGCTGGAATCGCGTTCTCAGCTGCGCTCATGCATTCTAGCCTCCAAATCCCAGTACTGCATCAATAGTCGAGCGAAGCATAGTGAGCGTGACGATCGATCAGTTGACGAAAAGTGTCAAAACCTTTTAAGTGAGAACAAGTGCAGTTTCTACCGCTCAGGTCGGGAGAGTAACCCGCAGTCTTCGAGGGTACCTCATATATGGGACATTGAGGAATTCGTGAGTCTTGCAAAGCGGAAGAAAGAGTGTGCTTACTACTCAGCTTTGAATATTCTTCCGCTGGCAGACATCGTGTTTTGTCCGTACAATTATCTGATACATCCATCGGTCCGATCTGCTGTTAATATCTCGTTAAAAGATGCTATCGTCGTTCTGGATGAAGCGCACAATGTTGAGGACATCTGCCGTTCCAGTGCGAGCTTTGAGATCACGAAGGAAACATTGTCAGTATGCATTCAATCGTTCACGCATGTTATAGAGGAGGCATTTAGACCGCAAGCCTACCCTTCCTTACTGAGCATCCTCACCGGGTTTGCACGATGGATGGAGATGGTTTCAACGACGGTCAAATTACAGCCCACGGGGTTTGAGGAAGAAAGCAATGTTTGGTCTGGAAGTGATGCCATCGCTATGTTCGATGAATACGCGGGAATGAATCAAGATAATCTTTCCTCTTTCCAATCAGCCCTGCAACTAGTTCACGAACATGAGAAAATGTTGATGCAAGTAGAGAAAGGAAGTGGTAACGATGTGGATCACAATTCTGCTCAGTCGAAATCACCCGAAGTCTTATTAAGACCTATCGCGTTAAAAACAATGGAGACTATCCTATGTGTCGCAAGCTTCATGTTTCGCGATGAATTCAAGTACTTGGACGACTTTCAACTTTTGTTCTTCAAATCTCGAGCTCAGAAAGGAACTAAAGATATGTCTGCCGATAATCGTTTGGCTTCAAGGGATGAAAGAGGAAGTGCAAAAGCGGCAGGCTGGCAATTTCGAATTGCTATATGGTGTCTAAGTGGTGCAGTTGTGTTTGCGGATATCGCTAGAGACGCTCGCTCAGTTATTCTGACGTCTGGAACGCTGACACCGATGGATTCTTTTGCCGGAGAACTTGGATTAGACTTTGGCATCCGGCTAGAGGCCAACCATGTCGTAGATATGCGAACACAGGTCTTCATTCGAGCTATCATGCAAGGACCCGGGCAGGTGGATTTATCGTCAACCTATCAAAATCAGCATACCTTCCGCTACCAAGATGCATTGGGAAGTCTACTAAAGCAATATGTACAGGTGATTCCTGGTGGAATCTTGATGTTTCTTCCTTCATATAGGCTTCTTGGAATACTTGTGAACCGCTGGAAACAAACAGGTGTTTGGGATCAGATCAATGCAATAAAGAAAGTATTTACTGAGGCTCGTACAGCTGGAATCGACTTTGACGCAGATTTAGAGCAGTACAAGTTGGCCATACAAGGTCAAGAACAATCATCGGATGGTGATGGCTCTGGAAGGCGTGGAGCTATCTTTCTGGCGGTGTATCGCGGGAAAGTGAGCGAAGGCATTGACTTTTCGGACGGAAATGCACGGGCAGTAATTGCTGTTGGGATTCCATTTCCCAGCTCGAAGCAGCTGCAAGTGTCATTGAAACGCCAATATCAAGATAAAAAATGTAAATCAGAGCGAAAGGTTCTCAATGGACAACAGTGGTACCAACTACAAGCGTTTCGTGCTTTGAATCAAGCTATAGGACGATGTATCCGTCACCGTAATGATTATGGAGCCATATTCCTGCTGGATTCTCGACATCGCATGCAAGCTTTTGCTCCTAGTTTCTCAAAGTGGATGCGTACGCTTATTGTCGAGCAAGAACATACAGAAGATTGTCTTCCGGAGCTTTCTCAATTTTTTCAGTACAACGTTCGAGTTCGACCATGTGTTCCCGTAAATACTATCAAAATTGCATATGAGCCAGATGGTGTGGTGAAACCGATGTTAAAAAAACGGAAGCTCCGTGAACGGAAAAACTGGAACGAAGCGACCAAACTCACGCGTGGACAACAGAAGAAGACCAATACGATTGATCTTTTCGAAATGTTCAAACGTCGATGAGATCTTGAGCAGCTCTTCATCACATCGCGCGGAAGAATATCGCAACTGTCATCCTCAGCATGACTATACGACATGAGTCTTTTATTAGAGTTCACGAGCGTTCATCGACATATAGGATGCATTCATCTCCATTTCCAGCTATTCGACAGGAAGATCAGTTCTATACACATGTTTATACCAAGCTGATTCCATGGAAGTTTGTGACGGGTGGTAAGTTTCGATGGTTCTGGTATCTATAATCATATGGCAATTGAAGATACAGTTCTAAAAGCTACTGCTTCAAGTGTACCGAGTTATTGCCCACTGAGTATACTCGTTATATGGGTTTTATTATGTTGATAAAGGCTGCATTGCTGATTGGTTCATAATAAGATGAATCTCTTACGTGCGTATCCTTCCGATTGGCAACGCAAGTTGAAGCTCGCGCGAAGCGCTGGAATAGAAAGAAACAAGGATGTATTGGATGATAATGACTCACTTGAAGTGTGTGTAGTAAAGATGAATTTTCCGGTAACCCCGATCTGCAGTGAGAACGAAGGAGTATTGCTAACAGCGACAGAATACGCATCTCAATTTGAAAAAGGCGGCTACCAGCACAGGTTTCAGGACAAATGCTTCTTATTCTTGTTTTTGGTGACAATTTCAGCGATATTTTGTCTCGCTTTGGATTTATGGTTTTCCGATATCATTTCAAGTGATTCAAATCTTCCACATTCACTGAATCGTCAGATACTTATTGCTTTACCGCAAATCTCAATCGTTTCCATGATTCTGTCGACACTATGCAGCATTATGATTCTCATCATCGGTAAAGCATTTATTTGGCTCTCTCTTATTAGCATTGCGGGGACACAACTCGCACTGGCTGGTACCTTTCTCAAAGAAGCACTACTCACTGAAAGTATGATCGCTTATACAGCCAGTATTTTGATGGGGCTGGGAGCTCTATTCTTTGTGGTAAGCAGCTACCTGATGCGTCATCGCGTTGATTTTGCATGTGCACACATTCGGGTCGCAGCACGTGCTATCTTATCGTATCCGATGGCTTTACTCGGAGCGGTGTGCATGGCCGTAGTTCAGAGCTTTTGGAGTTTTATTTGGATACTAGGATTGTTGAGGATGCTGCGATTTTCCAAGCTTGCCACAAAAAATGATTGCTTGGGGGAGGAGTGCTTAAAACACGTTAGTGCTCGATCAGCTATGAGCATCTCAATTGGCATGCTTGTCATCTACTTTTGGTGCTCTATGGTTTTTCGTAACATACTTGCGGTCTCCATCGGTTCAATTGTTTCGTCTTGGAAATGTAAAAGTCAGAAAAATAATCTCGTCGCAAAAGCATTTCTGGAAGCTTGGACATTTCATTTAGGGAGCATTTGCTTTGGATCATTACTGGTCGCCGTCGTTGAGACATTTCGACAAGTGCTGAGCACTCTTGCTACGCTTACGAGTAGACAAAAGAATTTTTATATGGCTTGGGTATTCTCGATACTTTCCTCCGTATTGCACTTTGTAGAATACCTAATGGAATTTTGCAATCGATTTGCTTACGCATACATTGGCTGTTACAAGTGTGCATTCATTCCGGCCAGTAAGCGTTCCATCCAATTTCTAAAAAGTAAAGGCTGGAGTGCAGTTGTCAACCAGGAGATCACAAGAACCGCATTTTGGTATGCAAATCTCTTAATTGGAAGCCTGGTGGCGTATATTACCGTGAGGGTCTTCGAAATCACGTACTCACAGGCCTCCCCATCATTACATTATCGAAATCCTCTAGTAGCTGTTCTAGGCTTTACCATTGGGTATTTAGTGACTAGTATCATCCTTTCGGTCATTTCCAGTGCTGTCACAACCGTATACATTCTCTGGGCGGAAGAACCCTCAAGCTGGATGCAGACTCGACCTGACGAGTATCAAATTCTGCATAATGTGTGGAGTAAGATCTTTCCAGATGACTACAACAGCGGATGTGGTGCCAGCAACACTTCTCTATCATGAATGATACAAGCGTACACTGCAACTCTCAAAAGAAGATCTATAGCCATGGATCAAGCTGTATAAGTCGATGTTCTAACATACAACCTTCTCAAATCATTCGAAGACGCTTTCAATTTTCGTCAAAATTTTCAGCACTTCCTGTTTCAAGGTGATGTACTGGCGAGGCTAAAGGCACGAATGCCTCATAATTCTATGTGGTTTGGAATGAGGCAAGATCAAACTCTCAATATCTACATACGTCACTCGACTTTGCTTGAGCAATGTACTAGAGTTTGACAGGCTGCAGATTTAATTTTTACGCTTGCTGCTCGCTTCTCTGTTGCCCAGGCTTTTTTTTGGACCATGCGTCTATGTCGACGTATTTGTAGCGAGTTTCGTTAGCAGCGAGCACCTTTGAGGCCTATAAGACTCGCTATTATATACTTGGTTGAGATTGCAAATGTCGTTCACAGAAGAATACAGCTAATTCTGTGGATGTGTCTTGGGTTCTCCCTAGTACTATTATTAAAAACCAACAGCGTTTTACATTCATTGAGGCGTGATGAAAATCATCTACTTAAGATCGCCGATGAGAATGGAGTACCACTGTTCGACTGAAAGAGAACGAGAACTTGCAAATCGATGTATGCGCAATAAAAGCTGTCTGATAGTATGCCTCCAATGGCTTGCTTTCGTCCTACTCCATCCAATTAATGCTGCAATTCTAAAGTCAAAATAATCTACGAGGCCCCTTCCGAGCGAACACGTTTTTTCAAAATCATACCTTTCCTAGATGGATCGTACCCGCGCGCTCTCGCGGCTGCATGCTGGACTGGGGGTGATTAGATCGTATTGCATCTCTGGGTGACTCGGAGATCAAGAGAGGGAATCAACATCCTGCTGAAGGTTCGCAAGTAGCCAATACTTCACAATTTATCCGTAAAAAGCTTTAGGCGTGAAGGCGTACACACGCTTCGGATCCGTCACTCTGGCCAAATCACGCAGTTGGAAAGATTTTCTTGAATCGAAGATCGCAAAAGCCAATCCAGTAAGAGCATTCTGATTATAAACCAATCCAAAAAGCGCATTCTAGTCCATTGAGCATTCATTGCCAATGGAATGGCTCTCCGGATTCAACAATTTGATTATGGGAACGCTGCTTGCAGTCACGGTCATCGTCATTGCGAAGATGGTCAATAAGTCAGCAGATGTAGCACATGAAAGGGCCCTTTGCAGAGTGAAAGAACGACTGGCAGCTGAAGAAGCTAAACGCAAAGTAAAAGAAGATGAGATTGAGCGACGTTATTACAGTAAAGAAGAGTTGCGGGCATTCAATGGAACCAAAGACAAGCCAATATATGTTTGCCTACTGGATGATGTTTATGATGTGACTGAGCGTGCGGAATACTACGGTCCTGGTGGAGTTTATCACCTCTTTGCAGGTCGGGAGGTCTCCCGTGCTTTGGCAACTATGTCATTTGACCAAGTGGAATTCGAGAATGATGACCTGGAAGACCTCTCATCTACTACTTTACAGACACTACAGGAATGGGTTATCAAATTCAGAGATCATAACAAGTACCTCGTGGTCGGGCGATTACTTCGTCAGCAAAACCTCACGAAGAAAAAGCTTGAAAGATTCAATGGAGTCAATAACGTTCGGAAGATAATTTACGTCGCACTATGCGGTAAGATTTATGACGTGACCATAGATGGAGGATCTTTTTACGGTCCAGAAGGATCCTACAAAGCGTTTGCTGGCAAGGATGCTTCCCGAGCGTTAGCAGTCATGTCGTTCGACCAGAAGTATCTGGTGAACACGTCGCTCGACGATTTAACCGAAACGCAAAAGAAGACACTCACAGACTGGGTGAACAAGTTTACGAAAAAGTACCCTGTTGTCGGGAATTTAGTTGATGAATAAGTGACCGTGTAAGCTTTAATGCACAGGTGATTGCAGCAACGATAGCTAAAGATAGGATATTCGTACGACTGCTCGACGCAATCATTTTCTGACAATGGGAAACGCTATTGTGACGCCAAAAGGACCGCAAGATTTACAAAACTTCGAAAAGAGTGATTCATCGGAGCCACGCACATTCAGTCCAGAGGCGCTACGGGCATACACGGATGTAGACAATGGAAAAGTATACATATCATTGCTTAGTGAGGTGTACGACGCCGCTGTCGATCGAGAGGTATACGGTCAGCGAGGACAGCTTTCGTGCTATGCAGGTCACGATATCTCGCGTGCTGTAGCGAAAAAGTCACTCGAATTGCGCGATATTGAGAATGTTCAACTCGACGATCTGAACCGCGACGAAGTAGAGATACTGGAAGAACGGATCGCGCAAATTCGAGATGAGAAGAATTATCCGATCGTAGGTAGATTAGTGTTATCCCAAGATTTGACGCACAAACAGCTTCTTCGATACAACGGAAAAGATGATATAAGAGGTGCGATTTATATCGGACTATGCGGTACGATCTATGACGTTACAGCAAACGGTAAAGAATTCTACGGTCCTGGTGGGTCGTATGAGCAATTTGCAGGGCGAGACGCATCGCGTTCCCTAGCTTGTATGTCATTTGATCCAGAATATCTAGATGATCACGATTTGAGCAAAACCAATGCCGAACAACAGATCGTTTTGGTCGAGTGGTGTAAGAAATTTCAGCAAAAATACGCCATTGTTGGTCGTCTACTGGATGACTAGCCACATATAATCATACGCAATATTCGATAGAGATGTAGTTGAAACCATGCAACTCTATAATAAAACTATGATAATGATACGTCAATGCTATTCATCGATAAATCACTGGACATCAACTGCATGCCGCATCAAATTTTGGAGGATCTTGTCGCATGAGCAGAGCGAAAAAAGTCCTTCGGCAACCATCTGCCTCGTTATTGCCAAAGAATATTACGGGCCCCGCGCACCAATTCAAATGCATTATAGCATACGATGGTACAAATTATAACGGATTTCAGGCTCAGGAAACTGTCGACACTTCAACCGTTCAAGAAGCCATCGAGGATGCAATTCTCAGAACAACAGGGGAAGTCGTACGCATGCGAGCTTGCTCGCGCACAGACAGAGGAGTCCACGCTCGTGGCCAGGTAGTTGTATTTGATAGTCAGTGCTCTGTGGATGGTAAAACACTTGGAAACGCATTGAATTCTCGGTTGGATGATGCGATTTCGTGCCTTCAATGTGTAAAGTTGAGCATCAATAGCGATCGAATGGATCCGCGCAAATTATCGATAGGAAAAGAATACGAGTATCGAATTGTAAGCGGTGGAGTTCGACCTGTACAGGAACGGTTCCATGTTTGGTTTGTGCGTCAGCTTGTCGATATTAGAGCCATGAAGGAAGCAGCACAAGTAATTCTGCATCGAGAGAAAAGAGACTATGCGTCGTTTTCAGGTGAACGAGCTGATGCAAAGGAGGGTACAGACACATTCTGCATCTTGCATGCGCTCGACATCACACTGGACCAAGCCTTTCGCGAAGAGATCAATCATGAACAGCAATTATGGATACGAGTACGCATTTCCGGAGATCGATTTTTGTACAAAATGGTGCGTAATATAGTTGGAACATTAGTCGATGTCGGCTTGGGCAAGATCGATGCCTCATCGATCTCTAAAATACTTCTTGCTCGGGATCGCCGGCAGGCAGGACAAGGAGCACCAGCAAAAGGACTGACACTTGTTCGGGTCTGTTTCCCATAATTGATTACATTTACGGCTCGTACCATTTCTTCTTGGCATTTTTCTCATTGAACGCCTTCATGGATTGATAGAAATTCTCAGATGCTTCTTTCATTTGTTCTGTTTTCAGGCCAATGTCCCGTAATTTATCGCCTCGCTCATGCAATTGCTACAAAAATGCCCCTTAGCGTCAGAATACAGAAACACAGCGTTCATTTTACCTGAGCTGTTTGCATCAGCACATTTTTTGTATCCCCCAATTTTTGCGTGGAAGGCGTTATCGGAATATGTGATGGAGAACGATTACCGAGCAACTCTCGACGCTCTTGTTCTTCGGTCATAAACTCAAACAGCTTGGTCAAGTCGGCTTCTTTCGGCGAAGATCCCGCTGATGAGCCTATGACAAGCTTTTTGAATATTTTGCCAGCATCACTGAACGACGACCCGGATTTCGTCTTTTTTTGCTGACCATTTTCTTTTTGTGTAGAGAAGAGCGTCACTGGCCGCTGTCGAGTAGAATCATAAATTGTTGTTTTGACACAACGGCGCTGGAGTCCGACATTATCGCGGGCTGTTGTTTCGGAGAAGAGACAAAAGCGCTCCAGCTCGCCCGTACCACTCAATACAACCAGTTCGCCATCGTACGTGCACTGGAATTGCACTCCGTCCAATATGCTGCTTATTGCCATACATTCTTGCTCCCAGATAATTTGTAAGGATAGCAATGACAGTATGTACATATGCCGACTTTGATCGAGGACGACTACACAGTGCTCCACTCCATGGTGCGTGGGAATCGGAACCCGTACTATGGATGTCAGTAGGATCGTACTCCGAACTCTAGCGGATGCGACCGGCTGAGTCGAGACTTGACGATATCCAGTAGCCAAATCGGATGCTTTGGGAAGTGCTGCTTGAAGGAGATGTACTGAATCATCGCATGTGCAAAGCAAAAACCGTATCGGTTGATCTTTTGAAGCTTGAGTACGATTTTCATCATGTCCAGCTGCTTCTAAGAGTTCTCTGTCAAGATCATGCGCAAACGTTATGTATTTCTCACGATCCTTCAGACTATCCAGAAGCATACAGATCTCATTTCGATTGTACTTTGTCACATCGAATCCATTGAGCTGAACGAGCACGTCTCCGAGCCTAACGCCTTGATTTTCGAGCATATTGGCAACTGAATGATCGCTCACAAACCCCTGAATGACAGCTTTGTCATCAATCTCGTGACATAGTTGCAGACCCAGTGAACCAGCGTCCACATACACCTCAACAAGCTCGGTATCCTTCCAATTAAGAGGATCGAATTGTGCTGCAGGATCATCACGACCAAGGAGCTCTTTGACTAAATGTTTTGTGAGGTTTTGCTCGACCTCGCGAGCTTCTTGTGTGGGCTGTGAGGCATCAGCATCCGCTGTTTCAGTTATTTCCGGCTTTTCATTCAGGTCAATATCGTCATGGACGACAACATCTTGAGCTTGTAAAGTTCCCATGACTGCAGCTGCTTTCCAGTCTTCCCCAGGCAGCAAAACGGGTTTCCCTTCCAAATCGACCATAAGAATGGATGATACGCTGCCCATACTGCAAGGTTCCAGCACAAATTCCGCGATTTTGATCATACTGTGCATATAAAACATCTCTATACGCCCTCGCGGACGCCCAATAAATAAGACTGGGATACATTCGCGATGATATTGCGTGACAATAGGTGATGGAAAAGCGCCTGGTTGCTTGGATCGATTAAGTTTTTCAAGTGGTGACCAATTTTTGTATTTTCTGGTATTCTTCACGTCGTTAGCGTCCCCTTCGTTCGAAATCTTTGACAGTCTTTCCTCAGTGGGAATTTCTGTGATTTGAACAAGCTCGGTAAAGAGCATCGAGTCTACCATTTCCGGTGCTGCTTCTATGGATGCTTGTATAATTGTTTGCTGAGATGTCTTGAAATCGATCGCAACAATCTTTCCAACAGAATCGATGACGATAGCATACGAATAGGCGGTCGCGAGAGATATCATTTTGATCTCCTTTGATGACACACTTTGAAGGAATAATTGCTGAAAGCAGCTGTCTGCATTTCCTTCCAATTCAGCACGGGATTCTACCTCCACGTCGACTTGATCAGAATTTGTCGATTGTTCATATTGATACTGCATGCAGACAATTTCTCCACTTGTAAAGCCGAATGCCAAAATCCGTGCATCCTGACAGAATGCAACGGTACTTACTTCGCCAGATATTTTTCTTTCCATCGTACAATCCTCTTTAATGTGTTTACAACTTTGCAGAATTCCGTCGTTGAAAAAGCTAAAGTTGTATATGGGATTAAGAAGACCCCTGCTGGATGCGTCTGCCGGACAAATAAGCTCCCAGAATTGAGCCCCAGTTGAGGTCGATGCTATCAGCAGATTGTGAACCAGTTGAAATTGGTGGAGGTTATTACTTGCACAGAATTCATGCAGAAGGGGCTCTAAAACGATACCGCCTGACAGAGGCCAGGAATAAACCCCATCATGCTCGCCTTGGTGGTCATCAGGTAATCCAATCTTCCTTTGCCGCATGTCTTTTTCTCGCACCCAGCTGTGCTTTAGATCCTGTAGAAAATTCACCCCATTCTCACTCAAAATGGGTATCACGGAAATTGAGTGGACGCTGGGCGTTGTAGATGATATCCTTCCGTCATGCTCGAAATGCTCAAGAGATGAGCTTGCATTGCAGGCACGGACCAATTTATCGGGTTTCCATTCCCATTCCTCTCTGTTGTTCTCCTTGAAACTTATAAATGCAGGCAATGGCTGCACACTCAGCCGAGGTATTAATCCATCCATACAGCTTCCAGACAGAATGATCATTGAAAATGGTGCGATTTTAAGACAGGAATCCACCTGATCGTCGTTCACAGCAAAATCGATAATGTTGGCCTTGTCGATAGCCTCGATCGCTGTAAGCTTCCATGTAAGAAGTTCTCCTTTGAAGAGATTGATGAGAGCATCTTCTGGCGACAAGTTCAGCGGTGGATACAATATCCGAACTGTTGACTCAGGCGAAAGCGATGTAATATCTCCATCGCTACATGATGCCGTTCGGTCGATGCTTCCACCTGTGAAAATGATGGCTCCGGCGAGATTTGTGTGCGAGCTGGTGGGCGGGGCAGAAACCCAATGGATCAGTTGCATGGCAGTATTGTCATCTCCATTACCAATTGTACGATATATTCCCTTCATTTTGTCCACATGAAAGACTGAGTATCCTCCAAAGAGATACGCAGCTACAAAATATTTCCCATTTTTATGCCACGATATCGATCGCACAGCATTACGTCGATCCATCTGACTTTTTCTTCCACTTTTCCCGTAAGTGAGCGAATACTCTCTGACCGTCTTTCTTCGAAGGACATCCCACAGATAAATTATGTCGCCACCTTCATATGTCAGTACCAACTGATTTCCATTCTGTGGGTTCGAAGCCATCGCAGAGATGCAGAGTGGACAGCCTTGATCCTCTACTGCTTTGTTAACTACTCCTACTGCCTGTGGTGTGATCGTGTAATTAGTACAGATTTTTCCTGTTACTTCGTGTATCACATGAACGTGCCCATCATCGGTAGCGACGTAATAAAACGGATAGTTTGGGAAATACGGCATCGTTTCCACGGCCACAATCACATTTGTTGTCCAATGACTAGACACTTGTGCTATTTTATGGTCGTTGGCACTCTGTGCAAGAAAATCAAATGTTTGAATGGAGCTGTTAGAGTACGTAGCAATGAGGCGGTGCTGTCCTGTGAAGTTTAGACGCGTTACACTGGGCGATCTTGGAACAGGATACTGTGCATCTCCTTCCAAAGTGAGAGTTGGTGCTTGGAGAAGAGCTTCGAAACCATTTCCACCATATATTTTAATTGTTCCGCTGGCTGTGCCGACTGCGAGAATTCCTTGCTCACTACAGAATGCGACTACTTTGGCGTTATACGGTATCCCATGATGTCCGATTATTGAGAGATTGAATTGATCTTTGATAAGGGAAGTAGTGCGAGAGAACGCTTGAGCAACAGCTTTGTCAGAAGATGAAGCAGAAGAAGATGATTTTGCATTGCCCATAACAGCTCTTCAGAGTGTGGCCCTACCGGTATTACAGGTAAGGTGAACGGCTTTTTCACGCAGTAAATTCAGTCAAATCTTCGTATTGCTTTGGAGGTTTATGTGCTATTCAATAAAGTCGAAGATAAGGAAGCAGCTTAGTACAATAATTGGTAGAGCGCTGCATTATATATTGAGGCATATGACTATTGACATATCAAATAGAGTTCTATCTCAAGTGCACAAGCGGGATCCAAATTGCGCGTCATCTGACAAAATATCCCTTTCATTTGGTCATGTCGATTTCAAACAATGACGTTGCAGTAGAAAACGTAGCTGTTGGATTGCGCAGCTGATTCTTGCGGTAGTAGATTAGGTGGTGAGAAAGATTTGATTCAGGCCCACCATTGTTAATTCACAAGCGCTTTTGATGCTTGAAAATCAACCGTTTTTAGGAATTACGATAAGATTCACGAGAGTATTTGATGCATTCCCAAAGTCGAAATGCGCTTCAAACCTTCAGAAAGATCTCATCCAGATAGCATCACACATCTGTTGTATCTCATGCTTATAATATCACATCATGAAGGCACTCTTAAATATAATGATAAAATCACTTGCAGATCCAATGCTTTTGCCCGTAAGTTAATAAACAGCCTGACCTTGGAACTGTGCCCTCATTACTTCACCATAGGTTCTTGAACACTTTGGAGAGCTCGGATGGAAGCCGTTTGCTGAACCTGCGGAAACATATGAGTTTTTTATGGTTTCGGGTCTATTCAAACGAGCTCGATTAGCTGAGCAGGAATCTACGAAAAATCTAGACATCCCAGCGCTTGTCCAGCGCAACGCACTTTTCGACATATGTCTCCGAGCCGGTTTAGGAAGCCTTATCGCTGCGTATATCCGTGCTGAAGAAAATGGCTCTGAACGCAGTCAATTTGGTAGAAATTTGGGTCACAAAAATCACGTGCTGAAGGAGCCGATCGCCGCGAAGCAATGGGTACGCCGATGTGTCGAGAGTTTGGAGCGAAATGTGGAGCTTATCACTTCAGATTTTGATAATTGCTGCCTTCAGCGTTTCGAATGTGAGAATGGGAAAATTGCCGATGGCATTGAGACATTGGAGTGTGTGATCCGCCAATCAAATGGACTTCGATGTATCGTATTAGCGCTTGTGGACAGATTTTATAGTGCTACGCATTCAACGCTTGATGGAATCGATCAAGACACAGAGCTTGCTGAGCTAACAAAAGCAGGAACCATGGAGCTTTTGGAATTACTGTACAGAAGCCAGGCAATTTCATACAAGTCACAATACGTTTCTTGGCTCTTGGAGAATCGAAATTATCTAATGACAGATGGTGAGTATATAATGCATTATAAGAATGTACTGAGCCATCGGGCGGCATGTGCTCGGCAATTTCAAGAACGTCATGGTCCAACACATGCAGCACTATTAGGAGAGCTTGAACAACAGCTTATGATTGAGACAGTCTTAAAGAACGCGGGTATTCAGCCATTTACTGTATTCGCCGATGGATCTCCTCCGCTCAAGGTCGGAACTCTTTTGCAGATTTTACATCGAACGGAGACACTTGGTCAATTTATGGAAGACTATATTCACGAAATGCGTCACGAGTCTGTGGAATCATCCTTTGGGGTATCAATTGCATTTTTGTTCTACTTTGGTCTAGACCGCACTTGGATCTGCTCTTTTTCACGGCAGCAAAAGCTGGAATTGGATGATTTTCTGCTCAACTTTCGGCAACTTGCAGACTCTTTAGCAAGTACTTTAGGCCTACGGGAAGATATGAAACTCACTTTATTCGCGATTTGGCTTATTGAAAACTCTTCCGTGCTGCACGGCGATGAGAATTTGATGAGCGGAGTCTATCACCATGCGGTTCCACTTCTGGCTCAAGCAAGCGCAATGCACTTGCAATCAGCGGATGATCTAGAAGACTCAGCGATGATCCATGTGGTACAAACGCTTTTGCAGCGTGGAGTGGCTCCTTTAGCGTGGAAACTCTGGCATTTTTTCGGTTTGAATGATGCAAACACAGACGCAAAATCAGAAAGTGCCATTTTGCTGGCACTCGAAATGAATCAATGGGAGCAGGCATTGATGCTGATGCGTCGAGGCAACAGACAAGACATGTTGGACGTGATACTTTCATGGATGGAGCGTAATGAGGGGCTCAAGTTATTTGTTCAGCGCATGTCACTCACTAAAAAAGAAGAACAGCTTTTTCATCGATTTATGTTGCAAGGAATTAATCAAAAAAACAATGACGTGGTTGCAGAACGATTCCTCAAAAGAGTGGACTTGGTCATCATCTATCATACACTTCGTCATCAGTATGAGACGGCTTGGATGATCCATCATGGCCAAATTAAGTGCATTCGACAATGTACTCAAGGTGATTCTAGTGAAGCAAGTTTGTTGCTGAATTGTGACGCCATTCGTACAAGAACTGCCCTGTTGAAGTCTTGCAGCCCCGAGCCAATCGATGAGATTTCTGGTGGGTTTGAAAAGTGGTGCGTCTTGGAAGGAGTCGATATTCACAATGACGAAATATCTGGTGAGGACCAAACCATGAGCACGAACAAAGATGTTAATTCTATACACGATTCTGCCGCAATGTGCAGTGCGCAGGACCAAACAACGGATGCGAATTCTCAGTATTCTCCGGGAGAATTTTCAATAAGACCTTCGCAGACAAGCTCGCTCCACAGAGAAAGCGAGAATGATATGATCTCAACCCAGCAGCAAAGCCTTCGTCGTCGGATAGAATCGATTGATTCTACTCCGGTCAACTCTTCAGTATCCAAGTTGTCGACAAATGAGTCCACGCCGCACAGCAGGCTACCACAAAACGAGCACATGATGGGAGCGACATGGAGACGATCCTACGGTAAGCTCTTGATATATTGTATGCAGTACGATGAAAACTGAAATTATGCACAAATGTGATAGGCCGCTTCAGCTTATCAAGTGCAAAGTCCAGACGATCGAAAATCAGCGCATCACTTAGCGGAGGCGATCGTGATAGTAATGAAGGTATGCTCATGAAAGTATAAGCGAAATCGCTTGTTTACCGAATCTTTTTAGCATCTGACTTGGCAATTGATTCCAAGCAAGAAGACACTGCCGAAAGCGAGCTGAATAAAGCATATCAAAGAACTGAAGGATATACAGTCTCGAGATCAGAGGACCAGTCGATGTCGCCCAATGCCTCAAAACCTTTCAATTTTCTAGAAGAGTTCAAATCGCCTGACGGAACATCACCAAAGCGAAGAGAAAAGAACAACGCAGAGGATGAGGAGATGTTCTCAACACCGTCTCGATCGAGTAAAGATATCTCCCTTCAAAATGTATCGTCAGAACCGGTTCGACGGAATCCTCGACGCAGTGTTCGAACACGATACTAAAGCGCACCTACGAGCAAGTCGCTTTGATAAGTTTGTTTTTGTGTGCTTACGCCAGGAATAAAAAGGCTCTGCTTCTATTTTTACAGCATGGACGATCGTTGGATTTCAAAAAGTGGAACCACGTTGCGTTGTATAACTTCCATCGCATTGGCGATTTATACACGATCGAAGCTTCTTGTCCACATACCTCCTGTAAGTGATATAGAAGACGTAAGGAATGGTTGTGGTAGAGGATACATACGACTTGATGAAAGAGGACGCATCCGGGCTACTGCCTATGGGTGCTGCGCGGAATAAACGCGAGTTTATGGATCACAATCGCCGAGATGCGTCATACCTTTTTAAGTATTTAATACTGACACAAGTGATCATCTACTTCGAGGCAGGCGCGATTCCTTGTTTGTTGGATGAATTAAGCGTATCGCTGCAAATGAGTGCGACAGAACAAGGTGCTCTGGGCGGTGTCGTCTATCTCGCACTTAGCATTGCTTCTCCCTTTGGAGCTTTTTGTTTGCATCATTTCGATCCGAAACATATTTTAGGACTAACGCTTATTTTCAATAATTTGGCTGTGCTTGTGCTTGCATGCACACCAACTAAAGAGGATGCGTCCACTACTTTTAATGTAGCCAGTCTGATGATAGCAGCGCGGGCTTTAATTGGTTTCACGCAAGCTTTTCCGTGCATATACACTCCTTTATGGGTGGATGAGTATGCACCACGCGAGCAGGTTGCAACTTGGATGAGCTACTTGCAGGGAAGCGTTCCAATGGGAGTCATGTTGGGTTACTTGCTCGGAACTGTGTCGAACTGGATCGGAGTACGTCATTATGGGGGTGCGGTGTTCAGATTCGCGGGATTGGAGGCTTGGAGGTGGCCGTTTATAGTGCAGTTTGTTTGGATGTGTCCGATTATGATTGCTGTTTTCTTTATACCCAGTAAACATTTGGTGGTACGAAACGAATTGGACTTTTCAGCTACTACTTCTTGCAGTAGTGAGAGCGGTGTAGAAGATTGTGAGAGCTCAAAACTGCTTTCTTCTGCTCGCCAGGATCCTCAATCAGACTCCAGGATACCTGAATCGAATGGAGAAGTTATACCGCTGGGAATACATAAGCACGAGCACGAGCACGAGCACAAGCTATCTGCTGTGGCCCGTTCATGGTCAAACAGGCATGACTACATGACTTCTGGCCGGCGACACCATGAAAGAAGATCACGACATGTAAACTCATCCGATTTGAGTCATATTTGCGGGCGTACGGAAGGCGTATCTTTTCTGCCAACTCCACCCACGAGTCGAACTTCGTCTCGACATGACGAAGAAGATGCTTTGCTTGCAAGCGCAGGCATGTACGGAAGTAGTAGTCAACGTGGGATGCGCCAACTTGTCGCGAATCAACGACATCATTATAATCAGACAGAGTTGGATTCACGATCTCCTACCCACCGAAGTTTTTCTAGTGGTCTGTCTAGAACGAATCCAGTGGACCGTTTATTTTTTGAAGGATTCAAGGCGGATCAAAAGGGATCTCAACAAGCTTCCGATACAATTGAAGAGTGCACATCATCAAAGGTTTTTGATAATGCTTTGAGCAGCAATGACGAGAGAGGCATAAGCTCTACAGCATCCTCAAACTATGGAGCGCTTGATATTATATCCGGTGGATGTTCCCCCGTGGCCCAAGCGTTTGAAGATGAAGTATATGAGCGATATCCTGTGGTATCATTGCGGCAAGGATTTATCACCCTCATGCAGATTCCAGTTTTCGGGCTCATTGTGTTTGGACTGACAGCTGTGTATTTTGTTGTCACTGGGGTACAATACTGGAGCACGATTTTCATGATCAAGTCTTTGCACGCCTCCAAGCATTTAGTCAATGTGTTGTTTGTTTTCGTAGCAGGAACTGGGCCCATCATGGGAGTTTTTTTCGGCGGATGGCTTGTTGACCGTTACGGTGGGTATCTAGGACCCGAGCAACGGGCTAAAGCCCTTGGTATCTGTATGGTACTTGGAGTCATCGCCTTTGTGATTGCTTCAATCACGACTTTTTTGAACGACATTTACGTCACTGCGCTCTTCCTATGGCTGCTGTTGTTTTTCGGGGGCTCTATTTTACCAGCTTGTACAGGAATATTTATATCTGTTGTTCCACCTCAGTATCGTGCTTTAGCATCTAGCCTCTCAGTGATGATATTCAATCTTTTCGGCTATTCTTTATCTCCTTATCTGACAGGATGGATCATGGAAGCAATGTTGGCAAAACATCGAACGGCTGGCAGCTATTTTGAATATTGTGATGAAGCGTGTGCTTATCGACTTGGATTTCGGTTCTGTCTACTGTGGTCAGTCTGGTCCTTTTTATGCATCGGAAGTGCATGGACTTTGGCCAAAAGGGACCTACAAAGGGGCATGTAGATACTGTGGACGGAATGAGATGAAGCAGTCGCCTTCTGATGTTTTCGGGAAGGCGAGTAATGCGAGATCAAGTAAAGCGGCTGTATTTACGAATTTTATATCGACAGCATTCAACTCATCCGCACCGTATTTGTTTGTATATTGGATCATATGGTCGCGCTGATACGTTTCATTGTTAGCGCGTGAGCTCTTTCGAGGCTGCTGCACCATTTCTGGAGAGAAGATTGGAATCGCTCTTGCTGCTGAGTTTTTTCGAGCAGTACAAGTGTATGCTTCACTTGATCAATGCGGGCTTCGATTTTATGGTCCAAGATTAGAGAGGCGAGCAATGATTCCGCTTCTGATACTGATATTCCATTTAATTCTCTTGCAATGTAATGTGTATCCATTCGTTTGTAAGGCTTGACGATTTTCAACAAGACTTTTGATCTTATAGTTCGAAGTAGCTGGTCAATGTAATGCCTGATAAAAGGATCGTCCATAATTGCCGCTCTGTTGCGGTTCAGGATTTGCTCAAAGTGCTTGATCTCGTCGTGTAAAAAAGCATCAGTTAGCTGCGTCATCGCTAGTATCTCTCCGTCATTTTCATACGGTTTGGCTTCTTGCGAATCAAAGACATTCACTTTCGACTCGCTCAGCATATTGGCTAAAACCAAGTATTTCAAGCACTGCAATCGTCGAGGTTCCCCAGCTTCATCGTAGTTTTTGAAAGCTTCAAAAAAATCACTCCGGGCCTTATCCCAATCTCCCTAAACCAGCAGTATACTTCTCAAGTCTTGTACAATCCATCTCGGTTTAGATGCGGCTATACCTGCATCATGTGCATCTTGCCCCCGCATTCCCGAATCACGCCGATAATTTTCTGTAAATGATGACATGAGGTGTATAACGATCACTCTACAACTTACTGGATGTGCGACACCAGACTTTGTCCTCAATGCTTTCTCATACATCGACATGAGCTTCTTATTATCTTTTTCAGACGTGTACATTTGGATTTGCAGCGCGTATACTTCAAGAAGCTACCAAGTAGCTTTAGAATTCGGCCTTTTGGTTTCGGAAATGTACCTGAGTGTTTTTCTTCACTCCATCCTCGCTATCCTCATCGTCACATGAGAGTAAAAGCTCTTTAATGATTTTAGTCAGCCGCGCATAGTCTCCGATTTCATACAGCAAATTGCCGAGTTTTAAGTTCGTTTTGAACCAAAGTCGCTACAATGAGAGCTTCTTAGTCCGATTGACGCCTGTAAAATAGAATAGTTACGTGCCTCGTTACGAGCTTCCTTGAGTGTTTCGAGTGTAGTCTCATAGAATCGTTGCAATATTTCCCAATTCTAGCAGCACATTTAGTGTGATGACTTGTTGTGCTGTGCAATATTCGCCAAGAATAAGACCTTGCTGGTAGATACATGATCCAGGATAGAATTGATCCCTTTTTCGCCGACGTTTCGTGTAACAGAGCTCTTTGTGTATCCCAGTAGCTCCTCGTAACGGGAAATAGCATCATCGTACTCCTTTTTATCAAAATGGAGCTTCACAATGCGTTTTAATGCTTTAAATCCCCAATCCGATTCTTCCTGCTGTAACTGAAGAACTTCTTCAAGTGCTTGCAAAGTTTTTTCGTGATCACTTCCAAATTCCTCCATAAACTGCTTGGCATTGTAGTATTGATTTTCTATTTGCACATGAAGATCACCATTAGCGTCTTCCATCTGCTCATCATCGTCGCTGTAATCGAATTCATAATCTTCTTCATCCGACATTATACTGTAAATACCGGTATCATAATGCCCACATTATGGAGGATGGGTCGGTCATGGCAATTATCTTGCCCGTGGAGGTCGTAATCGCTTGCAGCAGATTATTTACGCGCACCATCTCATTATAGAGATTTTTTCGTATCACTAATTATCCATCTGATGGGAATTTGACTGCGTTAAACAGTATCAGCAATGCATATTTTCCATCTTTGACGCACGTCACGCATACCTTATGTCGCCATCATTGAGTTTAGGATGATATTTTGTATTCTGCGTAAATGGCGCAAGTACTGTATCGTATCTAATCTCTACAATAAAAGAAGCGCATGCATAAATCATCGTTCGGTACTTTCTGTCTATCGGACTCTTTAATTGATGTAAGATAATTAGAGGATGCATCATAGACCTTTGCTTCCCAACTCGCTCATTAGGCACCTTTTGCAGCCTCATTGTCTAATTTCGACTGTGGATACAGAGAGCGGTCAAACAGAACTTTGACATCAACAATGGGCTTTGATGACTTTAAGACTCCAAAAAATGACACATACGATAAACTCGTGTCGCCATCCGAAGTTATACTGGACGGTGATCACCAAGGCCCCGAGAAAAAGAAGAAGACGAGGGTCGCGAGCTATGCTTTAATTATTGTGGGTGTACTACTAGCCATCACTGGGATTATTTACGGCACCGCGGTACCCGCCATTGTAAATCGTTCGATCAAAAATAAGGTCTTTTACTGTGATTCTGGTGACGTCGATGAGGCTTTTATCGACCCATATGGTGACTGTGATGATTGCAATCCCTATTATCGTGCCTACCATGTCTTCAACGTCACCAACACTGGAGCATTCCTGAATCAGAACAAGAAGCTAAATGTACAAGAACGAGGTCCATACGTTTATCGACAATGGGAAAAGAAGGTCAATGTCACATTTGCGGGTGATCGCGTACAATATAAAAAGTACTTCAACTTCGCCTTTGACCCGGCGCAAAGCTGCTCCAATTGTCGAGAAAATGACACAATCACAAGCTTTGATGCCGGCTATTTCAGTGTCATTGCCCAAGCTGGAGGAGAATTCCGATTTCTGGTTGCTCTGCTTCAGTCGATACCTTTTGGTGCAAATCAAAGTCTCACCGAGTTGGCGACTTCTGTTACACTCTATGGTCCACGGATGATGCGATTTTTGAACGGGTTAAACTCTCTAGATCCAGCTGCAATGACTTTGGTGGCCACTAATCTACCGAGGTTTCTTCTTGGTGGACCAAGCGCCCTTGCGAATCTAGACCTTAGTGGATTTGCATACAATGGCATTCTCGTGACTCATAGCATTCGTGAATGGTCAATGGGCTATCCAAGCTTTTTGGCTGGTTTAGCTCTTGGCACGCAGCATCTTGCATGCCAAAGGCGGCAGTTGACTAATCAATGTGATGCTTGTGCTGCGGACGGCAGAAACCCAGCCTGTTCAGCAATCTCCAACGCTTGCAAATTGTGCAAACGAGCAGCTGCAGTTGTGGCCGTGTACAACAATCCGCTATGTGATCAAGTCGAGTTGATCTATGCTGGCACTTATGGAGCTGCAGCAGCTTCCAATTTCACTGCATCTACTTGTCGTCGGTGTGCTTCAAGCGGATTTTGTGTTGCACCCCTCTCTGGTGCTGTGGAAGAGTCAGGTGTTGATTGGTCACGTCTGACTTCCTCATCTTCACCACCACCGCAGTTGCTCAAAAGATATACGCAACGTACAGGCTGCGATGACGCGACTTACCTTGGTGAGTATGAGGAATTTGATGGGTACACATCTTTCCCATTATGGGCCGATTTGGGATCACGTCGCAATCCTACTTTACAAGAGATCGCAGCGTTTGGATCGTATTCCAATTGTGCCATGCGTCCATCCAATTTGACATGTGCGAACGTCACGGGTGGAGATGGAAAAGGAGTGCAACCTCAGCTTACGACTCTTGCCGGTCCACGAGACTCGATTCCGTCCAACACATATGCCATGTACACAACGCAAAGCAAGCAGAATGTGACGTTGATGAACACGAGAGATTTGAGTAAAGAGAGTGGTATTGAGCTGATTCGATTTGCTCCAAATGATACATTACTCCACTATACACCGGGCAACAATGGAAAAGGAACTGGGGTGCCGGTGAATGGAGTGCAAAATCTGGCTTTCGCACTTGGATTTTTATGCTACGTCTCGTATCCAATGTTTTTGTACGGAGATCAGAAGCTGCTTGAGGACGTGCAGATTACTCTTATTGATGGCAAAGTAGCGACCAAAGCATCTTTGTATGCGGATGGTAAAGTCAAAAAGGTTTATGCGGATAAATACGAAAACTACTTGGATATTGAACCAACAACGGGGAAAACTTTGGTTGCTAGAAAGCGGCTCATGGCAAGTTTTGCGCTTTCAGAATCAGTGACAAATTCTTCAGCTTCCATGTCTGATCTAGTGTGGCCATCACTTACGACAGAAGTGATTTATCCAATGTACTGGGTAGAAGAACGCGCGTCAATAAAGGAAGCAAAAGTTGGTTCATTCAAATCACTCAAACGTCTTGGCGTTTCTTTTCTGCCAGTTTTTCTGGTTGGCCTAATCTTTGGATTATTCCTGGTGTTCATTGGGGTCGTGTATCATCGACGAGCATAAGGAAGATTTCGCCGAGTGGGAAGGATTTTGTGACAACATCGACGGCCCCAGTTGATGCTCTACCATTTCGATTGCTATGAAGTTCTTTGTCGCTTGCTCTTTTGCAGCTTTGTAAAAAAATCCTTGATGTCTTCGGCTTTGACTGTCTTGTTTTGTGATGCAAATCCACCCAAATAAGTCTGGAGCTGTGTTTTCATATGATGGTAACCCATCGCCATTTCGATTTGTTGCTCATGAGATAATTGTGTCTTGAAAGCTTTCTCGGCAGCTTCTTCTGAATCTTGTTCACTGTGCTGCCTTGCATTCTCTTCGTAGGCTTGAAGGGTGTCCTGAGAATCCAGTAGGAAAGAAATTTTGTGATCTTGATACAAATTAAGGCAATCAACGCATCTACAAAGTGAGTTTCGCCAGCCACTATGCCAGAACATTGGCTCTAGTGCCTCACTACGTGAAGCTTTCTTTCCAAGACGCAGCTCAGCAAGTTTGCATTCGCTCGAAGCCGATACATCTTCATTGTTATATAATTTCAGAAATGGCAATTTAGCAATGCACGCCACGCATATGAACTCATCAAAGTCTTCTGGGATCACTAAACTTGTTTCAGGTGAATTAGGTGTGCTCGCATTTTCCTCTTTCTTCGTTCCAGCAGAGAATAGATGTACTTCATGCAACCAGTCCTCGCAAATGACACATTGTATCATCACTTCGGGACTCTTTCGTTCTGGATCCGGGTATGGACGATGGCAAACGCAGTATTTACCCTCGAAATTTTGCGAATACGTATTTTTTTCATTTATCGAGTCTTTGATTGGAAAAAGAGTGCAAGGGGATGCAAAACGTGAGTTTCCACAGTCACAACGAAAATCTCTTTTAGTGTAAAGCTCGATCAATTCGTGTTCATGATGACAACGATAACTGCATGCCTGATGTTTCAGATCAATTCGTTAGAAATGCAGAGTACTGGCAGTGGTTATCATTACCAGACAGATACCAGAAATGTCAGATCCAGATGAAAGACATGTCACGCAAGCATAGACAGGCTAAAAGTGGTAGATAATAGCACCGATAGTTTTGATGGAGACATGGACGTACCTGACGAATATAACCTGCGGGGTACGTGCAGCTTGTATCGCTGATACCACCTAGCACTGCATTTGCGGTATCCACCATCAGCTTATCACGCTGGATCACTTCGGGAAGAGTTACCTCTTCCTCTTCTCTTGCTTCACACTTTTCTATCTCTTCATTCGACTCGGAACTCATACTTCTGGCGCTACAATCGGAAGTTGCGTGAATGTATTCGGTCGACAAGAACCCTCCGTCGTATCAACGTGGCGACAGATGTGATGTAATCGAAAGAATCATGAAGAGCTAATACAATGCGTATTGTAGGTAAAAGTCCAGCGTACACTTTCTTATCGAGTGTATGAGTATAATTGTGTGTCCTCCAAGTCCATGGAGCATGTTGGCGAACCATCTACAAGATACTTACAGGACAAGTTGGTTCACCTTTTGAAACCCACTACTCTGAAAAAGCCCAATTGCAAGGTGAAAGCTTTTCAGCTCAAGAATAAGTAAATTTTTGATTTCGGTTATTCATCTTAGCAGTACAATTGATCTTGTGCCGTTTGTCAAGACTGAAAACAATGCTAATGCCGTGTGCCGCCTTGCCAGTATATTCGAAATATGATAGAGTGGGAAGGCCTGCTTGGAAGGAGTATAGTGGGATGTGACACGGAAGCATTTTCTTTCTGTTTTGCTTCCATAATCTATGAAGATTTTGTATATGTACGGTGATGTTGTGAGGATCCAGAGTCAGAGATCGAAAGTTTGGATTTGGGCTGCTACGATCATGCCATGCGCCTTCTAATACTCGGCTGGCACTTCTAAAATGAAAGGATCTTAGTTCTTTAGCAGTCGATCTTTCATTGGAATGGCTGTATCGAGCACCAATACTAGAGGCGGCACTAGATAAAGATTTGCCATATACTCCAAATTGCGAGGATCGGAAATCTATGTTGAAGCTACCAACTGGAGAATTAAAATCGATTGACACATACAATCAAAAAATTGACAAGATGATCGACTCTGCATGTTATGCTAGCTTGGCTGGAATGGTACAAAACGATATCCTTTCATGCGTGCGTTTCTTAATCCCGTGGAAATGCTTTCAGGCGCAGATTGCTTTTTCGTATCTACGGGATGTCCGATGGTATGGTTCTTTCGACAAACTGATTTACGCATATGTATACGTGATAAAGTGTGGTCTTATCAAGCCAAATGACGAAGCTTTGATCCTTAACGATGAATTTCAGGTCGATGTTCAGTTGCTTGAATCAGATACAAGCTTTTTCCTGAATGATCATCACTTGATAAAATGCGGTGGGGTATGGCAGAAATTTAAACTTGATACGCAACTAGTTTGTGAAAGGTAGGCCAATCATCTCAACCGCCTCTGCGGCTCGAAATAGAATCACACCTATATGGACCACTTCCCGTTACACGAAGGTCACAATACGTGCTCACATTGCAGATGTTTAGCGGATGGGGTGAGTGAGGTCAGCATGGTGAATAAATAGAATGGTCTACAACGTGTACGAGAATAAAGTTAAGCGTGTAATCTTTGTCTCCAACACAACAGAGACAAATGGTACCTCCCCGCTTAGCTAACGCAAGATGATCGACTTGATGGCCGACGAGTATCGGTTCTCACTTTCTTGGGCTAAGAAGGATATTGCACAATTTGACAAATTTGCGGAATGTAGCCACTTCGTGTCGATTATTCCGACGGGGATGACAAAACTTGGACATTTTCACACTTCGGATATTCTTAGCATTCAGCTTGAAATTTCTTTCCTGTGTTAAAAGGATGGAAGACAATATGCGACTAAAACTACCTTCAGCTCTCATCAAGACTCAACAATTTCTCGCAGCCGAATCGACCGTTTAAGTGAAATGCGAGGTTCCTGCATTCAATATGTTGAACATGAGTTAAATAAAGCAATGATCTGGGCTTGAGACGTTGACGAACGTCGTGACCATGTGTTATGAATTTTCATTGAAGAAACAGAGAGGAGAAATTCTGACGAGAAGGCGAGTTGAAATGTGCTCGTATGTATTACAAAGATGAATTCTGGATAGTCGCAAGCCCGTAAATTTTTCTTTGGAGATTCACGTTCAAGAATTATCTGCAAAGCGCAATCAGAAAACTTAACGTTAGAACGGGTAGAAATCAATGCAAAAATATGAGCATTTTGTACCAATTTGGCGAAAGATGTGAGCTCTGTACAATCAAGCGAATAAGTTGAAAAGCGGCCGCTTTGTCTTGTCACTCTTCATTTTATATCAAAAGTATTTCATCATATACGCGTCATTGGAAGGAGCTGATTGAAGAGCTTTCACGCAGATCGAGAGACCAGAACATATCTGGGAGGGCTTCTGATACTGACTTGCTGAACAAGTCGAACATGTTAAATTCGATGCAAGTCGGTTGCATGCAATTACAAGACGCCGTGCTTAACGTGGAGATCAAACTGAGCATCAGACTGTAGTTATAGGAAATGTACTTCACGAATATTCAACAGCGAGATAGATGATTCTAGCAAATGTGCATATTCGACTTAAGTAGACTCCAGGATCAAGGCTGGTTGAATCAAGCATTGTCATCTTTCGCAAAACGGGATGTTGAATATCAAGTGGAAAAAACCCAATTAACAGTACACAATAATGACGTGAAATAGGGTGAAGCATGCAACAAATGTACAGATCATAGAAGACTCAGAGGCATTGGCTTGCCTAGTCGTTCTACATGCGCTGAATAGAATATTGCCTAGTGATGTCGAGAAAGCGGGTCATATACAAGTAATGGATCAGCGAGAAGGACTATGCCCGGTCTTATAATCGAATGTACGGAAAGCTGCTGGGTGTATGGAGAGAACTACTCAATTGACTTCAACCGCACAAAGAACAGCAGCACCACTTGTATTGCGCGGGTATATAAAACTGTCTCACTGGTATTCTTGATGCAGTACACGGAAACCGAATGAAAGTCCATAAATCATAATATTCCATCTAGCCCGAAGTTAACTCACATGTGCCAATGCGTAGTAAGATTGTTGGCATTCTCAATGTTTCGCTCTACCGCAATTCTCAACACTTGGAACCATACCGTCATCGCACCTCATTGGCTTGAACAACAATAATGAAATAGCAGCGATCCGGACTGGAAATGTCACTCTCATGAACAATCATATGATCCTGTCTCTAGCAAGCCCCTTTCGATTGAAAATCTTGTTTACAAAAGAAAGAGATGATTGGGGATATCATGACGGATGTGCATGACTGCCCCGAGCGTCTCGTACAAGTACACGAATTGGGTACCTGCATTATTTTCATAGTTCACAATGACCAAATCTTGAGTACAGTCGCTGATATTCATAAGATGATTGTGGCTGTAACCTTTTCCGGGATAGCTTAGACGACAAATGTAAACTCATCAAATGTTCGATATTGTATTACGCCTTATGTATTCGACTGAACCCATAACATATCCACGAACCCACCCGTATGTCTTGCAACCCTTGCACGGAAAGTCGAAGGCTTACATAACATACGGAACTAGGAAGGAGCTGAACACATAGTCTACACCGAAAAGATAAAGACGACACGATCTTCGTAACGTTTTGAGTATCTAATCGCTTTCACTGCTTTTCCTGCATATCGAACACTGAATATGTCCAATTTTCGGCCTTCTCAAGCAAGTTTGCTGGACATTACCAGAAGTTATGGCTCGTCATCTCCTGGTGTACCTCGACTGCATACAATCACACGACCACGCCATTCTTCACGTGGAGATACGAGCGAGTTTCAGAATCGGAATCATGCGCGAACCAATTCGATGGAACAAGGCGGTGGCAATACTCTGCTTGCAGGGTCAAGCTCCCAATCATTAAATATTTCTTCATCTTTGCCAGGACACAATAATGATCTCGGTACTATCAGTCCTAGTATTTCGCAACGAAAAACACCAATGGGTCAATCACCGCTAACGAACAAAGCAAGAAAGAATTCACGGACCAAGGGATCGGTTGATCATTCTACAACAGCAAATGGATACGCCGATAGTCGTTCTGGAATGATTGACGAAGGAGATCATATATGGGTTCCGGAATCTAGTGGCAATTCAGAGAATACACATCTTTTGGTCGATTGCGATGTAGGCGGTACACAACGTAAAGAAGGCGTCATTCCAGCTAGCGTTGTCCGAGTAGGATATATATACGATCCCGTTACTGACCATGAGAAACCTGTGATTACTGTACATACCGAAGATGGAGAAGAACGGGAAATAAGAGATTCTGATTACGTCAGAATACCGCTTTGTCATCATCCCAAAACAGCACCATCTCGGAACATTCAAGATTTAAGCTCCATTCCTTTGATGGCAACAAATGTAAGGTTAAGATTATTCTTAAATGGAGTCAAGCTCTGAATTCTGACGAGCGTTTTTTTAAGGGAGACAGTGGAAAAAATGAAGTCTTCTCACAGAAACAATTGGAAAATATCGTACTGTATACACTACGAGCACGATATCGCATCGATCAGATATACACATGGATGGATCGTGTTTTGATTAGCATTAATCCAGTGGTATCTTTACCGATTTATACACCCTTAGTTATGCAGGACATGATGCAGCAACAACAGCAGCTTGACCTGACAATGACTGCTGCAGGGTCTCTGGCAAGTAGCGCAGTGGGTTTCTCGACACAATCGCTTGCATCTAGCCATGCCTCGTCTTCTTTGGGCACATATTTCATGGGCGCCCCGAAAACAATAAATTACAACAGCATCCCGCCGCACCTGTTTGCAATGGCTCATAATGCCTTTCGATTCATGCAAGACACAGGCGAAGACCAGGCCATTATTCTTGTCGGCGTCATGGGTTCCGGGAAGTCTGATGCCGCGAAATTACTTGTGCAATATTTGTGCGACTATGGTGAAGAGACAGAGACTGCCGATCTGCTAGTGGAAGGCAGGGAACTCGCTGATGTTCCGACAAGCACTCCTAAAGCGCCACAAAGTGCTCAGCAAAACACATCGTCGGCTTCTCTTCAGTCGGACTCTCTCAACGCGAATTCAACGGCGCATTCTGTTGGGCAGCAAATTCTGCATGCATTCTCAGTTTTGGAAAGCTTTGGTAATGCGACGACGCGACAGAATCGAAACTCGTCTCGTTTTGCGAAAATGATATCGGTCGAATTCAACAAGCACCGTCACTTGATCGGCGGAGGGTTTACGATTCATTATTTCGAGAAGTCTCGTGTCATCGAAACTCGGTATGATGAACGCAATTTTCACGTATTTTATCAAGTGTTGGCTGGTGTACAGCACGATCCAGGCTTACGAGAACAGCTTGAACTGAGTAACAAATGCGCCAATGACTTTGCTTTGCTCAAGAATCAATCTGATTCAGTGGGTTCATTCCCTCCATTCACGACTGCACCGGGGGGAGATGAAACGATAGATGCTCGAGATTATCGCGACCTAATGTCAAGTTTTTCAGTATTGAGGATCCGTAAGTCTCAAAGACTTGAGATTATTCGTATTATCGCTGGTCTACTACATCTGGGAAACGTTGAATTTGTACCTGAGACTTCTGGGGAAGGGTCGACGAGAGATCAGACATACGACGCAACTGGAAATCCTGGAAGAAGAGACTCTGTACTTAATGCAGCTTCGTGTGTGCTAAAAGACCCTGCACAAATCACACTGGTAGCCCACTTACTCGATGTGGAACCTGTTGTCCTTGACAATTATTTCCGAACTCGACAATTTTTCTCCCGCGATGAGAACAATAAAGCAGTCTCCTCCTTGAAAGTTGTGACAGTGGCACAAGCAAATAAAGCCAGAGATACATTTATACGGTCCGTGTACGAGTCGCTTTTCCATTTCATGGTGGAGACACTCAATGGCTTCCTTGGTGGCGTATTTGATCGTTATGCAAATTCGAACCTGGTGATACAAAGTCAGGGTATACATATACTGGATACGATCGGTCATGAGGACATTACGAGTGAAATAGTTCTTCCTTCTGGCACGGCCTCGGCACTCCGTAACAGTTCGACCGACATAAACGCTAGGACATCAGGCGCACCTTATCATTCACAAAGCACCAGCGTACGATTCAATGGGTTCGAGCAACTCTGTGCAAACTATTGGTCTGAAAAAGTGCAACATTTTTATCTTATCAATACATTGAGTCCTCTTGAAGCTTTCGCAACAACGAAATCTCGGTCCAGCAGCATGAAAGGTGGAAGCTTTAGTACTAGACTGAGTGAGAATACAATGTCTTCGAGTCACGTGGAGAATAAGTGTCTTGATTTCATGGAGCACCCGACACTTGGATTATTTGTGTTGTTACGCGATCATTCTAAAATGCGCTTACCCGATGAAGAAGAGCTGATTTCCAACTTACTAGCTGTAAACGATGGGTCTCGGGCTCTTGCAAGACCGACAAATACGGAGTACTTGGAGAGTCGTATTAATAATCCTCGAGATTGGAACCTCCTTTTCACAATTGAACATTATCATGGCAAAATTTTGTACTCCGGGAAATCTTTCTGTCCAAAAAACATGCTCACAGTCTCCGCGACATGTGCGGCAATTATGCATTCGTCAAAAAATGGAATTTTACGTGCCGTCGGAGCAGCTCAGATTGCTACGAATCAGGCAGCGGCAGGAGCGTTGTCAACTGAAGACAACAAAAAAGCTGATAGCAGAAAACGGACTACATCTGGAAAAACAGCATCAAAAAAACGGCAAAACACTAATAGTACACAAGGCACTGCTTTGGAAATGCAAACTCAGTCGGATGCATTGTTGCAAGCTTTGAATCATACTGGGAAGAATTTTCTGGTGTGTTTGAAACCAAACTCGACGTTAGAACAAGGCCATTTCGACTCGGGCTATGTAGCAGAGCAACTTCGCATGATGCATATTGTTGACTTAATGCGTGCTAGTCGATCTGTGTTCAGCGTACAATTATCCTTTAGTCATTTTATCCGTCGATACAAAAATATCTGTGGACATCGTGGAACCATTGAGTCTCTGTTGCGATCTCTTTCGGCAATCGGTGTATTAGAAGATGACTCCTATCGTATTTCAGCAGCTCCACAACGCCTGTCAGATTCATCCAATGTCTTAGACGCATCAATGAAGGCAAACAAAATATTTTGTACGAGCCATCAATATAAGAAACTGGAACAAGCTCGGGATATTTACCTCAACGCCTGTGCAACAATGATACAGCGGAGTCTACTCCATGGAGTTTTTCGTAAAAAAGCGCTAGAAATTCGAGTAAACATGCAACGACTTCGCACAGCTATGCAAAAACGTGACGGAAATGAGCTATTCATAAGTATCCAGAAGTGTCAGCAATTGCTTGCGCCGAGTTTGAGCACTCTTTCGGCGCGTAGTAAACGTGTTAACCAGCAACAAGACCATGCCAGCAGTGCTCATGGTTCCCTCAACTACAGAGATCAACAAGAACCACCCCGGTACATTCGAGTTTTGAACGAGGCAAGTGCACTAGTTACTGTTTTAGAGGAAGAAGAATACGTGCAATCACTAGCGAATGACTTGACTCAAACGTCTGAATTGCACGAATCAGCTGAAACTATTACATCCAAAGGGTCCCACATTCACCCTGTTCTGGTAGATTATGTCATTCGAATTGCAGAAACGTATCATCCTTCTATGGATACGGGACATTTGAGAAAGCTCAGGCTTCGTTGTGCAAGTCTTCTCGATGAAAAACACGCTCAACAAGAGCGTTCTCACAAGAATCTTCAGGCTCAGCAGGAAATTCGGAAGCAACTGTGGGATGGAATATTGAGTAAAGACGTAGAGTCATTGATGGGAACGCTGGCATTGTTGGATGAATCCACAAAAGATATCAAAGAGCAGAAGCTTGCGACAGTACTTGTCATCCGCGCATTAGAAGAAAAAGGTGCTGTGGAAGCTTTGATGAACACGCTTGAGGCTGTAAATAAAGCGATTCCAGTCGTATCCAAGCAATCCGCCCATGAAGCTATTCGAACCCTGCATTCACCACTGAAAAATGTGCTACAAAAAGGACTAGAATCTCAATGTCCTGAGATCGAAACTTTCCTGCGTTCAGCTATCGACGCCGCTGAAGATACATCAACACAACCTAGTCCACAGCCAATGGCTACTTGTATTAATGACAAGAGCACTGACGCAATAACCCTGTCTACAGAGAAGCTTTCCCTTCTCAGAGCAGCACTGGAGCGCTCTATGGAAGAAGGAAACTGGATCGCTACAAAAAAATTTTTGGAGCGCCTCGCATCATTGGGAGATCAAGTAATCACACAGCTTGGTATTGAACTTGTGCAGAACGCTCGAGATAATCTTGCTCATGGACTGAGTGCACTCAGCTTCCATGCTGAACGAAATCAATCGATCAAATTTCTCGCTATAGCAAGAACTTGTGGTGATCTCACGCTATTGAACTCTGCGATCTCTACAGCTATCGAAGGTGGAATTGCCACATGGGATTTCAATCTAAAAAATGCCTTAAAGCAGAGGGATGAGTTACAAAACGTCGAAGACTCTGAAGACACCGACAATACGATGCTTGATGTAGCACCTTTGATGGATCAAGAGCAAGCAGCAAGTCCTTTGCAGATGTTGCTACAATTATGGACCGCTTGTAACGAGGACGATATGACTTACTTAATCGACTTGGCTCAAGGTGATCCGATAGAAGAGCTGATTACAGCGAAAGTAGAACATCAAAATGAAGTCAAAAAAGTGACTCAAGACCTCGAACATGCGTTGAATGCAATTGAAAACAATGAAGCTGATCTCACAGTGATCGATAAATTGATACAGCGAGCATTGACATGTGGATGCGATGTCGATGCATACGGACGTATCATTGAATTTTATCATGACTCGATGCTTCTGACAATGTCCGAGAGTACGGAGCAAAGCGATCGGACGGAAGAGACTTTCAATTTAGATAAATGGATCCAAGACCCCGATGATGCGTTAGCAACAACAGTTCTTTTCTTCGAGTCTCGTCTAGCTCGGCGCGCTGAAATCCGAGAAGATGCAATTGAATTTTTGACTACACAGTATGAGAAATTCACTTCAGCGAATGGAGATAATGAGCCCTGGCAGCGCTTTCGAACTACCGAGAGAGAGGAACTACTTCGACGAATCGCTCGCTTACAACGGGCTTTAGGAAAGGCTGTTACCGCCAGATCAAGGCTCGAGACACAATTACACATCCCTATCGAAACGCTTAGCGTTGGCACCTTAACGTCAGCTTTGGAAACGGCACGCAGCGCTGGAGTACAAAGTCGCCTCATCGACCTCGCAGTCGCTAAATTAGATGCAGTCATAATGTATCGGCGAGCCGATCAACGTCATGGACATCGTCGCGATTCTTTCCCTGGCACTTCTTCAGCCGAGTGTTGTGGTCTTCATATCGATGAGGATGATGAAAAAGACCTCTCACGAAGCTGCGGACCATCAACCGAAGGTTCCGAAACAATCGCACGTGGTAACGATGAAGAGGATGAAACAACTGACCCAAGTGAACCGATTGCGACGAACTTGAATGAAGAACAAGCGACTAATCACTTGACAGATTATGTGAAAAAGGAAAGGGATGCATTTGCATTTTTCCATTTTCTTCGACTCCAAAGACTTGAATTACCCAACCGGACCGGCGACGATGAAAGACCTCAAGTAGTGAAGCTATACTGGAGCCTTACTCCATTACAACGCAGCCTTCTGATTCTGGATGAAGATTCAAGTCATTCTAACTGGGCACTACGCACACCCAACATGGCAGTAAGCACTAATGATTCTAGTGGTGCCCAACCTCCGGGTAAATTAAGTGAACTTGCCATTGGCATTAATCGATGCATTTTGGGGTACATGCGAGACAGAGTTGTGCTATACCGTGACATGCTGGCCCAATTTATACTACAACTTGGCGTAGAAGAAGTTGGTGGACTTGTGGATGAAATCTACATTCAACTGATGAAGCAATTAACCAAAAATCCCAAGCGTGACAGCAGCTTACGTGGATGGGCTCTATTTGCTATGTGTGCGACATCTTTTCTTCCATCTGATGCACTACAAGAGTACGTTTTTCGTTTTCTCAATGCCTCAAGACCGAGTTCGAATAGCTTCTGGCGCATATTAAATGGGATTGCGTCGTATTGCTCCAAACGTTTGGAGACACTGATTAGTAATGGGGCTACAGGATTCATTCCAAGTATGGATGAGATACAAGCATATGATTCTCGACCTCCTTTCTTGGCATCTTCAATAGAGCTGCTCGATGGGACTGTGCTAGCCGAAGGATTTCCAGTAACACCAGAGATGACGGTGGAACATCTGATTGAGATTTGTGCTCATTTCCTTGGACTCGATGATCGACTGGCACAGTTTCTTGGTATCGTTACCATATCAGCGAGTGCGAAACTCACCGAGCAGAATGCTTCTTCGTCGAGCAGTTCTTTCCAAAGATTTGTTGCATTACCAAGTTTTTTAGAGCCGAATGAGTTTTTGGGTGACATCTTTGAACGGGAAGCCCTTCGCGGTCGGGAATTCAAATTTGTGCTGAAAATACGCATCCTTATTCCACCACGATACGCACTGCATCAAACAGGCGCCACATTTTTGTTTGAAGATGAGCTGTTCAATCGACTGACTTACATCCAGGCTGTGGATGACGTTCTATCGGGTCTCGTTCCAGTGGAAGAAGAAGAAGTGGTTGCACGACTTGCCGCCTATGCTATCGCTATTGATCGAGGTGGGCTAGTAGTATGTGAATGCTCAAGTAACACCGATGATGAGTTTGTGTGCATGGCTTTCCATAATTGTGATGATGTATTGCATGAAGTCTCAATATCGGAGTATGTTCCACTTGCTTGGTGGACTACAAAGACCGAGTCTGAGTGGTCGAGTGTGATATTTGATGTTCTGCAAGAAATCTTAATTCACTCGAATGGCGATGTGGAGGCTGGAAGCCTGCAAAGCATGTTTGTCGATGAAATACAACTTAGTCGGTTGTACGGGGCTGTCATTTTTCCATGCAAATTAGCATTGGAATATTTCGACCCAGCAATTGTGCTTACGAATTCAAGTAGGAGTTCAAGTAATCGAACGAGGACAAAATCACGATCACGAGTTCGAAACGAATCAGTGAGTCGAGACAATTTTCAAAATGTCAAGATGGCGGGAGAAGATGAAGAAATGGGTGAAGACGGAGAAACCTCACAAGACGATGACCAGGAGATAAATCGGGTGACGCGAACACAATCGATCTCTCAGCAATTTACGACTCGGCCTAGCCAGCTGCCACTTTCAGGCACAGGCAGAAAAGTACAAAAAGCTTCAGCTTCCTCCAGTCGACTACGTACGCGCCATTGGCTCGGGACTGATTTACCGGGATACTTCGCACTTGCTTTGAACATACATGGAATCCATTTTCTTGGTCGTGACGGTAGTATACTTGCCACAGGTAGCATCGCTGATGTGGTGGCAGCTTACGGCACGGCACATCGCTTTGTCCTATCAATCATGCGGGCTGGAATTACCAAAGAACCAGAGCACCTTTACATCACGACAAGATATGTCGACGTTATTCGTCGCTTTCTTTTTGAGTTTCGAGAATTGGAAGGAGTTTTGACAGCCGCTGCAGCAACGACCACGATGGACTAGGCAACACCAGCGGGATCGCTTATGAGAAGTAAGTATATTATTAGCCGCAAAAGATTTGTCTCAGTCGCACAACTGGCCGAATCAATCCTTGCAAGAACGATGATTAGCTATAATGCGCAACCAATTTTCAGAATAGTATAGGTTGCTTTTGAGCCTCTTTACTATGTTTGAAGAGTAGACATTGCTTGTTTTTGATTCGATCTTTTCGCCACTCAACATATGTCGACTCCCTATGTCCCCAATTTGCCTAAACAGGTATGATGGCATGCGTGAAATATTTGCAGCGTCATAACACAAGTCAACAGAAAAGCCCAGAGTCGTCTTTTCAAAGAGCGGCCTTCACTTTTTCAAGGAATGATTACTCGATGCGTAGTATACTTCCAGTGCTAATTTGTCCAGTAGTGCAAGCAATCGCCCAAATTCACAATAAGAGTGCCCGGAACGATTGGAATCGATTGCTATTCGTGTATGTGACGTACTCGCAAACAGCCATGATCATTGTGATAGTCCGGACGGAAGATTGTGGATAAATGCACGTCTCTGTGCTCCGCCAGACGTTGTTAACCTTCAGAGATTTGCTTTTTGTTCGGAAGATAATCATTGACGCTCATAATATTAGGGTGATTCTACAAATGCTGAAGGATGAAGCCTTCCGGAAGTTCTAAGGCTATACTGAAAACTTGTAGCAAGATACGTGCGACTCTTTCCTTCTCAGTGTAATATACTTCCATTGACTTCTTAGGTATAATGTGCCGGTGCTAGGCCACTTTTTAAAGTGATACATCATCTTATACTCTTTTGACATTTGTGCATGGAGACACTTATTATGGGCCTAAAGTGGTGCACTATTCTTTGATCTATCTGCGTATTCGACGATGAAAATGAAAAACTTGTGTAGCCGTAGTGTTTGATTGCAAAGTTACAAAACATAAAATCAAGAGCTACTGAGCCTAGCAGATCGAGTCATGTTCAACGATCACGAGGATCTAATTGAAGCTTTTTTGGATGCGATTGCTGCGAGTGTAGAGTAGAAGGAATTGTCTTTGAGGTTAGATCAATTCTCCTATTTGGGAAGGGATTGCTGCACGAAAGCAGCATCTACGACCTGTAAAGTAGCCTGGACAACTCGAATGCACTGCAATAACCGATTTCAAGCGATTCAACAAATACTTTGTTGGGCGCTTAGAACCTTCACAATTGGGTACATTCATCGGGGAACTCGTATTATTTTTGGGTATTTTTGGAAAATTACTACACGATGTAGAACTCCATCTTATGAAGCATTCCATAAGGGTAGCATACGCAATTTTTAAAGCAAAGTGTGTGTGTCATCACAACGTGATGCTGGGACCTGACGTGGCAAAAGTCTTCGAGCGATATACGTCTCAATTTGCGTCCGATCTCGTTGAATTGATGACAATGCTGGCAGCACAAAACCCGGATGAAATCACGCTCTTAGTGTATAGAATCCTTTCGTCTGTGTACTTGACCGAGTTTTTGCCTGAACATTAGACTGGTAAAATTCCACAAAATTCGGTGCTGGTATATTTCAGAACAAGGCTCCAAAGTATGGATACTTTGTCTGCTGTGGGAAACAAACAATTGCGAAGATTTCGTTTGTAAATACCTTCGTCAAATTCCTTGGATGTAAACGCTTGAGTTCGCGAAATGGCTCTGCATGCCGCCGTCGTCATGACTCAGGTCGGAGAAGTATCGACGCCCTATTGAAGCACTTGGAGGATGAGGTTCTACGGAGTGAGATCTATTGCGCAAGACTGAAGCAAGTACTGGTTTCCGGTGGGAAAGGAGCACAACTCCTTGCGTATGGAGCTCTACACCTGCCAAAACTGTGCATCATGAGGCTGATGAAGCTTTTTACATCTGTTTCCGGTAGAAGAAGATCACTGGATTCGGAGTTCGAAAGTAGTTCTGCAACATCTCGTTTACCTTCTATCGCCCAATCTTTCAAGAATACGATAAGATTAATCCACTTGGTAAAGGACGAGGTAGAATAGTGCCAGAATGGCGAAATGGCCGCACAAAAGATCATCAAATGGTTAGAGGTTGATGGGTTGGGTATCCATCCCAAGGTTAGGTCACGGGTATCTTTCATATCTTTCCATAAAAACCGGCACCAGAGAGGATCTTAAATAATACACTTTTGATTTTTTTTTTTTTTTTTTTTGCAGTTATCGGAGTCGAACAACCCCGAAGCCCTCGGCGGATGAAGCAGTGAAGACTTGTTCAGGAGTGAGCGAGATATCAGAGGTACAGACTTCGACGCTTGTTCTAAGGAACAGTCGTCTTTACGATCTCGCTGCCCGTTGAAAGTATTACAAAATCGAGGTCGTCAGAAGTACTTGTATTTCTCGACAGCGTGCATGTTCAAGGAAGTTGCATTGAGAGCGTGGCTGTATCTTCCTCGATCAGAAATGGTACAAACTTTGATGCAAAATTGACGCCTGATAATCCAAAAACGTTCCAGAGAAAAGTGACCACAGGTTGGACATAGGAACCAGTAAGGAGTAGTAAGGAGTTGTGTATTGGTTGTGTATGTGTAATTATGTCAACATTCTACTATAATGAAAATTTTTCTAGCGATTTTTTTGCAATCAAAAATCAACCAAGTGCCGAGTCAACTGTCCCTCTTATTTTCGCACGTATGTAGACTATCAGATATGCTGGAGACGTGACGAGTAAATGCTTTTATGCAAATGGGCTCTCTCGCACAGCATCACAATTTGATTTTGTCTCCTTTTCTGCCGAGCTTAGAAGATAAGGATGAGCATGGAATCGAATTGAATAGGTTTGAGAAGAGATCGGGCTGACTTAAACGGATCAAATTTCATTTAAAACCCCACACACAGTATTCTGACCTCGTCTGACTGACTCTAGCTGATCGACTTTCAAAGTTTAGCTCCACCCATATCCGTTCGCTTGATTGTACATCCGAATAACGACGAGTATCCACGTTGCGTGAGTGTGATTTTGTATCAGCATTTGCGAGGTTGTGGAGAGAGACTCCATGAGCAACAAGCAGCTCAAACAAATGACCATACCGCAAAAAAAGAAAAGCGCCTTTTGAAAGATAGTCCTCAAGTGGACGCATTGAGTACCGCAAGAAAAAAAAGATTGGCTTCATCCGATTTCGTCGCAAACAGGTGATTACCGTTATCGAGCTTCGTGATACAATGATCAGAACCTTTCCTCTTACAAGTTGGAAGATATTTCACCGAAATGTGAAATACATTTCTACGTGTCCTCGTCTGCATCCGCTGACAATATATTAATAAAAAAAGTCATTTCGCACGCTCACGTCCTAAATGTTGAAGAGATATTTCACTTCTGTCAACATTTGTTTCAGACTGTACAACTGAGTCCCGAATGTACGATTTGTTTGCCCCATTTACATCGAACGTCTAAAGGAGCAAGCAGATTTGCCTTATTGACAACCACATGGCAGCCTATCGTAATATGCGGTTTGCTATGCGCCTCCAAGGTAAACATGGACAAACATGCTTGAGATCATTTCTGAGGCTCATTGCATCTTTGAATAGGTTTGTCAAGACTTGAGTTCGTCGAGTGTCAAGTTTATTTGCATCTATCCATAGCATCGTCTTCCATGCATCAATCGATCGGAGAGCTTGTTCTCGACCATATTTAGTGGGATTTATATATATCTGCCGCAGTCAGCAAGTGAGGGAAACGTTTTCCAAGACGACGCAACTGTACAATGCAAGTAAATTCCGAATTCTCGGTGTTCAGAAAAACGAAGTGCAGGTGTTCGGAACGAATTATATTTCAAGAACTTATGATGTTGGCGACGTGCAAAATAAGGACTAAGGTAGTCGACGTGAACCCTTCCCATTCGATGCATGCTCAGTCGAATAGATCAGCCCCTACGTAGTTCTTAATGTGGAACGGACAAAATTTATTTAGTATCCAGACGCTTGCTTTGCTGGGGATTAAAGTCCTTACAGCGTCGAGTATGCAAACGATCACCGAAGCACGTCGATGGTATGGTAGCCCTGCGACATGTGAAGGAAGTATGATTTTATGAAAGTCAGGAATCTATCATTCATTTTTCAAATCGTGTCGCCGTGAGACAGATCATAGTGTTGAGCTATAATATTAGAGTAGACCACATACACCAGTACTTCACCCCTCCAGATTCAGCATTGGCATTGTGAAGGGATTTATCAGCGTGATTGGTAAAATCGAATCTACTCGGAAGTTCATATGGAAGAGTTACTTGAAGAAGCAAACGCATAAGCTTTTTAATCTACAAAGAATGCTATGCATAATGGCTCGCATCAATGACCAGCATCGGGTGTAACTTGGATATATTGATAACTTGCTCTACCGATGCCAATATATTACTATTTATCGAAAAATAACCTCAAAAGAGAACCAAAACTACGTACTGATGTCGGTAAGCCAGCTCTACAAACTGTTTACGAGCAGAAATATGGTAGTAAAAGGCGACATAGCAACTATGGTTAGCTGAAATCTACTGATTCACTGACGATGGCTTGCTTGAAAACGAGAACACGTATTACCACGTATGAGTTTTTATATAGAGACAAATATGTACGCATTTTATAGGAAAGAATATCATTGACAATAAAGAATGATTCACTTAACGTCTACAAATGTTTTGATCAGGTCAATTCGTGTACTCAGACTCTAAAGCATTTGTTTGAATATATCGTTTTGCTTGGTGGGCAATTGGCGCAATCCAACGGCAAAACGGGCAACGCACTGTAAGATTATAGACAAGTCATGCGAATATAAGAAGATTGATTGTTAGCAGACTACCTAATACAAATATGACGCAATTTCTAACACATAAACCGATTTCTGGTATTATGCTCACGATGTGATCGATTCGTCCTCAAGTCTCGCATGTAATTGAATTGACGATGTGAGATTGTTGCATTCTGTAGATATTTTGAGACTGAACTTTTTCGACTCTATTTTTGAGATGGGGGAGTTTTGGTTGGGTATTGTATATTGAATTGACCCTCAAACTCATGAATAGTTGCGGAAACTTCTGTTAGGAGGGAGTGGATGCAAGTGGAAGGACATTTTAAGAGAATATGTCCTCGACGTCTAAATTGCAACAATCCATAAAGTAATGAAACAAATACCGAAGTACTTGAAGATTGACTCGAGTGCAAGTCAAAAGAGCAGCATAGTTATCTCACTCGGACTCAAAAACTTTCAAGTCAAGCTAACATTAGTTCCAAGCTGAGCAGAAGTTTGGCAACAATTATTAACACACCAAAACGACGGTATAAGGATACCCCGACATCTATTCGATTTTGTAAAGACTTCTTGGCTTTAAATACATAGCCGGAAGCTAGTACGCTTTCATCACACTTCAACGATGAAGAGGCTATTATTGGTACCAGTGAGGAGAATACCAAATACGCTGGTGTTCTTGAGCAGCTCAAAATGATTATGTGAAGGCCACGAACGCAAATTTGAGTGATCAAATGCATTCGAAGACACCAGGTAACAGCTGTGATCGCTACCAAAACTTATAGACTCGCTGGGGATATATTCTTGGTATTGATCAGTTTTGAGCTCGCTGGGATTATTCATGTCATGACGCGTGCCGTCTAAAAACGCATTTACGATTATCACGAGGCGCACGGAATCGATTATCAGCGAAAAAAAAAGACGAGCTCTGCGCTTGATCGATCGCTATTGTAGAGCTTTTGCGGTCTATAAAAAACATCCTTTGTTTGAAGCGTGCATTACTCATATAAGACATTTTCGAAAACAACAAACTATTGCAAGTTACTGCTGCTTCTGCCCCATTTGATGTAGAATGTTATCTATGGCTCAAGCGTTGTGCAAAATCTGTACTAAAGTTTAAATGCATTATCGCAAGCATTCTATCGACAGAATCGTAGAATGAGAGTAGGCGTCTCACGACTCACTGCAAAAAGCATCGAGGGGAGCTGCCGTCCTGAAAAAAAATCCTTGCTTACTCAAGTGCTGGATATAGAGACATTTCACCAAAAGTAAACTTTAATTATCTGACTCATGCGTGTCAGTAAGTTTCTTGGGAACAACGAATTTGTGAAGCATACGGTACAGCAGAACAGATAACTGAAATTAAAAAAAAGAAAAACCAGAGAACAAATAACTAAAATTCATAACAAGAAAAACCAGAGAGCAATGGTGGAGTTGACCTTGACGTGTCTTATTGTTGGTCATGGAGCGACATTTTCTTGCAAGATCGATGGTGGTGAGCAGGTTCATTTTCTGAAAAAAGAAATTGTGAAGGAGAAGCAGAAATCGATTTTTTGCGATGCAGATGAACTGACGCTCTATTTGGCGAAGAAAAACGGCGAATTTCTCAACATTAACGAAGCTGTTCTAGCTGAACTATCCAAAAAAGACTGTCCGGAGGGAATCAAAGACTCTTACATGAAAGCGGAAGTGTTCATACACCCGGCTCAAGAGTTGCAGGACATTTTCGATCGGAATGTACCAAAAAAGAACGTAATCCACGTGCTGGTTCAGTTGCCAGCAAATGCTTTGAAACGTCAAAAAGTGCGTGAAGATATCACACCTCTTTATGCGGAGAAATTGCGAGATGTGGACATGAGTGCCCTTAATACCTTCAAAAAGGTGGAAGCGTTTATCTCATCCCCCCTCCCTATAAAATACCCGACCGATGAAAAAAGATTAATTGATGCGTGGCCGGAGCTTTTCGAGCATTCTGAAGACAAATTTATCGAGGCAAATGTATTTGAAAATGCTCTGAATCGAAGTTTTACGTTTTCTGACGCTGAAAGTGCAAATATTCTTTGGTGGGATATGCTGATCCGAAGTCCGATCCAAGAAACGGCAACTCTTCTCAATTTTTTTATTGAAGTTGGTAGAAATCAAATAGATAAATCCACTACGAGACGTTCAAAACGGCCAGACTTTTTGGTGTGGGTTAACGATGTTTTGGTAATGAAAGGAGAAGAGAAAGGATCGAGGGGAGAATTAGCCACAGCGAAGTTGGAACTGGTTTCAAAAATGGAAAAAATGCACTTGTCCCTGTTTGGAGATATGCCGTTTCTACTTACATATGCCGCGGCCAATTCATGGGTGCAATTTTTTGCCATAGATCGGTCGTTGAATGTCTATCCAGTATCACAACCGCTCGATTTGACATTTTTACAGTATCGAATTCGATGTGTTGCATCATCGATCAACATTTGTCGGATTCTCAGCCAGTACCGATCTCTATTACCAGGTGGATATTTGCCGTTGTACAAGCAAATAAATAGAAGCAGCGGAAGTGTTACACTTTATGGAGACCACTTGTTAAAAAAACTCAACAAAGACCCTCACGATTTTGAATCAGTGATGGCTATTTATGACGCAATAGGGCGGAAGCAAATTCAATGTACCGTTCGTTGCGACTATAATAGATACAAACGAACGTTCAAATTGCATCCAGTGGGTTTTAGAAAGCTACCAAGCAATGATTTGGAGCTGGTTCCTGCGTTAATTTGCGTCGCTCGTGCTCTTGTTGGTTTGCATGCACTGGGATATGTGCATAGGGATATCCGCTGGCCAAATATTTTGTGTTTGGGAGGCGATTCCTACATTCTGATTGATTTCGAAAACGCAGGTCGCAATGGTGATCGGATGCCGGATGAATTGTTAGAATCGCGAGTACTCGACCCCTTGGTGAAGTCTGATGATTACGGGCATGTATATCGGTCTTGTCATGATATGTATCAGTTTGGTCGACTGATTGCTGATACCAGCGATCCATCGCTAGTGCAATTACAAATGAATTTGCAGAGTCATAACGTTGGCGAAAGATTTACAGCAGAAGAAGCGCTGAATTTCCTTTCAAACCTGCAAAAAAGAGTGCATGATGATCGTCTAAATGCAATGAAGGAATGAGGCTCGATGGCATCGTAAATCACGGATGAGCTTTCTGTAACACTTTGGTTTAAATTCCGGAAAAGTGCAGGAAACAGATCGGGTCGTTTGTCGAGTCATTTGAACTTGCGTGTTTTATTTTTGCCTCGCATAATTCATAATCATTGTCTTCTATGACTTTAAACGTTTTCTTAGCACCCTTGTGCTTGTTTCCCTGAAATTGGAGTGTACTAGCTCATTCCGGTGTTTAAATGCATGAAAGCTGCTCTTGTGGTGATCGTCACAGAATACCTATCGTAAATAATGACATAGTGCGACGCTTCTATCGCTGAACATCTGTATGGGCTTCCATTACTCAGAGAGTCTGACCCAGACAAAGCTCATTGCTTCATTGCTTCATTTACTTCAACTAAAGCGTTTCCAGACAGCTTTCCCTTGTTGCGCTCTCAATCTGAGACTCGATTCAAGAAGATCACCACAAAAACAAATACCAGAGCGTTCCAGCTGCATGAAGGACTTGTAAACCTACCGAACACGTTGACGTCAGAATGGAGACGCACTCTTCAGCAATAATGGGGAGAGGTGTCCGTTGTATTCAGACAACTCAATATTTGAGGGCCATTTCATAGATTTTTTAAAACCGCGACGTCGTCACTGCTTCCAAGACTGAAAGCCGCAACACTATCCGATTTTTTTCGTCTTTTGTAACAGCACAATCGAATGGTCGCACGCAGAAGTAACCGCATAGTCTCTAGCAAGTATGACATTGATGGATAGATATGTTAGGATATATACGGCCGATTCCGAACCATTTGACCATAAGCTGGAATCTGTTAGAACGCTGTCAGTGGTATCTTGAAAGCTTGCACTTGTGTGTGAGTGTTACTACCATGATCGGAAAAGGCGATTTCTACAGGAATAAAAAAACCATCCCAGTACCTTTTCAGTATATACTAAACATAAGAGGCGAACATGGAGCTTTTTGACACCCGTGGAAGCCCACTTCGTGCAAGATCATACTGCTCAAATGTTAACGCGGTAGACAATATGAGGTCTAAAAACCATAATTGGGGAATGATCTTCTTCTCCTCACTGAATGCTCTTCTCTCAACATCCAAGCCAAAGACTTAGATGTCGTGCATGGAATAGTCCTTGGAGTGGCTGATCTGCTGTTTATCGGCAAATCGGAAAATCCTACTAACCTTTTTTTGCAGCGAACCGAAATCTAGCTCGAGACAGGTAAATGCATTTACTTGGCTCACTTTCTGTATGACACGTTATCAGACAATGGTAGTTATTTTATGTGGTCCAGATGTATCCCATTATGATCGCATCGCGTTGTAACCTTGTGAGTAACTATCTTGCTATAGATCTCCAGCAGTTGCAGTCGTTCTTACAATTTGCACCTCAGCGGAACTTCCCTATTTACAACATGGAAGGAAGTACCATCAACTTCCATGATGGAATTATTGGCGGTAAATGCATCTAAGTAGTTATTCACGACGGCTCAAATACTACTTTTAAGATAGAGCGTTTTTGAAAGCCTAGGGTCGTTCTTGCGCGACGCGTTGGGTGAATACGGCATTCCATATCACTCACTATTAATCTATGACTGGAAGATTATGCTAATTTCAATTCCGTATATTTGAGAATGCTCATAGATATATCAGTATTTAGACATATTTATTCGAATAACGGAACGATGCGGCAGAGGCATGGGTAGACAGCGGATCTGTCAATTATATTGTCGACGCTTTTATGGATCTACTATTTCATCGTGATATTAACAACAAATTTTAGATGTCACATCACAAAACCAGTCCCAACACTCTGTCCTTGTCGAGAAGTCCACGAGAAAAAGCTGAGCTGGAATCGCAGATTGTTTGTCAAAATTAGTACGATCTTGTGATCGAAGATGATTGATGCATTCGTTGACCAAATTCCAATAGAAGCACTGCAAGCTGAAAGATTCTATCACAAAGTAGTTCGACCGAAAACCTGCATCAATTCGAGATGAATTCGAGATGTGAAACCTCTAGACTTCCATTGAGAACGAGTAGTCTTCTCTGCTACCACCCCACCTTCTGCAATTATTAGCAGTATCAGCCTCACATTTAAACACAAGCTTGGTACAAGCATACCACTGACGACGTGAGGGTTGACATAAATACGTGTCTGCTGTCGAACGAGCATTCTTTATGCTTCTTTGTGCTTTACAAATCGCCTGAGTGCTTCTTCTGTAAGCGGATTTCATTTGAAGCTAATCAAACCGATAACCTACAAGAAGGCGTGAATGTGAAAGCACAGGAAAACAAGAAACAAAAACTTGTGACCAGGCAGAGCAGCTTGTGCCGCCAGAACCACAGAGTGCATGCGATCATAACGCTCAGCACAAAACAAGTCGATACCCTCCAATGCAGGAAGAGCATAAACAAACTTTCGGAAGAAGCTCCGCACTCAAAAAGAACTATACCAACCTGTACATTCTTGAAAGTAATACGTGTACTTTTGAATAGACGAACATCAATCTATATTCCTTTAAATCCATTTGATCCGAGACATCAAACGATTCGCTGCAATTGGATTGTTTACCGTTGGTGGTGTCATGACCAATACCAACCTAAACTGCTATCTCTAGTAGATAGGCGCAAATGTTTTATACGACCTTGTCCGATAGCAAAAATGCTCTGAGGTATTGTCGTTCTTTGGTGAACGTACAATGGCGGAAAATTACTGTTAGGTCGGAACGAGAGATGCGTGCGGGAACGATTCATGTACAGTTTGCAATCTCAAGTCGACGAAAAGTTGACCAGTACGATCGAAGACGAAGACAAAGAAAGTAAATCCGATGCCGTTTGAGGTACTTAGAGCTAGCTTGGAGACAACCAAGAAGCTGACAAAGTCGATTTCGTAGCCGATCGAAAAGAGGTAAGGAAGATTTTGATCTGGTTATGTCTAAACTGTACGAAGTAGGAAATGGTTGCGGTGCCGTGATAGGGAAGTGGGAGGAGTCCCCGTGACGAATTGTAGGCGGCTGGATTTGAAGTACGGCGATTCTTGCAGCTGTAAGAAGAATTACAATCGACAGAGACATTCATGCCAGTTTCTAGAGTGCAAACCATCGGTGATGTTAGTTCATTCGGCCTTTTGGTTGAGAGAAGGCTTCAGTTCGCCCTCTTGCATGTAATCTGTCTGATCGACTGGATCGATCATTGTTGGTCGAATATCGCCTCCTTATATACCCGCTTCTTTGTGACTGCGCTTAATTGTCCATAAATGGTGAAGACTCGGGAGCATTTGGAGATTTATTTCTAGCAGCTGATACGTTTGATGAATATTCGAGCTCTTGTTCAAGCGGCTGTTGTCTCTGCTGGGAGCTACATGCTCGCGTACACATTGCGGCTGTACTCATCGAAAGAGGACGACTTGATCGTTCTCATAGCTTTTTTGCATCAAACTTTGTCGCAATTTCAATGGTTAGAAGCACCACACTTTCCTCGCAGCTCCCTCGAACATTTATGCTGTCCAGAGAAGGATTCCATGCGAGTACTTCCGCCGACCTCGAACTTGATATACTTTCAACGGGAAGCGAGATCGTAATAAATCTTTTCCCATAAACCAGGCGACAAAGTCTGTCCCTCTAACCTCTTTGTGCGACCAATGTTCCATTTTGACATGATCTACCTCATCATATACCAAAAGCGGATAATCTTCTCGTATTCTTTAAACATTGGGCCCTAGAAGAAAAATAAGATGTTGCAAGCTTACTTCAGAGATCAATTTTCGTGCTCTTCTTCTACGGATAAACACATGGTCTACCGACCTCAGTGATAAACAGTTTGGTACACGTAAAACTTTATTTGCAAGGAGGTAAGGTCCTACCCCGACGGAAACCAGTACATCCTCATTCTCGAAGTGCTCCAATAGCGAGTAGATACCTATTCCGAACTGATTTACGACGGTGGCGGCATGTCCCGAACTCGAGCGTCTGCATCACAAAGTAATTTGGCAAACATCTCCACAAACGATATCTTCGCAACTGTTGCTCCACGATGCTTTTATCCAGCAGCAGCAAAACAACGCAAACTTGAAGGCCTTGCTACTGGGTCTACCAGACTCGATTCGTCTAGGAATCCATCATTAAAGCATTCAGACAACTCTTACAAGTAAAACAGAAAACACGGAAGGATTCTGTACACTGAAAGACTGATATCATTGGGTCTTGGACCGCCAACATTGTCACTAATTTAACGAGATTGGATGCGGTTTGAGAGGTATATCGGTTTAAGGCCTTTGACACGACGGGTTCCAGCATCACATTGTGATCACACACACCCTCTGTTGGAAACCGGATCTACTGATTGCAGCGACGGTAAGTTGAAGACCTCCACTGGTGGAAGGTCACCATCTCCTGAATAGTCGTAGGTAGTGAAAGTTCACAGCGAGACATAAGATAGTTGCTAAGGGAGATCCCAATACACCTTTTAAACAGCAAGTCTTTGTGTGTTATCTTCTGTACGGTTTCTAATACCCTCATTTTTTTAAAGCGCGCACGAGACCAAAACAGAATGCTTCACAATATGCAGATCTACATCGTGTCTTAGTCTTCCAAGAATAACCAAAAGTGATTCGAGTTCCCTGACGAATGAACCTAATCGAGAAGACTCTAAACGCCCAACAAGTTATGCGAGTGGTAGAATCGCTGCACTTTAGTTACCCATGCTATTTCCAGCTTGTTGATGATGTTTTCAGTTTACATCCCTTCTCCATATAGACGGATTTAAGCACCCGCATAGATGATTCCTTCTCCATTATATCTCAGTGATCGCATTCAAAGAAGCTGCAATCAGGACCTCGACTGGACGTGACTCGATCAGCTCGGTAGCACTTAAACTTCCTCCAGCGCCAATTGAGCGATATTCCGTAACTTTGCAATTGAACACTCTAGGGCTATTACAGCATTTTCATTTTCATCGTGAGGACGCACACAAAAGCCTGCAGATTCATTACAATGACAAACAGATAATATAAGTGCACCACTTTGTCGACGTTCCCGGAGGATCCTGAAGATACATTTGATCGCATCTCTCTTGAAGCCTCGGAGATCGATAAAAGGCCCGCGTCAGTAACAGCTTGTTAACCAGTTTGATAACTGAGTGCACGTCCTCGCAGGGCATTAAAAGCTGATTCGACAAGTAAAATGTTCCAGTCGTACTAGCACTATGGGCTATTTTTTCGACCTCACAATGTTTTACGATTCAAAAAATATGGTAGAATCTCATCGAAGATGCAGGTCGTCTGCGCTTTAAGAAAACGATCTCCTTCGAGATAGTTCTGACGTATCGTTTTGGAGGGAAAGGACCATACAAGCGACCACTTGATGGGTATTCTAGACGATGTACGATGAAACCTCGACTTTATAGAGCGACCACAGCTGTCGCTGGCGTGTGCAGACTTCAAGATGGGATAGAATCGAATTGTAATTATATCGCAGCTCATCAATGAGACAAAAACCATTGCATTCTCAGTTATTTATTGGATGAGACAGAACAAAATGCAGTGAAATCCATTTTCATACGGTTTATAACGGTTCTTGCGATGCTTTCGTGACTTAGCCGGTATCGGGAGGCGAAATGGTGATGGAACGTCGTTAAAGCATTCGGAGCTGTCATTCCAAAAAACAATAAAAAGTGTGCTTATCTTTTTGAGCTCTTATTTAATTCTAAATCGAAGCAGTCGGCTCACATTTCTCGCTCCAAATGCGAGCTCTTTGGTCGCTTTATATCCAAAGAATTACCAGAATCACAATCACTTGACCAAATTGGATCAATACGCGAGATGGGTTCATTTTTTAACGCATACTTCTTATAAAGGGACGAGTCGAGCATTAAGAGGGAATACAGAACTTTGCCCGCGGTTTTTTTCTCGTTCAGAGAATCTTCCACGCCCCGGGGCATAACGTGTCGATCTTGAAAAGCATTTTCTCGGTACGGAAGGGGAATCTGGCAATTGACGCTTTCAGTTTTTCCGAGGAACACTCTACGTCAATGTAGCAGGCTACGTATCTACAGATATCATTGAAATACGTGAGGATCATTCCCTTACGAATGCATTGTACTGAAAATCTTCGTGGCGGTTGAGAATCATATCTCCTGACCTACATATGATGGCTATACCATTCAACGCGCTCATCAGCGTAGAGGGGATCCTTCCAGTTGAAGCAGCACACATACTCCACTGTCGCAAGTCTTCAATCGGGTGCAATTATCCCTGGCCACTATGACAACCAAGGATACAGCTCCTTAATCAACAACTTGTGTAATATATTAGAATTCTGTGCTCCATACTGAATTAACTACAGCGCCTTTGCAAAACAATGGATCGAAATCAACTATTTTCGAGATCCAACAAGTGACAGCAGAATATTGACCATAGAAGAGAAATTATTTATTAACAGCGACTAAATATTGGCCATCCCTCAAGTAGTGGCTGTTGATTCAATCGTCTGACATATCACTTTAGTTGCAAGCTGCGTCGCGCCGTAGACTACTCAATGTGATGTTATATTATGGCTGTTTTCAACCTGCATCGCACTCTAGTATAGAAAGTATGCTCTGCATACTCCTCAAGTTTTTCGTTTGTTTGGCGTGGTCGAGTTTGTTGCTCATATTTCTTTGAGATGTGGCTTGTTTCGAAGCGAACAAGCGGAAGCTATATTCCCTAGGGAAAGTACTTCGCCTGCCATGATGTTCAAGTGTACAATCAACTCGCAATTTGATATAGCTGTCTTATCTAAATAGTTTTCTTCCTACACGAGTGCTATCAAGCGATTGTGAAAGTGAGTCACCCATTGCCTAGAAATGTGTGCTCTAAACTACGTTGTAAGATTTTATGCTCATGTATCTTTTCTAATTATGCTTAGCAATGTAATGTTAGAAGTTTGATGCATTTGATTGAGCTGACATATATCATAAGTTTCCGTGCATCAGCGGTCGTTCAGCTTGTGTGTACTTTCGATACTCGATTGCTGTACGCGAACTGCGTACGTTCATTTTGAAAATCGTCATTTCGCGTATGAAAGTAACGAATGAGTCAAGATTCACAATAGGCATTTCGATAAAATTCGCTCAAATTACTTAGCCATACGTGATCCTGACCTCGTATGATCGCGTTGCTTAAGCTAAATGCTCAAGCTAAATGATGAATAGTATTCTTGCCGATAGAATGAACGATGATTTACTTGCACTTGGATACGAATATCGATCTTCATTCGAAATGTCGGCTATCTCGTGCGTGCCATGCACGTCTTTGGAAGCCAACTGCACTACACACAAAAAGGTTAAGATGAAATTTTATTTTACGATGGTGAGTACTGGCCTTTGTTGAAAAGAATATTGGTGGAATGAAGAATCAATGCTTTTTGCGACGTTCGGCAAAATTTATCGCACGCAGAGGTATGAAGATGAGTGTTCGACGCAAGGTGAGGGATACATTTCGAAGTTTAAGTGCCTGTCAGATAATGGCATTGGTAATATCAAAAGGAAGCGATCTTCAGATTAATTTGAAGATGGTACTATGCACCACAGGTGACACAAAGCGTAGCAAAATTCTTGAATATCACTTTATCTGTCTGTTGCCTGAAAGTGAGCAACTCTGCGATATTCTTCTGATGCGTGCCATTACATCTGTGTGCATACAACAATGTTGAGTTTTAGAATATATTCATTGGATAAATTTCTCCAGTCGACCGCATGATGCAAGAATCTGGTTTTGTGGAACTCGAGGCACTACTATGTGCTCAAAATAACGCACACGAAAGCGTTGAGGTATCAGCCACTTCTTTGCAAGCGGTTCATTCGAACGAACATGATACTTTAGAAAATGAGTTGTGTCCAATCTGTCTGCAAAAAGTTGACTTAGCAGTAATGACTCAAGACTGCGGGCATATTTTTTGCTGCGATTGTATTTGCTTGTGGGTAGATCACGTGAAGAAGAAATCTCAAAAGCGAGGACTTCCAGAGTGTCCGATGTGCAAGCGCGAATTCGATACACTTTACGCAAATATCACCTCTGATATAAACTTGGTCAAGCTCGAGTTGGATAACGATCTGACATTTGGCCGTGCTATGAAGCATTTTCGACGAGTTAAGTTCAAAATGGACACTTTGGATTTCAGTACGCGGCTAAGACGCCTGGTCTATCAGCCAGGTCTTGTACCCATTCGAATCAATGGAATTCTGCTTGAGGAAATTAGTATCAAGAATTTACCACTTCCAAGAAAGCAACGCTCACAATGGATCGATTGGGTGGAACGTGAACTAATTGCGTGTTTAGGATACTCAACGGATCTAACCATATTCATCGCCTTGATTGAGTGGGTACTGGAGAAAGTTACAGCATCCAGAACAACGGTAGCATACAATGAGTTAATAGAGCAATTACAGCCATTTCTGCAAGGCAGAGCTGATACGTTTGTGCGCGAGATGTCGCTGTTCATGGCATCATCATTAAATTGCGAAGCGTATGACTCTGCCATTGAGTATGCTGCATCTTGAGTCCATTAAGACCGGGCCTTGCAAATGCGTCGATGAGTATCAAAAGTCACATCCACACCCACACTGATTTTATATATGGTTTTGCGTTGTACATCTGTCATGGGGAGGTGTTTGAGTCGATATATCCGGCAAGATACGGTGTTTGGAAAGATACATCATGTGGAGTGCATGTTTTATCAATAATCCTTTCGTTATGAATCGGCTTCATCTCGGTGAAAGGATTTCATACCCACACTTGCTTTTGAAGTACTTGATATCTACCTCTGAATATATACGTTCAATGGAATTGCTCGATACCACTGGAAAGCAGGTTGCTGAGCATCGTAGTCGATCTACCAGTCCCGAAGCAGCAGCGAGCACGGAAAGTTGATGCACTGAATTCGGGTAAGCTGAGACACATGTGAGCATCTAATTGCTCATAGAATAATTGACAGTTTGTCACATGTTGTCAAAATGAGGGATAAAACTGTTAAGCGGATGTTCACGCTTCTCCATTTTAAGCTATTTGGTCAATACTTTATTGTGGAATAGCCTAGGAAAATCAACTCAGATGAGAAAAGGGAAGTCATGGCAACGGTTTGTATTCCAGATTTTGTACTGAGAACAGATGGCAAAAATGTGCTGCTAGAATTTTCACTGGAATGGTCGGCTACCAGGAGTATGCGCAAAAGGTGGCGAAAATGTAGATTAGAGTAGCGCCAGCACAAAGGAAGAAAGTTAACACCATTTAAATTAGAGTTTTCTTGGAAGTAAGTCATTGGTACAGCAGCTTCTATCTTCCAAAGAGCGAAGTATTGAACCGAGAGAAAGAAATCGCTGAAACTGGAATCTAATGTGTAAGCCGTGCTTAAATAAATTACTAACAGCAAGGCAGGTGTATGACGTCGTATTACCAGTAAAAAATTTGATGATTCGGCGTGAAGTGGAATAAGAAGACGAACACGATATTTGTTGATAAAGTGGATGTCAATCATGCAAGAAATACTTTAATAGTATCAAGTAGATGCTACTCCATTCCAATTTGAATGGCTCTTTGTTGTGCATCAAGTTAGGCACCGATTTATGCACTGGTTAGCTCACTCAAATGCGTTTTGCTTGATTTTTTTTCAATCTGGCGATGATCTATCCTCCAGAATGCAATGTATTGAGTGTTCAGATACGCTATTCAAAGGGGTCGCAACTTTACTAGTTGATTTTCGATCTTGGTAATGGCGACCCTGTTTGTAGACATTTAGTGATATGTAAGTTGGCGATGAGGCATTGTGTGAGAACAGATGTGGTATGTTATGCTCAACAATCACACTCTATAGACCAGAAAGTCATAAGATTATAATCGCCTTCTTGTAGCATAGAAGTATCGACGCCCTATGTACGCAATTCATGGTACCATGGGCCTTCACGAGTCGTCATAGTAAAATTGTAAGCCGTTCCAATTCCAGTAGAAATATTTGAACACTTCGGCGATCAGATTTTTATCAGGGTTTCAGAACTAACAGACCCAAGCATTTGTGGAAATATACAATGTGGCAGTCAAGAATCCAGTACGATACTCTAGCATCAACGAGAAGGCTTGACGTTACATATCGACATTGAGCTTTAGAAGGGTTGAGGTGAAAACGAATCTTCATGTCGAAACGCTGAAGATATAATCCAAAATCGATTCAGTAAGGGCATGGGGCAGTTACGATTAGATTGGTCGCTGTACCATCTTTCTTTAATTTGGCATTTCCTCTCTCAAAATCACAGGCAGCTGCATCATCCGATCACATCGAAATAGATCAAAGGGACGATGAAGGCATAATCGAACAAAAAATGGTATATTTCTCTCGAGAAGCGCAACAAAACTCTCTATCATTGATTGAGGCAACTTACCACCTGATTTTCATGCAGTGGTTGCCGCAAGCGATCCAATGGGACAGAAATGGGTGGTAAATCATCCGAAAACTTATGTCGACTCGTTTTGGGTGGGAATACATCCTCCGATAGTGACATTCGAATGACTTCTTCTTTCGTTAAGCTATCACGGCCACAATTCGGCCAGACGTCCACCGTAATCGATTCATCTTCCAAATAATCGACTAATACGACCGGTACTGTACGGAGATGTATTCGAAGACCAACATGATAGCGATGATGACCGTCAAGTATTGCTCCCGTCTTCGAATCTACAAGAAGAGGTTCCATGTAAGCGTTCCATCGCAATGTAGCTTTCCGTAATCCCTCAACACGATCCCAGCTGACAACATGTTCGTGAGGTTTTAACCACTTGATATCAGCTAATACAATGAGTGCTCGTTGCGGACTTCGTCGTGGGCATGCATTCAAGCGAAATTTGTAGAAATATGAGGTTGGATCACACACTCGGATCCCATAAAACGTTATACCTTTGGCAGCATCGCTACATAGAAAGTCATCCAATGTTTGAGTCTTTTGTCGGCAGAAGGATGAGGATGGGTCGTTGACACGAATCACGTCGAAAAAAGAGGTAGAAGCAGAATGATGTAAAGTAGGACGCTTGACTATATCAAGGAATGTTTCACGTGCTTGATAACGCCTATCATTATTCTCAATTCTGCGAATACGATTCGTGAATAAAGCCCGGTTCAGTTTAGCAGCAAGACTTTGAGCACCACAAAAAAAACCCATCGAAAAGTCCCGTAGACTTTTTTGACACCTCCTCAGTTCTTGAGAACCTATATGCTGGACAACATCGATTCTTTCTTCCGTTCTTTCAAAATTGAGACTGTTCAATACATCGTGGTCACCAAGATTGGGTAGCAAGTTGATATTTACACGTGGTGGTGTCTTCAAGACGGAGAGGGGAACGGAGATAGGAGGAAGTGCCTTCACAAATCGATGTCGACTTGTTTTTGCGGGAAACAGTTGAGTACTTAACGCCATTTCAATCACTTCATATTTCGTCAGATTTTCACGTCCACATTCTGCCCATACATCCACGGTTACACCTGCGTCATCCAAGTAATCAATCAGAACCGCAGGTATTTGCTTGAGTCTCAGCTGCATTGCCACCGTGTAGCGGTGGTGTCCGTCGAGTATTGCTCCGGTTTTCAAATCAATTAGAAGCGGCTCTGTGAAGGCGTTCCACGCCAAAATTGCTTGCTTCAGTCCATTCACCCGCTCCAAGCTGACAATTTGCTCATGTGGTTTTAGCCACTCAATGTCGACTAGATGCACAGTCAGTTTCTGCGGCTTTAGATGTTGCTTATCATCTATTCGAAATCGATAGAAATAAGAAGTTGGATCCAGAACTCGGAACATGATGAAAGAGTGGATTTCGTCAGATTCCCCGATATTGATCGTATCTTTAAAAGTCCAAGGAGCGCCTTGACGGAACGCATGAAAAGACTTGGAGCAAGACATTATTTCAGAGTCATCCTTGGCACTATGTCTTGCCAAAGAATCTTGCAACATGTCTCGTGATTCTTTGCGCGCACGGGATTCCAGCGCCGGCGAGCTAATTCGAATACTTCCACATGCTCGATCACACATCCGATCTGCCATTGTTACTCGCAGTATTTTCGCGTGCAGTTCATTCTTTTTATAATTGCAAAAATGTAGCGACATCTTACGCACCAGTTTCGTCATGGAAGGAGAATCAGCTGTTTTGGAAGGCTTTGCCGATTGCTGCCACTCTGAATCCTGATTCCGATTCCGCCGTTGATCATCGATCCCTTTCATCTGATGGGGTAATTGATTGCTTTTTTGCCATGTGCACTCAGAAAGCGTTGTACCCATTGAATTCTTATTCGAGTCTCTGCGATACAAGTTACGGAAAACCATGCAATCAGATACAATAAAAGCTTTTCAGATTGTAGAGTGAGCTTACGCAAGATTTGGCGTCATAAGTATTGATTGACGCGGTGTATACGAATAATTTATGGTGGATACACGACGACTTTTGCCGGGTAATTGGTGGGTGTGTGGTTCTGGTCGACCTCCTGGCAATAGAGCAAAGAAGAGGCGTGAAATCCGAGAAAGACGTTCTTCGAATTATTATATTGTACGAGTTATTTTCTAATTATAAGAGCATCTATTGTGGAAGGTTACTAGAAGGTACGGGTACATGGACTTGTAATATTTGATCAAAAGGGAAGTGTCATCGCTGTTTGCTGTGACAAAGCTTCGCAACATGCGTTCAATTCTTGAAAATGGACGGACGGAACAAATATTTGGCTTGTCGGGGATCAAACGTTATAATGGGACGTAACGTATTCTTCAGCTTACTTTGCCTCGATTTGTTTCACTTATTCAGCTATAACAGCTGCTCCCAATTCAGAGCAGAAAAGTAGCTCTGTGCCAACGTGGACAATCTGTGACATTCACGAGACTGAGTTATTATGTTCATATTCAACAATCGCTCGTGCAAGTGCATCTGAATTAGGTGACGTGGCAGTAACATGTGGATTCCAATGCATCATTCCAGTAGAATCGGCAAGCTTCCGTAATGCGCTTGCAGTTGTTTTTCCAATAGCAGCCTTTCTGATGTGAGGCCATGGGAGAGGAAGATTCTGTACGGCTTTCAAGCCACTCGGACTGAAAAAAGCAATCCATGCTGGTACTTCCAATCCGTCAGGCATCTTGATTTCCTTGAGAGGACAGCTTTCATAGACCTTTAGCTCGACAAGCGGCAAATCTCGTTGTCGAAATGCCGATGGAATAGAATCCCGTCTTTTATCTCCGCAAAGAAATAGCACTGGTTTTTTTGCAGAACAAGGGGGAAGTATTCCATTCTCAAATATATAGTCAGCCAGCCCATCTGCAGATCCACTTTGTTCGCCATTGCAGGAAATACCAAATTGGTGCAAATTACTGGACGTGGCTGCACCAACAGAAAAAATTGTTGTCTCTCTCAGTTGTCGAATAATGTCGCTACGGGATCCTTCAGGAAGATCTTTGATTGCCTCTATAATCGCGATACCGGCTCGGGGGCTAGTGATTATTATGCCGGCATGTCGACCTTGGAGGTGCAGTAAAGTGTCGCGAAGCTGGAGACGATTCACATACTCAAAGGTTAGAACTTGAGCAAAGCACGCATTAAGTTTTCTTAGTAGAGGTACTTTAGTTTGCGATTGTAAGAGAGCTTTCGAATACTTCTCGTCATATTCTTTCAGGAACAAAACGCAGCCTTCCGTATCTGAGCGATAGTCCATCAAAATTCAATAAGATTTAAAGGTGCGAATGATAGCCTCCAATAATGAATGAAAAGAAGTTGAGACATTGAGCAATATAATGGCAATCATCGAGAAGCTGTACAGTTCCCAAATGTATTGATACAGGCGTTCATGCTCTTCGAATGTGAAATGCGTTCGCTTGGCCATCTGGCAGCGAGAATCATGCTACAATCGTACCGCTCAATACACCATGGAAAAATTCGAAATATAGTATGAGGGTTTTATTCTCTTTTTCCTAATTAATCCACACAAATTTTCCGGATCCTCAAGATACTTTGCGTTCAGTATCTCAGTGAGCTTTGTCGTGCTCGTTGTGACTCCCTAAGCACAATATTACGTAGATGATTGTATATGACGCAGCGGATTGCAGTGATTAACGCTTACCGTGGTGACCGAAATATTCCAAAGCGATTCCGGTGACGCCAGTCAGAAGCATTATGTGCACTAAAGGCTTCACACTGTGTGCGTATAGATTCTATCAAAAGTGGTGTATATGCAAGTCTATACGGAGATACATACCTGTTCGTGTAGACGTATTTTTTTGCATAATCATGGATGTAAGCTTGCACGCGGTTTTTTGGAACATAATCACGTGCAGCGATGCTCGCACGAGCATGTGCTGCAAGATCGGTAGTCGCTTTGCATGAAGATTTGTATTCTGCTTGCAGTTTTTCCGGACTGCTCTCGTAGAGACTGCGAATCTCTTCAACACTGTATGCTTTGCTCATTGCTTTAATTCCGAGAATCCTCCCTTCACTGATGTGTTGATGTACCGTACCTTTCAAAAATAGCATTGAATGACACGTCATCAATCAGCCAATACAAAACCCGAGCTGCGACTTATAGTGCAGCGGAGTTACCAGACCCCTCGTCAGCGTAAATTCCTCTCAAAATTAAATTACTTTGTGCACGCATTTCGAATAAATTTGCGTCCACCGATGACCACTTCAATTCAAAACACCTGCTATGTGGTTTTGATTGCGTTAACCGTACTGTCCAACTTTGTGTTGATACCTGTGTCTATACAAATGATACTTTCGGCAACTAGTATCGTATACATTGGCTCAACTCTCTCCTTACGTTTAAAATGCCATCGAGAAGCTAGCGGAGAGAAAAATGAGGACGTTATGAATGCGAAGGACGCATACATGTTTCCTCTTTTGGGATCTGGTGTCCTTGTTGGTCTCTATCTCTTTTTCAAGTATTTTGAAAAAGATATGGTGAACCTACTTTTAACTTCTTACTTCGCACTTGTGGGGTCATATAGTTTGACCGAGGCCTTTTGTCCATTGATTATGCAAATCGTATTCCAGGGAAAAGGGAAAGTTTTTACTCGCGAAATCAATATCCCATTTCACGGAAAGTATAAGTTCATATTATCTCAAGCTTGGGTGCTCACATTCATATTGGCATCAGCCTTTGGTTATGCTTGGTTTATGACCAAACATTTCACGCTGAACAACATTTTTGGAATCTCACTGTCAATCAAAGGGATTGAGTCTTTATCACTCGGTAGCTTTAAAATTGGCGCTATTCTGCTGACCGGATTATTTTTTTACGATATTTTCTGGGTCTTTGGAACGGATGTGATGGTGACCGTTGCTACCTCATTTGATGCCCCGATCAAACTCATCTTTCCACGCGAATTTGCTACCGAAACTGAGAAAGCGAAGCACTCGATTCTTGGATTGGGTGATATTGTTATTCCCGGCATCTTTGTCGCCTTACTACTGCGTTATGATGCCCATCGTGCCGAAATCACCAATAGTTTCCGATCCTTTACGAAGCCTTTCTTTCACGCTGGTTTGTGCGCTTACGTTCTGGGATTGGCAACCACCGTCGTGGTGATGTTTTACTTCAATGCAGCTCAACCTGCACTGTTGTATCTAGTACCATCATGTCTTGGTTCTGCTTTGATCACTGCCTATGTCCGAGGTGAGATAGAAGAGCTTTTCTCATACTCAGAAGAAGAAGAGCAACCCGACAGTTCTGGTGAACAAGAAGAGGCTGATGCAAAGTCGGACGACGACAGCGAAGAGGAACCAATTGAGACCAAAAAAGCACAATAGATATTCTCAATATAAAGCCAACCGCTTTCATTTGTCTTGTATTACTCTTTTCTGTTTCCACAAGGTCAAATGCCTGCTCAGAGAGTGGCTCAATATTGCATGACACGGAGGCTAGGATGTTTTTCATACCAGGAGAGAAGCGTGGTAATGCTTCGACTCCTGCGTACACCATGTCAACATCAGAAACAATGAAAATGCGGTGACCTATTGTTTCATCTTGTTACCAACGACCTCACAGTCCACCTTTGGCGAGGACCTAGGACTTGATGCCGAAGTCGGGCTCTTGAGTATCACGTTTCTGTCGGCCTTGATCCGTTCCCGTTTCAAAATGGACGCTGAGGATGTACGAGGCCGAGAAGCTTGCCTCTTTCGAAAGATCCACATGGACTTGTGCCAATAAACGGACAGGCCCAATATGACCACGGTCAGAATCAATCCCAGGTAAAGCTTTCGCAATCGTTGTTGAGCGAAATTGTACTCATCGATGTGCAAGTACCGATTTTGGAGATGATGCGGCAGCTCAAACTGCGATTGATTCGGCCAGAATGCGAGAAAGAGCTCACGAAGTACCTGATGTACTTTTTGTGTGGGATTTTTCATGTCATCATTGATGCACACGAATTTCGTCCGCCTTGCTCTAGTGTTGAGCATTTGACCGAGAGCATATGTGGGATTATCGCTCAGCATGTGGAAAGTGACTTCTGCTTCAGACATCGGCTCGTACATTATCTTTCGACGAACGTTGCTGATCAGTTTCTCGGCCACTTCCTTACATTTCTTCAAAGACTCGAGTGTGATGTGAGGATGCAACGTTTCGGACACTTTTAATCGTCCTTCTTTAGTATCCTTTTCGATCTCTGTCACTGCACGTGGTGGTTGTATACAATTTTTTACTTCCTCGATCGAAGTCTCGGAAGGAGTATCACCATGAACCATACTTGCAAGTGTTAACATTTCCAGATAATCCAATACTCCATTTCGATTCACATCGAGATATTCAGCCCAGATTTCCTCAATTGTTGGTGGGTGCAGCTTGTGGCGATTGATCAGATAATGAAAGTATGAAAAGCTGAACTGCATATCATGAGGATGACGAAAGCGGTGAGAGGACGTGGCCTCGAACTCTTGCGGCCAATGTGACTTGAGTTCAAGCATTGTGCTCTTTTTGATCAAAAATGGCATGTGCGAAACTACTCGACGTCTTTCGGAAGGCTTTCCAAAAGCACGAGTAAACAATTTATTGACAAAGCGTAATGAATCACCAAATGTGTCGGTGGACGCCCTGGCGGCTTCTCTCTCCTGGGACGTAAACGAATGCAGAGAGGGGGTAACGAATAAGTCCTTCAAGTCGTCGTCCGTTGTGGCGCACTCGCGTGCATACTCATGCTCAAGGTCTGACTCTGGAGATTTTTCGACTAAAGTTGTATCCGATAGAAAACCTTGTAGCCACTTAATGATTCCAGTCATCAAGTCAGCGCTTTCTGAGTGCGAGCTCTGCTGCCGCATTTTTGTTTCCCATTCAATTTCCATTTTGTATCTTTCTAGTCGATTCCTTTTCAACGCACACACAAGGCGACCCTCTTCCTTCTCTCGATCAGATATTTCGTCGTTGGGCGCGGTCGAGTCATCTACAGGCTCTTCGACAGGGGCTTCATCGAGCGTGAGAGTACCATCTTGATATGCGGATTGCGCATCCTTCTCCATGTAGTAAGGCTCATTTTCATTGGTATCTTTAGCATCATTTCTCGCCATATCATCTTTCGCTGTCGTGACAGTCAAAGCGACATTATGTCGATCATAATACGTAAGAGCAATACTGAAGCAGAATTTCTCTTGTGGCCGTGCAACGTCAAGAAAACAGAGTTGACCATCAAAGAGTCGAGGTTCCACACGAGGGAAAGTATCATGCTCGGGTTGCTGGTGATCATGCCTCTCTGCCTCATCATCAAGCTTAGATCCCATTTCATGCTCTTCCGCCTTCTTTCCCACATTGTACCTTAGATGACCAGCTGGCTGGGGCAAAGTAATTTTGATTTGTACTGACAGACCCTGATCATGCATGTTGACACATTGTGGGCTATCGTCGTTGAAAGAGGTCGCTTTATCCAAGGGCTCAGATGCTTTTGCTTCAAACTCCGCGGGCTTCTCCGATGTGGCGGTGGCGACAAAGGAGGAGTGCAGCATACACGTGAAAACTCTTCTAAAATTAAGCAGAACTTCGGATTGTGCACGTTCATGCTCGATTGCTCGATCGCGTAATGTGACTTCGAATTGTAACTGAGTATCGCGGCCAAGTTTTCGACCCACTTCGGTATGGACGCGAGGTAGATAGAGATTGAATATCAGTGCTTTCTTCTGATCGCTGTTGTCGACTGCGTATTGAGTTTCGATTTCGGAAGAATGCTTGCCGGCCTCGAGGTCTATAGGTGCTGGCTTTCTTTCTATTCTCATCGATCCAGACACATATATTTTGCTGGCATGAACGTCGATGGGTGATGTGATATATTCGGAAGTCAAACTTTGATTTAGAAAGGTATATAGCCCAGCGACAGCGATATTTTCGTTCGTGGGAGAAGTCGAGTCGTCATGTTCATGCTGTTGTATTCCGATCGAGTTGATAGTTGTGTTCCCTCGCATTAAGAAAATCTGAATTATTTGTTCTTCACCTCCGACAGTGCGACCTCTGATTTCCAGAGTACAGCTTCCTGTACGACCTTCATTACTATAATCTTCTCTACCAAATACCACAAGTAGAATCATCTGGTCTTCATGAACGATAGCCTGCCGAACGAGCATCGGATTGTCATGTTCCGCAGTATAAATGGAGCCATTTACGCCAAATACGGAAGATAGATTAAAAATCATGGCCGGGACGTCCTGAAATACTTCAGCAATCCAGAACAACCTGGACGATCCGTCCTCAATGTACATGAGATTCTTCGTGAAAATGCTGGCCGTTGGTAAACTACTATGAACGTGAGACATATTGCAATCGCCTCCGTCAAATCCACACTCTGGAGTATCACAAGTAGATTCGCACTTTCCATCACCCAGTGCTTCATAAGTACAGAATTCGCGACAACTATCGCTCTTTAAAAGCGTCGCCTGGTTTTCCTTTAAAAGATTTGCTAGAAGAACATCCTTAACTTTTTCCTCATCGCAGTGTAAATTGTCCGTCTCAGAGTTTACTATGCATCCACAATCTCCAAGATCATAGTCACAGGAGGTAGTATTGCACCCAAAATCGCAAATTCCGTTCCCAAGATTTTCGTTGTCGCATAAAGCAGAGCAATGCGGAATTTCCCAAGCAAAATAAATTTTCTGAACACCGTCTACACTGATGAAATCGCTAGGCGTTATATGTGACCCCAGGAAGACGTCATCGTTAAAGTAGAGAAAGTGCTCGCTCAAATCCGGAATATTGACCAAGTTTGACTCGATTGCTGGTGATGCGAATACTGGAAGATATGAGGTATTTGGAAATATGTCTCGATGTGGTACGATTGAAATACGCGGTGAGTCAAGATTCAGCCATGAAGGAATCTGTCCATCCGTCACGATGTAAATGTGACGGATCCATGGGGCATACTTTTCAAGTGATCGAAGTGAAAATCGGAGCTCTTCGTTGTCGCGGAAACGATTATCCGAGGCGGATTTATCCTTACTTTCTTGGACACTTTCTGAGGCAGCTTGCCCAGTCAAAGCTGTTAACCATTGCCGTTGCCAGAAATCCTTTTCAGCTTTCCAGCGTAAATCAGTTCCGTTGACCCAAGTGTATACAGCATCAATGGGTCCGTATGACAAGTAGCCTTTGTCTGAGACATTCCCGATGTTGTCATATTTCGAATCAATTGGTTGGAAGGTTGCCCAATGATAAGCGATCCCACAGGCTATTGCTCCAAGCACTATGAGATACCACCTTTGCTCGAAACTGTGGAATGAGATGGTCATTGGTGGAGAGGGGACAGCCACACGTGCTTTGGTCATCACGGATACTACACGATTCGTCGGTTAACTCTATTACGTTAAAGTACATAATTTTCGGTAGGCGCACCACAATTAAAAATGTATGCTTTTCTAGCTACTCATCTCAATAAGAATGCAGTGGAAATCAGATACCCTTCATGCTATAATTCAATTTGTAGGTAATTATAGGTGATGTCTAGCTCGTCGCACCAATCTCGTTGTACGAAAGGTGCATTTAAAGGAACATTACGAGCTGTGCGACTGATTTTATGAGCATAGTTTGGCTTGATTGCAGATACTTTGCGGTACAGTCGAGGTGAGATCATAGGGTCTAATGATAATTAGTCAATACGTTGTGTGTAGAAGTCGCTGTATCTTTCTGACAAACGTTAGATTATTTGTTTTCTTCCTTGTATCCCACTATACCAAGACGTCCATCACGCACATCTTCAAACCCAACTAGGAGGTACTTCAGATATGCCAAGCATCAGGACGAATCCATCTGTGCGAGCTAAGACTTTAGAATGCCACCAGTGCACAAGCTTGATATCGGAAAATGACACGTTTGAACGTAACACGCTTACTTTGAGCAATTACGTAGGAGACAAATAGAGCTTCTTATACGTCTTCATTCTTGTGACCACACAGATCCAAAATCGTCTTATTAGTGTATTCGTAATCTCCACACCATTTTGCAGATTCAGCGCATAGAAAATGCCTGCACCATCGTCATCCCTTGCATCCACAGTGACTATTGCTGTTGCGATCGCATCTGCTGTCGCGGTGCTTCTATCTCGTCGTGAAAAAAGAAAAAAATCACATCCCTTCCCATTCAGACGAGTTCAACGCCGACGTGTGCATGAGCTTCCACCACTGAAAAACGATCTAGTTGTCCGAGCCCTACTTGGGAAACCAACAGAGCGCGTTCCTGTCTGGTGCATGCGGCAAGCTGGGCGCCATTTGCCCGAGTTTCGGTCATTGCGTGAGGCTGGTTACGATTTCTTCACGGTAACATGCAAAGCATAAGAAATTGTATCACTTTAGATCTGTTTTTTTTAGATGTGCAGTGTCCCCGAGCTAGCAGTCGAAGTGAGTTTACAACCCTTCAGAAGATATGGTGTCGACGCAGTAATCATATTTTCGGATATTTTGGTGATTCCAATGGCGATGGGAATGCAGATTTCAATGGTTCCGTCCGTAGGACCTGTCTTTTCCAAGCCTATCCGCGAGCTTAAAGATGTTGAAGAAATAAATTTGACACCCGACGTTGAACAGACACTCGGATACGTTTTGGACGCTATAAATCTGGCAAGAAAAGAAATCAATGGCAGAGTTCCTCTAATCGGCTTTTGCGGTGGTCCATTGACTCTCTTGTGCTATATGATCGAGGGACGAGGAAGCCGCACAAAAAGTCTTTTTAAGACATTTTTGTACGAGGTTTGGATTCATTCTCTATTCTACACACTCAACTGAGAGTCACTTGTAGCATCCTACAGAAGCACACACCATTTTGTACGCGATCACAGACATATGCGTTCGTTTCCTGGTTGCACAGCAGAGAGCAGGAGCACAAGTATTACAAGTTTTTGAAAGTGTCGCTGCGGAAAGTGTGACCCAAGAACATTATTTCGAGTTTGCATTTCCATACTTGGAACAAATTGCTGCAAGAGTGAAGGATGCGTGCGGTGAAAACGTCCCTGTTGTTTGTTTCTCCAAAGGAACCCCGTACGCCTATAAGGCATTAGCTACGACCAAGTACGACTGCTTGCAAGTGGACTGGCAATCGGACATATGTCAGGTGCGCGACATTGTGGATGGAAAAGTATCCCTACAAGGCAACTTGGATCCCTGTGCCATATATGCATCACCTGAAACGATTCAAAGCAACGTGAGTTGATCCGCTATTCGCTTTTAGCTGGGATACTGATCGACGCATTCTTTTTAGGTTCGAGAGATGTTGGAAGCATTTGGCACTCAGCGTTACGTAGCCAACCTGGGTCATGGATGTTTTCCAGATATGGCACCGTCGCATCTTGACACGTTCGTGAAAGCCGTCCAAGAAATTTCCATGCAAATGAATGAGAACAAACAATAGACATATACACAAGGCTCTATTTCGCATCCTTTGCGCGGTATCTTAATAGCAACGATATCTGAAAGTGCTGCATCCTTGCCGCTCTCGAAATAAACATTGATACTGCGGCTTGTCCTGCAAATGAATTTCATAAGCGATCATTTTTGAACGCGGATGGACATATTGTATGGATTGCACACTGCTCGCACTTTGGTTGACGAGCGTGGCATATAGTTTGTCCAAAACCGACAAGCAGTTGATTGATCGAATCCCAATGTTCGAGCGGTAGCCACGCTTCCAGTTCCTACGTCAAGACGCCAATCTCATCGCACGCAAGTCTCCAGCTTAATTGTACGAACCTTGCGCGTTTTTTCAGGATCCTGAGCTTTTGGATTCTTCTTGTTCCACGTGGAAACCCAGCCGAGCCGATTGCATATTCGATGAACATGTGTGTCGACACATATCCCTACAGGTCTACACCATTGTTGTCATCATGATTCTGGCTCTACTACAAAATGTGAGAGTAACGTACTTGTTCCAAGCTACATTCATAACCAAATAAGCCATTTTCGGCCCTACACCAGGTAATGCAATGAGATCTTCGACAGTATCAGGGATATCGCAAATTCCGGCTTCATTTTCTCGTTGTTTGAGAATTAAGGCAGCTTTCTTGATTGCCTTGGACTTGGTTCGATAAAAGCTTACTGGATATATAACTTCAGCAAGTTTCTCCGCTTTGATCTTGATCATACTTTCAACTGTCAATCCTACGATATGCGTGAGAAGAAGCTGTTATCGCTTTATCTTTCAATCGGATCGAACCATTATCTAAGAGACGTCTCATAGCAGCTGCATTGATCGGGTCTTTAGTTTGACTGCTAAGCATCGCGGAAATTAACACGTGAAAGCGAGCCACATGCGCGGGGTGCTTTGTGTCATAAAAAGTCTATATTCAAAGAGCCCAATAAGATGAGAAAAAAAAGTGAAGATGAACGACCTCTGCTCCATCTTCGTCCACCTCCGCTCTTAATGTCACACGCATCTCACGGATTTTGAGCAGCATTTCATTCCAATTGGCGTTTGGAGTTACCAAGCTTTCTTCATTATCATTTTGCACCTCTAAAATCGGCGCATTTACCTTGTGAATTTTTCGTTTCTTGCTTTTATTCGTATTTTCAGAGCTTCCAGTGTACGCATATGCAGTCAAAGTGCTTCGTAGTGCGTTTCGCTTCGCGGAAGGCCGTAATGTCATATGCATGCTGCTTCCTTGACTTAATTGGGTTAAAGTTAATTGTATGCTTTGGACAGCGTGACGTACCGGAGTCACGACTGTGCGACTCTAATTTTGGCTTTTGACTCGATCTATTTTTCATGATGATATAGATAGATTGTGGCCTATTCTATCTTTGAGATAGAACCAAGGTGCCACGGACCTTTGTATAGTATGAGTTGCCTCGAACGTGGATCATCAACGGATAGCTTGGATGGATCAAGCTTCACATGGTAAGCTATCATTTAACGGTGAATATCTGCGGAACATAGCTTATCAATTGATTGTAGTGAAGTATGCAAGATCTCTGTTCGATCTGCACAAAAGCTGATGGATCATGTCAAGTATTCACCGTTACATAAAGCTACTATGCAAGGATCGGATCGATACAGCAATCTATCCAAGTCATCGCGGCGAACGCAAGAAAAATTGCTTTATGATGGAAGCAAGTTGTTCTGGCGGATTGGCGACACGTTGGAATTGTGTATATGCGAGAATGTTGTGGAAGACACGATCATAATCCGAGCTTTACGAAATCAATCACATGTGTCATGCATGATACAGCGTAAGAGTTTGCTACTTGCGCTACGAACTCCTGGCCAAATACAATGGAAAGACAATTGCATGGATGAGAAGGTAAAAATTGTGTGGTATTTGTGTGTGCTTGACGCTAATTCTTCCACAGGACGGCGACGAGCAAATCGTACAATATATTCTGACTCGCTTACATGCGCGTCGAACAAACAAAGACATAGTTCTAACTGTAGAGAAGAATCCAGAAGAAGCGTATGAACCCGTCATTCTTTCATATGATGAATCAGCGTCGTCAAATAACGACACACTGCCACAACGCAATCGTCGTGCAAGAGATGACATCCAGGTGGCGCAAAAGCAAGTTAAGGATGCAACATCGGAATTAAGACACGCGCGTTTGCAAGCTGAATGTCTATCTAAAATGACCCGGAGGACGCTGGATAATTTTGATTCGCGATTCAGGAGTGGGCCAAAGTCTGAATGGCTTCAGAGATTGGATCGCGTCATGCGAAAGGCTAGAGAATCGGAGATTGAAAGTTAAAAAAAATTTAATTAACCTTATTTGAGGTCGGACTTGTATTAAGGAGATCGCGGTTGACGCCAAGCAATTTCTCCCATTCATTTATGGCAAGTCGATTCTGGGCCGGCGGCTCCTCTTCAGAGGAGGAAAGCGAGTACTCTGATGTTTCCGATGAGGAGACTAGCAATCAGCAGCAAAGAAATGGTCCGCGCTGGGTAATCCAGTCGGATTCTGATAGTGACGAAGAAACGCGTGTTGTCAAAAGTGTCAAGGATAAAGCATTGGAAGCTATCAATAAAAGCTGCAGCGTCATCAAAAGCTCCATGAAAATCGACGATTGGATCAAAATTCTCTCCGAATTCGACGCGCTTGCAAAGCATCTCGACAGGGGCAGAAATCTGATCAGCAGCCAAGGGTATCCTCAGAGTTATATCCAAACAATGGTCCAGCTTGAGGATCTCATGGCTGAAAAGGCAAAGAACAAAGCCGAGCAGAAGAAAATGAGTAAAGAAAACAGTAAAGCGCTCATTCGGATGAAGGGAAAATTAAAAAAAAGCAGTGAAGTCGTCCAAAAGGAGATGCAGCAGTACCGCGAGCATCCTCCAATAAGTGAGGAAGAGAAGAGCGAAAGTAGCGATGAAGATGAAAGCGAGGAAGAAGATGAAAGTGAAGAAGAATCAGAAGATGAAGCATCTGATGTACAAAGCAGTGAGGAAGAAGAAGTCTCTGCCGTAGATGAAGAAGGCTCTGACGTTGATGATGAGGTGCGTTTAGTCTTCAACGTATCGCAATATATAGCGATGGGATCGAGGTTGTACGAATGCACGCTCCATCTCATCGCCGGATGGTTACAAAACTATCCTATTGCGATAGTAAAATGACAGAGTTTGAGGTTCTCGTTCTGCTTTTGCCTATGAACGAGTAATTATAGAACTGTCACACAAAATCTATCCTCTATTGAATTGCTCCTGACGTTCGTTACATTATTGTAGTCGGAACTTGGTGGCTCGGATGATGAATCGTGGCCTAGCTCATCAGAATCCTCTTCATCCTCGGACGAAGAAGTCGGACAACTCAAGGGACGAGCGAAATGGCTGAAGAAAACGCCTACAACTGCAAGCACAAAAGTACAAAAGGCCAAGGTTCCCAAAACCGCGCGAGATAAAGTCCGACGAGCGAGTCTTGACGAGCCCAAAAAGCTAATTGACGAAGAATTGAAGCTCACAATCAGTCAGTTCGATGCCCGAATGAAGGAAGCAGTGTCAATGAGAGGGAAAAAAGGCACTGAAATCGCTGAACAGATTGCTCTACTACGCACATTAGCCAATTATTCTCATCGTCTCGGTCCTGCTCGTCAAATTGTAGCATCGATGTGCCTTCTCGGAGCGCAATTGTTTGACGCTTACAACAAAATCGATAGTTTTATGTCAGCACGTGCATGGCGATCAGCGTATACACATCTCTCCGATACATTGTTGATTCTTGAGCAAAATCCTGGCTTTGAGCTCGCTCCTCTCAGTATGGAAGATCAGGCAGACATCACCAAAGCCGGTCGTGGTGAAACTGAAGTCAAAGAGGAAGATGTGAATGACTATGTGGATCCATACCCAAAGGCGAATGAGCATGGAAAAATCAAGGTTTCTGGTGATCTAGTGGCCTTTATCGAACGACTATCGGAAGAGTACACCAAGAGCTTGCAACAAACAGACCCACATACGAGTGAATACATATGTCGTCTTTTCGATGAGAATTTGCTGACAAAGCTTGCTGCTCGTGTTCAACAGTACTACGATCGTAAATCTGATCCTGCACGAGCAGCAGTAATGGCACTTGTGCGGACAGAATATGTTTGTTACAAACATGATTCCATCGCGAAAGCGTTGCATCTATCTCAACTGAAAAGCGAAAAGTATGGAGACCCAGTCCATATTCATCCAGGATGCAATGGCTCTAACTCTGCGGCGATTTCAATCGAGACCTACGACCCAGAGACTCGGCATCCAGCGTCGCTGTCTGGCCCTCTTTCTGTCAGCGATGAGATGATCGATACAGAAAAGAAACTTCGTGAACTGTGTCGGTATGTATTTAAACATGGCGATATTCGAGCCAAGACGCGTGCGATGCTCTGCCGGATTTATCACCACGCATTACACGATCGATTTCATGAAGCCCGCGACTTACTCCTCATGTCGTACATTCAAGACAATATCAACCAAGCTGATATACCGACGCAGATTTTCTTCAATCGTATGATGGCACAAGTTGGTCTTTGTGCTTTCCGACTTGGTCTTGTGAAAGAAGCGCATGCTTGTCTGACAGAGATTTGTACTGGAACACGTACAAAAGAACTTCTGGCCCAAGGAATGCAATCCTTTCGCTATCAAGAACGGGATCCCGAGCAAGAGAGACTCGAACGACGGCGTCAAGTTCCACACCACATGCATATCAACTTGGATTTGTTGGAGACTTGTCACTTGATCAGCGCCATGCTGTTGGATGTCCCGAGTATGGTAAACCCTCGCCTATCCGATCGCAAACGTCCCGTGTCAAAAGCCTTTCGAAAATTACTTGCATTTCACGAACGCCTGGTCTTTCAAGGCCCACCAGAGAATCCTCGAGAACACGTGGTAGCTGCTGCAAAGTTGTTAGCGCAAGGTTCCTGGAAAAAATGCGCCGAGCTTTTAGTGGGTCTTACCGTGTGGGATCTTTTCCCTGGTGCTGGTGTTTCTACCAAAGTACGCGAAATAGTGCAGCAAAAGATCCAAGTGGAAGCTTTGCGCACATATTTGTTAGCATTCAGCGAAGAATACGAAACAGTTAGTTTGACTCGTCTGATGGAAATGTTTGAGCTTGACGAAAAGATGGTGCATAGTATTGTGTCCCAAATGATGGTCAACGAAGAAATTCAAGGTGCCTGGGATCAATCTTCGCAATCCATTGTATTCGAACGGGATGAGCGATCGAATTTGCACATGTTTGCTTTGCAGTTTTCAGACAAATTGGCATCACTTGTGGAGAACAATGAGCGTCTTATGGAGCTTCGAAGTGTGGGTACTGTTTCGGGCAAAGATGATTGGAAAAATGCGCGAGAATCCAATTGGTCTCGCTCTGTTGGTGATCGTGGCCAACGCTCCTCTCAGCAGAACGGAAGAAATTGGAAACAAGGCTCTAGGAATCATCGAGGTACCGGGACGAATGTAGGGCGGAGAGGCCAGACACGCACAAGGAACACCCATTCTGAGAGGTAGAGTGATAGTAGGAGCCTTTATTTCGTTCCTATTACCGCTCGCACACGGAAGGATGGAGTCCGATGCGTAACTGGAAATACACGTGCTTTCTGGTCCAACTGTCATTATATGCTCATTCCTTTGCGTTGTGAGCTTCTTACTCTTATTACGTTTGCGTGACGACGCACTCTCTTACCTGCACTCGGTCTAAAAGGGTGTTTTACGACAGCGCGGTGCTCAGGGAGCTGCCGTCACTGAAGGCGTTGAGAGCATGATCCTATGACTGACGCACTTGACCCCATCGACGAAGCTTCTACGCAAAGAGCCTGAATACGGGCCCCACACCCGGCGGATCGTCTACTGTTCAGGCCGAAGGCTTAGGTCGCTCTTCGCTGGACTGTGCCGTATTAAGGATTCCCTAAACTGACTTTTATCGCTGGAAGTGTGAAGCGAGATCATATAAATTAAGAGCAATTATCTATCCAAGTCTTTTCCCAGTTAGCTCGATCGTAGGTCCACGGCCATGCAAAGCACCCAGCCTTGGATGTAATCTCGGTTTTGTGGTCGGTGCGGATGTTGTTAACACGAAAAGCGGATCCAAAACTTCCAGCTTTGTCCTTGTTGGAGTAGCTAAGAATGTTCGACTTGCGGCAGTGGTCATTCTTATATTCTTGCTTGACCTCGTGATTGTCACATCATCTCGTCTTTGCATGTTTCGTGAAGGAAGTGTCTCAATGAATGCATGGAAATCGCTTTTGGTCATAAATTGCTTGGTTATTTCTATCAATTCATCTCTCAAATCATTCACATTACTTTGCCAATCCATTATGAAATTGTTCACAATTGTAGATTCTTTTTTGGGATTCAATGCTGAATTTGTTTCGCCATGGAATTCATTCAATTGTCGTCTGATATCAGCGAGTGAAAGCTCCATGTCCACCTGCTGCTTCTCGAGTTGAGCCACTTGGAATAGCAAAATTTCTTCGACTTCAGCCCGAGTCCCCATGACCAGGCCGGTGTCATCGATTGACCCAACAAAGTTGGACAATGTATCACCTTCCGATTCTGCATCCACATTTTGTCGCATACTAAATCCTTCATTTATTCCTGGGTCGTGCTTTTGGGCCCATGTAGAGTCGAGTACTTGTTCTTCCTCCAAGTCTACAGCATCTTGTTGAGAGGCCTCACCGCTTGGATCCACCAATGTGTTGTCGAGGGGCGTCCCAGCTGTCGGGTTTGTAGGCACCTGCGATTCGGCAGGATTTTTAAAAGCTTCGACAGAAATTGCCCGTTGAGCTGCACCGGATACTGTCTTCGCAAGCATCATTGCTTTGATATGATGCAGATGCTGACCAAGAGCGACTTTTGTTGCTAATTGTGGCCACTCTGAAGAGGGTGGTTTGACTTGAATATCCATCAGCTTGCACGTGATTGCATCGCACGTTGCATTAATTCTGGAAAAACGTTCGTCCGCTTCTCGGAGTTGTTTCTCAACATTCTGGTAGAAAAATAAAAATAGTAAGTAACCTGACAGATGAAACAGATAAATATCACCATTGCTGTTTGCTGTAGTTCTTCCTGAAGCTTATGAACAAGGCCTTGCAGAGCTTCCGATTGCTCACTTGTTGTGATAGCGTCAATATGGTATCTGCATTCTATGTGGGGAGGAGGTCTATCCGGTTGGCAACTTACGCCATCGCACGATTTCTCCTGATCATCAGCTAAAACCTCTATTTCTACTTGTTTCTCCAAGACAACATTGTTTCCAGTCTGAGCTTCTTGACGCGAGATAGCTGAGTTATGTGCTCTAAAATCAGCAAATTGAGCCTCCAGTGCTTTCAGTCTTTCGAATATATCTGACAATAATGTGCTTGATGCCTCAGCATGACACTCGAGCTGATGGTTAATGCGATCCAAAACACTCATTGAGTGATTTCATCCGCAGAATTCGAATTACAATGTAACCGCATAGAGGTCGAGATCGAAAGCACAAGCTTTTTATAGAGTGAACGAATGGTAAAGTCGCGTTTATTATTTTGGCGGACACTCGGAATGTATTCATACTAACGGTTCTAAATCCATTTCCAATGTCGAAGTCGGATGCGCTAAATCAAAGCTTTCGAGCACGTGAGGATGTAAGACACCAAAGGTTCCCAGTTGCTTTGTTTTTCCAAAGGAATGCAGATTCACGTCCGCACAACGTCCTTCAAAGTAGGTTTGATGAGAGGAAGGGTCGATCGAGTAGTATTCGTCGAGCTTGCTCACGATATCTGGAGCTTCGACAACGTTACGAAAGCCAAGTAGTAGCATGATGCGGTCAACCAAACCATGGATAATCTCAAAGCCGTCTGTGAGACCGGTGTATGCTGCACAAATTCGACGAACGTTCGATGCGCCAACATCTGAATTTGGGTCCAATAGCACCACATCCGAAATCTCGAACAGTTTCAACCCGTCTTTGAACGACAGCGACTTGTTGTTCTGAATCGTTTTCAAAACTCCAGGGATCAGTGACGTTCGAACCACTTCAAACTCGATCGTTGCTGGATTCCGAAGTACGACTGCTTTTGTGCCATCGTCTTTTGTGTTCAGAAATTCAAAGTTCTCATTATGGGAGCATAAGCCGTGCGTGAGCAGCTCCATGAACCCTCCTCTACTGATCTCTTCACGCAGTTGATCTGTTAATTTATTTAATGGCTGAGGAGCTCCGAAGGTCTTTGTTTTTGGAATTGTATGGGGAATGTTATTAAAGCCGTACGCGATACCGATGTCTTCGATCACATCGATAGGGTGTAGAATATCTGACCGAGTTGGTGGAATTTGTACTACAAGCTTCTTTCCGCAGTCATCCACCTGAGCACATAGCTGCATCTTGTCACAGAGTGCGCACATTCGCGCTTCATCTAGCTCCAAAGGCTCTCGTTGACCAAAAAGCATTGAATATACATCTGCGATTGCAACATACACTTGCCGAGTCTCCAAATCTGGTACAACTTCATCGCAAATGCTATCGTCTTCATACACGATTTGAACAGGTTCGATGCAGTATGGTGAATCGCAGTATTGCGAAAACATTGTAACCATAGTATTCAATACAATCTTAGCCTTTCTCAGATCCGTTGCAGTGCATTCGATCAAAATATTCCGAGTCTTTACAGAGATTTTCGAATGCTCGCCGTTGATAATAGGAGGAAGTGACAGGACAACATTCTTGTTGTCCAAAACCACGGGGTACACTTCTTTATCATAGATAATGTCTGTATATGGCTTGAGATGCTTGTATTCTGGATTGGTTCGATACACATCCAGCAACGTTTTCGCATCATAGGAATGCGACTGACTTAATGGAATAAACTGTATTTCTCCTGGTGGGAGCGCCTATCGATATATATTTGATTCATATTTTTCGGCTGACTACGCAAGCGACTTACTGTGTAGGTAAATGGTCCTTCCACTGTGTCCAAATCGTGAGTACCGATGGCTACCAGTGTTCTCCGGCGGCAGATATTTTGATGCAGCTTATCCTGCAAATCGATGAAGCTATCATAACGTTCCTGCGTGAGCTGAACATTGTTGAGGACAGCAGCCACCATAAAAGGCCGAACGAGCTACAACATGAACATTGGCAGATCGAATGCTGGTATCAAGAAAGTAGAGTACCTTTGTGGTCGCTTTGACACGAAATTGAAGAGGTTCTCGACCGAAGGAATTTTGGAGCGAATAAGAAGGCGGGTTCTCGAGATTCATGAAAATCCTCAAGGCTCTCGATATGCCTTCCAAGCAGAGAAGGTCAATGCGATTTGCAGGAACGTCGATTTTGTACAATACGGATTCTGAATATTGAACGGTAGTATCTTTAGTGTTTTGCGCTTCACGTTGTTTCAATTGCTTTTCATTGGTTATGTCATCCAGCTCAATACCAAATTCAAAGCAAAGGTGATCAAACTCTTCGTCCGTAAACTCTCTACCAAATGCTTGGAACAGCAGATCGCGTTGCACCGAAACAGTTGGCATCACAAATCAATTATTGGATGGAGATGCTAAAAGGGTTCTCAGGCCGGTATATTATTCGGGTCATAACAAGCTGACCCACGTTACTTTTGTAATATGGAAGTCACCGAATTGATCGAGCAAATGAGAGAAGCTATGGCGCTGAGTATGAGTAGAATCCACGCCGACAATTTCCTTATATCCGAATTAGGCTTGTCTCGAATCCGAATGTATGATGCGCACGGCAAGATGTACGAAATCAACAATCCGATAAAAGAACCCATCACATTCCACACAATAGCCACATTTGAAACAATCAGAGCCATAACAACCGCACAAGTCAACAAAGCGACAGTTGATACAACATGATAGGCCGGCCAAGGCTTCGACGTGCTGGGTCCATTGAGGCGCTGAAAGTCCGGTCGAAGCAAAGCCAAATCTTCATCTCGCTCATATAAGACTCCAAAGCGCGAGTACTTGATTAGTCGAGACAGATTACGGCGACACGGTTGCATCAATAATGGGAAATTTAGAAAAAGTGTTATAAGTAAACCGAATCTTCCGACATTCACGAGTGTATCGGTGACAGCAAACATATTCAGAATGTTTGCAGGCACTGGTCGCGATGTACGATAACCTATTATAAATCCCAGTGTTCCTACGATCATGTAAACGATCGATGTCGAGAAGATTGTTAATCCAAGGATCTTTTTTAGTCTTTGTCGAGTTGGTTTCCGCAATTCTCGATAGATCGGAAGTACATTGAATTGTCCCAAAAACGCAACGCAAATTATCGGGAATGCGAAGAATAAATTTGTCCAATGTGATGGAAAAAGCAGAATGTTCGCTTTCTCTCCTGACAAATCCATCTCAGCATCGGGTTTCGAATCTTCAGTGTTTGGTAGACAAATCGCACGAATGCCGATTGTTACAAGCAATACCGACATTGATAGTACGCTGCACAGCGATGTGAAGTGTAGCGAGTCCATAGAAATAAATAATAATAGCGGCAAGATGCATATAGCACAGAGTACCAACGAGATCATGATCTCTCCTTGGATCATTTCTCGACCGAATATGTAGTGTGATGCCAATGATACGACAAGATCTCGCATGAGGATCACATATCCTACCATTGTAAGAAACGTAAGGCAAACCAATAGAAGCACAGTGATGAACGCTGCCCAAGGCCCTAGCGCTTTCCTGACAATATCCTCATAGCTGTTGGCTTTTCCGCGTCTACTGCAGCTGACAATTACATAATAACTAAAAGTTGATGCAATCGCGCTGGTAAACAATAGAATAATTGCCGGAATTAGCCCGCATTTTTCAAAAGCAAAGGGTAAGGAAAGAATTCCACCACCGATCATTGTACTAATTAAATTAAAAACGGCAGAGCTCACTCCGGCGGTACGACTTTGACTGTTGGGTCCAGGTGAGAAGTATTCCATACTATAACGTGCATGTTCGTATCGATACAATCCTGAGGACGCCATATTTCTCCACTAATCGACTCAGTGCGCGGGTGTGGGATGGTGTAAGCACACTAATAATGTCCTGGAACCTATTTTTGCACCTTTTGTGTGCACATTTTCATGACGTATTTAGCTGCATCTCGGGGCACATTGTGGGGTTTCTCTTTGACCTATACGTATTCGCTGTATCAGTAATAAGTCGATATTGTACTAGCATACGTGTTATACCAGCGATGTTGAGTCCAGATCTTCCATTCCTGCAACGAAGTAATCTTTTTCCGATGCAAATGCCGCAGATGCTTGATTCATTCTCAAGCACACAGTAATCGAAGCTTGATGCATAAATTCGTGGATGTACCGGTCTATAGAGGAAACATTGCACAAAATCATCAAGATTCAATGGTCAGCATGCGTTACTAGGCTACTGAAGTATTTTCCGCGCTAATTTATGTATTACCAGTAATGTTTTCCGTTGTCTCGTAAGCGAAACAGCTGAGCGCTTCGCGGAAGGAGTAGACCTCAGCTGCATAAGGTCCATCGTCACGTCTAATTATCATAGATATTGATTGACGGAAGTTAGTTGCATGACCGCTGATTTTGCTTCCCGCATGAATGGACCACTTTGACTTTGTACTCTCTGTGGCGTCCGGTCATCGCACAATTACTGGTTCTTGTCGTTCTGTTGCAAAACTTGCACAAGACAAATTTGAAATATGGTAGGGTCTCACACGATGGGTAGTGTGTGACTTTGACTTAGAGACATAATGGCTCACATATTGTGATTTTGTGTCGAATACACGCGAGATGGTAAAGTCGGATGTGGCACCGATTCATCTTGCACGTGACTGAATAGATCAAGCTCTTGCTCACTTTGCTGGACCGTATGAAGTCGAATATCTCCGAGGTGACAATCGCATGGAATTATTATGTGACAACCGTTGATCGTAGGACAATGAGTGTTAATGACCTCGATCAGGATATTTGCATTTATACTACCAAGTTATTTCTCAGCTACATTGTATATCGAGGTGGGTAGGCATCTATCCCTACGACTTGCGAGTACATTTGCCATTGAGTTATAAGGGGTTCCCACGGATCTAGCAAAAACGATGGTTTAAACCATGCTTCTTTCCTAGGAAAACTAGCGACAGCATTTCCTTGTCCGCTGTTTCCAAGCGAATGCGTAGCATGAATTGAGGCTTCCATTTCTCCCCACGGATTCTCAAGAAATGAATGCTTGAAATGAGAGTGACCAGCATCAGGAAGCTGATCTTTTTGCTTCTCGTAGTTTCTCGAGTACTTGGAAAATTTCGGTCTCTTCCCGTAATTCTTTCGTCGTCGAAAGTCTAAACCATTGTGGCTTGCTCGCATCGTGCTCGGCTAATGTAATGTTGCTTACACTATGACAAGAACGACGGTAAGTTCATGCATCGTATTCGTAGCACTCTCGAATATGCAAAAGCGTGATGGGGCAATTTGAAGCAATAGCAACAGACTTGGATCATAGCAAAGCAAAAGCAGCACATGTAAAAAAATCAAACGATACTCAGCAATGTACTGTTTTTTCGTCAAAAGTAGCACAGATCTATCGATGACGGGTGATAGAATGCGTAATAGCAATAGAATGGATATATCTCACTTCGCATTCACCGGCGACATGCATTGACCGTTGCTTACGCACAGGTGCCATGTAAAGTATCCACTTTACCATACAATTGAACTATGTGGCTGGATGTAACAATTCCCCATGATGACTTCTTCCTCATGCTCTAGTTTGCATGATGTTGTGTCAATCGGGTACTAGGTAGCTTGTAATGGATGCCCGTGGTGGCTTGTCTACCGCTCCGTCTAGATCGCATGGACCTAGATAGTGTGCAAATAAGACCCAATTTTCACCGAGATGATTTCCGGATAGCATGACATACGTATCAGACAATACTAGAGTATTCACAAGGTCGAGTGCGGATGCCAATATGATATTGTTTTATATGCAAGATAAATCAAAACGAATATCTAGTTTGTGCAACGGTGTAAACGGAGAATTGCTACCTCCCATCTAGGTTACCAGGTACTGATCCAAACTTTCTCCGGAAATTTCTTCTATCTGCTTGATGACATATTGACAGGTTTTTGCTACTTCGCTGTCGTTGTCTTCAAGCAACTCTGACAAAAACGGCAAACTCTCTGGAAGCATCACCAAGAATTCATCGCCAATGATTTGATAACATTTTTCTATCGTTTTCAAGCTTGCAAGGCGTACTGATCCACATCGGCTTCGTGACTTTAACAGGACAGCATAGTGTAAGGGTTTCCAAAGTAAATCGTCCTTAACTGCCCAAGCCAAGTGCACTATGCAGGGTACGACTGATCCGTAAATGACATCTTTACGCTTCTGGATAGACGTGGTCAAGTCGCTCACAGTCAAAATATCAAAAGTGTCCACAAGAGACGTCATAATTGCATGGAAACGATCAGGAGTCACAAATGCTTGCTCCTGATCATGCACAAAGCAACCATCAAAAGCTTCAGTTGTTCGTTGTAATAATAGCAGATATTGCTCTCGAAGAATTCCACCTGTACCAGAATTATCGCTTGCACAAGTACTTGCGGTAGTGATCACTCCATTTGATAATTTGGCCTTTTTTGTAGCTTTCGGTTTTGACGCTTGTCCGTTTGCAAAAAATTCATCCTCGCTTTCGCTGTTACTTTCGTCCAGTGAATGCTTAAGTCTCAACACTGATAATACTTCTTGCAGTGTTGAATTTAGCATGTGCCACGTGTGTCCAAAGTATGGGACGATAATTCCTCGAAGGTGCTCAGTAAGCTTCGACAGCAACCGAAAAAAGGTAAGTCGGCGAGACAGACCGGAATCACTTTGCGTCCACTCGATGAGCTTGATAAAAAATGGTTTCAACTGCTTCTCGTTCAGCTTGAGCACAAACTGCACGAGACACTCTAACGTTTCGTGTTCTAGTACATCCAGATCATGCAACACGATTCTATGCAAATCATGTAGTCGTCGCAAATCCATGACGGTGACATAAAATCGTGCAAGTAATGGCAAGTGCTGCCGTACATTAGACGTTGGTAGTTCTGTCACTATGGTCGACATCATTGAAAGTAGCTTGAGCATCGAAGCATCACTTGACGTGGCAATGGTAGCCTGGAGAACCGGGCCGGTAAGAGCCGGAATCACATGCCGAAAATCCACATTGTTGATAACGTTTCTGAATGCCGAGTCCAGTATAATTTTTGTGCTGTTTGAGCAAGTGGAATCGGTAGCGAGTAACGATGGAAGCAATAGACACTGGATCGTTCTTGCCAAGTACGGGGTCACAAATTTTGCTACTTTGCTAGTGAACGTCTGCAAAGCTCGTAATAAGCACTCGAGAAATAGTTGTAAGCCGCTGTTCGAATTCCCTTCTCGTAATTTGAGCTCGCTGACCTCAATTCCAAGCAAAAGCTGAGGAAAAAATTTAGGTAAAAATGGAATGACTAGAGGTCCTGTTGCGTCGCAAATCGACGCAAGGCATACAAAAGCACACCCAATGACCTGAACATGTTGACCGGTCTTTTTCGCTTGGTTGATCAGACTTTCGAGATCGACATCGAGAAATTTCACGATACTTTTCAAGACGCAATTAAAGTTTTTCTGATATTGTGGATTTGACGCAAAATTTCGAGCCAATATATCCAAACTGAGCAAAGCAACTTGAATGGTTGTCCACGCCTCCACATTCAATGGTATCGAATGGTGTTCACCGCTGCACTCTTCATTTACTTGCGTCTGCAGAATCTCATCAAGCTCCGGTATCATCTCCATGTACAAAAGTTCTTCGATAGGAGTCAGGTCGTTTCGCTTTTCTTCCAAACGTGCATTGAACAACTGCATAGCCTTTTTGCGAACCATACTATTATCATGATGTAGTAGTTCCCCAACAAGCGCCAGAAAACTTGGTGTGGATAATAAATTTTGTAACGCGGAGACAATTTCCATGACACGATTTCCCAAATTGACCCAAAAAATTGCTATCGTCGCATCTCGAGTACATATTCGTTGTCGTGTGACGCGTCTGTAAAAGAGCAATGTCGCTTGAGCAAGCTGCAGGTACTGACGTTGTAATCTATGACCACTCTCGAAATCCCCTTCATCTCCCTCAGAGGTTGCCCCGGCTTGATCTGTTAAAGTCTGGAGTTTCTCATCTGACAAATGCACCAGCACATAATCAATCAATGACTGCTCCAAGACGCGAGTTTGGTTAGGACTAGCTGGCAAAAAAGTCATGAGTTTCGCTGGCTTTGACTCACCATCTTCCATATCGTTTTCTTTCGAGTCTTGATCCCTTCCATTCTCATCGCTGCATTCTGCGAGCTGCGGTAGCAATTGGTTGCAAAATCCAAGAATTGCTCGTAAGGACTCAATTTGATTTTCCACATCCCAATCACTTAGGACCGCATGAGCATCATGTAAGAGGTCCGCAAAGTTCATCGCAGCGTCCGCGTGGACAGCGTGCTCAATCAGGATAACCACAACTTCAGAAATACAGTCCTTTCCAAGACACCCCGTCAACGTCTTGAATAATTGCCTTCGTCGAAATACCTGGAGATCCTCATAATTATCCACAAATAAACGAATATAGTCCGCAATTGTGATCGCCCTGCTTCCATTTCTGGGCACCACATCAGCAGCATTCATCACCACATGAGGAGTGACATAAGTGATAATGGTTTCTAGCACGTGGAAGGAGTAGTCATCAGTATTTTGATTCGACTTGTTGCCTTTGACATCTGTTTCTGGATGCAGTATGCTCGGTAAAGATCTAAGGACGCTACCCGGATCTACGCTCACCAGGGCGCCGACGAAGAGAAGTGCATCATTTCGAGTTTGAACCGAGATGCCTTCTCTTCTGAGACATTGCAGCGTGAACCCAACGAGATCTTGTGCTTCTCGATTTACATCCAGTATGAGAGATTTTGATTTTTTACCTGGTTTTCTTTTCAATGTCTTCTTCTCCACAATTTTGTTCACAGGCTCCACTACTGATATCGACCCGCTTTTCTCGCACAAATGCCGTAGACAAACGAAAAGGATCTGAAATAGATATTGTGAGACGTTGGTGTGCATGTCTGCGGATGAAAGAATTGAGGCAAACAAATCTCTGAGAATCGCAAACATGCTTCTACTCATCTCCATATTACTGTCTTCTGGGCGATTTATAAGCTGATGTGACAAAATCTCAAGCAGGCACTCAATGTGAGCAAGATGGCCACCACCAGCAGTGGAGAATTCCCGAAGTAAATCCCTGTAAATCGACGAGCTCAGAGGCCATTGCTGTAGAACTCCTAAAGCTTTGATCGTCAACGACCCAAGTTCTGATTGATACAGCAATTCTAAAAGCGCTTTAACGAGGGAAAGTTGAGTACTGCTCGAAAGCATCTGGAATAGAGTTGGTACAAGCAAGTTGAGAGCTGCGGCTTGCAGTTCTGCAAATGGTCGATGTTTGCTGTCGGCTTTCAGAACAGCTAAGACTGCATTGCTCGAATGTTTGGTAAGTTGTCGCTTCTTTGGCACTCTCATGTAATGAGTCAGTAGTTCTGCTAAAACTGCCACTACATCTGTCGAATTTTGATTGGTGACATGTAATAAGCCTGCGAGAGTTTGCTGAAAAAAATCACTCGTCTCTGACCATAGAGTTTCCACCTCGACTTCCTTCAATAATTCAAGCATCTTGACACTAGCCTTGAAATCCTCGGGAGGATTAGAACACACAAACTGCACAAGTAGAGCGTAAAATCTACGTGCTGTGATCTTGTCGGCTGTGTAAAATGACCAAATTAATCGCCTAGCTGAGGTCGAGTCATACAAAATATCTTGTTTGGCATCCAGCAAATACGTAATGGCACTTTGATAAGTTTCAATGGTGGCAGCTTTATCACCTCCACTTCGTTTTTTAGAAGATTGATTGTTGCAATAATCCATCCACTGCTCCAGGCAAGAAATTGCGGATTGCCGAACGCCACCTTGTTCGTCCACTAGCGCGACCAATGCAACCGGTAGCGCATTTGTGCTCTCCAATAACGAGAAACTCTTCACAGTATCTGCGTGTTCAAAAGCATTTCGAACGATATCGATACAGCGCTTCGTAACAACGGATACAAGAATACGCTCATCTTCTTCGTCTAGCTCGATACCTATTTCACGAATTGAAGACATAAGAATGCTTGACTTGAAGCTGATGCGTGGTATGGAAGATATTGGAGCTGCTTCTGATGCCTTGTACTGCTTGAGAAAGCTGTAAAGTTGGGTTTCTATCACGGAAAAGATAGTCGCTGGGGCCGATAATAAAATCATCAAGCAGCTTTCGAAACGATTCTTAGCCATTTTTGAATACACACCGGAATGATCGATCGCGAAATTGCAGATAAACTTCACAATCGACAACAGAGATCCATTGTCTTTCTTATCTTGTTTTGTGGTGCAAATATGAATATATTCCTTGTAAAGCACGTCTTGGAATGCTCGATCTAGTACCACCTTGTCAGCTCCACTTAATATGTCTTGACGGCGTGAACATTCCAATGTTTCAATGAGAAGCATTGGAGACAATGCCTCATGAGAACCAAGTCCTAAATCGTCTTGACTGGCTTCTGAGTGTGCCCAGGAAAGACAGCAAGGTAGAAGTTGATCTACGTTTTCGGCTAAAGCTTTACTCAATACTTGAATGAATTGACTCCAGTTCTGCGAACGAGAACCGCCTTCATTTAGCCATACTTTCAGTGCAGAGCTGAATGGGTGCTCAAGTTGGCTTGTAAAGTCTATTATTTTGTTCACAAAGCTTTGCGATGAATTGTCACGAAAGTTTTGGCTTTCACCATCGGCCATTAAGCAAAGGTTCTTGTAGTGAGTGTTCGCAATTAAGCAAAGCAAATATTGGAGAATGTGATCATCAAAACGGTGTCCAGTGTGAGGTGCAAATTCTTGAACAAGAAATCCCAATAATGCATTTGCCACGTTCAGGTAATCAACAGGGTTCTTGTTAGTTGAACGTTCCTCATGATGATGTTGACAAGACTTCATTGCGAACTCAGAGCTCAAAAAGCGCTTGAGTGTTGGTGAAAGTGCTTGACAAACAGATTTTGGTGCGCATGTACGAAGTAGAAGGCCTGAAAGAATCTTTGAAGATATTAGTGAGTGTACAATATCCAGAGAATCGTCCTGCAACCGACGCAAGAGAATGTCTCCATTGTCGAGAATAGCTGAGAACTCTACTTGATCCTTTTCGACAACTGCGCTCTCCAGAGTTTTGATCGCTTGCAGACGAGTATTTCCAGACGGATGATCCAATGCAAGTGCTAATGAAGTGATTTGTACTTCTGCTGTTTCATGAGTATCGATTGAAAAAGGGAGGAATCGAGCTGAGTTGGGAACTTTAGTGAATGTCGCTGACAGGAACTTATCCCGTTGACCGTACAATCTACTATTTCCTTTCGAATGTGACGTCTGAGATTCCTCAAGTTTGACGTTATTGTGAAGCAAGATTTGTACGCCCTTTTCAGCCTCTTCCATATACTTACGGCTCAAAACTTGACAGAGTCGCGATATCGATGCAACTTTGCCATCAGACAAATCATAATTGGCTAGTTCGGCTTCACTGAAAAGCTTCTGAACCAAATCGTCTATAATCGGTGACATGGTCGATTTTGGCAGCACTTCGATCAAACACTGTGCGCTATCAAAATATAAGTCTCGTTTTCCACCCTTCTCCTCGATCGAGCAACCAGTGACATTAGTTAAAAACTCATACAGTATGCTCCGAGCCAGGTTTGAAATGTCGTAATTATCGGCAGCACTACGCAGAATCGAACCAAGATCAGGTATCTGAGCAAAATACTTTGCTACCCTTCTGTCTAGTACTAGTAATGGCTGAGTTTGAGATAGATGCGTCAAGCATAGTATTGCATGATATGAACTCGAACCAGATCCACTGAATAGAACAGTATGGTGATTCGAGGCGGTTCTTGGAATATGCTTCACAATTTGTTTAACCAAAGCCGATAATGTCGAAGCTGCGAAAGTCGCTCGAGAAGACAATTTTGTCAAGATCATGTATCCTGAAATTTGTAGATCCGGGCATTGTACTGCAGCGCATGTTCGTAAAAGTTGCGGTAGAATTTTTCGAAGGAGTGTTTCGCTAATTATTTGCGATCGTTGAACAACTCCTAGCACCATAGCAGTGTACAAGCTGATCAATTTCGAGTGATTGCTAGGAAGTGACGTGCCGAAATAAGAGTTCAGGTTGTTATCGTCATGCTTCACAGAATCTTTCGCGCAGGGATAGATGGCATCAAAGATGAACTCAATAAAAGAGGTGTCATCCAAAGCTCGTTGGACCAAAACATCGCGCACTACCATAATTTCGTGATCACCATTAGATGAATGCTTCTGAGTTTTCACCGAAAGAAGGAATTCCCATCTCGTATCTCGAATGTGTAATAATCGAAACATACGAGCGAAAAAAGGAGACTCGTGGTAGCAGATTATCATCGTCATGACGTCATCTACATTATAGCGATGTATCTCATATCGTCGAATCAAGAACTCGAGGACTTTGTGTGTCGCATTGAGTAAAAAGTAACCGCTCAATGCGTCAATGACGAATCGAAGCTGCGCGCTTAACTGACTATCTTCCACGCGAGTAAGGTGTGCTCGACGAAAGTGGACTCTTTGTCTAGAAAATAATTCTGCGACGTTATATTTTGTGTTCTTCTGAGTTTTCGAAGGGTCTTCCAAGAAAGTATCGAATCGAGCGTCGAGTTTTTGTAGCTCAATTAGGCCATTACATGCCATGTTGTAGATCATTTCATCATCCAGCTGAGCTGCTTCTCGGTGCTCGTACAAAAACGAAACAATGCGCCGTTTACTGCCGGCACCCTTTTCACGTAAGCTCTGCAGCTGAAGAGCGAGCGAAGAAGTCATGAGATTTTTAATTTGAATGTGTCAATTTGAGATTAATTTGAAGGTTTGTTGATTTTCAAGCCTGCAGCGCTTCGTATGCTGCGCTCGCATCCACCAGTTGATTGATAAGAAGTAAAGAAATACATGTTTTTTCGGTGCGAACTTAACCTTAGGTTTGTAATCAAATTGAGAGAAATGGACAAACAAGCAAACAATTGTGCCGCCTCTATTGACATTATAATCAGCTTATAGTCTGTTTTTCATCAGCATGTTTTTCTTTGGAAAGATTTGGGATTGTCTGTCGCAAACAAACAGAAATTAGTTATGATTATGACAATAGCGACAAGTCTTGAATACCAGGTCAGGTTTTAGAAAGAAATGCATAAAACTAGAACCCGCAAACAACGATCCCAATGCGCTGGAGAATAGAATAATGTACTGCCTGGAGCTGATCCGCATGTTGGTTGGCTGCATCATCTTGCCGATTGGCTGAATTAAGAGCTATTATGGCTTGATTGGCTTCGTTTTCATCGCTGATGCATGATGATTGGTCAGCTCCTAAGGTGCGCATAATAGGTCACAATGCGGCAATTCTCATGGAAAACGATCAGCACGTGTCATGCGCGCTTTTGCACCGCACATTATTCCGGATTCCGTCGCAAAAAATCAAAAAACCCATTCTTAAAAGTTGGACTCCCACTATTGCTATTTATCGTGGGAGGTTATATAAGCTTGACACAGGAAAGCTCAAATAGCTATCATCGCTACTTCCTGTCCTCCATCTCATTCTAGTTTTGCCGATAGTTTGCAAGCGGGAAATTTGAAGCCAGAGATATACACATCAAGAGTCAGTCTACTCGAGCTTTCGACCTTGAAGAAGAATACCGCGTAAGTCTACCGACAGATATAATTAGTTTGGCTCACGCAATTAGTTTCAGAAAATAACGAAGAAGCTGACAATGAATGATTTCGAGATCAAACCGATTCCTCGTCCAGACGAAGGAAAGAACAAAGAAATACAAAATGAGAAGAGACCAACCACGCAAGTTTAATCGAAATGCAAAGCGGGAAGAATACAATTAATCGTAAGAAATGCCAGCCACGAATCAAAAGACATCAGGAAATCGCCTATGAGTTATTTGGACGCTAGTACTTTTTTCCAAATGGATACGTAGAGCATAATTCGATTGCTCTAGTCGCTTGATATGTTCTGCTGCTTGTGCTGTCAACTGCTTTAGCACTTGATTCTCACGTTGAGAGTCTTCTTTTTGCTGAGCCTGTATCGTGATTGCGCGCTTCAATAACTTGTTTTCTTGTTGGTATCGCTCCGAGCGTTTTTCGATTTGCAGCGCATGCTCTCGCCATTTGGATATCTTCGCAAGAAATCAGTACATGAACTGTTGGTTGGACATGGACGAAGTACCTCTGGTTTTAATTTCTGTAATTCAGCTTCCTTTCTCAGTATGAATTGTTCACATTCCGTTCTAATTCATGCAAAATATCAGCATGTAAACCCTAACATTTGTACAACAAGACCGTAAGCGGGATATCTCTGCCTGTTTGACTTGTTCTAGATATTCGACTTGTCTCTGCGTGTATTTTACGCATCCTTTTCCATCGTCGTCGGCTTCGGATCGAAAGTCGATCGATCGACATCGTTTCTTGCACGACATTTCATAGCTTTCAGAGACGGATGGGAAGCAACGTTTCTTCAGTCCTTCTAAGTAGACTAAAATGTACATTTTAGAATCGATACTTCAGTAGAGCTTTATTGAACGCACCTGGCGAAGCGGCAATTGACGCCATTCTCTCCCTGCTTACTTGGTTTAAAGTTTGAAGATTTGAGCAGTATATAATTTGTTACAGTATTACTAACAACGCAGTTCCATCCTTTCAATGAGAAAATTTGTGTGAGATAATAATTGTGCACAAAATGTTAAACTTTTACTTCAAAGAAAAACAACTTAACACGTCCATTTAGACAATGCAAAAAACTATCAACACTACATCCTGGTAGCTTGTTTCATCGTACTCTTTTGCGTAGACATCATATCAGCCGCGGTGTCTTTGACCTTCTCCGCGGCAGCGCTTGCCTTGCCCAGCATTCCGCCTTCATCTTTGCCAAGTTGATTTTTTTGCTCCACCTTTTGAGTTGCCGACATTGCAGGCGCAGCGCCCATTACAGCTTCTTTTGCACTCATTGACGCCTCACTGACTCTTTCTTCGAACTGTGATACTAAATTTGATACGCTCTCTCCCATACCTGTACCCTCTTCGGACCCTGTTCCCTGAGCAGCGTTCTTGCCAGCCTCAGCAACATCCTGTGCTTTTTCTTTGGCGACTCCAGCAGTTTCTTGCACTTTACTCTTTGCAGAGTTCGCAGTACCAAGGGCCTGTTCTTTGGCAGCTCCAGCTGTACTTTGAGCCTTGTCCTTCGCAGCTACGGCTGTACCTTCCACTTTGTCTTTTGCAGCACTGGCGGTACCCTGAGTATGCCCCTTAGCAGTACCAGCAGTATCTTGGGCCTTGTCTTTAGCCGATCCAGCCATATCCTCCGCCTTGCCTTTTACAGCCTGAGCAGTGCCTTCAGCTTGGTCTTTAGCTGCTCCAGCAGCACTTTGAGCCTTGTCTTTAGCATTGTTGCCCATGTCTTTACCCATACCTGCTGCATCTTTGCCCTTTTCCATGACAGAACTCGATGCGCTTTGTGCCGTATCTTTTGCACTACCAGCCGCTTCATGAACGGTGTCTTTGGCAGAACTGGCCATCTCACCCGCAGGAGCAACGAATTCGCCAGCTTTATCTTTCGTTTGCTGAGCCGTATCTTTTGCTGAATCAATAGTACCTTGTACTTTTTCTTTGGCTGACCCAGCGGTGTCTTTCACTGTACCCTCCACCATCTGCACCGTATCACTAGAGTCTGCTACCATTTTCGCATGCTGAAGAGTTTCAGTCACATAATCTACCGTTTCCTGCACCATTTGAGCACCCTTCTGGATCAACCCGGAAGCCATTCCTCCTGTGACCTTCTGATCAATTGTCGACGCCTTACTTGTTACCCCCAGCTTCTCATCCACTTGATGTGCTAAACCAGTTACTCTTCCTGCTACAGCCGATGCTGTCGAAGTAACTCCAATCGTGTCATCTACCACTTCGGCAGCTTTCACTGCCTCACCAGTAGCAACCGCAGCGGTGTAGCGAACAGAATCAGTACTGCTCTTCAGCATTTCGGACAAGCGTGAAAATTGTTCGCTGGCCATATCGATAGCATCCATTGCACCTTGTCTTGTCGTGTTGACGACACTCGCTAAAGAGTTCTGTGCGGCTTCACCCATCGCTTGTTGATTTTGACCTCCTATTTTCTTATCATACTCTTCCGCTCCTCCACGTAGAGTCTCCATTGCGCGTTTCAAATGCTCCAATGACTTTTGTGCTGACTTGATCGTTTCATCTGACGCATCTCCCGACTGCTTTCGAAGCTCTTCTGCTGAATCTCTCAGACGATCCACCGACTTTGCGGCCTCGTCGAGTCCCTTTTCAATGACGGATTGAGCCTTTTCAGTGAACATATTACGAGCGTCGTAATCGGATACATTTTTTTTCAAGTGACCCAAATACGATTTTGTGGACTCGACTCCCTTGTCGAGCTTTTCTTGCAGGTTGTTAATTTGAGCTTTACGTGTTGCGGCCATCGTGTTATTTCGATTGTGTTCCTCAACGCTCAAAAGTATAACTGGACACAAGTCATTCATTACATTTTCTTATAGACGTATCAACTGTCGCGAAGATCTTGGTGGGAAGCAGTCATTTGAGACAAACATTAAATTTGAGAAAGAATGAGGGGACGGTGATACTTCTCTGCGACAAAACACGCTCTGCAATATCTTGACCAACGGTGCAATTTCAGCTTGGTACATTCCGGCAAAACATCGTGAACGAAAATCGCTAAATTGCTATCGCTGATTTTTAGGCTGAAATGTGCTACTAGTAGAGCATAAATAAAGGCTAATTTCTTGTCGTTTCCATAGTAGAGAACGCTCAGCCAAATTTACCAAAAAATCAAGTATTCTTGAAGAGCACCGCGTGTTCGATTTTGACATGTCCTCACCGCGCTTTCTCTCATCATATCATAATGAAGAAGCTGATACAGGAGCCGAGTGCCTTGGCATTTTTGTAATCTGTTGGAATACATACTTTTCTAAGATTGCATGCAGGAAGTACACATCCGAGTATTTATGACTGTAAATTGGGTCTGTCGGAGAAATTATAACGAGCTGGAATCCTCGTTCAAATTTGACTCGGAATCCGTAGACCCTGTCACATTGCAAAACGTTGTTGTAGGGTGTTCACGACAGGATAGAAAACTGGTTGCGCTTGCCATGAACCCACTTTTCCGTGGCCACCTCCGGTTATACTTGCGGCGAGTGTTATATTTGGTCGCCTGTTGTACAAGAGAATGCAGTAAATGGATCTGAGCGTCATGATATCCATCCAAGCTTGTGCTTTCCTTACGATCGACTGTCAGGAAATCGAACACGTAACGATTCCAATTGAGTATTCTTAAAACCCACTTATTCATGAGATCCTGCTGGGCAGCGTATAGCCAGAGCTGCTTCGAATCATCTGGCTGAGAAGTAGGTATACTTACACGATAGGAATTCAACGATTTTCGAGAAAACGGCAAATGGAAACAGAAGCAGTACATGGGATCACTTCCATGATCATTTTCGTCGACATCGCTTGCATCGTCTTCTACGCTACACTGTGTGTTATGCTGTAGCCGCCCTGAGCATCTCACCATCTCTTCATCATCGATCACAGCAGGTTTTGTTTCAGTCTTGTTGGTTTTAGTGTCAAGTCCCGACGTTGTAGCTAAAGTACGCAAATAAATAACATTCCAATCCTCCATTCTCTCGACTTCGATATCGTGAGCCGTTAATACGATATTTTCGACAAGATACTCTTTGTCACGACGATGAGCTGTTTGATGGGATGTATAAGCTTGTAAGTACCCTTCCTCGAGTACGTAATAAAGAAGCTGCGGTTTTGAAAAATCCTTCTTGGATTCACCTGTAAATTTCATAATATCGTCAACATCAAGCGACGCGTATCTCCAGAACTTATTCACATTCAGCTGAGAGGGTAATCGAATCAAATACCCTTCCATTGTGCCGTGCTCGCCCGAGCCTTTATCAACCTAGATTCGTCCAAAAATCGAAGAAATATATAAATACACGTATAACTGACTGCGTGAATCTATTTATTCAAAGGCGTAATAAGACTTCTGATTCTGTTACGACAGATGAGAAAGTCGAGGTGCTACTATTATAGGCGTGTTCATGGAGAGCATTTATGCTATTTACATCCTCCGGAGACACAGTTTTTGCTTAAAGAATCATGCCTGACGACAGAAAGCAGCCGATTTTTTCCAACGCAAATGACATAGAATGCACCATATGTGCACGTGCTAGGAGGGTACTCGGGTACGATGCAACAGTAAGCCAGCTGGAATTGTATTCCATGAATTCTGCCCTCGATGAGTACTAGTTTATACGAGTACTTGAGAACCAGAGAGCTACATCACTGGAAGTAAAATGTGACATGTATAAATTGACAGAGTGAATATGACCTAGAAAAAAAGGATGCACATGTTACGATGACATGAAAATGGAGGGGCTGGGAAGGGGATTCGTGTTCCAAATACACCCCCTTCGACCTCGTACGCAATACATTTCATCATTTATCAATTTGCGACTATCTATCTATTGGTCACGCAGTATAAATTTGTGATTTATGAACTCGATGCATTTCCTTGTTCGTTATAATGACATTTCGAACCGCATTGCTCCGCCTAAATGCGAAGAAGTGTCATTCGCTTGGCTCAGAGAACGTATTGAAGACCTTTTTCCCGAGCGACCACGATCTTGGGCGGTTTTGTACAGAGATGATGAGCAGGAAGCGATCACAATTTCCAATGATGCAGAACTGACTGAAGCGTGTCATGTTGCATCTGAAATGACGGAGGACATGCAGAAGGATGGTTTTTGCCTCTTCATCGTATCGCGACTGACGCTGAGAGATCATCTCGAAGAATTATCATGCAGTATGTCAAAACTAGCGATCACCGCTAAAGAAATCACACTCTCTTCAACATCGCGCTGTGCTGAAGTCGGACGCGAGACGTTTGTGTCATCCGCCTCGCTTACGAAAAGTATGATGCAGAAAACGAGACAAGAGATCGGTAGTCGAATCAGTCGCGTGCATCAATATGTTCGTGAACAGCGTTCACGATTCAGTTCACGTGATTCTATGGACTCGACCGACTCCTTTGATCAATGGAATGATAAGCTTGGCGATCCAATTTTGAAAAAGTATCCCGTCTTCAATACAAAAAACGCTTCCCAAACCAATGAGCAAAACACGCAGGACAATCAACTCATGAAAAACTCGGATCAACTAGATATCAAAAAAGAAAAAGACGAGGTTGCCGCTACATCAGCGCAAAGTACGCAAGCTGCTACAAGTGCGAGTGATGAAGCCACTTCTGATGCCGATACAGATGCTGAATCTGACGATGAAGGAACTAAGGAGAAATCACAAAATTTATCTCCGGACGCCATGGCGCGTAACCAATTGCGTAGAAGATGGCGTCAACAAATTGCCCTGATCCGTAATGTGCTACCTGAAGCCAACGTCGATGACGTTTGCCGCCTTCTGCAAACACACAACGGCAATGCGGAAGCCGTGGCGATAGCGCTTTCTGAATGAGCTATCTTGCTCTCGAAGGCATTGATTTGCTTTGTTTTATTATGTGATATCGATTCAAGCTCAAAAGTACTTTTCTTTAAAAACTATTTCATAACCTAAAGCTCGTATGAGGATTCCCACTATTAACGCTATGTGCCCCCAATGAACCACCGACCGCGCAGGTAGGCGTGTTATTGGCTTTCGCATGCCCAAGAGCAATCGACCGACATCGTGATGCAAAGTTCAAAGAACATAGAGACTCCCAGGCATTCCATTGCACCGGACTCACATTCACAAACATCAAAACTTTTGAGTTCCCACTCAAGGAATCCTGAAGGAGAAAAGTAAGTTTGGAATTTCGATAAGGAACGTGTTTACTATTTGACCCCAATGCGGATATCACGTCTCCCAGAGCTGATAACGAACGATTGATATTTTGAGCTTCTTTCAAGCGCTGCCCGCTTGCTGCTGTTTTACTCACACGCTCCGATCCAGCAAGATCAATCAGATGGAGTGTCGAATGAAGTCGTCGATTCTCAGACTTTAGTACCGTCTCGATTTTTATTGAGAGAACTAAATGTGACCTACTCGAGTGCTCGTTGATATCATGAGACCCTACGCTTCGGTGCGAGTGTCCCAATTTCATACTTGCCAATATATCTGCTTCTCCAAAAACTTCCACTTCCTTTAAATTCTCGACGTGAATGCCTTGCTTTCCAACACGGATGTCAAGACCCCTTCTGCCTGTATCCAAGCCAGTACCCAGAAGATCTATGATTGTTTCATTGTAGACTTCGAGTATGCTCAGCTTGATGCTACAGTCGACATTCCCGGTGGCTAGTCGTTCGCCGCGAATTCGGAAGAGCTCCTGTAAAGCTCGAAAATTGACGCCTTGATTATCTTCGCAGCCTTCCATTGTGTATGTTTTACCGGAACCTGTCTGGCCATAGGCAAATATGCAAACATTGAATCCGTCCAAAGCACTAACTATCAAATCTCGTGTTTGCTCGAAAACATCAGCTTGACTAGAGTTTGGCTGGAAGACATGATCAAATTCAAATACATGCTTCTGGACATACCCTGGGGATACAGAAGTATTCGCGTCAGTACTACCGTCATTACTTGTACCGGATCCGATATGTAATTCTAAAGCCTGTGGATCCTGATCACGGAAGGCAACAGCGAGGGCCACTTCTTCGGACTTGACTTCAATCGCCGAAATGGGTCGAACACGACAAAAGACACGAATGTTGCCTTGCAATTCCATTAATCGGTTGTGTAGCTTTCTGCGATTTCGAAGCTCTTGAGTGTAAAGATCCGCCGCTCGTTGTTTTTCTATCTTGAATTCTTCAACCAAAGCTGAGCTTGTTCGTTTGGCCTCCTCGAAACCACTGTCGTAAGCCTGTCGAATAAGGAGATCATGTTTCTCTCGCTGTTGTAACAGACTTGTGATCTGATTATTCGCAGCGATGAGGTCTGCCTTCTGAGTCTGGATGATGGACCGCATTTCGCCAACTTCAGACTGGAGTGTATTGTGAGCGAGCCTTGAAACCTTTTCTCTTTCCTCGAGGCTTAGGCGCAATGTTTTGGATGCCGCTTCATCTTGCGCCCTTATTTCTTCCAAATCTCGCTTTTCAAACTCCATGTGCTTGATTTTTGTTTGAAGCAATTTTATCTGCTCGATCAATTCACTCGTATGAGCTTGCACTGATTGTTCTTGAAGCTTTTGGTCATTGAGAATTTTCTCGGTTGTCTTTGAGTGAGCTTCAATCAGGCTTTTGCGTTCATCTTCGGCTTTTCTCAACCTTCCTTCCTGTGCATTCTCCTGCATTATCAAGGCTCCTTTCAGACAATCGATTTCAGCAGCTATGTGTTTCGAGTGCACAATGTCCAAGTCATTAGAATGAGCGGTAGGGTATGGATCGTTCGAGTCCGTCAGATCAGCTCTTCCTGTTGCTATATTTCCATGACGCATCGACTTGAGTTCACTCTGTAGGTGAGTTATCTCTAACATGAAATTCTTCGTTTTTGATTCTAGTTTTAAATTTTGCTCCTTCTGCTTTACGATCTCTTGTGATGATATGGCGAGTTCATTTTCCTGAATCTCGAGCGTACGATTCAAGGCGACCTGATCCAGAAAGAATGCTCTCATCAGCAAGGTTGAATTCGATGATGCGTCGTGAATGTCTTACCAGAGTATTCCGTAGAGCTGCATTTTGTTCTTCTACCTCTTCTAAAGTATTCTGTTCATCTTTTGAAATCTGATCAGTAAACCACCCGAGTGACTTCTGATTCCTTTTGATCGATGCGAACGATGAATAAGTGCTCAATTCACAGGTTGAATCATTATGCTGCCGGAACTTACGCGCCGAATCCACCTGTAGATCGGTATCATATCGATGATCTTGTTCGGAATTATAAAGTTGCTCAGGACTCCCTTCGTGTGAAGCTGTTGCATCCAATCTTTTTCTATCCTTCAAATCAAGATAAAGTTGACGAAATTGCTCATCACAAGGGTGATCCCAGCGACTTTCTCCGGTGATCTCGCTATAGTAGTAAGGTTCTCCACTATCAGTAGATGTCACTGCATGCCAGCCTTCCGGAAGCGGCGCGATCAAAGACTCCTTTGCGACCCATAGCAAATCATATTCAACTTCCGGATCAATACCCAGAACTGTAGCGTGTTCGATAACAGCAGCCTGAAAAAGCTCTGCATCTGCGATTTCCATGCAAGCTGTATCGTCATCTACTTCGATATTACGAAGCGCATAGACTGCATCTTCGTGAGGGTACGTGGTATTCTCCATAATTGGTGAGCGACTAGCATCTTCCCAATCCTGACTTGCGTCACCTTTTGAATCACCGTTCGCCTTGTGAACCAAGTGATTGGCTGTACGCGCGTTGAGCTCTGAAGTCCTGCTTTTCAGCGATTTTCCAAGTTCCCGACAATGCGATTTTTGATCTGTTGAGAGGTCCATCAAATCAAGGCGACGCTCATTGTCTCGCTCACGTTGCGCTGGATTTGTGTGTTGCAATGTAGATGGAGTCAAGCATTTTCTGTCATTCATTCCGCTCCGCGCATTTCCTATTTCTTGAGAAGCTACTTCATTAGTCCCAGAATCCATCTCATAATCATATACGTCTTTAGATGATCTCCAAGGTGGTGTCAGACTTCGCACGGTGGAAGCATCCATTGAGTCTCAGCATTCAGTAATAGTCCAAAGTAAAGCGGTCTCATATGTAATACTGCATACGTAAGGGCTATTAATGCAAAGTGATTCGTGACAAGTGACGAATCAAATTTCAATTTTAATCATCGCGCGTTACTACTCAGCATGACGCTGATGAGATGAAAGAATCAAAACTACGCAGCACAAGAACGCCACCTTTTCTTACACGGCTACATTCTCGACATGAACTGTGTTCGCAGTTGCGACGGAAAGAGATGTCATCGTATGGTCACTCTAAACTCCGAATGCATGGATAGCTGGCTATATGCAGAACCAAGAATTGCAAAGAAGTTTTCAAGCTTCAAATCTAATCCGACAACAGGATAGCAAAAATTACATTGTGTCGAGTGAGAGATTCTGGTTGGATAATAATTTAAGTGATTGCGGCACTAGTATTGCTTTTAAACGTCGTCAACGGACACTACCATCAAGTGTATACAGTGATGCCATTATTTTATTCAACGATAAAAATTAGATCTATGATGTCAAGATCGGTCGCGAGTCAAAGAGGTTGCGGCTTATTTTTGTGATTATTTCGACTAAAAGTCGAAGGACTACAACTTACTTACATCTCAATTTTGAGCTCCTCGGGGTACCGTACATCACACTCCTACAAAAATATGGCTTTGTCGGTTTTTTCTAAATTCGATGATTGACTCTGCGAATAAGATGTTCAGTCTGCCCATTATTAGCCAATAAATTCAGGGAACCGTTAAAATCCCCTCAGTTTAATATGATTAGATCTGCTGATCTGCTTCTCTCAACCGCTATACACAAGTTAAGCGAACTCGTAAATGGAAAAAAAGTGCTGACCCGTATCAAAGATCGTATGGTGTGTTTGAGTTAGTGCTTCAAGTCCTTACTCACTAATCAGTGAATGGGGCCAATTATGAATTATCATCTTTTTTGCTGGTTTCGATCGAAACTATCCACTTTTCTCTTTGAATACATGAGATAGTCCCGTGCATCCCCTGGTTCAAGCTACCTATTTGTAGTATATCAACCATGAAAGCTTGTATGGATATTCTCTTGTCCATCAGCTCGCATATTGGATAGAAATGTAGTAACACCGATGACCAATATTTCAGTATGTGCGACGACATCTCGAGTCTGTATTGCGAAATTGCTCCATCATAAATCAGCGCAATATCTGATATTGATACGCCCTACAAACCTCCTCTATTCTTTGTTGAAACTGAGAGTTTATCAACGATTTGACTTCCGTCTTTTGGAGATAACGTTGAAAACATCAACCACTTCTCTGTAGTCCTGAGCGCTTATTTCGCTAGAATTAGCATTTAAGATTACCACTGAGTCTTTCCTAGCAGTATATCAAGCATTCGTATTGCACTCAAGTTTTCATGTAGTCTTTCAAGAATTGTCGACAAAACAGAGATAAAAACTTGTGTCACAGCTCAATAGATGCTGCTAGATAGACGATAAACGTCTCTTTCTCCCTAAGCTGTACAACGTGGCTCCTTGCGACGACATTTCAAGTTTTAGCGCATGCTCAGCGAAATAATGCGTGAATGATGACAGAATAACAGATACCTGAAATTCAAAAAGGAAAAACCAATCACTGAAATTTGTAAAAAGTAAAACCAGAGAGCAATGGTGGAGTTGACCTTGACGTGTCTTATTCTTGGTCATGGAGCGGTATTTTCTTGCAAGATCGATCATGGTTGGCAAGTTAGCTTTTTGAAAGAAGAAATTGCGAAACAGATGGTGCATACATTACAGTGTGACCCCTATCAGCTGACACTTAATTTGGCGAAGAAAAACGGCGACTTTCTCAGGTTAGATGACGCTGCTCGCCCTCAGCTATCCAAGGAAGATTGCCCGCAGGAAATCAAAGATTCTTACATGAATGCGAAATCGTTCATGGATTCGCCTCTCCGGTTGCATCGCTTCTCTGATCAAAACGTTCAAGTTGAAGAAATCCATGTGCTGGTTCAGTTGCCAGCAAATGCTTGGAAACGTCAAAAAGTGCGTGAAGATATCACACCTCTTTATACGGAGAAATTGCGAGATGTGGACATGAGTGCCCTTAATACCTTCAAAAAGGTGGAAGCGTTTATCTCATCCCCCCTCCCTATAAAATACCCGACCGAAAAAAAAGATTGATTGATGCGTGGCCGGCGCTTTCCGAGCAATCTGAAGTCAAATTTATCGAAGCAAATGTATTTGAAAATGTTCTGAATCGACTTTTTACGTTTTCGGACGCTGAAAGTGCAAATATTCAATGGTGGGATATGCTGATTCGAAATCCGATTGAAGAGACGGCATCTATTTTGAAAATACCTCTTCTAGCTGGAAGAAATCAAATCGATAAATCTACTACGAAACGTTCAAAGCGACCAGACTTCCTACTGTGGCTGAATAATGTTTTGGTTATGAAGGGAGAAGAAAAAGGGCCTCTAGAGCTGGAAAAAGCAAAGGTCGAAGTGATTGCAAAAATGACAAAGATGCCCTCGCCCGTATTTGGAAAGATGCCGTTTCTATTTGCATATGCCGCGGACAATTCATGGGTGCAATTTTTTGTCATAGATCGGTCGTTAAATGTCAATGTGATATCACAGCAGCTCAATTTGACAGTTCTACGGAATCGCATCCGATGTGTTGTATCATCGATCAACATTTGTCGGATCCTCAACCATTACCAATCTCTACTACCAGACGGAATTTTGCCAATGTATAAGCAACTATCAAGAAGCAGCGGAAGTGTAACCCTTTACGAAGACCACTTGCTAAAAAAACTCAACCAAGACCCTTGCGATTTTGAATCAGTAGTGGCTATTTATGACGCAATAGGACGGAACCAAATTCAGTGTACCGTTCGTTGCGACTATGATAGATACGCACGAAAGTTTAAATTGCAGCCGGTGGGTTTTACAAAGCTACCAAGAAATGATTTGGAGCTGATCCCTGCGTTAATTTGCGTCGCTCGTGCTCTTGTTGGTTTGCATGCACTGGGATATGTGCATAGGGATATCCGCTGGCCAAATATTTTGTGTTTGGGAGGCGATTCCTACATTCTGATTGATTTTGAAAACGCAGGTCGCAATGGTGATCGGATGCCGGATGAATTGTTAGAATCGCGAGTACTCGACCCCTTGGTGAAGTCTGAGGATTACGGGCATGTATATCGGTCTTGTCATGATATGTATCAGTTTGGTCGACTGATTGCTGATACCAGCGATCCATCGCTAGCGCAATTACGAAGGAATTTGACGAGCGATAATGTTGAAGAAAGATATACAGCGGAAGGAGCGCTAAATCTCCTTTCAAACGTGCAAAAAAAAAGTACAAGATGATCGTCTGAATGCAATGATTTCGATCGGATCGTAAATCGCGGGTAAGTCTTTAGCAATATTTTGGTTCAAAGTCCGGAATTGTGCAGAAAACAGCAACAGAAATTGGTCAGGTTGTTCATCGAGCCATTTGAACTACCATCTTCATTTTTGCTTCGCATAATCAATGGTCATTGTCTTCTATGACTATAAACTTTGTTCTGAGCACCTTTGTGCTTGTTTCTTTGAAATTGGATTGTAGTAGCCCATTCTGGTGTCAAAATGGATCAATGCTGGTGTTGTCGTGATTGTCGCAGAATACGTCACGTAAATAATGACATCAGACGAGGCTCGCGTGATTGAAATCTTGTATGGAATTTTCTGAGAGTAGCGCAAAGAAGCTGACTCGAACGAAGCTTATTAGTTCATCTACTTCAGCTAAAGCATTCCCACACACCTTATTTTTTGTTGCGCTCTCAATTTGAGACTAATTACAATAGGTTCATTACCTTACCAAATTCCGGAGCGTTCCAGCTGCACAAAGGACTCGAACCCAATCCCGAGAACTTGACATCAAAACGCAGACGCACTTTCAGCAAGATGGTACCTCGTCTTGTGTAAAAGCACGTTACCGAGTTACCGCACGTAGAAATAACCGCATAGTCTCTAGCAACTATGATTTTGATGGATTGATATGTGATAGGGTATATACGGCCAATTAATGTTGACGATATCCTTGGACATTTGTCTGAATCTACTAGTTCATCGTGACATTCAACTACATGCTTTAGATGTCACATTATCACATTATAAAACCAGATCAACACTCTGTCTTTGTCGTAATGTCCACGACCAAAAGCCGAGCTGGAATCGCGGATCGTGCTTCAAAAGGCGAAGGAATCTTGGAGAGAAGTGATGCATTCGTTTACCAAGTGCGAATAGAATGCTGCCAGCTTAAAGTTTCAATCACATAGTTCTTCGATCAGAAAGCTACGTCAATTTATTCTGAGAATGTGAAACCTCTATTACTTCATCTTTGAGAACCAGTTATTTCCGCCACTACCGTCACAACTCCTGCGATTTTAGCAGTGTGATCCTCACGTTACACCAGCATATTCGGTACGAGCATAATGTTAACGACACAGGACCTCACAGCAATACGATTCTTCTGTATAACGAGCATTATTCATGCCTCTCGTGCATTTCTAATCGCCTGAGTGCTTCTTGTGTAAGCAGCTTTCGACTGGAGCTAATCGAATCGATAACCTACATTAAGACGTGAATATGAAAGCGCAGGAATAACAAGAAGAAGCGAAAATCTGTAACCAGCGAGAGTAACTTTACTGCCAGAATGACGGATTGCATGTGATCATATAGTTCAGCATAAATTAGGTCGATTTCTTTCAATGCAGAAAGAGCGTAAGCAAAGTTTGAAAGAAGCTTTACCAATAAAAAAAGACTTTGCCAACGTGTACATTCAAGTAGAGTTATACTTTCTTTTGGTGTAGACCAACCTCAGTCTAACTCATTTAGAGTTATTTGATTCGAGACATCATAGGATTTGGGTGTGATTGGATCGAAATCGTCGGTGGTGTTATGATCAATAAATCCACCGTAATACCATATCTCGATAAGAAAGCGCAACTGTATACTACCTTGTCCGAAAGCTAAAATTCGGTGAGCATTGCCATACTCAAAGGTGAACGTGCAATGGCGAAGGATAACCGTTTGCTTGGAAAGGTTGAGGTCACTGGCATCCCACCTGTCCCTCGCGATATTCCGCAAATCGAAGTCACGTTTAGAGCTGAAATGAACATCACATCGCCGCTGAGGAAAGACGTCTGTCGGAAAAAGAAATCCAGCGAATGATGCAAGAAGCTGCTATATTTGCTGACGAAGACAGACGAAATGAACAACGAATTGACGGGAGGAATGCAAAATCCTCTGGAAGGATATAAAAAATCAAGTTGACGACGAAGTGGCCGATGAAGATCGAAGAAGATGACAAGGAGACTGTAAGCAATGCCGCTTTTTTAGATGATTCGGACGGGGTAAAACAGAACCAAAAAGCTGAAAAGGGTGATTTCGAAGACAAACAAACAGAGGTGGAGAAGGTTCTGATTCAGTTATGTCTAAGCTGTACAAGGAGGAGATGGTGGCGGTACCTCGGAAGAGGAAAAAGACCCGGATAAATTATAGGTTCATAGATTTGGAGCATATCGATCCTTGCAGCTGGAGGAGAAAAAAATTCGATACAGGCTTCCAGGAATACTCAACCCGTCTCTCGAGTTATGTTCTTTCGGTTTTAAATTATGGAAAGGAGTCAGTTTGTCCTCTTGCACTCATTCGTGTTGATACCTCTTAAACAAGCTTGCTGGTCAAGAATCGCCTCCTTACCTCGTCACGAATGCATAGCTTCTTCCTGCTGCTGCTTTTTGATTGAGTTGCATTGCTCCTGGATAGTGGAGACTAAATTCATTCATAGCAGCTGATACGCTTGGAAATGACTCGAGGTCTTGTTCGAACGAGCTCTTGTTCGAGCAGCTGTGGTTCCTACAGTCTTGCTTTCATCCTCTTAAGGGTGGCCAAATTTTTGCCTTTTCCTTCCTGCTACTCGAGGGCTTTTTCACGTGAGCGGAAGGGGTGAAATTGTCTGTGAGTTACGGGGTTGCATACACATTGTAGTTGTGCGCATCGAAAGATTACAATGTGGATAGAGGGAGTCGACAGCTTGTAGGTAGACACAAGTAGTAGTGTAGCAAATGAAAACGGTTGTAAGATTTTGAAAAATGCGACGTTATGTTGTTTAAGCATTCGAAGATATTTCTTTGCTTCGTGTATGGCTCCATCTCATGGACATGTGCACTTCTTGATTCATATTTATCAAGCTATTATGACAGGTGGTAGCAAGAGCTCTGGACATTTGCAAAAGTCTTTCCTACTTCTTCTGCTGGAAGCATATTTGCCGTGGAAGGAAGCTCTTCATCCTTGAGAGATTCTACTTCCTTGGCCATGCGGCTGGTTCCATATTTGGAAAAGGCTTGATAAATTAGAAGCTTACTTCGATCAGTAAGAGACCCAACCGATTCGACGGCCGGACTTAGATTGATACCATAACGGACTTGTTCGACACATTCCCGAAATATTATCCAATCGTGGCCATCAAAAGGTTCCCGAAACCTTACTATGAGAGCGTTATCATTGGGCGAAACATTCATACAGAAAGAGAGACGTGGAACTCACCCAGGATGTACTTGAGCCAAGCTATAGGAGACAATTCATCAGGTCGACCATGAAATCCAAAAGTCCTGGATTCGAACTACTCGTGGAAGAGCACGTTGATTCAAGACGGATGGCTCTCAGTCTCTGATAGGTAACCAGGATGACAGAGCGCTCATATTCCTCCAATTTGGCCCAACTAAGCTTATTTATTTAATTGTAAATGGCAATTGGCGTGGGTACGCCCCCTTCTTGTACATCGCCTCCTTTGTCTTTACGTTATGATGCAATGTAAAACATTTAATCCGATGGTTAAATCCACTCAGCTTCTGTTTCTACATTGGGAATGTTTGAGCGAACTCGCTCTCTTCCAAAAGCGGTAATTCTGATCTTATGAGATTCTTGATCCTGTAATTGGTGTACGACGCAAGTATTACCCGATTATAGTGGAGTGTGATATAAAGCTAGCGTTATGATATAATCAATATAGTTTATGCTTTTGAACGGTCTATTACAATACAGCAAAAAATTCATTGGGCAGAAGTCCTTGCCTTAATCATGATACTGCTATACCTCTGTCAAGTTTCGGTTTTGCTCCTTAGTAATCCTGCTACGACTGTAAGCTGGCTGCTATAATTGTCAACTTTGTTATTCTACAAGACAATTGCTATCATTTCCTCAATCTGATCATTCTGGTTTACTTATTCTTGCAATTGCTTTTATCCCGAGGTGAAGTAGGTCTACTGCTCTGCAATTCATTCAAAAATATTCTTGCTTCTCAACATATCCAGCCATCGGAAAAGCGCTATATTGACAGGCACCCTTTACATCGTCATCCAGACGCTTCTCGGACATCCTATCCATTCTTGTACGGTCAAGCGCTGGTCGGTAGTCCAGTCGATGGACCTAGAGTTCATTCGACCATATTTAAATGATGGGAGCTGCTATGGCCACAGACAACACTACTACGGCCACCGACAATTGATTTAACCAATCACAGCTCACAAAATTGAATTGTTACTAAGTATGCCAGCCAATCGGGTCACTTGTATACTTTTATACACAAGCTCATTCACTAGATATCCGCAGCACTCTCAGCAGGCACGGACATAGAGAAGCAGCAGAACGAGCAATTCACCGCGCGGAAGACCATGGAAGAATATATTAATGTGGTAGCTGCTGCAAGTGGCTATGGAATCGTCACCAAGTCCTCATACAGGCAACGAGATGGACGACAAGTTGTTCACTACAAAGGCGATCGTGGAGGCGTAGATCGAAACCGTCACGAACTTGTCCAAGAAACAAGGGTTTGCAAGGCGAAAGGCAGTGCACTCATTGACTGTCCTTTCATAGGTGTTGGGCAGGAGTGAAAGGTAAAGCCATGCATCATGGTTGAATGAGTTCACCGAGAATTCAACGTTCTCATTAACAATCTTCTCCCAATTACAGACGGCACCTGGTCCTTTACAATTACATGCAACGAGCATGACCACGTACTTTGCACCGCCAGGACCGCTCATCCCGTTCACACTCGCATCTCGGAGTCTCAAGAGGAAGAAATTGCTGGACTCTTTCAGTCCGGTGTGAAAGTTAGGCAGGTTCAAACCATCATGCTAGAGCAAGGCCAGCAATTGCAACTCACTAAGCGAAAGCTCTGGAATTTGAAGCAAAAGAATGCAATTAGGAAACTCGATGGACGAGCTCCAATTGAAATGCTGTTCGAAACCTTCACGGACTTAGGGTTCGAAATAAATATCGAGAAAGATTCCGATGGCCGCATCACACATTTTTTCTTCGCTCATTCGAAGAATGTGGATTTCTTAAAAAAGAACTGTGACGTCTTGGTTGCTAGATTGCATCTATAAAGCAAGCAAGACGAGATTTTCTTTGCTCCACGTTGCTGGAAATACCATACTATATTCCACGTTCTCGGCGGCCTTCGTTTTCTTGAAGAACGAGGATGCTGACTCGTATGTTACCGCCATCAACTTTTTGCGACGACTTTTCCACGCCGACCATCAATCGAAAGTATTCGTTATTGACCGAGAGCTTGCTCTCATGAACGCTTTGCAAAGAATTTTTCCTTTGGAAACTATCCTGCTTTGCATTTGGCATATTGAGATGAACGTCGTCGCCAAATGCAAGATCCGTTTTACTGGAAAGAATGATGAGTGGAAAGCATTTTCGAAGGATTGGAGATCGGTGACATGCCATTTGTTGTTTGTGATCAGTAACTTTTATTCATGTTCTAAGGTATTCCTTGTTGTGCAGGTGGTCTACTCAAACGCGATCGCGGAATTCAATGAAAGTTGGGAAATGTTCCAGCTCATATGGACAGAACGTTACACGGAATCTGTGGAGTATCTAGCCAAGACGTGGATCGATCCCCACAAGGAAAAATTCGTTCGAGCATGGACAAATTTGATGCGGCACTTCGGTCACACAGTCCCTTCACGCGGGGAAGGTGCCCACAATGTCGTGAAAGATTCTATCGCAAGCAGCATGGAAAATCTGTTTGGGTGTTGCGAGCGGAACGTTCAGTCCATAAAAAGCTTTCAGATCGAACTCACCACAGAACTGGCGAAGCAGCCAATGAACATTATACCTTTCGCGCAGCCGACCCTACGTAGTGATATATTTAACATATCAACCGGAAGATCTCATATTACGCCCTTCGGAAAGTCTTTGAACCGGTTAGTTTATATTATTACTTTCTTCCTACGTGTTTTTTCCAATCACTTGAGTTTCGCAATGACAGCTGGAAAAGCTTGACGTCCATTGGCAACCAGCACGAAGCCATGCTCTTCTACTTTTTCTACCATCTGGGAGATACCTTGCGAGTATCAGTTGCGGCAGATCATCGCAAGCGGGAGGAGGCTTGAACTGAGCGGATTCGATGTTCATTGGTACCTTCATCAACTCTCTTCAGTACGACCTCCAGTTGCAGGCCATCCAGATGATGCTTTGCCAGTCCTTTTCGAAAAATTGCGCGACAATTTCAGCAACCTACCTCGACACCAGAAAGAGGCAGTCTTGGACGATCTGGAAGAGATATCACAGGTAGTTGTGGGCGATTGTTTCTTTTTTGTTTGATATTTTAATGGGTACTAGCGCTGTTTAAATAAGCAAACACCACAAGTCATTGAAGAGCCGGAGGTTGCTCGAACGAGAGGAAAACCAAGCAGAACGGTAAAAAAACTCGACGCGACGAGACCCTTCTCAATTTGAATACGTGGAGGGGATGCCTCCCAGGAAGAGGAAGGCGCCGACGTGCGGTGCTTGTCATCAAACGGGACACCGACGTTCATCTGCAGCGTGCCTCGTCAGTGCACAGAGCCGAAGTCAATATCTCGCAACAATTGAACAAAATTCCATCGAAGATTCTCAACTGCAGCAGCCTGTTGATTTCGGTTCCGGGTGGACCGTTTTTTAAAACCGCTGTCGGTTGTCCACTTTCAGATTAGGTTTAGCATGGCTGGTTGTGAGAACACATGGCCAATGAGAAAAAAACGCTAAATAAAATCGCCTCTACTACTATCCTCTTTCCTCCAAAGTCAACACAGCCACCTTCCTAACATCCTACTCCTTAGCGTATCTACTATTAACCTACCATTTATAGATATCAGGAAAAAAAACGTACCTACGCTAGAACAATATAAACAAAAACAGCGTAAGAAACAGAATGATCTTGTGTATAAAAGTATACAAGTGACCTGATTAGTAATAATGTCTGTGGCCATAGCGGCTCCCTTAAATGATTCGTCTTGACGAAAAGTCATAACAGACAGCAAATTGCTTTAAAAAAGGTTTCAATCCGAATATAAGTAGATGGCCAATTTATGATACATATGATATATATAACTTAATTGACCAGAGAAAGAATCACAGCCACTCATGCTGTAGTATATTTCAGTGATAAATAGACAATACTCACGGCGGAAAAATGAAACGATCAATACAGCTACTCGACACAAAACTAGACTCAAAGTCCGAAAAGGAATCGATCTAGCAAAACAACCCTGCAAAACAAAACATTCATTGGTATATCAGTGGTCATTGCTGTCCTCCATGCCGCCAACTCACTCCGATTTTTGCTGAATCAAATTATAAAACAAAGACGATCATGACAATTTCGAGATCTAATCTGACCGCGCTGAGGACCAATTTGAGCTATACTACGACTTCATGCCGTGGATAGCACCACCCTACATTCAACGAGACACCAAAACATAGCTCGGCGACCGATACGGTGTGAAAACAGTTCCAGCAGCGCTCTTCTTGAATCGAGAAGGAAAGCTACTGGAGACTCACGGACGTTCTTTTGTGAAAAAACGCGCGGCCAATCCTTTTGAAATTCGACAGACTCAGCTATCACGTGAAGGAACTGATCTATAGTCTTTCTGACCCAGCATTGTGATAATGAAAGCGTGCTCAGTGTGATCCATTTATTGTAACCTTCTTTCTCGCAAATCGCGTATAGGATCACAAGGTCACAACATTTTAGCTTCTATAACGATTGTCATGAAACCTGGGATAAAATCTTATACATAGTCCGTGCAGTATTATCATATCCAACTTTGTGTCTGAATTATACTTGTAAAGAAGCCGCAATTCCCAATCCAAAATGCAGCACATTAGATAACCGTACTTCCTATGCAGCTCAGGCATACTTGTAAATACATCCCATCGACTCCAGTTAAATATTGTGCACGTATGAAAGCTGTTGTGATGACGGCCAGCGTATAGATGACGTAATTCATTTAATAGGACTTCTGATTACGATAGCCTTCTGTCAGTAGGAGACAAATTTGTAATTGCAACTCCATATCGTCCAAAATTTGGACCATATGACCATAAACATCCCGAATATAAGCGGTCACACCTTCATCAAAGTCTTTGCTGCTTCCAGCTAAGTATCTCAACACTTTTTGTGCGGGCATCAGCAGTCTTGGTAGACGAAATAAATCGTTCTTCAGCGCAAATTGGTGATTCCAACGCGATCAAAACCCCTGTGATGGAAATCATCACAGTTGTCACTTGGTCGACTAATACATCCAAAACCGCATACAGAAGACATTTGGCATCGTTGGGCCGTAATTTCGAATAATTAGTCAATGATTCAGCTCGTCCAAAATATTGGTCGAATCAATATCTTTGACCGTGATGAGAGTACAATTCCCACATATGATATTGCTACATGCTCGTTCCGGATTTACAAGGTCTTCGTTGTCATCTACTTTCTCCAGATTCGGAAAAGAATCACCACAATTCAATGGCATTGGACCGGCTTCAAGAGATATACTGGAATCTAATCGGAACAGACTCAATCGTGATTTTGAGCGAGATTTTTGGCGCACTTTTGCCTTATTGACATTCACATAGATCGACTCCATTCGCAAACCGGAAACACAAGGAAAATGTGTTCTTCATGCAAATCAAATTTCGGTCGCTCGTGCATTACAAGTGTATCTTCAATGGCAAGAGGATGGCGTTCGATACTTGATAGCAAAACGCTTAAAATTCAATCCATCTGGACCGTTCAGATAAATCCAGCGAACAGTTACACAAGAGGGCGATTCGCTGTAAAAAAGCACACGAGTCTTCCTCCGTCAGCCGATACTGCTGAAATCGAGCACTAGAGAAATCTGTGACTGTGATGATAGCTGATCGGTAATTGGCAGGCACCATGCGCACACTCGTGATTATCTCGAACAAATGCATTAATGTAGTTAATGCACTGCGGCATCACCTGAGAAAACGAGACTCTGTGACTGGATTGGAGATCAATGCTGCCTACAAGCTTGAGAAATTTCGCATCGTCGCAACATTGTTTACCAATTCCTTCAATCGTTTGCTTGAATCCTTCATAGGTGGTACAATCGATCTCCGCAAGTATACTAAACAGCTCAAGGCCTGTACAATTAGGCACTAAAACACGTACTCGGTACCATCGGGATGCGCATTGACAAATATGACATGAAGACGATATATCGTCACATCAAAGTACGGATCCAGCACCGGATAACTCTGCATCTGATATGAACGAAGGCCCATGAAACGTTGTGAACCCATCATATTCCGGGCTATAAATGAAAGAAACCTTTTCGAGACTGAGCTCAGCTTCCGTTTGCATATGGCGTGATCCACCCATATCCGTCATTCCCGCTACATCAGCTTGCGGTTCCTTAGAAAATATCAGTTGAGACGATGATGGGATCCTCATGCGGAGAGGATTGGACAGCGATACCTTTCAGTAACGGCGTTTCTTTCTCGGTCTGGTGAAAGTCCATTGCCCGCCACTGTAATGTTTTTTTTAGTTTTCCAACGGAGAAAACGCACGCATTGATATTAGGACCGTTCGTATTGATCGTGCAGATGTTCACAGAGCTGGATCATGCGGCAAAAAAATGGCTCGGAAATCAGCAATGTTTGTAGAAAACCTGCTTTGTATTACAATGGATCTTTGCGTCTATTTCTTAAGGAATGCCATGATTTACCACGACTAGAAACCTGCATTCGATGAACGCCTCTTTCACAACTATTGCTCCTATCAAGGTTCTTATCGCAGAAAGCGAGGTGGTCAAGGTCTATAACGCTATGACATGTGAGCGTGATGCAATTTAATAAGATTGCTACCATAACGCACTAAATGGGCCGTCAGCGATCAGCTGGAAAGAATTTCTAGGGTGATGACTCAGCACTCCCATTACGTTTTGAATTGGTCAGATCAAACGAAAACGAGTACTTCATATCGCGGCTCTTTATGTAAATTGCGGAAGAAATCGTTTGTTGTTGCAAATGCGGCGGGTGATTTGGATCCAGTACATGTTGGGGGAGAAAGATACATGATTCAGCCAGAAGTGACCACGTCGAAGCTTGCACATATGATTTTTTTGGACTACTCGTTGATTGTCATACAAACGCGGCTTTGGACGCTACTGGTACGAGCAGGATAAATGTTGAGCTGTGCGATATTTGATAGAGGATGGAGTAGCGAATGTCGATGACAAGAATGAAAACGGGGCTTCTGCATTGTATATAGCTTCTCGTAAGTCCACATCGATTGCTCATTAGCCTCGAAGCTGATGTTAAATTTCGTAATCGAACATGTCGCACCTCAGTTCACGTTGCGGTCGCCAAGCAGCATGCGAAAGTCGCTGGTACTTGATCATTGTAGGAGTAAACAAGATTGCTCTTAGTGCAATGGGTGCAAGCATTTGGCATGAAAAGCCGCTGGAGCTGGCTCATTAATTATGATAAATTTGTTACTACTTAATGAAATTGCACTGGGCTCTGGCAATCACCTGGACAAGATGAGATTGAGACACCCATTTCACTTCGCTTTGTAGAAGGCCATCTGAGTGTTGCCCAGGCTATGTTAGATTGTGGGTTAGCCGTAATCAATTTTCAGGATTGTGATGGATGTACAGCTATCTACTATGCCGCCATGATTGAATGAGAAGACATCCTTAGCATGTTAATCTGATACCAAGGTGATCCATCCCTTGCATCGAGTGGAAGCGGATGAAATGTGTGAAACTACTAGTGGGCAATGACAGTATGAATTTGCATCCAAAAGATTACATGGAATGACATGTGCGCAATTTGCCAAGAGGATGCAACAAGGCATTTTTATTGAACAGGAAAGCAAGACACTTTGACTCAGAATATGTTGCAACCTCGAATCTTGTTCATCTAAAACTATGGATAGGACGCATCCGAACTGAGTGACGCAACATCGATCACTGTTTAAAACGGCACTATTCAGTGAGAATACTGCTTAAAGCATACAACCACCAGGTTGTCTTAAAGAAACATTATGCGAATCTAAAAGTCAATCGATTTGGCAATGTAGCTGGACAAATGCACCTCTTTGTCCTTTTGCCGTGCTTCTTTGGTGTTGCCGAGCATTTGACAGAATGCTCCTCTACCCTCTCTTTCATTTTTCTCACAGTAAGGTATCCACATATTTGCTGCACCAGTGAAATCCCCAGTGCACTAAAAGCCTCCAAGGCAAGCATTTCTTCCCTGGCGACTACATACTGACAAATATAAGATCATGCCGATTGGAGCTCTTCTTCTGATGGAATACTACGGAATCGTTCATCGCATAAAGCCGAGAAAATAGTCGCCTAATTTGTGAATTATCTGAATTGCTTCATTAAAATCGACGAAGATTGGATGGTTTCTGAATCGCTTTGCTCATTCCCAGTAGTTGTGGATGCTCGTGACATTCGAATGATATCTCTTTCTCACATGTATTCCGATCCATCTTGGCAAGTATTTGCCAATAATATTATCAGCTTCATCTTTTTGCCGCGAACGTTTTTTTTGAGATATTGCGGGCGTGTTTCTATGCAGTAATAACACGTCACCTAGACTCGCCATGGCAACTGATGATCATACAAACAACGAAGCCACAAATCGTAGTCTTCGCAGCAAGACCAGGACTCATTATATATCACTTTTTGTCCCGTTCTGCTGATTATTTGATCGACGACGCTGCGCCTGATCAAGGCAGCTGGGTGAGCAAAGTGACATCCAAACAGCATTTGCCATTGCGTAATGATCGGGGACAATGAATGATTGACCATCGGCTGCAGACAAGTTGCTTTGACCAAATGTCATGGACGTACCCAAAATGTCGATATACAGATTCTCACTAAAAACACTACCTTCCTTGCAACACGTTCTGACATGGACAAATCATCGGCATCCATTCGAGCAATGCAAGCAACTTTAGCTTTCATGAAGCTAACGTTCAAAGCTACCACAACCCCCAAATTCCTCGGATTTTGAGTAGTGTATGCGGTTATCCTCTTTCATCAGATTCTCAATAATGTGCCGTGTGGAGTCGGTGCTGGCACCGTCAATGACAACTATTCCCAGATTTCTGTAGGGTAGGTTTGATTCATTATACTACGCATAGCTTCCTCCACATAATGCTCAGCATTATATGCGGGGATGACGATGGATACCAAAGGTTTAGCTTTGATTGGACACGGATCTGATCCATCACTGATAAGGCTCACTTGGCCAATGTGCACGCTCGAGAAACGGTCCGTTTTGTAGTACAGCTCATTGAAAGTATATCCCGCCTCATTGCTCCAAATACTTCGATGTAGAAGAAATGCAACTCGTTCCTTCTTTAGTGATCAGCTGCATTGTGTAAAGAGGATTCTTGAAAACATCTTGAACTTGATTCATAGCTAGCAATTGCATGGCCACTCGAGATAGACAGCCGCATTGTACACTTTCAAGTTTAAACTAGTGTTTCAAGTATTGATTACCATGAAGCTCTAATACGCTGGGATGATTGACTCCATCTCTATCATATTTCCTTAGATTCCCTTGCACTATAAAGGCCACAGATGAACTTGTGTACACACTACCACTCAGATCCCATGGATAATCCCAGTCACGTTTCTCTGGGCTGGTTGAAAAGTGAGAAATACGTTCTGCGCATTTGACATGCCACCATTACTTATCCGGGCAGTTAGAGGCTGAAAGTGAGGCAACGGAAGCATGTGTTCATTCGTCATGTGAGATCTCCAAACATTGGGTGACAACTTCATATGAATTGTAAAATGCCATTTTATAATCTGCAAAGAACAAAAAAAATGTGAAAAGAAATAATCGACATCGATACGATCAAAAGAGAACGCATCGTCGACGTTGAACCATACAAAGGAGCTCAGGTCTGGGACAGTTGCGTTTTTGTGAGCAAATATATCCAAAAGATGTGATGTCAATGATCTTTGCTCGTTTTCGTCTTCGAACATGAAATTGACTGTCACGTAGTTCATCGCAAGTCTTTCATATCTTCTTTTCATTTCGGGGTGGAGCACTTGCAGCTTACAGACATGAGAATCCGTACTTCATCTCTCTTCGCGGGACCGTCGCTTCGATGTGATGGATGTCACTCATTTATAGACTTCCCTTTGTAAAATACGTGCTTATGAAATGTTCCAAGATGCTCTGACAGCTGAAAAACTCGATCTTTGGAAGAGCAAATTACATCAAGTCTCATTATGATCGTGTGAATCAAATGATTGGTAGATAAACGATTCAGTCAAAATCCCATGGCGCATCCATCTGCTCGGCCATCGGAGCCTCCAACCAACAAACCATTTGATGGATCTTTCAAAATCATCTGAGCACGACCAAAGACGCTTTGTTTCTTGATGTTGCAAATAGGACCAACATTGTGTCCTAATGATCGCATTGCTTGAACAACGCTTTCATCGATGCCGTGCTCTAGTGATATTTGTAAACTTGTATCATCTACATGACGCAATTGATCAAATCCGTGGATACACAGCCTCGGGGCATCAATCGCTTCCTGTGGATCCATTTTGAACCAGCATAAATTGCACAGAAGCTGCACATGACCTTGTGGCTGCATAAAGCCTCCCATACATGACCACGACCCGTGCAAGGCATTGGAGCCAGCGAACACTGAAATGGCTGGAATGATCGTGTGGTAAGGTCGTTTATTGAATCCCAACATATTAGGATGTGGATGCTTTCCGGGAAGTAAGAAGAAATTACTGCCCCGATTTTGAAGTACGAAGCCACAATCTTTTGGAATGATTTTTGATCCAAATGCCTCGTAAACACTATTTACCATGGATACAGCATTCCCCCAAACGTCAACAACTTGAAAGCTTACGGTGTCACAATAAAGCTCTGGACTACCTCTTTTCGGATCGACAATGGCAGATTCCATCCTAATCTTGGATGCGTGCTCACTCGCGTACTCTTTGCTGAGCAAGTGCTCTAATGGTATGCACGAAGTGGCATCGTTGGAGCTTGCGTAGTGATCTGGATCACAAGCATACCATTGTGCGTCAGTAAATGCTAGGCGGAGTGCTTCAGTGAGTACATGAAGATATCCTGCACTGTTGTGCTTTACTTCCCACTGGTTTTCGTGACGAAATCGCTGCATTATGTTCAGCGCTAGTAAAGCAGCGATCCCTTGACCGCTTGGAGGTACTTCGTAAACGTCCAAGTCTGCAAATTCTGTTTTGATCGGGTTCACAAAATCCGATTTGTGAGAGGCCAAGTCTTCCATGCTCAGAGCACCACCGGCTTCCCTGACAGATTGAGTAATAGCTTTAGCCACCCAGCCTTTGTAAAAGCCTGCTTTCCCGTTATTTATAATCTCCTCCAGCACTTGTGCTAGATACTCATTGTAGCATGTAGATCCGGGAGCAGGTGCTTTGCCATCACAGAGAAGATCTGATCCATTTGCTCGCGCAGCCAAGGTTGACTCGCAACTCATCCATAATTCCGAGGTAACTGGCCCTACTGGGAATCCTTCGCGAGCAAGTTTAATCGATGGAGAGAGAATTTCTCTCAAAGGCAAAGTCCCCCAGCATTCAACTGCATCAATCCAGCCGGCAACGGTTCCAGGAATTGTGACACTATGACCATGCTCAACTGGTATGCGAAATGGGACGTTTCCGTCATTTTGCGTCAGATCTGCTTGCACACTTTTCAAAGTAATACCCGAAGGACTCCTTCCACTTCCGTTCAGTCCGGATACCTGATTTGTAATTGCATCAAAAAATAGTAGAAAGCAGTCTCCACCAATCCCTGTAGAACACGGTTCGAGCACCCCCAGAGCCGCTGCGACAGCAATGGCAGCATCCACAGCGTTCCCTCCTCGCTTAAGAATCGATAGTCCTATGTCACTAGCAAGCGGTTGTGACGTAGCCACCATACCGTGTCGAGCGTACACAGGCGAACGGGTGAATAGCATGGTGATTCGGAATTAGCTGGTACGATTTAACACAACCTTACACCACGTACACTATCATGAGTGTGCACACGTGCTGGCAGTACAAAGTGGCTGGAAACAGTCGCTCTTCTCTACGGTCACCCTATGAGTGTCTAACATTAGGAACACCTTACTTGGATCGGACAGTATGCTCGCCTCAGAAAATAGTACGTCTATAGACCCTCAAAACTCAGTTGAGCAAATATCCAGGCGTGTGCTCGAAGCTATTCACACCAAGTTTTTGCAAAACTATGATATCCGCATGAGAAGAAAGATGCCTGAAGCAGATGGCAAATTTCCTCTAACTTTACAGGAAATGTCCCTGGTGCTTGATAATCTCATTCGAAAGGAGGTTGAAGCAAGTCATCGCCACCGGACGTTAGAGGCTCCAGCTCCTTCAATAGTGCCTTTTGGAAGAACGGTCAACGTGGAACAAAAAAGAAGTGAAAAAACTCGTAATTTCGTCAACAGAGAGATAAGTGCGAAGAAGACAATCATCCATGACTGCAAGCTTCCCTTTTCGGACCTACTTCGACTAAGAGAACAAAAAGAAGCTCTGCTTGGCGAAAGAGAGCGGGAAATCAATGATCAAATTCTTGCACATTTGAATAGGAAAAATGCAAGTGTGAACACGGTTCCATGTAAACCTGACCCACGCCCTGAGGAAGATTTTTTGCAAGTGTCATTCAAGCAGTGCGCATACAAGAACCGATGCGTTGCGGTGGATAAAGTGGATCAAGGAACCAACATGGACCGACCGATCCAATCGCAACAAACACTTCAAATGGGGCGAAAACCATTGTCTGAGTTGCAGTGTTCTCCTCGATCATACACAAGATCAGAAAGCAATGTACAAATAAGAACGAAATCCCCGGACTCAATCCAAAGTTCAAATCGCTCTCCAGCAAATCTCTCTCCCCGCTCAGTGCAATCGACACTAGAAACACTCCAAACAAGAAACTCTCTCAAACGAGACGGTAGACGGAAGGAAACTTCAGGTGTGTGTTCCTGCTCCAAGGAGGAGCCAAAATCAGAAATCTCAAGTTCTCCTCGTGATCGCATACTGACTCGTCGGACTTCGAATTCCAAGACATGGTCGGAATATTCTCCTATCTCGTCTTCGCGTCACGAAAGTCACAGGCAGGCTTGTAAAACGACCAGCCCACCCCGCCGATTTGAGAAATTTCAACCGAGCCAAAATGGTCTTTCCAGTCGTATGGCTAGCCATAATTGGGACTTGGATTTGTCTAATTTCCATGTCTGACCTATGTCTGCACCCAGCCCATATTCAAGAGGTACCCTGCATCATCGTTTCTGTGCGATACCTGCACTTCGCGAGACACATTACGAGTTAATCCTTCGTACAGCTTCACATTGAGCTTTCTTGTAGCTTTCTGCGTAAGGTACAATGTATCGCCGACAACGGTTCGCAATGCTAATCTCTCACGCTGCACAGTGAGCAATTTGTCATTTCTTACTCACACGGCCTATACCCTTCCTATTCCTAACCGAAGCTTTCACACGTACCCAATCACACGTTTCTCTGGCACGAAGCATCTGATGATTCGATAAGAAATATAACAGTGTATAAAATAAGAACAATCTAGGCTGTCTATCGACGGCAGAAAAGCGAGCAGAAATTCTTGAGGCTGTCACGCTTTACTGGGAATCATGACAATCGATAAGTCAGGTGCGTTTATTAATTCGTTTGGAGAGAGTTATACACTGATATTTCACCTACTGCTGTAGTGGCACAACAGGACCCAAGACGTGGGATATGGGCAATGTTGAAGGATGGATACGAGGTACTTGTGCAGAATGTCATCCGTCCGATACGAGCAGAATACACAATTCAGGATCTTGGACCTAAAAGAGTCTTGATCGATGGTATACTCACGAATCGCCTGGACTTGCAGCTCAAGAACAAGGGAGGATTTAATTTAGAGTGCAGCTGGTGGAAACCAAATTTCGATAGTAGAAGATATGGCAGTTCGCTTTACAACGAGAATACCAATTCAAATCAATACGAAGCCATTAACAAACGACCACCATGCATCATTGTACTTCATGGCAATTGTTCCTGCAGGGTTGGAAGTCTAGACATCGTGCGCATTGGTGTTCCAGCTGGATTTTCGGTCTTCTCGTTAGATTTTGCAGGATCAGGAAACTCTGAGGTACGGACTGTGTAAGCAAATATTGTGATGGAAAAACCTTAACAAGTAGTAGGGAAAATACGTTTCTCTTGGGTATCATGAAAAGCTAGATATCGCTGCTGCTGTGCATTATATCAATAGTACAAATGAAGCTGGTAGTATTGTATTATGGGGACGTAGTATGGGTGCTGTTGCATCGCTCTTATATGCTGAAGAAGATCTCAAGATACATGCGATGGTACTGGACTCACCCTTCTCCTCGCTTCAGCAACTTGCCACTGAGTTAGTAAGTGATGGGAAAGTCGCAGTACCGAAACTTGCTGTGAAAGCGGTGATGCAACTGATGAGAAGAGACATCAAACGCAGAGCGAAGTTTGATATGTTCAAACTGAGGCCAATTGATCGAGTGCACAAGTAAGATATGCGAGAGAATCACACATTGCATTGATTTAATCATTAACTCTGGAAGGTGCAAAGTTCCAGCATATTACATGTTAGGACTAAGTGATAATCTGGTTCGTCCAGAACATGTCAAGGAATTGTATAAACAGCACAAAGGCCCAAAGCAGTTGTATACATTCAAGGGTGGTCATAATAGTCCAAGGCCTCAAGAAGGGTACTTCCAGGCCATACAATTCATTCGAGTCATGATCGGACTGTTACCGTTAGAGCGTGACAGAGTTACCATTCCACAATCTTCTTGTCACAAAAGTAAATCATCGGCATCCTCATATCGCGAAGTGCCAAACCCGTTGGAACCCGGAACATCATTAGAATCAATCGCAACAATGAGCGTAGTGGAACTGAGAACGATAATCAGGCGTGCCGGTTACAACGATAACACATGCAAAGAAAAGCAAGATCTGATCGACTTGGTGCTTTTCATCTACTCTCGATACCTAAAAGATAAAAAGAGGCAACAATCATCATTGAAGCAAAGTAGATCACAAAATACGTGTTCGACAGGTAGATGACATATTGAAATGATAATAAGATTGAGCATGCTTTCTCGATACAAGTCGTAAATTGCAACACACGACCGTATGATTAGTTTTTTTATGCTACAAGACTGCTCTTTTACCGTTGTGACACAGATCATTGATAATCATGAGCTCATTGCGGTGTCTTTTAGTACCGTACTTTGCGGCAAAAAGAAGTAGCAATTTCTCAGTATACCATACCACCGTATTTTGCCAGTGAAGTTGACCACAGGAGTAGATGCAAATTTGTGCCAGATATGTCGATTGCTATAACGACTCCACTAAAGCAAAGAAAAGCGGCGTCGCAGAAATAAATGTACGATGTGCAGATACGGAGCACCGAGTAGCGGTTTATGCATTGAAGGAGAATTTGTTAGACGAAATTTATAAGTTATATTTGGTTGCATCGAATGCTCGAAAACGGGATGCAAATGAAAGTTCTCGCTGGCTGGTTGTACTACGCGGTCAGATTCTGGCAGATTGTGAAATCATAGATTTATACGCTTTATCCAGCAACGACTTCCTCGTAGTCACGCAAGACAATCACGTACAATCCAGTCCAAGACCAGCATTACCGCAAACCACTCCATTGTCAGATAAAAGCAATCTAATGAATACTTTGTTGGAAATGGGATTTTCGGAACAATCCGTGCGAGGAATTCTACCCCAATGCACCATTGTAGAAGATGCAATCGCCTTCTTGGCAACAGAGAACGATGAAAATGGCAAGGATAGCGCACTAAACGCTCACATCGCCGAAATTGATGAGGTGATTCATAGATATCCTAACCTAGGACCAATGAAACATGTGCTCTATGACATACGATATTATCATCAGCTTTTGGAATGGCGTCTCCAAACACGAAAAATGCAAATTTCTAAGGCTTTTACTACCATGCATGAGCTATTTGGAGATGAGCTGCTTGATCAACTCGTGAAAATTCCCATAACTACACTGGCGTTCTTAAAGCTTCCGATCAATGTGAATAAGCATTTTGATGTTAGGACAAATCAAGGCGGTCGAAAGGCTGTTACCGATAGCTCCTGTTCTCATCGTCAGCGGCAATCAGTGGAAGATTCGGATGCGTTGCAAAGGGTAATGAATTTTTTGGCATCCATGACCTAAATTGACCATCTTCTCTTGTAGATAATCGCTATGGGGTTCGATCCGGATCTCGTACTGGCAGTGTACGAGTCTTGCAATCAAGATGAAAACTCAACACTCGAAGCTTTGCTATCTTTATAAACAGAAATTAGTGTAGCAGAATAAATCATTTGGCACATACTATGGATCCAGGTTTCCTTTTCAAAATATTGCAAATGAGTGGGAAATATCTGGTAGCCTGGTCTCGTGAATAAATGCATGGAAACGTGTAATATCTCAGGCCGCGTTAAATTGATCATGAAATGATAGATATAGACAGTTTCTTCAATCATTGTAAAGGAGTGCCATGTTTTTCCATACTCGCTTCAATAGTCAGTTCAGATGTGTAGACCCAATGAGCCTCGAAGTCTGGCTCTACGCAGTTAGTGACCTCCGAGTGAGATTTGGTCTTCATCGGCTGAAATATTATTCAAGATCAATGTGGTTCATAGTGCATACTGAGCGCTTATTGTTACGTAATCAAGGATATTGTCTGAGCGTATGACGAGGATAAACTGTGTGTCGTTATCAAATAAGCCATACAGCAGCTAAGTAAATGCTCGTAGACAAATCGCAAGCTATTTGTTGTACCTTGCACCGGGGAAAATATGACATTCGTAGCATATATGACTGGTGCAGCAGATTGTTCGCGCAATTCAATTGCAGCACCGCAAACCCGCAGGATTCTCCATAAGGTTTGAACATCTCATGTAAGCAGTCTAAGCACCTAGGTTATGAGGTATACCAGGGCATCATGCAAGGAGACTTGATGTAATCTGCTTTCGAGTTTTTCAGCTGTCAGAGGATTCTAGAACATTTCATAAGTGGGTATTTTACACAGAGAAGTCTATAAATGAGTGGCTCCATCACTAAGAAGATATGAAAGACTTGCGATGAACTACGCGACAGTCAATTTCTTGTTCGAAGACTAAAGCGAGCAAAGTTCATTGATAACACATCTTTTTGATATATTTGATCAGAAAAACGCAACTGAAGTGCACATGTCTTACGAGATTAAGCCATAAAAGAAGCAAAGAAATCTTGTCGGATGCATTAAATCAAGATAACGTCGCATTTTTCTAAATCTCACAGCCGTTATCATTTGCAACAAAGTAATCTACCTACAAGCTGCCGATTCCCTCTATTCAGATTGTAATCTTTGGATCTGCATCTGCAATCGACTTATAAATGGGCTCGTCACTTCCATCAGTTTCAACATACGATTTTTAGAGTGAACAAACATTTGAAAAAAAGGCTGCTTGAAGCAGACCCATCATCGAATCTGTAAACGTATCGATCCGTAGCTACACTTCACATGAAAGGAACGTGTGATACGTCCTCTTTCGATGCGCACAATTACAATGTGTATGCAACCCTGTAGCTCACAGACGATTTCACCCTTTCCGCTCACGTGAAAGAGCCTTCGAGTAGCAGGAAGGAAAAGGCGAAATTTTGCCGCTGGCTACCCATCAGAGGATGGAAGCAAGACTGCAGGAATCACAGCAGTTCGAACAAGAACTTGAGTCATTTCCAAGCGTATCAGCTGCTAGAATGAATTTAGTCTCCACTATCCAGGAGCAATGTAACTCAATCAAAAAGCAGCAGCAGGAAGAAGCTATGCCTTCGTGACGAGGAAGGAGGCGATTCCTGACCAACAAAGCTCGTTCAAGAGGTGTCAACACAAATTAGTGCAAGAGGACAAACTGACTCATTTTTCATGATTAAAAACCGATGAACGAAGCTCAGTATTGGTTTGCACTCTAGCGACTGGGTAGAGATTCCTGAACGCCTCTAGCGAATTTCTTTCTCCTCCAGCTGCAAGGATCGATGTGCTTCAAATCTATGAACCTATAATTTATCGAGGTCTTTTTCCGCTTCCACTTTTCTCTTCCGAGGTACCACCACCATCTCCTTCTGGTACAGCTTAGACATAAGTGAATCAGAACCTTCTCCACCTCTGTTTGTTTGTCTTCGAAATCACCCTTTTCAGCTTTTTGGTTCTGTTTTACCCCGTCCGAATCATCTAAAAAAGCGGCATTGCTTACAGTCTCCTTGTCATCTTCTTCGATCTTCATCGGCCACTTCGTCGTCAACTTGATTTTTTATATCCTTCCAGAGGATTTTGCATTCCTCCCGTCAATTCGTTGTTCATTTCGTCTGTCTTCGTCAGCAAATATAGCAGCTTCTTGCATCATTCGCTGGATTTCTTTTTCCGACAGACGTCTTTCCTCAGCGGCGATGTGATGTTCATTTCAGCTCTAAACGTGACTTCGATTTGCGGAATATCGCGAGGGACAGGTGGGATGCCAGTGACCTCAACCTTTCCAAGCAAACGGTTATCCTTCGCCATTGCACGTTCACCTTTGAGTATGGCAATGCTCACCGAATTTTAGCTTTCGGACAAGGTAGTATACAGTTGCGCTTTCTTATCGAGATATGGTATTACGGTGGATTTATTGATCATAACACCACCGACGATTTCGATCCAATCACACCCAAATCCTATGATGTCTCGAATCAAATAACTCTAAATGAGTTAGACTGAGGTTGGTCTACACCAAAAGAAAGTATAACTCTACTTGAATGTACACGTTGGCAAAGTCTTTTTTTATTGGTAAAGCTTCTTTCAAACTTTGCTTACGCTCTTTCTGCATTGAAAGAAATCGACCTAATTTATGCTGAACTATATGATCACATGCAATCCGTCATTCTGGCAGTAAAGTTACTCTCGCTGGTTACAGATTTTCGCTTCTTCTTGTTATTCCTGCGCTTTCATATTCACGTCTTAATGTAGGTTATCGATTCGATTAGCTCCAGTCGAAAGCTGCTTACACAAGAAGCACTCAGGCGATTAGAAATGCACGAGAGGCATGAATAATGCTCGTTATACAGAAGAATCGTATTGCTGTGAGGTCCTGTGTCGTTAACATTATGCTCGTACCGAATATGCTGGTGTAACGTGAGGATCACACTGCTAAAATCGCAGGAGTTGTGACGGTAGTGGCGGAAATAACTGGTTCTCAAAGATGAAGTAATAGAGGTTTCACATTCTCAGAATAAATTGACGTAGCTTTCTGATCGAAGAACTATGTGATTGAAACTTTAAGCTGGCAGCATTCTATTCGCACTTGGTAAACGAATGCATCACTTCTCTCCAAGATTCCTTCGCCTTTTGAAGCACGATCCGCGATTCCAGCTCGGCTTTTGGTCGTGGACATTACGACAAAGACAGAGTGTTGATCTGGTTTTATAATGTGATAATGTGACATCTAAAGCATGTAGTTGAATGTCACGATGAACTAGTAGATTCAGACAAATGTCCAAGGATATCGTCAACATTAATTGGCCGTATATACCCTATCACATATCAATCCATCAAAATCATAGTTGCTAGAGACTATGCGGTTATTTCTACGTGCGGTAACTCGGTAACGTGCTTTTACACAAGACGAGGTACCATCTTGCTGAAAGTGCGTCTGCGTTTTGATGTCAAGTTCTCGGGATTGGGTTCGAGTCCTTTGTGCAGCTGGAACGCTCCGGAATTTGGTAAGGTAATGAACCTATTGTAATTAGTCTCAAATTGAGAGCGCAACAAAAAATAAGGTGTGTGGGAATGCTTTAGCTGAAGTAGATGAACTAATAAGCTTCGTTCGAGTCAGCTTCTTTGCGCTACTCTCAGAAAATTCCATACAAGATTTCAATCACGCGAGCCTCGTCTGATGTCATTATTTACGTGACGTATTCTGCGACAATCACGACAACACCAGCATTGATCCATTTTGACACCAGAATGGGCTACTACAATCCAATTTCAAAGAAACAAGCACAAAGGTGCTCAGAACAAAGTTTATAGTCATAGAAGACAATGACCATTGATTATGCGAAGCAAAAATGAAGATGGTAGTTCAAATGGCTCGATGAACAACCTGACCAATTTCTGTTGCTGTTTTCTGCACAATTCCGGACTTTGAACCAAAATATTGCTAAAGACTTACCCGCGATTTACGATCCGATCGAAATCATTGCATTCAGACGATCATCTTGTACTTTTTTTTTGCACGTTTGAAAGGAGATTTAGCGCTCCTTCCGCTGTATATCTTTCTTCAACATTATCGCTCGTCAAATTCCTTCGTAATTGCGCTAGCGATGGATCGCTGGTATCAGCAATCAGTCGACCAAACTGATACATATCATGACAAGACCGATATACATGCCCGTAATCATCAGACTTCACCAAGGGGTCGAGTACTCGCGATTCTAATAATTCATCCGGCATCCGATCACCATTGCGACCTGCGTTTTCGAAATCAATCAGAATGTAGGAATCGCCTCCCAAACACAAAATATTTGGCCAGCGGATATCCCTATGCACATATCCCAGTGCATGCAAACCAACAAGAGCACGAGCGACGCAAATTAACGCAGGGATCAGCTCCAAATCATTTCTTGGTAGCTTTGTAAAACCCACTGGATGCAATTTAAACTTTCGTGCGTATCTATCATAGTCGCAACGAACGGTACACTGAATTTGGTTCCGTCCTATTGCGTCATAAATAGCCACTACTGATTCAAAATCGCAAGGGTCTTGGTTGAGTTTTTTTAGCAAGTGGTCTTCGTAAAGGGTTACACTTCCGCTGCTTCTTGATAGTTGCTTATACATCGGCAAAATTCCGTCTGGTAGTAGAGATTGGTAATGGTTGAGGATCCGACAAATGTTGATCGATGATACAACACATCGGATGCGATTCTGTAAAATTGTCAAATTGAGCTGCTGTGATATCACATTGAAATTTAACGAACGATCTATGACCAAAAATTGCACCCATGAATTGGCCGCGGCATATGCAAATAGAAACGGCATCTTTCCAAATACGGGCGAGGGCATCTTTGTCATTTTTGCAATCACTTCGACCTTTGCTTTATCCAGCTCTAGAGGCCCTTTTTCTTCTCCCTTCATAACCAAAACATTATTCAGCCACAGTAGGAAGTCTGGTCGCTTTGAACGTTTCGTAGTAGATTTATCGATTTGATTTCTTCCAGCTAGAAGAGGTATTTTCAAAATAGATGCCGTCTCTTCGATCGGATTTCGAATCAGCATATCCCACCATTGAATATTTGCACTTTCAGCGTCCGAAAACGTAAAAAGTCGATGCAGAGCATTTTCAAATACATTTGCCTCGATAAATTTGTCTTCAGAATGCTCGAAAAGCTCCGGCCACGCATCAATTAATCTTTTTTCATCGGTCGGGTATTTTATAGGGAGGGGGGATGAGATAAACGCTTCCACCTTTTTGAAGGTATTAAGGGCACTCATGTCCACATCTCGCAATTTCTCCGCATAAAGAGGTGTGATATCTTCACGCACTTTTTGACGTTTCAAAGCATTTGCTGGCAACTGAACCAGCACGTGGATTACGTTCTTTTTTGGTACATTCCGATCGAAAATGTCCTGCAACTCGTCAGGCGAATCCATGAACGATTCTGCGCTCATGTAAGAATCTTTGACTTCCTGCGGACAGTCTTCCTTGGATAGTTGATAGCGAACAGTGTCCTTAGACCTGAGAAATTCGCCGTTTTTCTTCGCCAAATAAAGTGTCAGCTGATAGGGGTCACACTGCAATGTATGCACCATCTGCTTCGCAATATCTTTTTTCAAAAAGCTAACTTGCCTACCACCGTCGATCTCAATCGAAAGTACCGCTCCATGACCAACAATAAGACACGTTAAGGTCAACTCCACCATTGCTCTCTGGTTTTTCTTTTTATGAATTTCAGTTATTTGTTCTCTTTGGTTTTTTCTTTTTTTTAATTTCAGTTATCTGTTCTGTTGTACCGTATGCTTCACAAATTCGTTGTTCTCAAGAAACTTACTGACACGCATGAGTCAGATAATTAAAGTTTACTTTTGGTGAAATGTCTCTATATCCAGCACTTGAGCAAGCAACGATTATTTTTTCAGGACGGCAGCTCCCCTCGATGCTTTTTGCAGTGAGTCGTAAAACGCCTACTCTCATTCTACGATGCTGTCGATAGAATGCTTGCGGTAATGCATATAAACTTTAGTACAGATTTTGCACAACGCTTGAGCCATAGATAACATTCTACAATAAAAGGGGCAGATGCTGCAGTAATTTGCAATAGTTTGTTGTTTTCGAAAATGTTCTCATATGAGTAATGCACGCCTCGAACAAAGGATGTCTTTCCTAGACCGCAGCGTACCGGTAGCATGCGGGTTAAATCTTTGACATCAATGCAAATTGTTCGCAACGCACATAATATAATTCCAAGTGCGAGTCTATCTGCTTTGTGTTTACAATGAGAGGACCCCTCAAGCGATTATCGCGCGGCATGAGATGTCTTGTACGATGTGCAATGTTCTCTATTACACACATTTATGGTTTTTTACATTTGTGAAGGCGACTCAGACGCTTCAATCTTCGTTGAAAGCTAGAACAAGGTCGTTTTCCATGATTGGCTTTCTTTGGTCGACGAGCATTCCGATTTAACAGTTCCATAATAGCGTTTCCCGCGCTTGATACCGTTATTTCTATTGATCCTTGCAGCCGTTTCTCTGAAAATATATTCAGTACTGATGGAATTTTTGCACTTCCAAAGACATAACCTGGAAGAGCATAAATCACATCACGTTCTAAGAGAGTGTAAATAATGACATCTGAAGCTTTTAACCTGTAGCTGAATTAGAAGAGAATGATGCTGGCAATGTTGTGAAATTCCCATGAGATTGCTGCACCCATCGAGTAGCTGAGAAGAGAGGCAAACGAGCTAACCTGTTGATTCTTTCCTCCCACTTGTTCTGTGTTTCTACACCACCGTAGCTGCTGCAATATAAGGCCCTATTGTAAGAGCTTATTGTCTTCCCTTCGGGACCAACGCAAATGACTCCAGATAGTCTTAAATGTATCTGGCGTTAGTGCCAGTTTGATTCGAGAACTCGCTGTATACTTTAGATTGTGTCAATCTCAAGTGGAAAGAAATTCAATGATGATATGCGACTGTAATTAGTCGGATTCCAATGCTTTTGAAACAACCGCAACCATCTCCACCTACGTAGAATTTAGACATGACCAGATCAGAATCTTCTTTACCTCTTCTCAATTGGCTTCAAACTCGGCCTTGTCAGCTTCTCGGTTGTCCTCAAGCTAGTTCAAAAAATCTCAAACGGTATCGGATTTGGTTTCTTCGTCGTCGTCTTCGATCGTATTGGCCAAGTTCTCGTCGACTTGAGATTGCAGACTATACATGAATCGTCCAGCGCGCATCTCTCGTTCCGATCAAACAGGGTTTTTTCGCCATTGCACGTTCACCAAAAGTACGGCAATACGTCGTCAAAGCAGTTTCGCTATCATACAAGGTCGTGAAACATTTGCGTCTATCCACTAGAGATAGCAGTCTTAGGTTGATATAGGTCATGGCACCACCGACGGTCACAATCCAATTGCACCGAATCTTTTGATGTCTCGGATCAAATAGATCGAAAGGGAGATAGATTGATGTTCGTCCATCCAAAAACACACGTATTACTTTCAAGAATGTACAGGGTGGTATAATTCTTTTTGAGTGTGGAGCTTCTTCCGAAAGTTTGTTTATGCTCTTCCTGCATCGAAGAGTATCGACTTTTTTGTGCTGAGCGTTATGATCACATGCACTTTGTGTTTCTGGCGGCACAAGCTGCTCTGGTTGGTCAAAAAATCTCGTTTCTTGTTTTCCTGCACATTCACGTCAACTTGTAGGTTATCGATTTGATTAGCTTCAAATAAATCCGCTTGCAGAAGATGTACTTGGGCGATTCGTAAGGCACAAAGTAGCAGAAGAATGCTCGTTCGGCAGCAGAACCGTATTCTGTCGACCCTCACGTCGTCAATAGTATGGGTGTACCAATCTGCTGGTTAAATATGAGGCTGCTACTGCTGATAACTGCAGAAGGTGTGATGATGGTGGAGAAGATCACTCGTTACTAATGCAATAATAGAGGTTTCACATCTTCAGGTCATCAAATTGATGCAGTTATTTGTCGAAGTACTTTGTGATAGAAATTTTAGCTTGCAGTGCTTGTAGTGGAATTTGGTGAACGAATGGATCAATTATCTTCGTGAATTCTTTAACTTTTAAATAAGATCGTACCAACTTCGACAAAGAATCTGCGATTTCAGCTCAGCTTTTTCCCGTGGGATCTAAAGCATGTTGTCAATATCGCGATGAAATTGTAGATCCAGAAAAACGTCAAACATATTTATGACGGATGCGTTGTCTACACATGCCTCTGCCTCATCAATCCGTTTTTCGTACAAGTATGCCTTAATGGTAAGATAAATGAGTGTAATCCTCCAATCAGAAATGAATGGTGATCTGGGATGCCGTGTTCACTCAATGCGTCGCGCAAGAACGACCTTAAGAATGAGAAATAATCCAAAGCGCTCTATCTGGAACATTGATGTTGATGCCGTCGTGGAATACTACTACATGTATTTAATGCCTGTAATTTTATCATGGAAGTTGATAACACCCTCATGTCGTAACTAACGACTTTCAGCTAAGGTGCAAGTTGTAAAAACGATTACAACGATTGTAGATCAAAAGCAAGATAGTTAAAAAAGTTTCGACGAAATCATGATGGGATACGTCTGGGCCACATGGAATGTATACCTTTGTCTTGTGAGCCTTGTACTTCGGTTGCCGTATTGGACGAATACGTTGCACGTGAAGCTATTCGCCATCGCTAACGTTTCGTACTGTACAACGGGAGAACTAAGTAAATGCATTCACCCCGTCTCAAGCTAGATTACGGATCGCTGGAAAGGACAGATTGGTAGGACTTCCTGGTTCGCCAAAAAAATGCAGATCAGCCAGTTTAACAACTACTCGACGTACGACATCGAAGTCTTTGACTTGGATGTTGAGAGTAGATCATCCGGTGGAGAAACGATCATTCTCCGATTATAGTTTCTAGAACTTGATATTGTCTACCGCGTTGACATTCCAGTAGTATGATCTTGCACGAAGTCAGAACCCACGGGTGTCAAAAAGCTCCATGTTTGCCTCTTATGTTGGGTATATACTGAAAAGGTACTGAAATGTTCTCTTCTTTTATTCCTGTAGAAGTCGCCTCTTTCAATCATGATGATAACACCCACAATCCAGGCCATCCTTCCAAGATACTACTGAAAGCCTTCATGAAGTTTCGCTGTTATGCTCAAATGATTGACCTCGGCCGTATATATCCTATTACATATTAATCCATTAAAATCATGCTGCCTAGGGACTATGCGGTTATTTCTGCGTGCGATCACTTTATTTTGCTGCTACACAAGACGAAGTAACAGCTGAGAGTGCTGCGGCTTTCAATCTTGGGTGCAGTGGTGACATCGTGATTTTAAGATTTTATGAAATGGTCCTCAACATCAAGTTGTCTCGCAGTACTGAATACAACGGATACCTTTTTCCATATTGCTGAAAATGCGTCTGCGTTTTGATGTCAACGTTATACGGATTGGGTTTGAGTCCTTCGTGCAGTAGTAAACTGATTGAATTGAGTTTCAATTTGAGAGCGCAACGAAAAATAAGGTGTGTGGGAATGCTTTAGTTGAAGTAGATGAACTAATAAGCTTTGTTCGAGTCAGATTCTTTGCGCTGCTCTGAGCAAACCCCATCCAAAAATTCGGTCACCCGAGGCTCGTCTTGTGTCATTTTATTTACGTGACGTATTCTGTGACAATCACGACGACACCAATAGTCATGCCATTTGACACCGGAATGGGCTAGTACACTCCAATTTCAAAGAAACAAGCACAAAGGTGCTCCGAACAAAGTTTATAGTCATAGAAGACAATGACCATTGATTATGCGAAGCAAAAATGAAGATGCAAGTTCAAATGGCTCAATGAACGACCTGACCAATTTCTGTTGCTGTGTCCTACACTTTTCCGGACTTTGAACCAAAATATTGCTACAGACTTACCCGCAGTTTACGACGCGATCGGAATCATTGCATTCAGACGATCATCTTGTACTTTTTCTTGCACGTTCAAAATAAAACTCAGCGCTCCTTCTGCTGTAAATCTTTCGCCAACGTCATGACTCTGCAAATTCATTTGTAATTGCGCTAGCGATGGATTGCTGGTATCAGCAATCAGTCGACCAAACTGATACATATCATGACAAGACCGATATACATGTCCGTAATCATCAGACTTCACCAAGGGGTCGAGTACTCGCGATTCCAACAATTCATCCGGCATCCGATCACCATTGCGACCTGCGTTTTCGAAATCAATCAGCATGTAGGAATCGCCTCCCAAACACAAAATATTTGGCCAGCGGATATCCCTATGAACATACCCCAGTGCATGCAAGCCAACAAGAGCACGTGCGACACAAATTAACGCAGGAACCAGCTCCAAATCATTGCTTGGTAGCTTTCTAAAACCCACTGGATGCAATTTGAACGTTCGTTTGTATCTATTATAGTCGCAACGAACGGTACATTGAATTTGCTTCCGCCCTATTGCGTCATAAATAGCCATCACTGATTCAAAATCGTGAGGGTCTTTGTTGAGTTTTTTTAACAAGTGGTCTCCATAAAGTGTAACACTTCCGCTGCTTCTATTTATTTGCTTGTACAACGGCAAATATCCACCTGGTAATAGAGATCGGTACTGGCTGAGAATCCGACAAATGTTGATCGATGATGCAACACATCGAATTCGATACTGTAAAAATGTCAAATCGAGCGGTTGTGATACTGGATAGACATTCAACGACCGATCTATGGCAAAAAATTGCACCCATGAATTGGCCGCGGCATATGTAAGTAGAAACGGCATATCTCCAAACAGGGACAAGTGCATTTTTTCCATTTTTGAAACCAGTTCCAACTTCGCTGTGGCTAATTCTCCCCTCGATCCTTTCTCTTCTCCTTTCATTACCAAAACATCGTTAACCCACACCAAAAAGTCTGGCCGTTTTGAACGTCTCGTAGTGGATTTATCTATTTGATTTCTACCAACTTCAATAAAAAAATTGAGAAGAGTTGCCGTTTCTTGGATCGGACTTCGGATCAGCATATCCCACCAAAGAATATTTGCACTTTCAGCGTCAGAAAACGTAAAACTTCGATTCAGAGCATTTTCAAATACATTTGCCTCGATAAATTTGTCTTCAGAATGCTCGAAAAGCTCCGGCCACGCATCAATTAATCTTTTTTCATCGGTCGGGTATTTTATAGGGAGGGGGGATGAGATAAACGCTTCCACCTTTTTGAAGGTATTAAGGGCACTCATGTCCACATCTCGCAATTTCTCCGCATAAAGAGGTGTGATATCTTCACGCACTTTTTGACGTTTCAAAGCATTTGCTGGCAACTGAACCAGCACGTGGATTACGTTCTTTTTTGGTACATTCCGATCGAAAATGTCCTGCAACTCTTGAGCCGGGTGTATGAACACTTCCGCTTTCATGTAAGAGTCTTTGATTCCCTCCGGACAGTCTTTTTTGGATAGTTCAGCTAGAACAGCTTCGTTAATGTTGAGAAATTCGCCGTTTTTTTTCCCCAAATAAAGTGTCAGTTCATGTGCAGGAAAATCGTACATTCCCTCCTTCACAATTTCTTTCTTCAGAAAATGTACCTGCCTACCACCATCAATCTCAATCGAAAGTACCGCTCCATGACCAACAATAAGACACGTTAAGGTCAACTCCACCATTGCTCTCTGGTTTTTCTTTTTATGAATTTCAGTTATTTGTTCTCTGGTTTTTCTTTTTTTTAATTTCAGTTATCTGTTCTGTTGTACCGTATGCTTCACAAATTCGTTGTTCTCAAGAAACTTACTGACACGCATGAGTCAGATAATTAAAGTTTACTTTTGGTGAAATGTCTCTATATCCAGCACTTGAGCAAGCAACGATTTTTTTTTCAGGACGGCAGCTCCCCTCGATGCTTTTTGCAGTGAGTCGTAAAACGCCTACTCTCATTCTACGATGCTGTCGATAGAATGCTTGCGGTAATGCATATAAACTTTAGTACAGATTTTGCACAACGCTTGAGCCATAGATAACATTCTACAATAAAAGGGGCAGATGCGGCAGTAACTTGCAATAGTTTGTTGTTTTCGAAAATGTCCTCATATGAGTAATGCACGCTCCGAACAAAGGATGTCTTTCCTAGACCGCAGCGTACCGGCAGCATGCGGGTTAGATCTTCGACATTAATGCAAATTGGACGCAACGCACATAATATAATTCCAAGTGCGAGTCTATCTGCTTTGTGTTTACAATGAGAGGACCCCTCAAGCGATTATCGCGCGGCATGAGACGTCTTGTACGATGTGCAATGTTCTCTATTACACACATTTATGGTTTTTTACATTTGTGAAGGCGACTCAGACGCTTCAATCTTCGTTGAAAGCTAGAACAAGGTCGTTTTCCATGATTGGCTTTCTTTGGTCGACGAGCATTCCGATTTAACAGTTCCATAATAGCGTTTCCCGCGCTTGATACCGTTATTTCTATTGATCCTTGCAGCCGTTTCTCTGAAAATATATTCAGTACTGATGGAATTTTTGCACTTCCAAAGACATAACCTGGAAGAGCATAAATCACATCACGTTCTAAGAGAGTGTAAATAATGACATCTGAAGCTTTTAACCTGTAGCTGAATTAGAAGAGAATGATGCTGGCAATGTTGTGAAATTCCCATGAGATTGCTGCACCCATCGAGTAGCTGAGAAGAGAGGCAAACGAGCTAACCTGTTGATTCTTTCCTCCCACTTGTTCTGTGTTTCTACACCACCGTAGCTGCTGCAATATAAGGCCCTATTGTAAGAGCTTATTGTCTTCCCTTCGGGACCAACGCAAATGACTCCAGATAGTCTTAAATGTATCTGGCGTTAGTGCCAGTTTGATTCGAGAACTCGCTGTATACTTTAGATTGTGTCAATCTCAAGTGGAAAGAAATTCAATGATGATATGCGACTGTAATTAGTCGGATTGCAATGCTTTTGAAACAACCGCAACCATCTCCACCTACGTAGAATTTAGACATGACCAGATCAGAATCTTCTTTACCTCTTCTCAATTGGCTTCAAACTCGGCCTTGTCAGCTTCTCGGTTGTCCTCAAGCTAGTTCAAAAAATCTCAAACGGTATCGGATTTGGTTTCTTCGTCGTCGTCTTCGATCGTATTGGCCAAGTTCTCGTCGACTTGAGATTGCAGACTATACATGAATCGTCCAGCGCGCATCTCTCGTTCCGATCAAACAGGGTTTTTTCGCCATTGCACGTTCACCAAAAGTACGGCAATACGTCGTCAAAGCAGTTTCGCTATCATACAAGGTCGTGAAACATTTGCGTCTATCCACTAGAGATAGCAGTCTTAGGTTGATATAGGTCATGGCACCACCGACGGTCACAATCCAATTGCACCGAATCTTTTGATGTCTCGGATCAAATAGATCGAAAGGGAGATAGATTGATGTTCGTCCATCCAAAAACACACGTATTACTTTCAAGAATGTACAGGGTGGTATAATTCTTTTTGAGTGTGGAGCTTCTTCCGAAAGTTTGTTTATGCTCTTCCTGCATCGAAGAGTATCGACTTTTTTGTGCTGAGCGTTATGATCACATGCACTTTGTGTTTCTGGCGGCACAAGCTGCTCTGGTTGGTCAAAAAATCTCGTTTCTTGTTTTCCTGCACATTCACGTCAACTTGTAGGTTATCGATTTGATTAGCTTCAAATAAATCCGCTTGCAGAAGATGTACTTGGGCGATTCGTAAGGCACAAAGTAGCAGAAGAATGCTCGTTCGGCAGCAGAACCGTATTCTGTCGACCCTCACGTCGTCAATAGTATGGGTGTACCAATCTGCTGGTTAAATATGAGGCTGCTACTGCTGATAACTGCAGAAGGTGTGATGATGGTGGAGAAGATCACTCGTTACTAATGCAATAATAGAGGTTTCACATCTTCAGGTCATCAAATTGATGCAGTTATTTGTCGAAGTACTTTGTGATAGAAATTTTAGCTTGCAGTGCTTGTAGTGGAATTTGGTGAACGAATGGATCAATTATCTTCGTGAATTCTTTAACTTTTAAATAAGATCGTACCAACTTCGACAAAGAATCTGCGATTTCAGCTCAGCTTTTTCCCGTGGGATCTAAAGCATGTTGTCAATATCGCGATGAAATTGTAGATCCAGAAAAACGTCAAACATATTTATGACGGATGCGTTGTCTACACATGCCTCTGCCTCATCAATCCGTTTTTCGTACAAGTATGCCTTAATGGTAAGATAAATGAGTGTAATCCTCCAATCAGAAATGAATGGTGATCTGGGATGCCGTGTTCACTCAATGCGTCGCGCAAGAACGACCTTAAGAATGAGAAATAATCCAAAGCGCTCTATCTGGAACATTGATGTTGATGCCGTCGTGGAATACTACTACATGTATTTAATGCCTGTAATTTTATCATGGAAGTTGATAACACCCTCATGTCGTAACTAACGACTTTCAGCTAAGGTGCAAGTTGTAAAAACGATTACAACGATTGTAGATCAAAAGCAAGATAGTTAAAAAAGTTTCGACGAAATCATGATGGGATACGTCTGGGCCACATGGAATGTATACCTTTGTCTTGTGAGCCTTGTACTTCGGTTGCCGTATTGGACGAATACGTTGCACGTGAAGCTATTCGCCATCGCTAACGTTTCGTACTGTACAACGGGAGAACTAAGTAAATGCATTCACCCCGTCTCAAGCTAGATTACGGATCGCTGGAAAGGACAGATTGGTAGGACTTCCTGGTTCGCCAAAAAAATGCAGATCAGCCAGTTTAACAACTACTCGACGTACGACATCGAAGTCTTTGACTTGGATGTTGAGAGTAGATCATCCGGTGGAGAAACGATCATTCTCCGATTATAGTTTCTAGAACTTGATATTGTCTACCGCGTTGACATTCCAGTAGTATGATCTTGCACGAAGTCAGAACCCACGGGTGTCAAAAAGCTCCATGTTTGCCTCTTATGTTGGGTATATACTGAAAAGGTACTGAAATGTTCTCTTCTTTTATTCCTGTAGAAGTCGCCTCTTTCAATCATGATGATAACACCCACAATCCAGGCCATCCTTCCAAGATACTACTGAAAGCCTTCATGAAGTTTCGCTGTTATGCTCAAATGATTGACCTCGGCCGTATATATCCTATTACATATTAATCCATTAAAATCATGCTGCCTAGGGACTATGCGGTTATTTCTGCGTGCGATCACTTTATTTTGCTGCTACACAAGACGAAGTAACAGCTGAGAGTGCTGCGGCTTTCAATCTTGGGTGCAGTGGTGACATCGTGATTTTAAGATTTTATGAAATGGTCCTCAACATCAAGTTGTCTCGCAGTACTGAATACAACGGATACCTTTTTCCATATTGCTGAAAATGCGTCTGCGTTTTGATGTCAACGTTATACGGATTGGGTTTGAGTCCTTCGTGCAGTAGTAAACTGATTGAATTGAGTTTCAATTTGAGAGCGCAACGAAAAATAAGGTGTGTGGGAATGCTTTAGTTGAAGTAGATGAACTAATAAGCTTTGTTCGAGTCAGATTCTTTGCGCTGCTCTGAGCAAACCCCATCCAAAAATTCGGTCACCCGAGGCTCGTCTTGTGTCATTTTATTTACGTGACGTATTCTGTGACAATCACGACGACACCAATAGTCATGCCATTTGACACCGGAATGGGCTAGTACACTCCAATTTCAAAGAAACAAGCACAAAGGTGCTCCGAACAAAGTTTATAGTCATAGAAGACAATGACCATTGATTATGCGAAGCAAAAATGAAGATGCAAGTTCAAATGGCTCAATGAACGACCTGACCAATTTCTGTTGCTGTGTCCTACACTTTTCCGGACTTTGAACCAAAATATTGCTACAGACTTACCCGCAGTTTACGACGCGATCGGAATCATTGCATTCAGACGATCATCTTGTACTTTTTCTTGCACGTTCAAAATAAAACTCAGCGCTCCTTCTGCTGTAAATCTTTCGCCAACGTCATGACTCTGCAAATTCATTTGTAATTGCGCTAGCGATGGATTGCTGGTATCAGCAATCAGTCGACCAAACTGATACATATCATGACAAGACCGATATACATGTCCGTAATCATCAGACTTCACCAAGGGGTCGAGTACTCGCGATTCCAACAATTCATCCGGCATCCGATCACCATTGCGACCTGCGTTTTCGAAATCAATCAGCATGTAGGAATCGCCTCCCAAACACAAAATATTTGGCCAGCGGATATCCCTATGAACATACCCCAGTGCATGCAAGCCAACAAGAGCACGTGCGACACAAATTAACGCAGGAACCAGCTCCAAATCATTGCTTGGTAGCTTTCTAAAACCCACTGGATGCAATTTGAACGTTCGTTTGTATCTATTATAGTCGCAACGAACGGTACATTGAATTTGCTTCCGCCCTATTGCGTCATAAATAGCCATCACTGATTCAAAATCGTGAGGGTCTTTGTTGAGTTTTTTTAACAAGTGGTCTCCATAAAGTGTAACACTTCCGCTGCTTCTATTTATTTGCTTGTACAACGGCAAATATCCACCTGGTAATAGAGATCGGTACTGGCTGAGAATCCGACAAATGTTGATCGATGATGCAACACATCGAATTCGATACTGTAAAAATGTCAAATCGAGCGGTTGTGATACTGGATAGACATTCAACGACCGATCTATGGCAAAAAATTGCACCCATGAATTGGCCGCGGCATATGTAAGTAGAAACGGCATATCTCCAAACAGGGACAAGTGCATTTTTTCCATTTTTGAAACCAGTTCCAACTTCGCTGTGGCTAATTCTCCCCTCGATCCTTTCTCTTCTCCTTTCATTACCAAAACATCGTTAACCCACACCAAAAAGTCTGGCCGTTTTGAACGTCTCGTAGTGGATTTATCTATTTGATTTCTACCAACTTCAATAAAAAAATTGAGAAGAGTTGCCGTTTCTTGGATCGGACTTCGGATCAGCATATCCCACCAAAGAATATTTGCACTTTCAGCGTCAGAAAACGTAAAACTTCGATTCAGAGCATTTTCAAATACGTTTGCTTCGATAAATTTGTCTCCAGAAGCCTCGAAAAGCTCCGGCCACGCATCAATTAATCTTTTATTATCGGTCGGGTATTTTATAGGGAGGGGGGATGAGATAAACGCTTCCACCTTTTTAAAGGTATTAAGGGCACTCATGTCCACATCTCGCAATTTCTCCACATAAAGAGCTGTGATATCTTCACGCACTTTTTGACGTTTCAAAGCATTTGCTGGCAATTGAACGAGCACATGGATTTTTTCAACTTGAATGTTTTCATCAAAGAAGCGATACAACTGGAGAGGAGAATCCATGAACGATTTCGCATTCATATAAGAATCTTTAATTTCCTGCGGGCAGTCTTCCGTAGATAGCTGAGGGCGAACAGCGTCATCTAACCTGAGAAATTCGCCGTTTTTCTTCGCCAAATAGAGTGTCAGTTCATGTGCAGGAAAATCGTACATTCCCTCCTTCACAATTTCTTTCTTCAGAAAATGTACCTGCCTACCACCATCAATCTCAATCGAAAGTACCGCTCCATGACCAACAATAAGACACGTCAAGGTCAACTCCACCATTGCTCTCTGGTTTTCTTTTTATGAGTTTCAGTTATTTGTTCTCTTTGGTTTTTCTTTTTTTTTAATTTCGGTTATCTGTTCTGCTGTACCGTATGCTTTACAAGTTTCTTGTCCGAAGAAACTTAGAACTTAGTGCCCTCTGAGAGCTGATCTGAGTAGACTCATGCTTTCTTATCCGTGTTTAGTATTCACTACTCGGAGATCGAATTCCATAAGAATGCGCGTGCAGAATTTATACTGCGCGATTAAAGACGATGTTGGCATTTTTTAGGCGACACTGTTGGCTGTGAGGTAATAATTTAGGCAGACAGTTGACTGTTGACGATTGACGGTTGAGACTTGTCGCGAACACGAGTTCATGCAAGGCTCAGATGTTTCTCCTCATTCCGAAGGAGAGTATTAGGAATTATTGGTCAAGACCTAGGTATACGCATGAGAGTGAGATAGTTGACAATTATTTTATGTGAATTTTTTGTATATCCAGCACTTGAAGACTATGCTTATCCGCTCCAGTATAAAAGAACTCCCTTGTTACCTTTTTGCAGTGTGTCGTGAGACGCCGAGTCTCATTGTACGATGCTGTTGATAGAATGCTTGTGATAATGCATAAGGAATTCCGTGGTAAATGCTGACAATTTTTGCTGAAGGCTTGAGAAATGGTAACACACTATAATAACAGGGGTAGATGCGACAGTAATTGCAACAGTTTGGTGCTTTGCGAAAATGTTATCATATGAGTAATCCACGCTTCAAACAAACAATGTTCTTCCTGACCGCAAAAGCTCTGCAATAGCGATCGATCAAGCTCAGATCTCATTTTTTCGCTCAATGATCGCTTCAACATGTCTCTTACTGATCGTAAACGCGTCATAGACAACACCTGCTATCAATAATCCCAAGCGATCTTATAACTGATCAACTCCACGGCTTCGTTCCCAGCGATTATATAAGCTTGGCAGCCATCATAGTTGTTACCTGGTGTCTATGAATGCATCCAGTCACTCAAGTTCGTGTTCGTGGCCTTCAAAGTGATCGGTTTGGGCTTCTTAGGCACACCAGCGTATCGAGTATTCTCTTCACCGGCACCAATATAGGAAGTGAGCACGGGTATCTATTATCCAGTGTTAACCTTGGCAAATTTTTTTCTTGGCCGCATTATCGTATCATCGGGTTAACCAATCAAGAGCTTCAAGGTTCTGATGCAAAAAGTGACCTCACAAGAAGCGATATTACAATGGCGACGCTCAATTCTCTCAAACAGAGAAGAATGACCTGCGACTCGTAAAAGTAAGGGGACATCATCGCGGAGATGCGAAATGCCCAATATCATCGACTTTTGGATATGATCTTATTGCAGAGTGCCCACAATCACTCGCTCACGTGACCCGAATCATGCATTTCGTAACAATTGCTGAAATTTGCCGTCATGCGACTTTATCGAACATATTACAAATAAAGAAGCGGAAGAAGTAAAGATGCATGTTTCACGATTTTGAAGAGGGTGTGACGTGTCCAGACGGAACGGTACTTCCTTCGAAATATCCATCTGACAAGATTTGGAAAACTCGCAATCCTGGCCCTACTGTAAGTTGGGTCGTTGACCATCTCTACCTGATATTCATCCGTTGTGATTTGATGGTAACGCCGCAACGAGTACGTCTAATATGCGACCAAGATTGATAGATTACAGGCACCCGACACTGCGTTGGCCCGACACATTGCTCTTGGAAATACTATCGAACATTGTATTCGAATGATGGCACCTGACCAAGCGGGTCGATGTACCGGATATTGGCGATTAAGTACGCAAGACAATGTTCGTTTTAGACAACGTATCTGGGTTGATATCAATGTGATCAACTCAAATGTGTCGGCATTAAATGTCATGGCTTTGTACCGAAGCTATTCCACTCTCGCGTCACACCGAAGCAGCTTGATGATGCGACAGTGATCGTCGTCTCTGACAAAAAAGAAGATACTGCACCTGGCCCGTCAATGAGATTCACTGACTCGATCAAGAACCATGCGCTTTGGATACACACTAGCGAACTGTCTGCAGTAATCTCCGCGCTGCTTTGAAACAGGCTTTTGGCCCTTGCATCCATTATGGCTCAGATTTCATATTAAAATCGAGCAAGCTTTTTTAGCCATTTTGACGAATTACATTCGCCAGATTGTATCACATATACATATACAACACTGCCTGGCCTAATCATTGTAATATAACTAATCAAGTTACTACAAATATTCGTATACCTAACGACAGCAGCAGGACGAGTCAATTGACCGGCTCTTTTACCTCTCCATCAGTTGAGTGAGTAAGCGTTAGAAATTGCCACTTTCTCATGTGTTCTTCCTGATGACCATTTTTGAAACGTGGTGTAGGATTTACGGTCCTTTGTACGTACACTGGACTAACATCGAGCTCTGTTCCTCTTTCCAGCATTTGTTTTACGTCAACCGCTCCTCCATCTTCTATGTACTTATATGTATCTCTAAGATGCTTTTCGGTGCGGTCCGTTGGTGAAGTACGAATCGAAAGCTAGTGACAAAAAAGCCATGGTCATATTCCTTGACAGCTCGAGCCAGCTTCTGTAGTGAACTTTCACTCATCTTGATTTCGCTCACGACCAGCTACCCGGATGGACGTTTGGGCGTTGAACGCGTCGTTGCATCGGTAGACCATGCATCACTAACGTACATTGAGCAGACATGGAGGCAGATACAGTCTCATGTCGCCGATCGACGAAGAATCTTTTTTCTACTCCAGTAATATAGCGCGTATGATCAGAGTAAGAATGTGCAGGCAACAGACGCCCAAGATTCTTGCTGTAGACAGATACGTACTTCATTGTGATTTTCATCAGCGGATCCGATGCACTCAAACCATTTTCGGTCGCGTAGAGTAGTTGTAAGATATCGCGCAAACCAGGGTAAGTAGCGAAAAATTCTAGACCACAACGATCCATAATTTGAGCAGTTGGTACCATCCGAACCCAGCCAAGTCATCAACTCGCTTTTTTGCCATCGCTTGCTCCGTACGTCATGCGTGGACCTAATTACCGACATGCTATCCTCAAGCGGTAGAAATTCAACAGCCATTAGCCGTTAAAGATGGACACACTAGTTATTACTGGTGCTCGGGTCAGCGTTAGCTGCATTTGCATCCAGTTCAAATCTACTTTGCAGCTTCTTTTCTTTTTTCTGTTCAGTTTTCAATTTGTTCAGATTCCACATCAACTTGAATATCTTTGTACCCAGCCCGAAGCAAATACATCTTATACCACAAAACACGAGAATACGACGTGAGGGCCCACAGACCAACGTCATTATTTGCTACGTCGATATGCGTGAGCACATACAAGCCCAGTCTTCGCATTGGAGAAGCATTTCTTTTTCCATCTTTTCGCTTTAATAGACCGAAATTAGCGCGAAGATGGTATAACAACTAGGATTTTCTGCCGACGCGCTAAAAGCGGAAAGTGTGAGCGTATCCAAGCCACAATAAGGCAAGAGTTTATCCTTAGTTATCTCATACTGTCTTTTTATCCACCTGAAGCATCGATGCCGGCTCGGTCTGGTCTCCTCACAAGCCTCTTTGTCATCTGCACGCACTTTCAGAAAAGCCAAGAACGTGCGTGCTTGGTTATACAGCAATATACTGGCGATAAGGAGTAGGTACGATGCCAGAAGAATCTGAAATATCATTGTGATGATTGGTTTTGATTGTTCTCATGTATTTTCGAATTCAAAATAAATATCGAAAAGCTACTCACGGGACAAGCCATTTGCTCTGATTGGGACAGGATTCAGACCGATAGTACTATTCTGGCTTAAGATCATGTAGAATTTTTCGTGAATTACGACGGCTAGACGAGACACAAGAGCGTGAAAAAGCTGTCAGTGATGTGATGCTGACCATGGATGGATACAATTTCGAAAAAGTGCAATGATTGATCAGACGATTTTGAAGCAGTAAAGGTCAACATCGAGACAATGGTTGAGGCATAGATGCATAAACTTCGCATCCGCGCAATTAATCGAGAACGCATTTCGTTTCTGTACGTGCCGAATCAGGGCAAGATCGAAGACAGGGATGGTCAATACGAGCTGGTGACTTAATTGGTCTAAGCGTTCGTCAACATATGAAAAAGGAGTTTCTCTGGTAAGTAATTTCTCCTGGATCGTCAGGTCGTTATACGTTTGGAAGGAAAAAGTGTATGGAGAAATGTACGGCCGCAATCTTTGCGTTGGCTAGAGCGATTTCCAATGGTTGCTTTCCATCGACCGACTTAGCGACTCGCGCATGGAACTATGGACGCAGAAGTGATTGTTCACGACTTTCGATTGGAATTATGGCATCAGAGATTGTTATTCTATGAAGTTACTAGATTTGAAATGTGGAAATGTACAGGGGAGAGATTCCTATTTTTTGCAAGCCATCGCTAAAAGTCATCACAGGATCCGCAAAGCATCCATCTGAACACCATCAGCAGGCAAAGTATTTTCTGCTGGTGTGTGGATTCGTTGAGAAGGTATGAAACACCCTAACCAGAGCTACCGATGTAACTTTATGCGCATTCGGTTGACCCGGTGCCGGACACGATGAAGCAGATCGCTTATCGGATGTCGACGGTCAAATATTCGAATAGTAAAATTGAGAAAAGCACATCACTCCTCATTACATCATAGGATGTCACGATACAAGACATCAGAAATAGTTGGAATGATCGAACAACGACGTGGCGTCAAATGAAAGATGATATCGAAGGTTGCCTTCACGTGGTCCAAATTCTCCAGCTATGTACTTATCTCAAATGTTCCAAGACCTCGACATGAATGGGAAGACTGTACGGTTTCATGATCTTTTTGAAAAGATTTCTCCATGGATCTAACACTTCTTTGGACAAACAGCGAGCCATTCCGAAGCCTTAAAATGAAGAAAAAATCAGCTCTCGAAAGTTCTCATCCGCCATTGTAACTACAACGGAATGATAATTCGACGTTCTGGCTGAAAAATATTTTTATCTCGGGTATCCTAGGAGTCAAATCGGATTGCTCTTCAGAAGTGAGGAAAAAAATGTATTCGCAGTGTGTCACGTCGACGTATACATCAGAAGAGAAGGAACCTATGTTGAAATTTTACAATGCTTATATAGCTCTTTCGCACACACATATCTAGAATTACGCATAGAATTTTCAAGCGCTTGGAGCTTATTTGACTGAACAGACTATTTAAATGCGGACTTCGTAAAGCGCGATCTTGAAAGGTCATATTCATTCTAGCCAATCAAACCATAATCAAAGCACCTTATACAGCCAATTAAAACGCTTTTAGAATGTCATATCGAACTCCGATTGGCTAATCCACAAAGCATCATGGTCATAGCGACAGAAGGGATCAAAGCTGCATTGCGTCATGGATACTTGGAAAAGAAGGTACCCATTTGCTATTCTGCATCCTTTTTCGATTAGTAAATATATGGAATACGTAGAAACGCATTGGATGGAGAAAGAAATATTTCATTTTGACACGAAAAAATTTCATGTATTTTGATACCAGCTCCTCCAAGGGCGATGCTCGAGCTGTTATTGCGAATTTGGATATCATTACGGTTCAAAACATAGATACAGATCCAGAAAAACGAATGTTTAGACTTGTTTTATTCAAAAAGAAGAAGGAGTATCGAGCAGCGGACAGCGCGGAGCGTGATGCTTGGGTGCGGGCCATCGAGCCTGTAATCGGTTATGCCAATGATCTAGACGATGCAGATGAGTACCGAGCGCCAGAGATGCCGGATGCCACGAATGATTCTATATGTAAGATTCCAAGTATTATAGTGGGAGATGAATTGGCCTCCAAACGTGTGCAAGGAGCTCATGCAACGACCGATCGAGAAGTATCCTTGGAAGACCTCACAAAGCTATGTGAAGCGATGATGAAGGCGACAAAAATTCAGATCAGTAAAACTGTATCGTCATCGTTCATCATCCAGTTTATCAAAAAAAAATACGGTGTGACCCATGAGCGCGCTATTGAAATGGCTCAGGCTCTCATCGATGCAAAGCTTTTATTTCCATTAAATTCGCATACTTTTGACGACAATGAGACCGAAAGGTACCGTTTCCAGGAGGACTCGGAGAATCTGAAGAAAGTTCGAGGATCATTAGCGCTGAAACGATCAAAGTCCATAACCGAACGAATGAGTCGCAATGATTTTAATGCACAACAATACGCCGAAGAAATTTTAAGAAAACATTCCAGCGAGAGACTTGAATACCACTGCCAACAATTGGCAGAGAGAAAGGTATGACTTGTGACCAAGAAATTTCCATAGGTGACGCACGTGGGATGATGCAGGAAAAGACCGTGGAGGCGATGAAGGAGGAGATCAGCGCCAGCTATCAGTCATTCATTCGAGCCTCAACAGAAATCAAAAAGATGGAGAGCAGTATGGCTGAGCTTAAAACGCTTGTGGTAGATTGTAAACGCTCTCTTCTATCCTTGAAGCATGCGTCCTCTGACCTCCGAGGTATCACGCATCGTACTTGGACTCCTCCTTTATAACTAAGCATAGACTCAGGTAACATTACAGCAAAGCAGGGCGTCTCTCGATCACACAAAAGACCCGATGAGAAAGAGGATCAAGATGCTCAAGAACTTTACAGTGATCTGCTTGTGTATTTCAACGCGATGCAGTATGAAGAATTCATGCATCATCTAAAAAAGTTCAAGCAACTTGATCCGATGGACAACAGCGCCCTCAAAATTCAGGTCGATCGATTGGAAACAGATTTTACACAGCGATTACAGGACGACTTTGCGTCGTCCATGCACACGTCTGAGCGAATTCATAGAAGTGATAAGCATCTTCGTTATCTGATTGAGCTCGGGAAAGCTCGTGTGGCCTCTGAAATGTGTTTTGGAAACTATACTCATCAAATCACATTACAACTACGTCGTGTTCCGTCCACCGGTGATCCTCTTCGGTACATTATTGATTTCTCAAGAACGTTTTTCTCCACTATCATCGTGTGCTATCAAGACCTCTTGGACGGGTGCGAGCAATTCTTTGATCGGTTATCGATCTCATTGTGATATGATACAGCTTTGAGGGACAATCAAGCACCCATTTCCTCGCATTGACAGCCTGGATATCCTCACAACTTGAACGATTTGCACTGGGAATTCGATTTCATATATTCCCAGGGATATCCGGTAACGTGTATCTCGGCTATATAGACAATGAGGCTAATTGTTGGGTGAATAGATGGCGTTGAAAGTCAGCAAGATCGTGGAAGTCTTCACGCTGACGTCACAGAGCACAAGGAGATGGCTCGCTTCGTCTCCAATGCACTTCGAAATGTGTTTTATGGCTCCCGTCAGCTCGAATTAGCTGGCTTACCAACTGCACATTGTCTCGCTCCTCATTTTCTAGACGGCATCCAGTCGTGTTTGAACAGCTATAAAGCCGCGATTATACGCTCCATTCACGACCAAGTCAAACGCGAGAGATGGGAGATTGTTGGTTATACGATTCGTAGCGTCGATACCAAGGAAGAGAGCGAGATTCAACTCACACAAAGTGCTCGATCCTTTTACACAATGATCCAGCAATTCCTTCGTGATGCTCAACGCATTCTGACTCCGACATGTGCGACGTATTTGTAAGTAGAGGCTCACGGATGCCCCTAGAGATGACATTGTCAGCTATTTAGGCTTCCAAAAGCGCATCGCGCCGTTGTGACGATCCTTGACGAACTTCTGATACATTACACCTTAGACGTAAAGTCGTATTTGGAATCGTCCAATCTTTCTTCGACCCTACGACCTAAGCAGGTACGCTCTCTATCATCAGACGTGAGCCTGACGCATGCTGCTTAGATTGCTGGAGTATTGACGGATGTTGCGTACATCCAAACTGATTGTGTTACAAGGACCACAGCTATCCTCGATGAATTTATCGCAAAATCAGCCCTACAAGACCGCAATCTGGAGATTCTGGTAAGGCTCCTGAATGAGAATGGCTTATGACTCATCCCGGCTGCTAGTTCTCGCAATTATGGAAGAACATCGTTCAAGCCGCGATGGAACGAAGCTCTAGCTCCATACTGAAATCGACAATACATTTGGAAGCGCTCGATTTGACGGAAAGCGCGCTGCCTCCGATACAACGCGATGAAAATGATTTGGAGCACAATACGCTCATCCTACAGTCGCTGTTTCATTCGATCAACGATATATCAAACCCGCAATTGGAAGAATCATTGGAGTTGGTGGATTCGTTACTACCCTTCCAGGACAAACAAGCCGAATGCTGGCTGACCGTATTCGTTCTGTGGGGACTCGTGCAGCGCCTTCAACGCGATGAATATTTTCTCGATATAATTTTCCAGAAAAAAGTCGGCTGGGGTGGCTTGCATCGGCTCATTGCAGAGCTTTGCGTGTTATCTCGACATGTGGCAAAGAGCGATCGTCTGGAGCAGCAAATACTCGTTCTAGAGGACAAAGCAATGAATCGATATCATCGCGTGGTTCAAGAGTCAAATGAAGTACAGGCTGCCTCAGCAAGCGAATGGAAAGAATTATATATCGATTTTCTGTGGCAACAAGTGAGAGATACAGCGCATTTGAATTGTGCATCGAGTGAGATCCTCCAGCGAGAGAGCCGAATCGATTCGGTTAAAGTGTCATCCTTTTCGATGCGAACGGATCAGTAAGATATATTTATTCATAAAATGCCATTCTTTATAGTGAAAAGCGCCCGCTTGAGGCAGGGCCGAAAAACGACAGAACGGTGCTGATGTCAACAAATGCTGATTCACATTCTTGTGTGCATTGGCTTTGAAACTTTGCATGGTCGATGCAGGCGGAAATCTCGTCCTGGTCAAAAAGGTCGGATTCAGCTTTCATTGCGCGCTGAAGGTAGCGAATACTAATTGTGTTTTCAGTTTCTTCATGTCCTTTGACCAAATCCGCCAATAAATTGGCCTGTAATTGCCATCGTTTGCTGGGAATCGTATCCGTTGGAAAAGAATGCAAACGATAAATTCCAGAAAAACTTCGTAAATAGCCTTGAAAATCCACATTCAGAGCTTTGAGCTGACCCGATTCCATGTCATACACAAGCCCGTGGATTCTGGGGTAGCCATATTTAATCTGACAGCGTTGTACCATATTGATCTTAAAGACATTCAGACACTGCTCGATGATATTGAGCTCAACGAGCCGATCAAAACGTGCCTTTTCGTCATGAATTTGAGATAATTCCGAGTGGTACGTTCTACAAACATCGCGGATATTGCGAAGCCAATTGTCAAGCAATCCTAATTGCTTGTTATCCATTGCTGCTTGTACGCCACCGCATCCATAGTGTCCACAGATGATGATATCCTTTACTCTGAGTTTCTCAATTGCAAATTGTAAGACAGCCAAGCTGCTGATATCGTTACTGATGACAAGATTCGATACATTTCGATGCACAAACATTTCTCCAGGACTTAAACCGGTAATTTCTTCAGCAGGAACGCGCGAGTCAGAGCATCCAATCCATAGATATCGTGGTTGTTGCGACTTGGCCATTTCTTTGAAATACTCTGGATTGTCCTTCATTTTACGCTCCTTCCAAAGATTATTGTTTTCGATGAGAATTTGTATGCTGGGCATCACACATTTGCATGTAGGAGAGTTTGCAGAATGAAGGTTGCATCGTGGCGATGTCGCTTCTTTCCAGATACTTTCTTTCTGGTCTGTAATATCAATTTTCAACGGAGAAGCGTCCGTCATGATTCAAAATCGTTGAGTGAGAGCGTTGGAGATTCGATCCGTTATAAAAGTTTGAATACAGTTGTGGACGTGTCTAACAACGCGCGACACTTGGAGAGGTCATTGTCTCTATCAATGTGAGGGTCTGATACCGACCGTTTTATCGCCAAGCGTCATCTCGTCTGTTGGAACGAGTTGCACCGTTTTCATACATAACGAAAGCATAAAGTCAGACATTTATTCGGATATCTTCAAGTATACGTATACTCTTCATTCTCTTTGATGCGACCATACTCGATGTCGTTATTCCGCGCTACACGACGCTGTACGGCGTTCACGAGATGCTATTCAATGTGGGGAGATCGTAGCAGTCTAGAAAGATTATTCGAAAACAACGCTAAATGGCGTGAAGGAAAGAAACTACTGGATCCCGATTACTTTGACAAAATAAGTAAAGGACAGCATCCACAATACTTGTGGATTGGATGCTCGGACTCTCGTGTCCCTGCAGAAGAGATTACCGGATTGGCACCAGGAGAGATGTTTGTTCATCGAAATGTTGCCAATATGGTGGTCGCCAATGATGTGAGTAGTTTGGCAGTTGTGCAATTCGCAGTGGAACATCTCAAGGTGAAAGATATCATTGTATGTGGCCATTATGGATGTGGTGGTGTCCGAGCAGCTATGGAAAACAAACATATGGGTCTACTTGATAATTGGCTCAGGAATATTCGTGACGGTAGGCTCCATTTATTAGACGATTCTCAAGTACTCACATCCTTTGCTGTATAGTGTGCCGTATACATCTGAAGGAAGTTCAGGCGATTGAGGATGACGATATGCGTTTAGATCGAATGGTAGAGCTCAATACGATTGAACAATGCATCAATGTATTCAAGATCGGATTGGTTCAGCGTCATCAAGCCAAATATGGCTTTCCTCGCATTCACGGACTAGTATACAATATCAAAGATGGACAACTCAAAGAGCTTGATGTCGATTTCAAGTCTTATATTAAACGATATGGCTCTGTCTTCAAGTTGCATTCATTTACCGATAAGGACCCTAGTGGGTTGCATCGAGGACAGCTGCAGTCAAATTTCATCAAAGATTTTGCAAATACTTATGAGGTAGATGGGCACGTCAAACTAAAAGTATTGAAGAAAACAATGCTACAGGAGCCAATTCTCTTCAGTACGAGCGAAATTGAAGGAGCGATCAATAGCTGTGTCACAGAGGACTGCCAGGATGCGTCAACGGTCCCAATTCAGAAGATCAATGAATACTTTGAACGACAAACTTGAAGAGTAGCGAGCGGAAATTATTCGTATAATGCATCCGGATAACTTTTTCATGCTCTACACGCTATACATGAGACCATACCGGTTTAATTGATTGGCTGTAGCCAATTGACTATTTCTGTAATTTCGTATCTGCGACGTCAGAAATTGAGTATAAATCTTTCGATTGGAAACGGTGAGATCGGATGTGTTTGATCAAAGGTTTGAGACTTATTTGAGCAAAATGTAGTGTCTTCAGCATGACGAAACTTCAGTACACCAACAAGTGCAGCTATGGAAAGGATTCTCGACACTGTCGTGTCTGCCACACAACTCGTGGTTTGATCAGCAAGTATAATTTGTTGATGTGCCGTCGCTGCTTCCGCGAACGAGCAGAGCAGATAGGCTTTGTAAAGGTAGAGCGAAGTCTGCGCAACCAAAATCTTATTTTCTTACTCGTTTTTGTAGTATCATTAGCGGTATAACGGCATGTGCAGCCTTATGAAGCGTAGAAACAGTCTGAAGACATTTTGCTCGGATAACCTTTCAATATAAAGCTAAGATTTTCGCGCACGTTTCGTTCCATGGAATAGTTTGGTAGAACAGACTTTATCGCCTGTAGATACTGACGTTCAGTCTTTTGGCTTCCAACAACAAACAAAAGAGAAAAAGCATTCACCTATCGCCGTTTTCGTCACATACTTCACCTACTGCTACAATCCTACTCAAGCATCTTGAAAATGGGCTACAGGCTGCGCACAGCGATTATCAAATCTTTCAGCTCATTGACGCAAATTATGATAATGTATTACAAGCCTCAAAATTTATGTGCAATTTATGTGTCAAGTCACGAAATGCTGGCAAGAATGTCCTGGTCGAGGAAGACTTTCTCTAGTATGCGTTTCGTTTGACCAAGAATAATGACTGCTCCGACAAGACGGACACCTCGAGGGACAGTTCCCCGATAAAAGGATTTTATTCCTCCGCTTTTCCATAAACGCTGAGCAGTGGCAATAGAGTTGGGTAGCGATCGATTTGGCAGAATAGCCTCACCTTGCATGACAGTTTTGACAGTATCGAATGGCTGAGTCGCGTATACAGTGAGAATTCCTGCCAGTATGCTCGCTGTTGCTGATGCAGACATTTGTTGCCCAATAGAAGCACTTTCTGTTGTACCGAAAAAAGAAGGTACTGTGTCATGCAACTTACTTGCAATTGCTGGACCCAGAGCTAAATAGCTCGCACACCAAAAACTCTCGCGTGCAGCGGTGACGTCAAGCCCACGATACATACGAACAATCCCATGAGAGCGAAGTACTTCCGCAATCGTTCGGCGAAAGCTTTTGCCGGTATTTTGCTGTAGTGTCATCACCAATTCGCCAGGTGCGGTCATGAACGCGGAAGTGAAGCCAGCTATGGTAGCACATCCAACTTTAACAATATCTTCTCGCTTTTTTCGTTGAATTGGGTCGAGATGCTTTCCGCTTTGTGAGAACGCGGAAAGCAACTTACCATTAACACCGAATTGTATGGCTGTACAGGGGGCAACAGAAGCCATTGTGACTCCAACTCCACGATATAAGGTCGAAGGTGCCCATTTGATCGGCATCCCTTGCTGTCAATGTAGAGATTGTCATATCCGGTGGCTTTATGCATTGCTGTACACGCACCTGAATGGCATTTTTTATGGCTATCGTTGGCTGCTGAATCAAAACCTCGGTCATTCCCGCCAAAGACCCGACAACAGCATTCTGAAGACCACTCAGCTTGGCCGCAGGGTCGATAATACAATCTTTTTCGGTCACATTGGACATTTTGGGGTTCACGGAAGAGGTATTGCTCATGGCGGTAGAGGTGTGACTGTACCGTATCTCGCATATCCTAATCATCTGGCTTGAATCGAGCCAGACACACAGATGAGAGGATTTTCAGGATACTCAATAAGGCTCTGATGTGATGTTTACGAAACGCGTATGAGAATTCTAAGCTGTGTAGGTAGAGAACGATTGAAATTTGGCAACAAAATACACGAATGTTGAGATGTTATGCTTTATGCACGTAGAGACTACTTTGGTATCATTATAGTCATAATTCATGTGCCATCTATAGCGCTCTTGAACATCCAATTATTTTGAATTTTGCGTTATTTATCAGTTTCCTTTGCCGTCATGAAATGGAAGCCGACGATTGAGATCATTACAATTGTACCGAGCCAATTGACAAAAGTCATTAGCATTTGATCCATTTCCTCACTTGTTAAACACTTTGAGATTCTCATGAATTAAAGGGAGCAAAACTTACTTTGACAACGTCATGAATTCCTCGCAGCCGCACAAATGAACTTAACGTGATAAGTACCTAATGCAATCATGACGGTACATCCGTAATAAGATCAATTTCAAAGATAGCCCAAACACCCGTTTGCCTCCTGTCTGAGCCTATGAGCCTCTGAACCTCTCGCAGTGCGGACAATCCCACGCAACGTATATAAATAGCTAATGCAATATACTGAACTGCATGAATCTTTATTTATTTGCTCATTGTCTGCGTTACAATCACTTCTAAAGTACTTCGTCACTGCATTCAATGACAGATCATCACTCCAAACGTCTTCATCGCGTTCACGAAACAGCAAAAGAAACACTCAACATACAGACAGAAGTGAGCCTTGCTAGCACGTATGTACCGGCAACACGGTACCACATGGAGATATCATTTCGATCGACCCGGAACAAGTGGAATGTAAGCAAGCGCTATTCGGAATTTCATCGCGTTCGTCGATTGCTTAAGCGGTATTGGAAAGACTGTCATGCTCATGTTAATTCAAAAATTTCTTCTCAACTGGCTTTTACACTGCTACAAGAAGCGCTCCATCGACCTTTTCCTCGTCGTCATCTTCGACCGGACACCATACCCATCATCGTCGAACGGAAGGAAGCACTTGAGACGTTCGTAAAAATGCTGGTTCGAGTGATCTCATGTATACAAATACCTCCTGACGCTTACGTGGAAAACAGCTCGGATTATATAATGGAATTATATCAGATTTTACGGGACTTTTTAGAGTATCCAAGCATGCAAATCCAGAGTGATACTAAGTTGAAGCTAGCGATTCTCTCATTAGAGGATGTTGTTATCAACTCGGAGAGCAGCTGCACAGAGACGGAAGAATACTGTGTCGAATGCTGCAGCATTTGCTTGGACGATTGGACTGACCAAGATTGTCAAGACATGGCTGTCGTCAAACTACCATGTTCCCATGTCTTCCATGAGGATTGTTTGCTCGAATGGTTTACCGGAAATGTTCAATGCCCAATGTGCAGAGAAGAGCCCAAAGTACACCGAAGTGATAGATAGGAAAAAGCATAAGTTGTAAATACTATTTATAAACTTATTACTCGCATTGGTATGAGTGAGTCGGACGCAAAAAAAATAAGCTCTCCAAAACAGGACTCACTTGATCAATTTTCTACTTATGAAGATTACTTAGACGCCCAACTGACCGAAGCAGACTTATTTTATCTTGAGGATGAGGAACTAGCCCGTCAATTGGTCGAGTTGGGATATCGGGGAATGGGCGATACACTCCATCGGGAAGAATTTGAGGCTCAGAAAATATCGGAACGTGATCGCTATGCCGAGAAAATTAGTGCTTCAAGGCCACTGGCCAGTGCTGGAAAATCATTTGCTCAGTTACCGGTTCTTGAAGCTTTGGCTTCTCGTGAAGAACTTGTTCGTAGCGGGAAATTATCGGTAAGAAGCGGTCATAGTGGTAAGTAGATCGTGACGCTATTGCTGATCTTAGTGTGTTTTATTCATTCGGGATCGTAATGCACGAGGACAGGAGATAAGCGGGTATATTGATTATGCAGCGAGACTGAAATCCGAACCTTTTGAACCATATTTTGAGCAAAAGAAAAAGCTTTTACCAACTTCGAATGATTTGAGTTTCTACAATTGGGATACGCAAAAATCTTCTTCAAACTCATCGGCAAATTTTCAGGTGATTGCGGATAGTGAGACAGGTTTACTTTTCAAGAACAAGCGTGATCGGAAGGTTCTCAACGTTGACCCAAAGGTATCTGCAGCCTATGCTTACGTGTACGGTAATGGTGCATTTCTTAGGCGAATCCTGGAGACCATTCTAGTCGCACAGAGATACCAACCAAGGATTATCTTCAGGTTGTCATATTCGATCATATGACACGTAGAAAGACATAGATGAATTATGAGATGCTGCTTGTGACAAATTCATTAATGGTACCAAATAGAAAAATTCTGCTTCGATGCTGCACAACATGAGAATTTGGTTCTCTCAGTCAGTGATGGAGTGGCTTATTATGTCAAGAAGTTTCTGTCTTCGTTCTTGTCTACTGGAAAGAGCATGTGCGAAGAAAATGGCAACAGCTTCGACGCGGTACATCGATTGTACAAGTCTAACTTGTCCGGTTCGAACGAATCCATCTGTTGCTGTTGTAGAGTAGAGTAGGTAGCACATGACGTTGCACAGTCGGACTCGTATGCTTGTTCTCCAATTGCGACTTTGCATCATGGTTCGTTGAATGTACCAGGATGGTAGTCAAGGAACGTGAATATAAGACCAATTCTACTACATCCATGGTCTATTAAGGCGAGTAGGTCCATGAAATTGACGTTTACGTGCTTGGCAAAACTAAAAGTGCTGTGCAGGAGCATGGTAAGATGAAGCTTTCGCTTTAGATAACGTAATAATGCCTCCAAGCAGAATAGGAAGAGATGTGGGATAAGGCGTATCCCAATGTGAACATGCTTACAGCATTCGAGAAACTGAGCCGGACATAATTAGACGACGTGAGATGTCTGCAGAGAAGTACTTATAAAGCGCCTCTTCCAACGCTCATATAAAGGCTTCTTGCTATCAGCCGTTTTGCTATCTAGCATATCCAATATAGCGAGCGATATAAGGATTTGTGCTTTTCTTGGTCGGACTTGTCGGAGGAGCAGCGGCCATTTTGAAGGTCATTCACTTTAGCGATTGATTTCGAAGTTTCCAACACTTTTCTAGAGATTGAGACAATGGCCTACGAAGGAAGCATCCACTACAATGACGAAGAGCTTAATGCATCGGATATGGCTGTAGACTCTTCGTAGTAAAAGCTTTCGGTAAGATCGAAAAATCTTTCAATTGACGGACCATTGCTATGTTTGTCTAAGTCGTCTCCGCGGTCATATCTAACGTGTGTTCGTATAATGCATTTTCGCCATCAGAAGATGTTGCACGATGACTGCCAAGTCGAAGTGCCGGATACTGTTTGGCACCGACCCGATTCGCGAAGGAGCGTATGTGATTACCAAAGATTTCGCACGGAAAATGTGCTTACGTGTATTACACTCATTGAGTATGTGTGTTCAGGAAGTGTGTATCTTCACAATTGTGATTGAAACATCCAAATTCTGAAGCTTTCGATCATCCGCAAATTTCAGATCCGACAATTGAATACGAGATGACCATCGATAAACGTTGTTGGCAAGTTTGTCAGCCAAAATAAATCCCAGTACCATCTCATCGTGGGTCGTCGCGTATCGATACAAGCTCTTGTCATTTCCTTATACATGCTTTTTTATTTTTGGTCTTCACAACAGTAAATGTGCCGAGTTGGAGGATCAGCATTTGACTCACGTGGGCCAGCCCCCGTACCACCTAAAAAGGCTACTCGGTATCTGAATTCTTTTGTCCTCCAGCAGTGAATTTCAGTGATATGTGTATTTGCTAAAACATGCACTACCCCGATAGAAGCATTGGTGACACACTTAAAGTATATGTAACAAGAGTTTCCACAGAGCGCCTAATGACCAAACTGATGAAGGACAACAACATATACAAACAGCGAAGTCGTCTCATCTAAAAGGCCAACCGTGGACACCTGCTTTGGAATGAAAAAGTACGAGCACAGTTTTTAGCTCAGTGCTCCGCATCGTTCATCCCTCGATTTCTTGTACGGGACCTTGCGTATCCAATTCTCTATCCTCTTGAGCTCCTTTTGCATTATTTTCTAATCAAATTCACGAATGAAAAAAAAGCATAAATGAGATGCTCGATCTTTGTACCACGTCTTTGTTGTAAAATGAACAGTATGTTGTAAAGTAATGGGATTTGAGTGAATCGAGCATCCTCTCTCACTTGACGAAGTTAAGGCTTCACTCAGAAAAATCTTAGAATGAATGAAATACCGCCAAGTTCACTGGAAAGAAATGACCGTGGAAAAGCTTTTTCGGTTGGTTGACCAGACTCTATCCATCGCATCATGCCAAGTCAAGGATGTCAAAGACATTTGTCTGAGCAACACTTTATACCTGGCAAGAAAACCGAGAGCGCGTGACGATATCCGTTGTACTCAAGATACTCACGAATAAGCTCATTCAAAATGAGATTTTCGTTTGATAACTCTGGTTTTGGTATCGACTAGTACATTACATGTGAAAGGCGTAGTATCTAAATTTTATATCACATCGTACCGACCTGGTCATCTAATGCTGAGAATATCTCTGCACGGATACGAGCTTTTATTTGACCCAAACAGCCACGAGTTTCTAAAGTCTCTTTCAATACTTGCAAAGGAAGACTGTTATTGTAGTAAAACGTCATAATTTGTCTTGTATTTACCTTCTTTTAGCTCAGATAAGCTTGTTTGATTCTCTTCCATTTTGAATGCAAAGACCTTAGATAGTGTGTCTTCGCTCGGATTGCATGAAGTGGGACACATTAAGTACTGTCGATGTCGATGTTGCAACCAAAAAGCGACTTGTATGGCATTTTAGGGCTGGAAGTTGGCTCCAGTGAGCTGCAGATTTCACGAGCTTATAAGAAAAAGAGTTTACTACATCATCCAGACCGTGGTGGTGATGGTAAGATCTTTCTCTTCAGATACTATCGCTCAAATCAAGCAAGATTTGCTCATTCCACTTTGATCAATACAGTCAAAAAGTTTTTGGAACTCAAAAATGCACGTGATACTCTCATGGATCCGAAGAAGAAAAAGAGTTATGACGAAAATGCAATGAAAGAAGTAAATGCTCGTCGCAAACAACGAGAACGAGAGCGTGAAATGGATGACAAACGCCGCACCATGCGCGAAGGTAAGACAGTCTATTGGAATTGCTACACTTCACATTCGGCTATTTTTGATTGAGTAGAACTTTTACGCAAAGAAAGAGCCTTCGAGGTAACTCATAAATCTGTGCGGAAAAAGAATGAAATCAATGCTTTACGAGAAAGAGGAATATCGCGACAAATGGAGTTGGAACGAAAGAAGAAAGAGCAGCAAGAGGCGTATTCCACAGAGAAGATACTTCGCGATGCGATCGCAGGTTTGTCACCATCCAATTCCGTTTTTTAGGTTGTTTTTGATCGCTGTGTCGTAGAAACGAGCATCAGCAAAGCGAATCGAACAATCACAATTAAATGGGAAAAAAGAGCGTATTCACATTCGGATGAAACTCTTAGTCTTATTTTACGAGATTATGGGGAGATTGAATCGATTCGAGTTCGATCTTCATCTGCAAAAGTATTGTTCCGTGAAGCATCTGCAGCTGTACGCACGTTTGATCATCCGTGTAATCTCAATCAATAATTCAAAACCACTTTGTAGTCAAAAGCAGTGCGAATAGAAGGACATCGGGATTGCTGGCGGTCCGTGTCCTTACAAGGACATCTAGTGACTGACGAAGATCCCTCACAGCCCGACAATGATCCGTATACCGATCAAAATGCGTTCGAAAAAAATCCTGGAGACATACAAATTCTCCCTCTAAATCCAGTTTCCTTGGAAGAGCACCTTGCTTTCGAGAAAAAAGTGCTTGGAAAACTTCACGTTTTTGCAAGGAACGTCGATCACTTATCCGAAAATACCACCACCTCTAAATAAAAGAGTATTTTTGCACAAACTCGGAAGATTATGGAACATTGCATACAAATTGCAAGTCAATTTTCAATCCGTGGTGTCTTTCAAAAACTTGACCCAAATGGACGTGATTGAAGCGATATCATCACCCTATTGTATCAGAACTCGATTATTCATCAACTAGAGTCATAATTGGAAATGTACCACTTCGTTTAGATGCGCAAGATTTTGATTAATGATGTGAACATTTGTAATTGCATCCTGTAATTCCTATCAAAAGCGTAATATGATCTTTGACCGACCACCTGGAGAATGTTTAGTTGTACCTCATGAATTTGCTCTCGTAGACGACATTTTTCTGCCTGAAATTCTTTCTATAAGCCAGTAATGACAGCTTGTGGTAATTCGACCTGACAGAGCACGTACTGAAGTCTTTTCCATTGATAACAAACGACCTGTTTAATTTGATACTATTCGGCTAGTGGATATCGCTCGTCCACATTATTCGATTATGACGCCACCAAATACGCTTCTTGCAACGCTCCTATTTCTCGGCTTATTTTGTGCGAACAAAGCGCTCCTATTTGATATAGAGGGGGGTGAAAAGCGGTGTTTCAGCGACCAAATTGGTGAAACAGATCTGGTCGTTGTGCGCTATAATGTTCACCAAAAAGGCTCCAAACGCGGCAAGACAGGTGTCTCTATGGTGTTTCGAGATCCCTCCTCAAAATTAATCAGAACCGACTACAACATTGATACAACTACCGGAATGCATGTTATCAATTTCGACGCGCATGAATCTGGCGTGTATCGCATTTGCTTTCAGGAATTGCAAAACATCAAATCGCGCGTGTTCATGGAATTCCAGCACGGACGAGCAGCCGTCGATTACGCAAAGAAGTCGGAGGAGGAGCATTTAGATGCATTGGGCGAGAAGTTCTCTCAGCTCGAGGACTTGGTGGATCAAGTGCACGCCGATATGCTGTACATTCGCGACCGTGAAGCCCTTTTGCGGGAAAAGAATGAAAATACAAATTCGCGAGTGATTTGGATGGGCTTTCTATCTGTTCTCATATTTTCAAGTTTAGGAATTGGTCAAATGCTGTATTTGAGAAAATTCTTCAAGAATAAAAAGCTCATTTGAAGTTTCTATGAAGTCGATCTAAAGATATATTTTGTAGACAAACATATTGACTCTTTCAACCGTAACGGTTGCCACTTGCGATTTTCGTAGCGCCTTTCGATTCTCTCAAATGCTTTCGCATACTTTTCTGTCCACACCAAATGCAAGCCCTGATAAACGATCGAGTAGACCGCAATTGAGTCATTTGCGACGATATGAATCTTCGGGAAAATACATCGAGCAATTGCAGGAGCAAATACGGCCTCCGAGCCCACTCACTCGATTTAGCAGTATGATCATCCGATCACTTTCTCCAGTCGAAGTCCGTCCATTCAGTCATTCGATGCATTTGAATAGTTTTGACATTGACAGTGAGCAAGGGGATGAAGACGAGATGGGAAGCGATTCAAGCGACAATGAGATCGATACCAAGTCCCAGAGCAGTGCCAGATCTTCTTCATTTGTCGCTATGGAGCCTATTCAACTCGAGATGTCCAATTCTTCTCAGTCGGATTCCGAGTTTTCACACTTGAAAGATTCTCAAAGAAGTGGTATTTCCGACTATATCGATGTTTCAAATACCTATAAGAGCATTTTGGACGATCAGAAACGCGAAGAAATATGGGTGCGATATAAGAAAGCAGAAGAATCGCTTGCCCGGTCGCTTTCTACGATATCGTCGAGATCCTATAAGCTTGACGATCTTCTGACCCAAATTGAGTCGTTAGAGGTCGCAGATGACGGGCAACTCGATACTTTGCTGACCTCATTACGTCTAGAAATCTCACTTTTGCGTCATGATCAATTTAGCAACGATAGGATCCTTTTAGTCGGAACCCCGGAGCCCGGTGGAGGTTCAGAAGCGAATTTCAAGATGCATCTCGAGCAGCATAATTCTTTGGAAACCACTGGGATGCAAGCTGTGATCTATTCAGGCAAGAATAACGTAGAATTAAGCAGGAACGGTAAAAAAAGCTGGAGAAATAAAATAGAGGAGGAATTCGACTCAGTGTTGTTACGGAATCGGCAAAGGCAAACACGTTGTAGTGCATTTACAGCTTGGAGAATGATTTCACGAGCCACACGTATTGTAAAACGACAAAGTATTGATAAATTGGCTCAAAGATATCGCATTTTTTATCTCCGATCAATGGCTCGCTTCTTCCGGAAGCTTCAGATCCAAGCCATTTCAATCGATTGGGAAAAAAGAGAGAACGTATGGCATCACCAAATTCGAGAAGCCAGACGAGGTAGTCAGGCTTCATCAATGCAAAATGGATGCACTCAGCTATCAATGACTCTGACTCGATGGAAATATCGTCAAGAAAGACGAGCATTTGGACGTTTTAAGGACCATATTTCTCAGCGTCAGCTTCAGCTGAGTCAACTCACTGATGCAGATGCCACATTGACAAAAATTGGGCACCGACAGCAAAGTCTAAAACTGCACAAAGCCTTTTACCGCCTACGGGAGAACTCCCTTTCCATCAGACTCGAATACAGTAAGACCGAATGTGACACACACAGAACCGAGTTGACCGATGCAAAAGAATGCGTCTTCTTGCTCACTCGAGCTAAAAGCAAGCTGGAGGCCCAATTGGACGGGATGCTTCAGAAAGATTTTCAGCTTCAAGCACAAAATAGTAAACAAGCCGATCAACTTCGACTCGTGAAGAACGTATTTTTGACTATTTGCGTTCTCAAGAAAGCCGAGAACCAATTTCTCCGTCACTTTCTTCGCGCTTGGCAAACGTACACTTCCAGCCGTAAATCCGTCAAAGCTCTTCAACTCGAGCTGGATCTGACTCGAGAAAGCGTTACCGAACGAGAACAACGATGTACAGCGCTGGAGGACTGCAGTCGCGTATTACGAACAGAGTTGGAGCGATCTCAACTTTCTTGCAACGATAAGAAAATCACAATTGAAGCTCTTTCAAAAAAAGTGCTCCGGGATGAAGTGCGTATTTTGGACTTGGAGGAAGAACTCCTACGGCTGGATGAACGATATACAAATGCTCAAAGCCGTTTGGAGAAGCTTTTGGAGTGGAATAATATCGTTCTCCCAAATTCATTCGTTTCTCTGAGCAAGGACATTTGCATTGATAATTTGCGTCAATTTCTCCAGCACGCAAAAATCTCCACCTCTCCGTCCGATGGAACTCTGTGCCGAATTTCCTTTGCGACGATGCTTTCCACCTTACAGGTTTCTTCTTTGGTGAAACTGAAAGCCTTATCTCCAGAAATGCTTCAAGAAAAACTGACAGCGTGGCTTCCATCCAACGCGAACGACATCAGCCTTACTGAGTATCTTGTTGCTCTCAATGGGCTCGTTAATGAGATTTTCGCTTCCGATCCCGCGAGAGAATCCAATATCACTGAATTTTGGGCGAGCATATTGATGCTTGCGACCTCGTCTATGACTCGTATACGCTTTCGAGAGCGTACGAACGGGACAAAAAATACGTTTTTATCATCAAGAGCTTCATGGGTGAATGGGTTGAGTGATGGAATACTCCAAAATCAAGAGAAATTTCTGACGCTGTTGGAGCATGAAACGGAGGTCGTGGAGCGTACATTCATGGAGGAATCACCACTCAAACGCCATCCTCCAACTTCATCTTACGAATCACAGGAAACGAATCTCAGATCATCACTGGTTGAGAACGACGACCTCACGACCAGAGACCCGGATGTCGACTCGCAAGCCAATTTGCAGCCTGACGAAAATATGAAATCTGATATGAGCTGTAGCAGTTCTCCTTCGCAGTGCGATACGCAAGCGTATGCTGACTGGAAAAATCAGCCCCAAATCCACGATCTCTGGCTTGCATTTCGACGTCCTTTGATGAAGCTATGGTTCGCTTATGCGAAATTGGACAATAAGTCTTACGGTATGTCTCTCGACACTGCGTGTAAGGTGATGATGGATTTGAAGCTATTTCCAGATCATATATCACTCGAGTTTATTCACCAAGTATTTCGCAATGTATGTGGAGACTGTGATGTTCCGCTTAGCGAGTATACTTTTATGGTTTTGTTGGGTGCTTGTGGCGTAAAACTGCATGGTAAAGGCCCACAGTCGTCAGTCATTCTCACATCACGAGAAATCATCCTCAACTTTTTCATGAATCTAGGCTTTCTAGGTGAAAGCGATATTCAGGATGCTCATCGGGTCTGCATTGTTGGTCTTCAGGCTGAGATGGTTTTGTGGCCGTTGTTTGAATATTATTCGGGTAGCTCATCTGCGACCTTCACAATACAAACTGATCGAATCGGATTGACCGAAGAAGCCTTTTGCAATTTTGTATGTGAAATTGATGCCTTACATTATGATCCCGTCGACAAAACGCCCGAGGCACTGGCAAAGACTGCAAGACGCGTTTTTTCTTACGTGACACAGAACTCAACAAATGGTATGGCGATGAATTTTGATCAGTTTTACGTCGCGATAGCTACACTTCAGTCTGAGCGCTCACCGTCAAACAAACACAAATCGCTGAGCGATGTTGTACGGATATGGATGCAGCAGACAAACGAGCCGGCAAGGTCGAATTTTGAGTCCTATTGAGACGTTTTGAAGTGTATCAACTGGGGAATAGACCTCGTGAGCACTTGCTGAGATTCATAAATTAGAGCCTCATGGGATACTGTCGGTAACATATTGATAAGGGAGCAGTCAATACAAGCGAATTTCAATACTTTTGTCATTTGTATCAAGTTTTCAAGCAGTTAATAGTGAGCGTATTGGGAAAAAATGATAGAAGCAGGAAATTGATTGCCCATTACACAGATACAAATAGCTGACAAACGATGAAAATAAAGCCACTTAGAAATAAAGAAACGCGATAGCTTTCCGAGGAAGAGGTTTCCGAAGAAGCATCTTTTGTCTTCTTGGGCTTTTTGGATGGAGAATCAGGCATGTCTTCATTATTGAATGATAATTTATCTCCAACATCATCATTTGCTGCACTTGCTTCAGAATTACTCGATGCTGAGGTCTCATTGCCTTCATTGACAGAAATTGATGAGTTTCGAGTTGTAATCACTGAAGTATATGCGAGAGGCCCACAAGTCGATGCGAATTGGGTCATGGTGGAATTGAGGTCTGTATCGCCGCGAACTGAGAGGCTGCAATGAGGTAAGTAATGACCACGCAATTGCATGAGCATCTGCTGACAGGCGGTACGGTTGCAAAAAGCTTTTTTCTGAGGAGCATCCCATGTCGCAATCGTCAATATTTGAGTCGAGGTGCTATTCCCGGTGACACATTGGCTGAGGCTGCCTGAACTTGCTTGCAGTGGTGCAAAATGCGTCGAGTTGCAGACACCAGCGAGCGCTTTGACAACAACATTCGAAATGAGAATAAGTGGGATGTGCATTGTGAGTGTCAAATTGTGCTTTGAAGCTTCAAATCCCGCAGTAGAAATTGGAGTTTATTCTCTGAATATTCTTCACATTTTCCAAAAGACAGCTAAATTTTTTATTTCATGAAAATAAAAATGGATAAAACGTGATGATTCCACTGCTCCATGCCACGCTCAGAAGCGCTCCATGCTCATAATCAGCGGCAAATCCAACATCTGAAGGCACACCGCTCCCTAAAGGTCCTCGAATAAGTCCGCTACAGCCCGAATTTGGCAAATCAATAATACAACACATACTTTATATGGCTTGTAAATAAACAAACCTTTCAGTAAACGTAATAAAGGGCTTCGAGCCAACTTGAAAAATAGCAACAAGCTCACTTCGATCCTGACTTCCAGATTTTGTGGCACCGTATACCACCGCTATCCGCTGACCAGTTGGATCCCAGGCCATTTTTATTATCTCTCCACCAATTTTCCTTCAAATTGTATCTTAAAACTGATCCGCGGCATATTTAGATAACCTACTGTGACACCGGTCCCGTGCTCCTCACAATCTGCTCCGAGAAATCAAATGGAGGCGCCACCATCTCTGCGTCTATGAATGGATCAGCGAGAGTCGACATAAAACAACTCACAATACCGAAAGTCGGAGCAGCCCCATGGAACGCATAGCGATATATGAATTGATTTCGATCGGCAATCAGAAGTGATTCGCCATTTGACGTCCAAAGTGCGCACTGACTCAGAACTTAGAATCCGTTTGGTACTCACGACAAACAAATACGAACAGTTCCCTCAATATCCCAAATTTCTTGAGTCCACGAATGAGTTTCCCACAACAAAACACGTTTACTAATTTCCTCGTGAGAAACCATCTGCGTGATAATTCAATCGTGTACCTCGTAGTGCAAAGTAAAAAATCTCCACGAGGAGACCAACAAACGGTGGTTGGACACTCTGAGCAATGCAATTCCGTCCGTCGTAATGTGATAACATCAAAGATATGAATTTGTCTGGAGCCTTTCACGACCGCTGCAAGCATACTACAGAAAGATACGTTACTCATCGCAGGCGTATGGAAAGTTTGAGTACCTTCCATCGGCGTCCCAACTCAGATTATCGTACTTGGACTCAATTGGATGCGAGAGGATCGTCAGCAATTGAGGCACTACAATCAACTTGAGTTTTCTCTAATAATATTTCAATCATTGGACTTACACTCTTGTGATCGAATCGATGAGACTTTCCAGAGATAAATCCCTCCGCTACTCAGAAAAATGAGAAGGCTGTTGAATTAGTGTGAGTATTGAGGCGTACCTGCTCGCTACTGCAAGCGTCCCATCAGGCACAAGACACCATGCAATGCCAAAAATGGTGTGGTTTTCGTGGGTGAGCACTCGTTTATCCCAAGCGCCTGATAGCACGTCGTAAAAGGATACAACGCCATCGCATTGGGCAACGGCTAAACATGAATTATGAGAATGAAAATGAATTGATTGAATTGTTTCATCCGTTTGCACGAAAGCGAATTTATTCGCTTTTGATTTCAGAGTTTCTTCCTTTTGTTCTTGAAATTGTTTCGAAATGGCTGTAATGAAATTGGATAGATTGGCGATACAGCGATCATATAAATTAGTTAGCTTCAAGATACAAACGTCTTTATCTTCCCACAGTAATATTCTTAACCACTGTAAAGCTCCAAGGGTCTCTGTGAGACAACTTGCTTTATCGTCTAAGGTACTTGCTTGAGAATATTGAGAAGCTGAACTATTTCGTTTATGCGGGTGAATTGCAGCGTTGGAAGATATTTTCGTATGTGGAATCACTGGTAGGTTGCTTGGAAATTTCTGCGTCCGTTTGTACGGGTATGAGTGCACCAATTCGCCATCTATCTCACCCAAAGTGACCGCATCGGGCGACGGAATGACCCATTTCATCTCGTTTTTGCGAGGTACGGTAATAACCAGTGATCAAAGAGTGAAATTGTTGTAGGCGCAAAGGGACCTATCACATTGGTAGCGTGCAATCCTTTGTATTTCTTATTCCTACAAGCTACGCATTCTGTGTGACTCTAAATTTTGTGCTTTGAATCCAAAACACGTCCTCTAATTGAGCTCCTTCCCCATTGTGCGCGTACCATTCTAGCGCAGCGTGTGTTTGATTGGTCACATTCCATAAAATATAACCATAGAGCGCTTTACGAAAAGCGGACCATTTTGGAGCTGGCTGTAAGAACGAAGAGGCTAAACCTTCACGATTTCCACCATCTCCAACCACAACATACACGATTCCATCCAACTGGACTTGCTCGTTCCAGACGGGGAGCGATCGCTCGTAAGCGTGGACATGACCGCTGATGATAAGATCGACTCTGTTATGATAGAGCAATGATTCCATGTTCCTTTTCATTTCGAAATGAGGTTCATTCCGATTTTGATGTGCCGTATTACTGTTGTACCAAGGACCGTGCATCAAAACGCAAATCCAAGGCGTAAGAGCCCGATTGACTCGACGAAGCTCTTCCTCGAGCCAACGATATTGGGATGAGTTTTTTGTTGTATCGATATAGGGAGATAAGATTATGAAATGGGTCATACCAACACGAATCCCGTAGTATAGATTCCGCTCTTGCAACGAATTTGGCTCATTGATGTAAGGCATTCGAAAGCGATTTTGATATGAAATAAATGGGTCGGTCTTCGACTTGCACGGCGTTTCTTTCTCGTGGTTTCCAGAAGCAACCATCCTACAATAGAGCAGACTGGTGGTTCAATTGCGTGATGATTATCGCGCGGTTTGATACCATGGAATTTCGGACGCAATTGGTTCAATCAGCTTGGCCCAAGAATCCCATCGAGGTTGATCGCTATCTGCGTACGAAAGGTCTCCTACTCAACCGTGATAAGAACATGAGAACAGAACGGACTAAAATGTACCTGCATGAAATATGGCTGTGAGCTCCTTTTTACGACTTGCAATGTACTGGAGCGTTCGCTGAGAAAACTCGGTTTGGCTGCAAATTTTGACGAATCAGTGGCCGCGTGAGATATTTCTAATGATATTTTGTACCCGAGATCACCGATCAGAGCGAACACCGCCGATTTTGTGTTCCCAATAGCCATTGGTATAGTAAAAGTTCTCACCTCACTCCACCCGGAAGCTTCGTTCCCGCATCGATCTAAAATATTGATGTATACAGATTATTCACGAGTACCACGATATCGGAGGGTATGTAAGCATACAATAGTACATTGTTCCTGGTGACAAGCTTCTGGCTGGAATGGTAACGTGATGAAAACAAGGAGAGCGATAGTCACAGAATGAATATCGTTCGCATTTTTGACTCGATACTATTTTCTCAGACAATCGAGACAGCTCTAGCCCAAATTGGACTACGGATGGGCTCATGAGACTTTGTTTTGTCACCCACGAGACCGTCATTCCGTTTCCAGTCAAGTCTGAAGATATTCGTGTGTCATCATACAAGGCCAAATGGATTAGGAGCGGAGGATCAAGTTGTGCATAATCAGATGTCTGGTCGTAATTTTGTCTGAATCGATTGAATGTAATCGATGAGATCCAAACTATCGCTCCGAGCGTCGCAACTGCCAGTACGGTCATTAGAACCTTCGACAAATTTATTCTGAACATTCAAACAACAGCAATGTACCGTATTTCACAACTCGTTGAACCGTATCTTTTAGCCAATGACGTCCCTACCATAAAAGGATTAAAACCAATCATAATGCCGATATGCAGAGCTCCAAATGAGATACTTATGGCGTGTAGTTGTCAGCGCTGTTTGTGCCGTTCTTTCGTATGTAGTGGGTCATCCACTGTTAATCCTATTATTGCGGACACTTGATAACCGCCTCGGCAAGCGATTTCCATGGATTGCAGACGTCAGAAAGCACATGGCGACGCATCTCGCATGGCTTTTTGTGACTGTTTCATTCTATTGCAATGCTCGATTTGTACTCAACCTTGGCGTAAAATCTATTGTTTTGAAGATAATTGTGTACATAGTGGCGATACCAATAGTATTAGTCACATTTTCTGCCCGCAAAGTCATCACAAATGTAAAAATGACTTTTTTTATCGATCGGCCCGCTGACGGCTGTGTTCCAGGTGCTGGTGCGCTATTTTGAATGGGATCAAGACAGAGATCGCAACGAAAACATAATTTTTATAATCACTCAAACCATTACGTTTCTATGTGGCATCGCCGTCGCTGTGGAAGTTTTTTATATATTTTTCTTATCGGTCGAAATGGCTGAATTTTTACTAGTCGAAGCGATTCTGCTTCTCATTCTCGTTGCGTTTTTCAGTGGATTTTCAGTGGTATGCGATATCGACAGCTTACATGATGCATGAACGTTGATAGACGCTGTGTAGCTGAAAAATGTGGCGTCCGGATTGTTTATTATATTCGCAGAACCGCTTCGAATCGGAAGCTTATGTCACTCTCAGAACATCTGCGGGATCGTGGAAAAGATCTCTCTCAATCGCACGACAATACGTTGTCGTGATGGGTCACACATTTATGTTCCAAATGGGATTTTTGCCAATTTCACTCAAACCAGCCAAACGCGAACAACAGATACAATTACGTGTACGAAGATTTTGCGAGTTTCGAGTAGGCTGTCGAATGGAGTCTTGAATGAATTCATGGATGCTTTACGATCACAGTTGGGCTTGCTCATTGCCGAAAATGAAGAACGATCAAGTCGCTCTGAGGAGATGGAGGACACCGAAGAAAAAAATCTGGATCGGATTTCCATTCGTTTGCGCTCGCTTGATACAGTTATGATTGAAGTTACACTTCGACATGGGAATTTTGGATCCTATGAAGCCGCTAAAACCCAGGTAAACATTCTATTTGCATCTAGTGAGCGTTGATTCTGACCACACGACAGATCAACTTTTGCCTGATCCACCAATTGCAAACATTCGGCATTTTGGTTAAAGAGCTCAAATGATATCGTTCAACATGCCACGAGGAGATTAATCTTCAGCTTTCGATGCTAGTCGTTTTTCATGCGACCTTGAGCAATATGCATCGTCATCGAGACGAACACCAAGCTGTTGAATAATTGTCGTGATCTCCAAGAGAACCTGATGGAGTAGATAAATCATCAAAATGCATGCCTTCCATTTCAAAGGCAATACCTCGGTCTTTTCAGCCATAAACGCTTTCTGATTATGGCGAAATATGTAATATACAACCTCTATCGTATATGCGTCGACGATGGTTACCCAAAATCGATGCTGCGGAGTTTGATCCTCTTCTTTCTCACTTGCCCACTTAACCATCAAGCTTGTACGAAGTTCCCCTAGCGTACGACCACGCTTCAACGCCGTCCATAACTTTTTGGAAGGCTCCTTATATCTCCTTCCTTTTCGTTGTTGCAAAGCGTAATCAATACTTTGGACAAGTTGCCTCATAGCCGAAGTATTAGTGGTGGGATGACAATGAACGAAGAGACGACATTGTTGTTCGAGAAAATCGGTGTGAATTTCGACAAGATTATCCATTAGAATTCCATTGGGCACGTAAACCAAGCTCTTATCATATTGCCTCACAGAGAATGATTGTAATTGTAAGCTTTCCACTACACCCTGATACTTTTGGAACGACACACAAGAGCCTTTCTTAAGAGGTTCATCGATCAAAACGATCAATCCTCCGATTATATTTGACGCCTGTAAAGAGAAGGGTTACCGATCAGTCTCGAAGAGGAGAGAATGTGATTACCCAAGAGTATCCGCCCAATAACATGATCACTTCTATCATGATACCAGCAACTGTGGAAACTTCTGCGGTATTATAGTGCGTGATTTGGCCAAGTTCGTCGAGAATGCAGGAGGAGACAACGACGGCGACTAAAATGAGTCGAATCACCTAAGCGAGGATTAGTATATTTACATCGAATGTATACGCAATTTGCCTACCGTTATGCATTCGGTCAGTACCATGATACGACTATAATCGTCGTTGTGGAGAGAAGCTGATCGATTCCATCCTTGTATTCGAATAACTACCTGAAGAAAAGCGACTATTATCAGCTGTAGGAAAAGTGTAGGAAAACGCTTTTAGCTGACCCAAGTAACGTATTTGCAGAGATTGATGACAGTCCATATGAGAGGAACGCTAAGCGCTAAAGTAATGATACTGACAAGTGTACTTGAGTCAATTCTTAACAGAAATCTCAATCTCATCAAGTAGATGCATAACCAAGTAAGGAGAACAAATAAAACCCACGAAAGTGGCTGTGTCAAATTATGTTCGAATTCTTTGATATAAACGACACCTTTCGGAACAGCTCTGCGCATTAACTGAAGCGTGAATCGTATAATTGCGACACGGAGGATGTAGGATAACACAAGTAGTGTCAATCCCACTATAATTCGCCACTGGTAGCCGCTATTCCGCTTGAATTCCATCGAACCTTGTGAGGTATACATGTCTATACATCGTATAGCGCCTATGATCAAATGGACGAAAGCCATTGGGATGACCGCAACAGCGGTGACTGGGCTTCTTTTCATCCGATATCGATTGCGAAAGAAACGATCTATACTCACTGATTTGCGTTCATTCAGACCTCGTGAAACCCTGCGGGTCACCGAGGCCGATTTTGCCATTTTAGGAACATTTGAGGACGATCAAAAATCAGCGGTTCTTGTGATAGAAAAGCTTCCATTTCACCGAGCTGATCGAAACCATTGGCTACAAAATCTCACACTATGTCAAAATCTACAAAACGATGTTTACACTTCCTACAGAGCGAGCATTTCTCAAAAGCTCGAACCGTTCAAGGTATGCTTCTCACCAAAACTGTGGACAAGACTGATCACTCATGCCCAGGTAACTGTTATTTACCCGGCCACGAAAGAGCATATACAAAAGTATACGGAGCAAAAGTTTTGCATTGTCCGAGAAACCCCAACTATTTACAATACGATCACAGAGCCTTTCATTGCGAGTATTCCTGCCTCAAAACTCGACTGGATAAGCAACATTCTCGAGCAGTAAGTAGTGCGCATGCACTAGTTCATAACTGATAGCGTATCTGTAGTAAGTCAGAGGTCGAGCGCATTTTGTATGAAGATGCAGACAAAAAAGCAGGATTTATTTTTCTTCCGAATTCAAGATGGTGCCAACTAAACAAAGTAGAGAACTGTATCATTCTATCATGTATCTGCAGCATCATTGGTGTTCTTTGTATAGAAAGAAGCGTTGAATTGCCTTGCAATCGTTCGAAATCGATCTTTACGCTCCATCCGTGACTTGACAGCAGAACATTTACCTCTACTCTGCAACATACGGTTTGTGTGCTCACTTGCAATATTCAAAGCATTACAGCATTTCGTACTCGCAGGGACACATGTTTGGAAGTTATACGCAAGCAGTTCCAAGTTGAAGCAAGCAGCTTGCGCATCTATTTCCACTATCAGCCGACGTATTATCACCTCCACGTGCATTTTACACACCTCAACATTTCCAATGGTTTTGCGAATTACTTGCATGAATTCTCTTTTTCACCATTTCTTGTATAGGTGTTTCCTTGGGAAAGGCAATCTTTCTAGACGACGTGATCTACAACCTCACTCGACAAAGCAACCATTACAAAGAAGCGGTTTTGACGTATGTCGTAGGGAAAAGCCAGCACGCAAGCTTGTACGCAAATTTGGTGGCAGCCAATGCCATCGCTTAACGTTCCTAGTTCTTTGTCCGGCTTTTTTTTGTACATTATTTTTCATTACTGCACATCTCACCCTACCCTATCAAATCATTTTCTACCTGCTTTACACCAATCAGACGATAATGACTCCCTTGCGAACCCTACCGATCCGAATGCTTGCCCAAATTGCTCTGTTTTATAAAAGAAAAAAATTTGAATCCCTATAAAATAGTTTTTAACTTGATCATATCTAATGTCTCGATTCTCGCTTGTGAATGTCATGGGTCGACGTACAAGTGACATCGATTCGCGTCCTTCAATCATAAGTACCAACAATCTCAATAAACAGCTAACGGAAGAGAAGAAGCAAAGTGATCAGCACCTTTTTTTCGGCCCTCAACAACACGTGTTTGATGGAGGAGAACGCACGCGAGTGATTCATGGAGAGCGAACGATTCGGAAGAATGCGAAACGAGTCTGGTAAGGTAAATGAATTCCTGATCATGTACTGTAGCCAAATATCTCTTCCAGGCTTGTGTCGGAACCTTTATCTATGGAGCGTGATAGTACCACATCATTAATGGAACCACTCCCAGAGCCCTATAGTAAACATAGTATTTTCAATGGAACAGTTTCCACACTGACGGCCGCAAGCCGTTTTTTGGGGCAAAAGGTTGCAATTTTGGTACCAATTCTGACGAGCATACTAACCTTTATGCATAGATGGCACGAATCAAAAGTACACCGAATCATATTCACAACGACTCATTCTGTGAGGGTTGTGGAATGGATCCCATTGTGGGTAATATGTTTACATGCTCCAAATGCGAAAATTACAGCTTGTGTGAGACCTGTTATGAGATGGTAAATCAAAACATGGTTTGGTGATTCTCTGTCTAACTGATTACATTAGGGTGTTCACGGTTATGAAGACAGCGAGCTGATTCGATCTGTTCGCGAAGATTTCGCGCTGCGAAGTATTATGGAAACATGCCGTAATCGCGTTCCTGAAACGGTTTTCCAAGTGCTGATGAAGAAAGTCAGCAAGGGGCAAGTTGACAAATTCAATTTCATGGTTCGTTATCGAATCATGTATTTGTTAGAAAGCGTTTATATCACTGTTATTTGCTAGTCAACTTGGATTGCACAAGTGGTATTAGGAGCTCCGTTGAAGCAGCTTTCGGTTCGCGGAATTGAGATACCGCATTTGGATTCTGAAGCTCGATCTATATTGGTCGGGGAACTGACTCCAGTACTTGCTGAGCGCAATGACATGGAAATTTGTATGGAGTGGTTCAATCCTGTAAGAGCATATCAAAAAATTGATCCTGAATTGCTCTGATCAGTGTATTATTAGAATGCTGATGACAAAAGCGCCACAAGTGCTGAAAAAAAGTTACAAACACTACGAATATGGATATCAACAGATAAGTACAAAAAATCTCCATTTGGAGCGACAGATGACGATGACTGTGGAGCTTTTGAAGAACCTAGTTCACCCTGCTCAATTGGTTCGCCACGATCGCCATCAAGCTCTCCAAAAGTCTCGCAACACACGATCACCTCACCAAGACTAAAGGATTCAAAAGTCTCAATGTCGCCCTCATCGACAGCCGTTTCATCCTCTACTCCACCTTCGCCATCAGCAGCTCATTCCCCTTCTGATACTAACTCATTGACTCTTACGTATGAAGATTCTAATTCAAGTTGCGAAAGCGCATGCGCTCATGAAGAAAATAGCGATCTCTCAACCCAAATATGCGCCGAAACAGATTCGTCTGGTCGACCGTCTCAAGGCGTCGCGATGTAAAGCTTTGATACAAATCAATAAACTCATCTCTGTCTACCGGTAGTATAGATTGCTGAACATATACATATCCGAAAATGATGTGTATGTCAGGTGTAAATGCGGCTGTCTGCGATCCGTGTCTCAGAATAAATAATTTCGAATCGCTAGTGTGTTGTCGCTAGTTGATGATTCGCGATTGTATGTACTTTCAAAAACTGGTCACGTAATTGATTCATAGAAGTAAACTACGTGACGTTTTCTAAAGTTCGCATAAATGTCTCACGCGAGAGCAGATTTTGTTCACCGTGCTTGGCGACATGTGCTCATGTCCCATTATAGCGTACCGTATAAAGTATGAGAGCGGCTTCTAATAGCTACAGTCCAAGTTCGTGTCCAGAATCTGATTCTACAGATTACGATGGGAAACAAACATTCAAAAGGTCGAAAAAGCGGACATGATGAAACGAAAAAGGTATCGAAGCAAACGTCATCTTCCATGCGAGACGAGGTAGACAGTCCCAAGCAACCACACGCAATTGAACCAATGAACGTCACGAAATCGCCCACCAAAGCGCGTGACGTTTCGGCGAGCGTTCTATTAGAAGACTGCTTGAATCAATTGGATGTGGGCAGTATCTTATCGAACCAGGAAATCAACGCGATTCGAAATCATTTAACGAGTTTACTGGGACAAAATGAGCAAGAAACGATCATTATTTCTGAAGACGAATTCTATAGGTTCCTAGCCGCCAATCCTAACAGTTTGTACGTCAACCGACTGTATGCGATCTTTGACGTCTCTGGTCAAGGCTATGTACGTTATATGAATTCAGTGATTGTATGGTAATGACCAAAATTTTCTGTATAGATTACTTTTGACTCGCTCACACGTGGACTCGCGCTTCTCAGCCGAAAAGCCACTCGCGAGCAAAAGTTGATACTTTCTTTTCATTTGCTGGATTTGGACGCATCCGGCTACATCACGAAAAAAATGACGACAGACTTGTTGCGATCGTGCCTAACAGAATGCAGAGGTACGTAATATGGCCGCTCTTGGATATGGTCACGGAATGACGGTTCGATGCAGAAGCGGGGATGAGTTTATCAGATCAACAGATATCGAAAATTGTGGAGCGAACATTTCTGGAAGCTGACGTGGACAACAATGAGCTCGTAGATCTGAAAGAATATCAAGTACGTTTACTTCTCGTGCGTCTTCCAAGTCGGAAAAGACTAAGCTTTTTGAGCTTAGGCGCTTGATAGCAAACATTCTCGCATATTCGATTTTTTGACGGTCGATGCACTTGGAGTGCTAAATCATTTGGAAAAAGTGCGATCAGCGGCACATGTCCTTCCAGTCGCAACACATTGAAGTGAATGGGATTCTAACGGGCTCAATATATGATTTATATCGTCTTCAACCAGTCTCTCAAGGGAGTCCACAACACACTAGGAATGTTGTTTGAAGGTGATGGGAAAACTTCCTGTGAATCCATACTTTTCAAGATACTCTTGCTGCTTCTGAGCCAAACTAAAAGAAGATTACAAAGCTGTAAGTCAAAAGTGGTGATTCACGAACCTGAATGCCAGAGGGCTATCCTTCACCCCCAATCCCCAGCTTTCGATCAACCTCGGAGATGGCGACTGCGAAGCTCCTTCGTTCGATGGCTGCTTTGTCTCTTTAGACACCGTACGCGGAGAAGCTGTCTCAACTTTCTGCGGTTCCAAATGGGAACTCGCCGTAGTTTGAGTCGGGGGAGGCTGAGCGCTTTCAGCAATTTTCGGAGGACTAGACGAATGTACATGTTGAGTATTATTCGACGATGAGTCCATCTGTGGGCCGCCGACTTCCTTCGAAGGAGACTTTTCCTCGTCCTGTAGCTTGAAATCAGCAAATTTTGCGACGTCTTCCTCTTCTTCGCAGGTGACCATAATTGGCTGACCAACTGAGATCTGTTCCGTGCCTTCTGGTACCAGAATCCTGGCTAAAAACATATCGTCTTGTGCCTCGAAATCCACAACCTAACAGCTGTATAGTCACTCATTTCTATGCGCATGCAAACGTACGGCTTTATCCGTCTCCACTTCGCAAATTACGTCCCCGGAATTGATTCGATCGCCTTCTTTCAGCCTCCATTTCGCGAGATTTCCATGATCCATAGTCGGTGAAAGTGCTACGATGAAAGATTAAGACGCCCTCACATATCACAAGTAAAATCTGAACCTGGAAGACCGACAATCTCATGAGGAGGGTACGAGTAAGAGCGAAAGAGCGCGCGGCGTGGAAGCGCACTAAAACGTAAGCGGAATAATTGTCGCATTTTTGTCGACCGTGATATTTAATTACTTAACAAGAGCAAATGTATTTAGTGGAAAGTTTTTGATTTGTTAAGTCACACTAATTTCCTCGGAATGAGCGAGTGAATTGCTCTCGAGCAGTTGCCAGCGCCTATAATAATGATGAAGTGAATACAATCACATCGGCGTATACGTGTCAGCACCTGTGAGATCGTGAGTTCTGATGTTGGTACGTCTTGTTCGGATCCCTGAAATTGGTCAACTTAGCTATAGATTGACTTTTCAAAGTGAAGAAATGTACCCGCATGAGAACTCGCTTAGCGATAAGAGAAGCATCCAACTCGAGAATCACACTACATCACATGCTCAACGGCTTTCTAATTGGTGTAGATGAGCAATGACGTACCCTCCGTCCACAACCTCATCCAGGGTCAATAACACAAGCTCGATATTTTCAAGCATCATGTGGCGATCCATGCGAGGTCTACACTTCCATCAGATCATAATCCCATGCAGGATATGATTACATACTTGAGTAGTGTGTTAATAGCGTTGTAAGTCGCGTCCAATACTTGTAGCAGTAAAATCTCATTCTAAAGCACTAAAGCATTTAGTATACTTTCCATACTTTTTCCGATTGATCACCTCTGAGGATGCTCCGATGGCGTGGATTGTAACGTCTGATCCACTCCGATAGACACTCAGGATATTCTCAACGAGGATAATGTCCGCTAGATATAATGCTGAGTTTGTTCTACCTCTAGTCGTGATGCATACCTTCTGCCCGAGCATTTGAATTCTTGGTCTTATTATGCAGCTTTTTCTCCAGAGTCAACTGATCTCTAAGTGTTTTATAAGACTTATCATAATATTTCGCACAAACACGCGTTCCTTCACTATCCAATACGCATATCGCTTTCACTTTTGGAGAAGTCGCCTATCATGAGTAACGTTAACGCACGAAATTTGTCGTCGTAAAATTTGCATTCAACCTTCATGCCTCCCGGAACTAGTCTTTATGATTGGACTAAAAGGATGAATGCAATCAAAGCCATCTCTTTAATTGGAAATGTGCTCAGAGCATTCTATGTACCATGATTGGATAAAAGAGCTACATTTTATGGACTAGTATTTACACTAAATTTCTACTCGGCAATGCCGCAAGACATGCCCATTGTCGCGCCTAAACGCGTGGCTGAAAATTCGCTTTGATCAATGATTTCTACTAACGCTGGATGGTGTCTATGGAAGGTTGGAGCTACTTGAAGACGTTCTAATGCAAAAATTCGCGACATCCGCTGCTGGAATCGAAATTTGTACGATTTTGGGGGCATAGCCGAAACTCCGTCGGGATCTTTTCGTTTGATTTGACATTTGCAAAATCTTTCAAATTGCTTTTGTAAAGTCCTATACATTTTGAAATAGAAATGTTAGTGGCAAGATTCGATGAATGTCCAAATAGCTACTGTACCATTGCTGTAAAATGTCAATGATCCCAAAATGATATAAGGACGGTCCTGTAACACTAGTAGCCTCGTGTGAGTGAATGGAGCCTTGCTTCACGGATAATTTGGGATTATTCTCTTGATTAGAATCCACATAATATTCACAACTCTGTACACCCATCAGCACGCTGTAATCCATTATTCCTTGCTCACATAAAAAATCACTGTCTTGAATGATTTGGTCATATATTCGATTCGCTTGCGTCAGGTTAATACGGATCTAGATACACCGTCAGTCATCTCTATCAATCTAGGTACGAAATCTGATCCAAACCTTTGTCATCAGATCATTGTCTTTCAACACAATATTAGGCTCGTGGAAGTGTACCCCGTCTCCACACTCTTGATTCTTTTTAAATCCAAACGTATAGGAAGCATTACAGTATCGACAAGTTGTCTTGTCGCCGGTCTTGGGCACCTTTGCGTTTCGATCCACCCACGAGCCTTTGATATCGTAACGATGATGGATGACCTGTACAAGTCATCAGTAAATCGTATGGTGCAAATAGTAACCTATCATACCTGTGCCTCGGCAAATATGTTGCCCATAACCACAAAATAATATACATTTCCGTATAGTGAAACCGCGTGACAGCCATAAAAGCGCGTCATCAATGTGTCGCTGTTTTGTGTGACGTAGTGCTCATACTGAGGGGCAATTTTTCGAAGAAAACTGCATTCCTCATGCGACATTGTTTTCACGATCAATTGTTCATCACCCGTAAAAAACATAAAAGCGCCACTTCGACCTTCACTGAATTGTTCCTTCGTTGTTGCCCCAAACATTCGCAAGTAATCGTGATCCGTGATTCCGAAACTTTTGCGAATATTTCGAAACGAAAGGGGACAAAACGACCAGAATTTGACCAATTTCTGCTCAGAATTGATGGTTAATCAACACTACAACCCACAAGTGAACTTGCTAAACCTTTTCGTTTTCTCCAAAAATTGGAATCTGAATTTCTTCATCCTTGCAGCTTTGAATTGAAGCTTTGATTCCTGAAGTCGTATAGTACAGAATTTCTGAACGGAGCGCCATATTCACTTGTGGACTCAGATCCACTTCTACTTCAGCCGTCTCAGCAAAACGATTCCGTCCATTTGAGAGGCCACAATCCGCGTTGGAGCTGTCATGTGTCCGATAGGGAGAGTGCGTCGTTTTTGTATTATTTATCGCGAACCAGATAACATAATCCAAATATCCTTTAGAAGCTATTAAAAACGCCATGATTTGCCGAAACACTTGAGCGAGTTGAACCAAGTTGGGTGTTTGGGTGGACCTTGTCGCCGTAAAGTATGCCGACATATATACTAGTAATAAGAGGAGCCAATAAAAGACGCATGCTCCAGTGAAGCTACAGGCAACATTAGTCTGTTGTATAATTCATTCGAAAGGGAATGAATAGCTTACAAAGAGATGTAACTCAGAACACGAAGACGAATATTATATGTTTTGGGGACACCATGCAAGTAGAGTCGATGCCATGCTAATATCAGTACCCTGAAAATGCAACGAATGAGCTCGATCTGATACAAGAGTGACCAAATATCGTACCAGACAGATGCAATCAACACGACAATTACAAATGAGTAGATGAGAACCCACGGCCTGAAGGAAGAAAATTAAGGTCATCTATAGGATGCATAATGAAAGGAATTACCATTTTTGAGTCGTCAAAAATGTGGCGCCGTCCCCACAAGTCGCATGATGATCTCCACCACAGAAATGACCTTCTGGACAGCATATTCGAGACGATGCCATGCAGAACCCAACGACTGTAGACAACGAGCTTCCGTATTTCAAAGACTGTCCATCTACCGTAAAAAATCCACCGGCTCCTCTAATACTCCATGTCATACCTCCGACCAAAACACCTACAAAATCATTGAGTGCGATATCCAAGCAACTGTATACCAAGTATGTGTACCTCCAAGCCACACCCAAAGATGATAGAACCGCATCATTCGTTTGTAACTTGTGAATGGAGAATTCAGCTACAAATCATAAACATCAGCATTCAGTCAAGTTGACGGACAATCGAGTCTTACGGAAAAGTACAAGTCGCAAGCCATCACAAGACCCCAAGCCTCGGACGTAAAGAAGAAAAACTCAGTCATCCCAGCCAAGCGTTGGCAATGTTCATTGTGTGCACTTCCAACGGAATAATCAAGCCAAACGTTGAGTAGCAAGCAAATGGCTAAAAATATGCCTAAAATGGCACGATTTCGTACGATCGGATTCGGATGTTGATGCCACTGTTTCTTGCGAAAATACGTTGCTACCACAGCAGAGCCACAGCAGATAGTATTTATGGATCCAACAATAAGACCTATCCAGCGATATGAAGACAAGGCAATCGCGATTGCAAGAAATGCAAATGTCGTGCAAAGACCAAGGACTTGTGCTTTTCGGTTTCCGAACCAGTCAATTTTGGCTCCTGATGATGAATTTGCGGGCGCTCTTCCATGAAACTGCTGTGTCATATCCTTATTGATGAGTCGGATGATAGAGCTAGCAGCAAAACCCGGCGCATTTGAGCTTGTTGGTCGCATTCCCGTACTTATTGTGAAAGGATGCTTTGAATCATCGATATTTTGTGAGGAGAAATGATAGTGGTGGCCGCTGTCCACGCTTGTGGTGCTATGTGGAGTACCCTTGAGGTCATCGGCGCCCAATCCTGGGTATCCAGGTAGAGTATCTGGGGTTTCAATCTCCTTAATACACAGCCGGGATTGGCCAATGTCGTTAGAGTAATCGGACAAAAACGTTGCATTATGTTCGGAATCAACTGTTATCCCACTGCATGTCCGATTGATATTTGTGATGGGTGTGGATGTACTCTGATAGGAATACGATTCTAATAGCGGTGTTTCACGTCGCGTAGGAGACTCCATCCCAGTAAGGTTATACACTTGTTTGTCAAGTAGTGTGAGAGTACGATAGTATCCCAGACTCGAATAAAAGTAGAGTCCGAGATGTAGTGTCTGTATAGTATACTGATGAATGTTAAGCAGTGGATGCGTGTTTTTGAGTAAAGTGCTTGCATGAAACGTACATATTTTGATACTTTTACGGTGTTTCAAACGCGATTGGGAGAGAAAATGTCGAGGGAGCATCATTGATGTGCAGTTGCCGATTTGATTGTTTATTACTCACGGGGAAAAAATCACGGTGCTCCGTCACTTTATCGGGAGGCTAAAGTCGTGAATTGAATATGACTCGTGCGACATTTTGAGACGATGTTGTCCCTTTATCTCTATATCACTATATCGCACTCTTAGTGACTGATGTTGTGGGTGTATGCAACTCGCCTTTGGTTAATAGTTAAGGCATGTTCACAGACGTTTCATTGGCGAAAATTGTGCAAACATGGACGATGCGACGTGGGATCGGACTGTGGAGAAGTTTGACAACGAGTTTAAGAAATACACTTCCAATAAGGTAGAACTAGTATTACGAACGTATTGTTTCTCAACTTTTCGTACTCAAGTCTTCGAAAAGTGCTCGAGCGGTCACATTGGCGCGTACTGAACTTCGTAATTATCGGACTCTACTATGGAAAGATAACAAGTTGAAAGAAAATGAAATAAAAGAGGGGAGATTGACGTCCGAACGAAAAGAGCTTATTGAAAAGCGGATCGTTGAGATTGAAGCAGCTCTCGATCGTTTCCATCAAGACGTGGCAAAGTATAATCAATTGAAAGCAATGTAAGTAGCGATACCTATTCGCTTGTGTGCAAAAGAATGACATTGCTTGTAGACTGTCCTTCATATTCTTGGCTGGTTTTGCGTTGCTCGGTTTCTTCCAGCCGTGGACTCGATGGTTCAAGAGCGACACACATGATGAATTATAACCACAAGCGAACACATGAGGTATCCATTATATCAGTATACGTGATCTAAATAGACGTCACTATACAGCAGCGTTAGAATTATGACCAACAATTAAAGACAATAAAAAGCAATCGTCTTTTTGTGCCACTCAATACTCAATGAGGTGGCAAAAAAACGAACTTAGTAGTTTCTAATGGACACAGACTGGAAAACGCGATATCTCCAAGCAAAAGTAAGCATAAATAAGTGATTGAGTAAGGAATCTTAATCGGCCCGATGCAGAATGCGATCTTCATATTTCAATGCTCATTCAGTTTCGTATTTAGGATGAAATTGCTCTTTTAGCGTACGAATCGATGCGATGGAAAGAGCAGTACCACATTGAAAGAGAAAGAAGAAGAAAATTATCAAGAGCTCTATTAGACGCTCTCTCTGGTTACGCAAAGTCTCCCCATTATAAAGCGCCATCAGACCGTGATTGCGATGACCTATCGGCAGTCGCTCATAACATCTCTGACTCGACGCTACTCTCACCAGAGATCAATTGTAAAAAGATCTCGAGGTAAATCGTACCTATCTAATGTCCTCAAGTATACGTCAACTCAGTTGCGATGTTTTGTCAGCGATTTGGATCCAATTGAAACTTTGCTGAGTCCGACTTTGTCCTCTTTCGATTTTGACGATGATTCCGAAGTAATGTCGGACGATGATGAGTTTTTCCTCTCGTCTGAGATGAGAGTGGAGCAAGAGGCGATTGCTGGCACCAAAATTAATGTTGAAGACACAATTGTCTCTGAACACAGCTTTCTACCGCCTTTCCGAACATATTTTTGTAAGAGAGAAGTCCGCACAGCGCGTGCAAAAACAATTGGCGTTTGTGAACGATCTCGACACGATGAGTACCAACGATCTACATTAGATGCAGCTGAAGGCGAAGCTAGACTCCGAGGAATTCTATATCGCATGACATACACAAAATCAGATGCGACAGATCTTTGGGCCACGAAACAAAACCCCGGTCGGTTTGAAAAAGATATTGCTCGTTCTTTGTTTGTTTCGATGCAAATGCGGGGAACGCATATTTTTGAGCAGTTGATTGTTGCTGGTGTTCAATTTCGTCCAGAGGATATTGATGTGCCTGATCAAGAGCTATCTGCATTCTGGAACCCAAGTGTTCTTTCCGCATACCCATCTTCGGTACGTCCGCTTTCTCATTTTAATTGCAAAGAAATAACGTCATGTGTGTGGAAGCATTCGGCCTACGATGCTTCAATCGCGGATTTTTGCTTTCCAAAAGGAGTGCCTGTGGTCGCATGTGACCCCACCGAAGCAAAAGTCCTGCGTGGAGCTACGATCACTCAATGGGTTTTGGATGCCAAATCTCTGATCGAGAATGTGTCGGAGGTATCGTATTGAATTATCAAAGGGATCAATTCTGATTACATGAACGCAGAACGTATCGAGCGGCTATATATTTCGATTAACTGGAGCGAAAGGAGAAATTTTGTATGGCTGCTGTGTTGCAATAATGCAAGATGTGTTGGTAAAATACGAAGATCAAAGAACATGCTATCATTCAAATGCAACAAAGTTACTGGCTCCAGTGTCATATTGCTTGATAAGTAAATATCCATTTTATCGATTGCATTTCACAGTAAGAAGACTTTTGATACGGTATATCCTTTGTTGTGGCTAAGTGCATTGGCGACGGTAGATATTGCGCATGCTCATTGAGATTCAGTATGGAAAGAGAGAAACAAATTATACAGATTTCAAGGTGCGTTTCTGTATTCTTCATAGTGTGCTATGGTACCTCTACCATTTCTTGTATAGGTGGAGTGGACGTCAGGTGAACATCAACAAGTAGAATTCGCAAAAGCATCTGATATAACGTCGCATGACGTGGGACAACAACGCTTTTTTAACCATCACCTCGATACTATTGCACCCAATCGCAAGATTTCAAATGGTGTTATTATTGTGAATGAGAACAAACCGAGCACACTATGCGCACACAAAAGTGAACAATGTTTCACTCAAACTAAAAATGTTGATAAATTACAAGTGGTAGCTATACGTCTACCTGACGCAGACATTCAAGTAGGTGATTTCTTAGAGTCAGTAAATGGAATCGCGACAGGTATACACTTTCTACTTGTTCCACATTGAGACTGGTAATGTTATGTTTCGATAGACTCCATCAGTATACATGAAAGCTTGACACGTATTCAATCGAAAACACGGCCTTTGAGCTTGCGATTTCGTCGAATCACTGATACTGAGTCGGTTGAAGTATCTGAGTTACTTTCTTACGAATGTTTGGAGGTAAGTTACTTGTACCAAATTGCTTAAATGTCTCGCTATGAGTGCGGTTGCTAGTTGCTGGAGAGGATGCAAACAATGAAGCTTGAAGATCCCGGTAATTGGATCAATGTGAGGCTCCCGCGCAATAGACTGGAATTTCTGTGCCCCGAACTGGCGCCAGAAAGATGGGCAGCTATAATTGCAATTCGCCTTATTACTCCGGCTAGTATGGTTCAAATTTTAGGAGCTTTGTTACTGGAGAAGCAAATGGTGATTATGGGGGAGAATGTTGCTTGTGTGTCTGCAGTGTGTGCTGGTTTGGTGTTGCTTCTGGCGCCATTTCGTTGGCAGGTACGATTAGCTGTTGTCAAAATAAACTATTAATACTGTTTATGTAGTTTACATTTATTCCACTACTTCCATCCCACCTAAAAGATTTTCTCCACTCTCCCGTCCCGTTCTTAGTGGGCTGCCATACAATCTCGTCCACATGCGAGTGGCCTGACCTATTCTTCTACAACATCGACAACGGAGTTTTGCAAGCACCCCACTCCGAATACAATCTCTCACCTATCCCAGACGTCATTGGAGAAAAATTAAAGCAGTGTCTGCATGACGCCAAGCAAAGTCTTGACTGCTCCGACTTGGAAATGCGGCCCACTTGGTTTGAGCTCACAGGTATGACAATATCATGTCATCACCTTAGCAAATGTCACTAATACGTGGCAATCAGATGAAGAAGAAGCAAATGTGGCCTCTTGCTTGAATCAAGTCAGCGACCTTCTTTCTGGCTTGTGCAGCGACTTCTCATTGAATTACTCACAAGAGAATGGTAATGGAGAACTTTACTACGAGCAATTCCAAGAACATCTCTGGCAGGTGGTGAGAACGAGCAAATTCCAAGTCTTTTTGGAGGCATTTATACAAACCCAGATGTTTTGTTGTTATTGTGAAAACATGCTGAAACTTAAAAATCGCAGCTAGTTTTGAGTACTAATTGACAAATACAAAAACAAATATATTGAGCGCCTGTCCGTATCTCCATTTGAAATACGAAAAGACGAGCATACTGATCGATGACGTGGACCACTCTGCTCAACTGAGAAATGACTTTTTATTCGCTTCGATCAGAGTTATAAAAACTTTCATCCTACGGGCGGATACTTGAACCAATTTTCCCGTTTGTTGTGCAAACTGTAGCAGTCGCCTTGAAACGTTTGCTACTAGATGCGGTCTTCGTTATTTTACTCAGCAAAAGCTCGAAAGTCAGATGAAAAATCGAGCACACTCACACCTATTGATGTAAAAACGCCTCGAGCGCATACGGTCGCTACCAAAGTGGTTTGGCCCGCAGTTCATCTTAACTCCAAACATGAAATGCGATTTTTGTATCATATAACCCGATACATTCGCAAGGTGTGTGCGATATAATACATGCCTATCGTGTAGACCATAACGTGGTATGTTATTTAGCGATCCGGAATAGATAAATTATGGAGAACGGGAAGCTTGGAACGTAATAGTTTTTTCAAGATGTTTTCTTCGGGTCCTCCATCGACCACGTCCACCTGTTCCACTTCCTCAACTCTTTCGCGCACGTCGTCTTGTTCCTCGCAAACGTCTGCAGGACAAAGTACCTTTAATTTAGACTCTACATCCTTATCGGTCCGTCTCGGCTCCAAGCATGTTGCAACACCGGTGGAGATGCCACCCCAAGATATAAGTTATGAGATGTATCAGAAATGGCCCTATAAAGGTCTTCGCCCCGGAATTTCCATTCGAATAATTCGTGCTGTTGTGTCGACAACTTCGATGACTAATACGACGACAGAGTACACGCTGCATGTGACCGATCTGTACACGCAAGTTTTTTGGAGCGTCAGGAAACTATATCGAGATTTCGCAGCAATGCGTCACAAGGTGAGACAATCCTACTTTTTCAATGTCCCCAGTGTAGTTGACCTAAATAATTGCATCACGATAGATCCGGACATTACTTCGACATGCGGCAGGACCATCGCGTCAATTTGATCACATCAGATCTTTACTCGACCTTCCATTCCCGAAGCGACAATTCCGGTCGACAACGAATGAAAAACTGATCGAAAAAAGACGTGAGGATTTAGAAGTTTTCATTCGAAATGTTGCAGCAATACAACCCAACTGCGAACTCCACGTATCCATATTAAAAGATCTGCAGGAGTTGGTCTGCTCGAAAGAGTTTGTCACCTCGCTTGAGAATATTGATACAAGTGAAGAACCAGTTGCTCCTAAATGGCTCGCGTACAACTTCTTTTCGAAGCTTAACAGTTGTAGTAGAACGGAAGGACAAACGTGTTATAAACTCGTAAGTTCGTTCCGACAACGTGTCAATGCATCAAAATGTTCTCTGCATCAATCAGCAGAAGATAGCAAATCAGAAGCCGAAACAATGCTACGTGACTTACGAAATGTCTTGACAACGATTGAAAGCTACATAGTGGATCATCTGACACCCGCAGAGCGAACTGTGCTTGTTGACGATGAAAAATATCCAGAAGAGAACATTGCGAACAACGCTGTTGGTGGAATGCTTGAAACAAATGTTACATCAAAAGTTGAGAATCTTGTCCATATCGCCTGTGAAGACACAATTTTGACACCATTAGATCGACAAATATCTGCTCTACTCAATGTGACCGTCGATCAAGGAAGGGAAGCAAAAGTAGCGAGCAATATTGCAATATTACGGGAAAAAACACAGCAAGAATTAGGAATCCCTGAACATTTGCAATCGGAGGACAGTTGGGGAAAATCATGTCATCATCTTAGTATGATGGACGAACAACCATTAGCAGCTATGAAAATACAAGAACTGCTCGCGTCCGCGTTGCAAGTCTTTAAAAACTGTGGTGGGAAATGTCTTGAATGGCAAGAGAATTCAGCGTTAACCGCTGATGATTACCTGCCGATCCATATCTACGTGGTGGTGCATTGTGGACTGAAGCAACCCTGGCGTCTCAAAGAGTATCTCGGTGCCATGATCCATCCGTCGAAAATGCTTGGAGAAATTGGATACTTTCTTACAATGTTCGAAGTAGCGTTAAATTATATTGCAAATTTATAATCAACATGTAAATAAATGACTATGTAACTCAGAAATAGATAAAAAATTGTTTTTGATTGTCTTCTAGAGCACAAACTGGTAAGAGTGATAATTGACAACGTTTTCGGCGAAAGGATTTCTCATCGTCACCTTATAGGGAGCTACCGGTCGTCCATTAGCCCAAGCAGCGATATTACTTCTTACATGGTCTTATAAGGGAAGCCGCACAAAACGATAACACTCACAAACGCCTTTCACCAAGGACTTCTTCAGCTAACTGTCGCTGTATCCAATTCGTCAATAGATGTGATTTGCGTAAGAAATGCAGGTCATAGTCAGGTTGCAAATAGTAGCCACTTGCTGCATTGAGAAGTGCACAAGCATGTCCAATTCAAATGCATTCAAGACTGCGTTGCTATACAACATTATCTCCCTTCACTATAGAAACAAGAAGGATTTTGGCTCAATATAATAGCGACCTTGATGATGCCCAACTACAAAGCTCACAACCTCACAGTTATGCAGTTTGAGATTTTTAACTGGATGGTCCACACCTGGTGTTAAATACTGTTTGCAAAACTCTTGCAACCATAATGAATGACCATATACTATGACAATATGTTCTCGTCGCGTGAACATCCATTTCAAAAATTGCTTCATTCTTGCTTCGGCACACCCGAAGACAGCTTTGTTACCATAATTCCAAGACCAATTGAGCTTTGTTTTCTTCCGCTCAATGGAAAGTTTTCTACCTGAATATTTTGACACCGAGTCTTTGTAACAGTTTGATGTCGTATCAATATCGTCTGATGAATTGTGTGCCAATTCTCCAAGCGATAGAGTGTCTATATTTCGTCCAATTTCCTGCAGACTTGATGACACATAAAGCTTTTCCTGGCAAAACAGAAACCGTTCTTTTGATGCGATTAAAGCTGTTTGAATTGATCTTTTCAAATTCGAAGTCACAACGATAGTGTCTGCGGATGGAGTCTGAAGGCACTTCAGTAATGTAAGTGGTGATGAGGTAGAGTAATCATTCGCTGCAGCCGGTATGGAGCATATTCGCTTCTGAAGTAGGAGAGACTGCCGCACCCCTGTCGTACTCAGCGGGGAATCTAAGAAAATGGAACGACAAGTTGGGATGGCAATGAATTCTTTGAAGATTGCATGTATTGCATGTAAAAGTGTGGAACTATTCCACGGACGATTAAAAATCACGTTCCACTCCGATTCTCCATGTCGAATATAAATGACCCGCTTACTTTCATGTTGAAACGCATTGGCACTCGACAAAGTCTGATGCAGTGGTTTGGTTGCCGCTTGCGATAGTTTGAGATCAGATGAGAAGCAAAAGTGAGCAATTGCAAGAAGATAGAAATAGAGCTTATAGTAGATACAATGTACTACATTAAGGATTGGGTAGAGAAATTGCACCGGAATATGACGAAATACATTGATAATAGTATCCAAATCAAAGCGCCAGGAATGATTAGGTCCCAAGTACGAGCATTCTCGCTTATCCGGAATTGTTGAATGGAATGCAAATCCGATCGATCGGTGAGGTTTCTTTGATTCTGAGCGATACGTACCGCATTTGTCGCTGTATCCGGCGGAATAAATTGATGCTTTTGATGCTTCTTCCATTGAGATCCGAACTTATAAACTTTTCAGCAGAAGAGAAGTATCTTTTCTTAAATTCGCATTCGCCCCCTTTGTACCAACGGTTCACGCCGACAACAATCCATTGTTTTTTCCCCATCCGCTCGGCAATTCAGAATGGATAAATACCGTAGAGTGGATAGAAACTCGCGTGAAGAGCACACTGCTGCAAACTCTAATGAAATCCGAGTCACTCAGCAGGGAAAGATCCGAAATTACATGAAATATGCTACAAATTTACTCACGGTACGTATTTTCTTCTCGTCAACTGGACAAATATCAATCAGTGAGCTGTAGGAGAATGGACAAACATCTTTGTACCTGAAGGCAATGGGAAATGCCATCAGTAAAACCGTGATTGTGGCTGAATTGCTCAAGCATCAAGTGGCAGATTTGCATCAAATCACTGAAGTCGGTCTGATCGAAACAGTTGATCGTTATGAACCACTCGAAGAAGGCCTGGATGTGATACAAATTACTCGAAAAATTCCCATGATTTCCATTCAGCTCTCATTAGAGCCATTAGATAGTGCTCACCCAGGCTACCAAAGCCCGCTCCCAATTGAGCTTTTGAATGATAAGCCGGGTAGTGGAAGACCAAAAAATTCGAGGCGACCAAATAAAGAGGAACATTTGCAGAATGGCGACAAAACCGGTGCTGAAAGCTCCGATATGGAGAAGAAAGCTGAAGTAAGAAAAGGACGAGGTGGAAGGAATGCGAGGAGAAACAAACGAAGAGGGACCCGGGATATGGAAGCAAACGATGGAAGAGAGGATAGCGATTTTAATGGAGGCGAGGAGAAAGTAACAAAGGAAGAGCAGAGCCACGGGGAGCAAGAAGGCGAACGTGGAAGCGACCGGGAAGAATATCATGGCCGTACTGGTGGTAGAGGAAGGGGAAGAGGTAAAACCAATCGTGGAAGAAGAAATGGAGGACGCGGACGCGGGCGTGGAGAGCGCAGAGGATTATCGCAACCAGCGGAAGAGAATCAAATAAATGAAGCAGCAGAGTGAGTCTCTTTGGCTTCCTAGCACCGGAAGTAGCGAAATCAGATTTTGAGTTTTGACCCTGATAATGACGTCAATAAATTTAACTGGCCCTGACATCACTTCGACTTTGTGGTTTGCTTGTCCTCATCGAAAACAATCTACAGATTTATTTATCTCCACATCCAAAAAAAGCGCTTCCATCCGCTTTTCACTTTGTCGTGGTAGTGTTTTAGCGTTCAGATTGGACCACTTGGTGAAATTTCCCTTTTTCCTACGAAATGTAGCGCCTCCATGGACTTTGTTGTTGCAAAAGTATCTGATGGATAAACACGATGAATAGACTCCGAGTCTTCGCTATGCAGCTGCATCTGAAGCTTCTTCCTACACATCTATTCCAAAAAATCCATGAAATTTGATCGATGGATTTAACGAATGTACAAACCGCGCTATCCCGCTCCAATCTTGTTTTCTCACGCATCATGCGCTCTATTGTGGACCTCATTTCTCTCTCCTTCCGATGCATTTGCTGTTGTTTCGATAACGAAGCACTCAGTTGCGAGCTTAACTCTTCAATCTTGCTTTCCGCATCGTCACATGCTTCTTCTCTCTCGGAATAGAGGTCCTTCAGCTCGTTAAAGTCCTGAGCTAATTCTTGAAGCTAAACAAAAGTGCTGAAAGGGAAACCTCTAAGAGTTGATAATCCAAACCTGGAGTGCAATAGCAGAACCCTTGACTTCCGAGTCTCGACGAGCGCATTCTAGCAGCCTGTTTTCGTCGTACAGAGCGCGCACTCTCACTTTCCAAGTCTCAATCTCTGTCTGCGCCCTCTTTTCGAGCCGTTCCCGATCCCGAGCTGCATTTTCCGCAGCATTTTGACCATCTTTATGAGCTTGAAGAAGACGAAGGTCGACGTCCATGAGCTTTTGTTTGAGCTTTTGATTCTGTAGCGTAAGTGCTTCCAATTCCGTTCCAAAACGATTCGCATAGTCGGCTTTCACTTTTATCAGTTGATCGCTTATCATCTGATTCTTGCGGTCCTTTTCCTCGCCGGAGCTTTTCAAATCACAAATTTGTTGGCGATAACTCTCAATTTCTTGGGCCATCTGTGCAAGCTTCTCCTATTATGAGAGATTTGTGATAAATAGCGGTTTTGGCGATTCAAAAGCGCACTCTTAATCGCTGGCTATGCTCTCGATAATCGGATTGAGCCTTATCCCGCTCCCCGTGAGCGCATTTGAGCCTACAAATATACTCTTCTTCGCGTCGGAGGGCCTGAATATATAATATAAGATGGAGATATTGCAACTAAAACTAGATTCAACTTCATCTCTGGCTTCTTCCACTGTGGTGAGACGCTTTCCAAGCGCTTGGAACTCGGTCTACATCGACATCAGAATAGAGCTTGGACACTGGAGAGTATAGATGAGACCTCAAAACTCTGGGGAAGTTGCTTTAATTGATCATAAGCATCGACAAGTCGTGTTTCCGCATCCTTGACAGCTCTATTCGCGGCTTCCTGGGATAAAAAAGTATTAAGAACAAGTTCTATATGGCTGAAAGCATAGATGCTCACCAATTTGGCACGCATCTTCCCGATATTTTCAGAAAAAGAGGCGATATTATTCTCAAATTGACATATCTCGGCTTCATGCTTTTTCTGCTGTGTCCGTAAAATGTCGTCCCGTTCCTTCATATTTCGAGCTGCTTGCGATCGCAAGCGTTCCATTAGTCGCGCGATTTCACGTCTTCCTTGCGCTTCTAGACTTGAGATTTTATCTCTGTCGAGCAAAGTCTCTGATATTCTCGCTTTGCATTCGACCTCGAGCTACGACAAATCATCAGCAAATACATCAAGATAGAGCCATGCTGAAATAACCTCTGCTACTGCGTCTTCCCTCGAACAATATTGATTCAGCTGTCTGTCCATCGCGTTCAAAACTCTAAGCATTCCCTCGCAATCTTGTTTTGCAGCTTCCAGATCAAATCTTATCGTTTGACTCCGAAGCTACAGCCATAAATTGACTCACTTGGATGCTTCAGTGGATGGTTGTATACCTCAAGATCGTCGATGATTTTATCTTTGGCATCCAAAGCATTCGTCAATTCGCGAAGTCTATCGCATACGATCTGGTACTTTTTTGCAAATTTATCGTGACTGTGTTCGTTACTTGCTTTGATCTCATCCAAAGTATCGGAGGAGTTTTTCAATTGATCCTGAGCATATTTGCGTCAAAATAGTGTCGGAGAAAAAGGGCGATACCGACCTCCAGGGACCTAATTTCCCTTCTGTGAGCATCTCGCTGTTCTTCTAGTAAATCTCGGTTGCTATCCAACTGAGCAATTCGAATTGCATACTCCTGGATCTGACTTTCCAATTGATGCCTTTCATTCCGTAACATTTCGCAAGACTCGCGTAATTCCTGTAAAGTGCTGGTAGCTTGTCGAAAATGCTTTCCCATTACTTCGAGCTGATCATCCCGATCGGATGTCTCCTTATGAGCTGTTTGTATCTCCTCATCTTGGAGTGAAATCTGTTCCATAAGGAGACTGTTTTCCTACAACTCTGGTGATCGGCACAAAATCTTTTGGACACAATAAAGTATATTACCGCCATAAGTGAGTCGAGTCGTTCATTCATCTCTGCAAGGTAATCACTCGCTTCCATGGATTCAATTCCGGATCCTTTTATCTCTCTAAACGGACAAGTGGGATCCTCCTTATTTATTTTTGATTGCGTTGCAAGTTTCTCCGCACAAACTTCTAGCTCTCTGAGAGTACAATAAAATTATGAAAATCAGATGTCGTATTCGGAGAGTAGATACTACAACTTTCGAAGAGATTCGTTTTCTCTGCTGATGTTTTCCGACTGAGAGGCAATCGTAGAGATGGAACTTTTATTCTCTTGGATGATACCCAACTATTAATATGTTAGCTGGTTCGTTTATATGCGAAAAAAATGGACTTACAAGTTCAGCTATCCTAACATCATAAGCAAGAAGAAGAGGATTCATCATTTCTGATGAGGTCGACCAAGGTGGTGGGATTTCTGATCCAGTATCAGCTTCTTGCTCAGCAGAATGGGATGGTAACGATTGAAGTGCCTCTAATTCTCCGTACTTTTGCAAGAAATGTCGGAGAGTTTTCAGCAAACGAGAAACATATTGCGTTAAAAATGTTTTATCATCCTTCAATGTGAGATTTTCGCATCGAAGCTCTTCATTTTGATGCTCTGCGGGTAGTACAGACAGCGCTTCTCGTTGCAAAGATTGGTCGACAGAGAGAGCATCATTAATTTGATTCCTTTCTGCTAAATGTGTTTTCATCCACTGTCGCTTTATTCGCGCCGCCTGTGGTCCTGCGTCATCGTCCTCGCCAATTACCATATCTAAGTGTCGTTTCGTCCTGCGAGAATCTCTTATTAGAACATTTACGGTTCATCCATTAGCATGGGCGAAGACGAAAATTCGATCGCCGAAGAAGTTCAGTCACGTAATTCGAATGTAAAACGACTGCTTAGCGAGCGGAAAAATGAGGAAGCTGTGAAAGCATCTTTATCAAATCCTCCGGTTTCTTCCAAAAATGATTCGATGAAGATTCTCAATACGCAAAGCATACTCGCAGCTATTACAGCTTGTAATAAAGGAGAGATGCAACGAGCGATTGAAAGTCTTACGCTGGAAGAAGAAGATACGCTGATGAAATATCTCACAAAGCTTTTAGCAACACCGAGTCAAAGCTCTTTAATTTTGGATTGGCATACGAAACTAAGTGTCAAGGCCGGAATGGGATGCATTATGCGCGCTCTTACCGACCGCAAAACCGTATGACAACGAAAGCGCAAAGACAATTTGAATGAAATCTCTTGGCTGAAAAAGTGCTGATTTAATTCACAGATCATCAAGAAATGCTGATATTTTGCCGATAGCAGCGCTGGAGATAGCTTTCTCTTCCTGCTGGTGCAAGATGCTGAAGTGATTGCATTGATCAATAACTTCGCTTCTACAATGTGACTTGTGTGGTTTGTTAGATTGACTGACGCTATTTCAAGCACGACAAGATCTTTTTTACCGTAGCGTATTTGCGAATCCAACCCAAAAGCTCCTCGCTATCTTTTTGCAAGTGAAAATCGTCTTTTGCATTGATCAAAAGCGTCGGGATGTGTACGAGCGGACAAGAATCTCTATGTTTCGCCAGAACGGAAAGCAAAGAAGCAACTCTCCAAGTGTCTGCACGATGACCGAACGCTGGTGGAATCTGAGCATACTTATATCAGTACAATCTGATATGAGATATGCGAGGTCTGAGAGCTATTCAACCACTAGAGATCCATAGAAGGGGACATTTGCCATCCGGGCAATGTTGTAGACTCCAGATATTCCCACAATCGCCTTGATGCTACTTATTTGCAGCGCCATTTCCTGGAACACGGTCGCTTCTGCAACAGAGTATAACGCTAAATGTGCCCCCGCGCTATGTCCCATTACCACCAATTTATCCGGATCGCCACCGTACTGCAAAGAGATGTTCACTGAGTTACAGTCGTTTAAATTTGAGGATGAGATTACATCAGAGATATTGTCATGCACCCACTTTATCCCTTCCGCAATGTCTAACGCGTGTGTAGGATGTACAACTTGAGGTGATAAGCGATAGTTGAGAGATACGCTAGTGTATCCTCTTTGACACATTGCTCTCATAAGGCCAATACTAGCCGCGCTTTGCTTGTCACCACATTGCCACGAGCCTCCATGAATGTAGATACACGTTATGTGGCTTTGATTCGCGTTCGTGCTTGGTAGTATGATATCCTAGAGAAACAATAAATAGATTTCTGTTCTGACACACGAGTATTACGAACCAGGGTTTTCTGTCTATGTCTATCAGTTGAGTAGAAGATATTGTGCCAACGAGACGTGGATTGGAAGGATACCTTGGTAGGACGCATACTTGATTGGATCAATGAAATCCAGATTCTAGCCTATGTAGCGGTTGATCCTATTTGCTAGTTATGGGACGTTTTTTCCATCCTCTGTCGTTATTCAGAGTCATCTCCTGCTTTCCGACGTACAGAAACGAGCAAATTACCAGTCCAATCGTTAGCATGCGATAGATACGGACTTCACACACGAAAATACTTGATCAGTGGTACCCGGGAATAATATCAACTGTGGAATTAGGGGACCTGAAAGTTTCATCACCTTCGGCAGATAATCAAAAGCATTCTCTTCGGAAGTCTATATATGGACGGGGTAACAATACATTATCGTCGAGAAAGCATAAGCGCGCACTACTTGGTACTGCGGCTGGGCGTTGAAACTTGGTACACAGGATTCAAGAGCAGACAATCATTATATCTTCTTGTGTTCCACAACTCTTACGAGAAGAACAGATACTTGCATAAAACCTGCAATCAACCTTTGGCAAAGCGTGATGTATTTGGAAGACGCATGCATATGCATACATAAGTAAACACTCGGTGCACTCTACGCCTGTATTAATTGATCTTTATCTTACTTGTGATGAAAAGCACTTATTTTGACGAAAGTGTAGTCGAATGCTCACATCTACGTGGCAGAATATGAGTACTTTTCACGCGCTCGGAGAAGACCATCCTACGTCTACTTTGACCTCTTCAAGTAAAGTCCGACATGATTGAGTAAGTGACATCAGTTTGAGCTGAATCAGTAGAATAGCGAAACCAAAGTTCCACCTTGTTTGCAGGGCATTAAGCGTAAAAGAAGATATACTGCCATCATTTCATGCGTACAGATATTAAATTGAGTTGGCAACCGAATCCATATCATGCTGTCTTGTGTCGACACCAGTTACAACGTAAATGCGTCTTTATCAAGTCGTGTAGTCACAGAAAGAGTACCTGATCGCAGTAGAAACATCCGACAAGATATGAAGCAGCTGAAAGGGTACTTGTCATTCATACAACAATAAGATGGTGGGTGAGACTCGAAAATGAATGCAAAAAAAACTCATCCATGTCAAGTTATCGTTTGTAATCAATTTGCTTCGTGCGCAAGCCATACGATTTCTACATAATGCAACCTTTGTTTCAAAAATATTGCAATCCGACTAATTACAGTCGCATACCATCATTGTATTTCGTTCCACTTGAGATTGACACAATCTAAAGTATACAGCGAGTTCTCGGATCAAACTGGCACTAACGCCACATACATTTAAGACTATCTGGAGTCATTTGCGTTGGTCCCGAAGGGAAGACAATAAGCTCTTTCAATAGGGCCTTATATTGCAGCAGCTACGGTGGTGTAGAAACACAGAACAAGTGGCAGTAAAGAATCAACATGTTAGCTCGTTTGCCTCTCTTCTCAGCTACTCGATGGGTGCAGCAATCTCATAGGAATTTCACAACGTTGCCAGCATCATTCTCTTCTAATTCAGCTACAGGTTAAAAGCTTCAGATGTCATTATTTACACTCTCTTAGAACGTGATGTGATTTATGCTCTTCCAGGTCAGGTCTTTGGAAGTGCAAAAATTTCATCAGTACTGAATATATTTTCAGAGAAACCGCTGCAAGGATCAATAGAAAGACCGGTATCAAGCGCGGGAAACGCTATTATGGAATTGTTGAATCGGAATGCTCGTAGACCAAAGAAAGCCAATCATGGAAAACGACCTTGTTCTAGCTTTCAACGACGATTGAAGCGTCTGAGTCGCCGTCACAAATGTAAAAAACCATAAATGTGTGGAATAGAGAACATTGCACATCGTACAAAACATCTCATCGTACAAGACGTCTCATGCCGCGCGATAATCGCTTGAGGGGTCCTCTCATTGTAAACACAAAGCAGATAGACTCGCACTTGGAATTATATTATGTGCGTTGCGTCCAATTTGCATTGATGTCGAAGATCTAACCCGCATGCTGCCGGTACGCTGCGGTCTAGGAAAGACATCCTTTGTTCGGAGCGTGCATTACTCATATGAGGACATTTTCGAAAACAACAAACTATTGCAAGTTACTGCCGCATCTGCCCCTTTTATTGTAGAATGTTACCTATGGCTCAAGCGTTGTGCAAAAGCTGTACTAAAGTTTATATGCATTATCGCAAGCATTCTATCGACAGCATCGTAGAATCAGAGTAGGCGTCTCACGACTCACTGCAAAAAGCATCGAGGGAGCTGCCATCCTGAAAAAAAAATACTCCTTGCTTGCTCAAGTGCTGAATATGGAGACATTTCACCAAAAGTGAATTTTAATTATCTGACTCATGCGTGTCACTAAGTTACTTCGGAACAACGAAGTTGTGAAGCATACGGTACAGCAGACCAGATAACTGAAATTAAAAAAAAGAAAAACCAGAGAACAAATAACTGAAATTCATAAAAAGAAAAATGGTGGAGTTGACCTTGACGTGTCTTATTGTTGGTCATGGAGCGGTACTTTCGATTGAGATTGATGGTGGTAGGCAGGTACATTTTCTGAAGAAAGAAATTGTGAAGGAGGGAATGTACGATTTTCCTGCACATGAACTGACACTTTATTTGGCGAAGAAAAACGGCGAATTTCTCAGGTCTAAGGACACTGTTCGCTATCAACTATCCAAGGAAGACTGTCCGCAGGAAGTCAAAGATTCTTACATGAGCGCAGAATCGTTCATGGATTCGCCTGACGAGTTGCAGGACATTTTCGATCGGAATGTACCAAAAAAGAACGTAATCCACGTGCTGGTTCAGTTGCCAGCAAATGCTTTGAAACGTCAAAAAGTGCGTGAAGATATCACACCTCTTTATGCGGAGAAATTGCGAGATGTGGACATGAGTGCCCTTAATACCTTCAAAAAGGTGGAAGCGTTTATCTCATCCCCCCTCCCTATAAAATACCCGACCGATGAAAAAAGATTAATTGATGCGTGGCCGGAGCTTTTCGAGCATTCTGAAGACAAATTTATCGAGGCAAATGTATTTGAAAATGCTCTGAATCGAAGTTTTACGTTTTCTGACGCTGAAAGTGCAAATATTCTTTGGTGGGATATGCTGATCCGAAGTCCGATCCAAGAAACGGCAACTCTTCTCAATTTTTTTATTGAAGTTGGTAGAAATCAAATAGATAAATCCACTACGAGACGTTCAAAACGGCCAGACTTTTTGGTGTGGGTTAACGATGTTTTGGTAATGAAAGGAGAAGAGAAAGGATCGAGGGGAGAATTAGCCACAGCGAAGTTGGAACTGGTTTCAAAAATGGAAAAAATGCACTTGTCCCTGTTTGGAGATATGCCGTTTCTACTTACATATGCCGCGGCCAATTCATGGGTGCAATTTTTTGCCATAGATCGGTCGTTGAATGTCTATCCAGTATCACAACCGCTCGATTTGACATTTTTACAGTATCGAATTCGATGTGTTGCATCATCGATCAACATTTGTCGGATTCTCAGCCAGTACCGATCTCTATTACCAGGTGGATATTTGCCGTTGTACAAGCAAATAAATAGAAGCAGCGGAAGTGTTACACTTTATGGAGACCACTTGTTAAAAAAACTCAACAAAGACCCTCACGATTTTGAATCAGTGATGGCTATTTATGACGCAATAGGGCGGAAGCAAATTCAATGTACCGTTCGTTGCGACTATAATAGATACAAACGAACGTTCAAATTGCATCCAGTGGGTTTTAGAAAGCTACCAAGCAATGATTTGGAGCTGGTTCCTGCGTTAATTTGTGTCGCACGTGCTCTTGTTGGCTTGCATGCACTGGGGTATGTTCATAGGGATATCCGCTGGCCAAATATTTTGTGTTTGGGAGGCGATTCCTACATGCTGATTGATTTCGAAAACGCAGGTCGCAATGGTGATCGGATGCCGGATGAATTGTTGGAATCGCGAGTACTCGACCCCTTGGTGAAGTCTGATGATTACGGACATGTATATCGGTCTTGTCATGATATGTATCAGTTTGGTCGACTGATTGCTGATACCAGCAATCCATCGCTAGCGCAATTACAAATGAATTTGCAGAGTCATGACGTTGGCGAAAGATTTACAGCAGAAGAAGCGCTGAGTTTTATTTTGAACGTGCAAGAAAAAGTACAAGATGATCGTCTGAATGCAATGATTCCGATCGCGTCGTAAACTGCGGGTAAGTCTGTAGCAATATTTTGGTTCAAAGTCCGGAAAAGTGTAGGACACAGCAACAGAAATTGGTCAGGTCGTTCATTGAGCCATTTGAACTTGCATCTTCATTTTTGCTTCGCATAATCAATGGTCATTGTCTTCTATGACTATAAACTTTGTTCGGAGCACCTTTGTGCTTGTTTCTTTGAAATTGGAGTGTACTAGCCCATTCCGGTGTCAAATGGCATGACTATTGGTGTCGTCGTGATTGTCACAGAATACGTCACGTAAATAAAATGACACAAGACGAGCCTCGGGTGACCGAATTTTTGGATGGGGTTTGCTCAGAGCAGCGCAAAGAATCTGACTCGAACAAAGCTTATTAGTTCATCTACTTCAACTAAAGCATTCCCACACACCTTATTTTTCGTTGCGCTCTCAAATTGAAACTCAATTCAATCAGTTTACTACTGCACGAAGGACTCAAACCCAATCCGTATAACGTTGACATCAAAACGCAGACGCATTTTCAGCAATATGGAAAAAGGTATCCGTTGTATTCAGTACTGCGAGACAACTTGATGTTGAGGACCATTTCATAAAATCTTAAAATCACGATGTCACCACTGCACCCAAGATTGAAAGCCGCAGCACTCTCAGCTGTTACTTCGTCTTGTGTAGCAGCAAAATAAAGTGATCGCACGCAGAAATAACCGCATAGTCCCTAGGCAGCATGATTTTAATGGATTAATATGTAATAGGATATATACGGCCGAGGTCAATCATTTGAGCATAACAGCGAAACTTCATGAAGGCTTTCAGTAGTATCTTGGAAGGATGGCCTGGATTGTGGGTGTTATCATCATGATTGAAAGAGGCGACTTCTACAGGAATAAAAGAAGAGAACATTTCAGTACCTTTTCAGTATATACCCAACATAAGAGGCAAACATGGAGCTTTTTGACACCCGTGGGTTCTGACTTCGTGCAAGATCATACTACTGGAATGTCAACGCGGTAGACAATATCAAGTTCTAGAAACTATAATCGGAGAATGATCGTTTCTCCACCGGATGATCTACTCTCAACATCCAAGTCAAAGACTTCGATGTCGTACGTCGAGTAGTTGTTAAACTGGCTGATCTGCATTTTTTTGGCGAACCAGGAAGTCCTACCAATCTGTCCTTTCCAGCGATCCGTAATCTAGCTTGAGACGGGGTGAATGCATTTACTTAGTTCTCCCGTTGTACAGTACGAAACGTTAGCGATGGCGAATAGCTTCACGTGCAACGTATTCGTCCAATACGGCAACCGAAGTACAAGGCTCACAAGACAAAGGTATACATTCCATGTGGCCCAGACGTATCCCATCATGATTTCGTCGAAACTTTTTTAACTATCTTGCTTTTGATCTACAATCGTTGTAATCGTTTTTACAACTTGCACCTTAGCTGAAAGTCGTTAGTTACGACATGAGGGTGTTATCAACTTCCATGATAAAATTACAGGCATTAAATACATGTAGTAGTATTCCACGACGGCATCAACATCAATGTTCCAGATAGAGCGCTTTGGATTATTTCTCATTCTTAAGGTCGTTCTTGCGCGACGCATTGAGTGAACACGGCATCCCAGATCACCATTCATTTCTGATTGGAGGATTACACTCATTTATCTTACCATTAAGGCATACTTGTACGAAAAACGGATTGATGAGGCAGAGGCATGTGTAGACAACGCATCCGTCATAAATATGTTTGACGTTTTTCTGGATCTACAATTTCATCGCGATATTGACAACATGCTTTAGATCCCACGGGAAAAAGCTGAGCTGAAATCGCAGATTCTTTGTCGAAGTTGGTACGATCTTATTTAAAAGTGAAAGAATTCACGAAGATAATTGATCCATTCGTTCACCAAATTCCACTACAAGCACTGCAAGCTAAAATTTCTATCACAAAGTACTTCGACAAATAACTGCATCAATTTGATGACCTGAAGATGTGAAACCTCTATTATTGCATTAGTAACGAGTGATCTTCTCCACCATCATCACACCTTCTGCAGTTATCAGCAGTAGCAGCCTCATATTTAACCAGCAGATTGGTACACCCATACTATTGACGACGTGAGGGTCGACAGAATACGGTTCTGCTGCCGAACGAGCATTCTTCTGCTACTTTGTGCCTTACGAATCGCCCAAGTACATCTTCTGCAAGCGGATTTATTTGAAGCTAATCAAATCGATAACCTACAAGTTGACGTGAATGTGCAGGAAAACAAGAAACGAGATTTTTTGACCAACCAGAGCAGCTTGTGCCGCCAGAAACACAAAGTGCATGTGATCATAACGCTCAGCACAAAAAAGTCGATACTCTTCGATGCAGGAAGAGCATAAACAAACTTTCGGAAGAAGCTCCACACTCAAAAAGAATTATACCACCCTGTACATTCTTGAAAGTAATACGTGTGTTTTTGGATGGACGAACATCAATCTATCTCCCTTTCGATCTATTTGATCCGAGACATCAAAAGATTCGGTGCAATTGGATTGTGACCGTCGGTGGTGCCATGACCTATATCAACCTAAGACTGCTATCTCTAGTGGATAGACGCAAATGTTTCACGACCTTGTATGATAGCGAAACTGCTTTGACGACGTATTGCCGTACTTTTGGTGAACGTGCAATGGCGAAAAAACCCTGTTTGATCGGAACGAGAGATGCGCGCTGGACGATTCATGTATAGTCTGCAATCTCAAGTCGACGAGAACTTGGCCAATACGATCGAAGACGACGACGAAGAAACCAAATCCGATACCGTTTGAGATTTTTTGAACTAGCTTGAGGACAACCGAGAAGCTGACAAGGCCGAGTTTGAAGCCAATTGAGAAGAGGTAAAGAAGATTCTGATCTGGTCATGTCTAAATTCTACGTAGGTGGAGATGGTTGCGGTTGTTTCAAAAGCATTGCAATCCGACTAATTACAGTCGCATATCATCATTGAATTTCTTTCCACTTGAGATTGACACAATCTAAAGTATACAGCGAGTTCTCGAATCAAACTGGCACTAACGCCAGATACATTTAAGACTATCTGGAGTCATTTGCGTTGGTCCCGAAGGGAAGACAATAAGCTCTTACAATAGGGCCTTATATTGCAGCAGCTACGGTGGTGTAGAAACACAGAACAAGTGGGAGGAAAGAATCAACAGGTTAGCTCGTTTGCCTCTCTTCTCAGCTACTCGATGGGTGCAGCAATCTCATGGGAATTTCACAACATTGCCAGCATCATTCTCTTCTAATTCAGCTACAGATTAAAAGCTTCAGATGTCATTATTTACACTCTCTTAGAACGTGATGTGATTTATGCTCTTCCAGGTTATGTCTTTGGAAGTGCAAAAATTCCATCAGTACTGAATATATTTTCAGAGAAACGGCTGCAAGGATCAATAGAAATAACGGTATCAAGCGCGGGAAACGCTATTATGGAACTGTTAAATCGGAATGCTCGTCGACCAAAGAAAGCCAATCATGGAAAACGACCTTGTTCTAGCTTTCAACGAAGATTGAAGCGTCTGAGTCGCCTTCACAAATGTAAAAAACCATAAATGTGTGTAATAGAGAACATTGCACATCGTACAAGACATCTCATGCCGCGCGATAATCGCTTGAGGGGTCCTCTCATTGTAAACACAAAGCAGATAGACTCGCACTTGGAATTATATTATGTGCGTTGCGAACAATTTGCATTGATGTCAAAGATTTAACCCGCATGCTACCGGTACGCTGCGGTCTAGGAAAGACATCCTTTGTTCGAGGCGTGCATTACTCATATGAGAACATTTTCGAAAACAACAAACTATTGCAAATTACTGCAGCATCTGCCCCTTTTATTGTAGAATGTTATCTATGGCTCAAGCGTTGTGCAAAATCTGTACTAAAGTTTATATGCATTACCGCAAGCATTCTATCGACAGCATCGTAGAATGAGAGTAGGCGTTTTACGACTCACTGCAAAAAGCATCGAGGGGAGCTGCCGTCCTGAAAAAAAAATCGTTGCTTGCTCAAGTGCTGGATATAGAGACATTTCACCAAAAGTAAACTTTAATTATCTGACTCATGCGTGTCAGTAAGTTTCTTGAGAACAACGAATTTGTGAAGCATACGGTACAACAGAACAGATAACTGAAATTAAAAAAAAGAAAAACCAAAGAGAACAAATAACTGAAATTCATAAAAAGAAAAACCAGAGAGCAATGGTGGAGTTGACCTTAACGTGTCTTATTGTTGGTCATGGAGCGATACTTTCGATTGAGATCGACGGTGGTAGGCAAGTTAGCTTTTTGAAAAAAGATATTGCGAAGCAGATGGTGCATACATTGCAGTGTGACCCCTATCAGCTGACACTTTATTTGGCGAAGAAAAACGGCGAATTTCTCAGGTTAGATGACGCTGTTCGCCCTCAGCTATCTACGGAAGACTGCCCGCAGGAAATTAAAGATTCTTATATGAATGCGAAATCGTTCATGGATTCGCCTCTCCAGTTGTATCGCTTCTTTGATGAAAACATTCAAGTTGAAAAAATCCATGTGCTCGTTCAATTGCCAGCAAATGCTTTGAAACGTCAAAAAGTGCGTGAAGATATCACAGCTCTTTATGTGGAGAAATTGCGAGATGTGGACATGAGTGCCCTTAATACCTTTAAAAAGGTGGAAGCGTTTATCTCATCCCCCCTCCCTATAAAATACCCGACCGATAATAAAAGATTAATTGATGCGTGGCCGGAGCTTTTCGAGGCTTCTGGAGACAAATTTATCGAAGCAAACGTATTTGAAAATGCTCTGAATCGAAGTTTTACGTTTTCTGACGCTGAAAGTGCAAATATTCTTTGGTGGGATATGCTGATCCGAAGTCCGATCCAAGAAACGGCAACTCTTCTCAATTTTTTTATTGAAGTTGGTAGAAATCAAATAGATAAATCCACTACGAGACGTTCAAAACGGCCAGACTTTTTGGTGTGGGTTAACGATGTTTTGGTAATGAAAGGAGAAGAGAAAGGATCGAGGGGAGAATTAGCCACAGCGAAGTTGGAACTGGTTTCAAAAATGGAAAAAATGCACTTGTCCCTGTTTGGAGATATGCCGTTTCTACTTACATATGCCGCGGCCAATTCATGGGTGCAATTTTTTGCCATAGATCGGTCGTTGAATGTCTATCCAGTATCACAACCGCTCGATTTGACATTTTTACAGTATCGAATTCGATGTGTTGCATCATCGATCAACATTTGTCGGATTCTCAGCCAGTACCGATCTCTATTACCAGGTGGATATTTGCCGTTGTACAAGCAAATAAATAGAAGCAGCGGAAGTGTTACACTTTATGGAGACCACTTGTTAAAAAAACTCAACAAAGACCCTCACGATTTTGAATCAGTGATGGCTATTTATGACGCAATAGGGCGGAAGCAAATTCAATGTACCGTTCGTTGCGACTATAATAGATACAAACGAACGTTCAAATTGCATCCAGTGGGTTTTAGAAAGCTACCAAGCAATGATTTGGAGCTGGTTCCTGCGTTAATTTGTGTCGCACGTGCTCTTGTTGGCTTGCATGCACTGGGGTATGTTCATAGGGATATCCGCTGGCCAAATATTTTGTGTTTGGGAGGCGATTCCTACATGCTGATTGATTTCGAAAACGCAGGTCGCAATGGTGATCGGATGCCGGATGAATTGTTGGAATCGCGAGTACTCGACCCCTTGGTGAAGTCTGATGATTACGGACATGTATATCGGTCTTGTCATGATATGTATCAGTTTGGTCGACTGATTGCTGATACCAGCAATCCATCGCTAGCGCAATTACAAATGAATTTGCAGAGTCATGACGTTGGCGAAAGATTTACAGCAGAAGGAGCGCTGAGTTTTATTTTGAACGTGCAAGAAAAAGTACAAGATGATCGTCTGAATGCAATGATTCCGATCGCGTCGTAAACTGCGGGTAAGTCTGTAGCAATATTTTGGTTCAAAGTCCGGAAAAGTGTAGGACACAGCAACAGAAATTGGTCAGGTCGTTCATTGAGCCATTTGAACTTGCATCTTCATTTTTGCTTCGCATAATCAATGGTCATTGTCTTCTATGACTATAAACTTTGTTCGGAGCACCTTTGTGCTTGTTTCTTTGAAATTGGAGTGTACTAGCCCATTCCGGTGTCAAATGGCATGACTATTGGTGTCGTCGTGATTGTCACAGAATACGTCACGTAAATAAAATGACACAAGACGAGCCTCGGGTGACCGAATTTTTGGATGGGGTTTGCTCAGAGCAGCGCAAAGAATCTGACTCGAACAAAGCTTATTAGTTCATCTACTTCAACTAAAGCATTCCCACACACCTTATTTTTCGTTGCGCTCTCAAATTGAAACTCAATTCAATCAGTTTACTACTGCACGAAGGACTCAAACCCAATCCGTATAACGTTGACATCAAAACGCAGACGCATTTTCAGCAATATGGAAAAAGGTATCCGTTGTATTCAGTACTGCGAGACAACTTGATGTTGAGGACCATTTCATAAAATCTTAAAATCACGATGTCACCACTGCACCCAAGATTGAAAGCCGCAGCACTCTCAGCTGTTACTTCGTCTTGTGTAGCAGCAAAATAAAGTGATCGCACGCAGAAATAACCGCATAGTCCCTAGGCAGCATGATTTTAATGGATTAATATGTAATAGGATATATACGGCCGAGGTCAATCATTTGAGCATAACAGCGAAACTTCATGAAGGCTTTCAGTAGTATCTTGGAAGGATGGCCTGGATTGTGGGTGTTATCATCATGATTGAAAGAGGCGACTTCTACAGGAATAAAAGAAGAGAACATTTCAGTACCTTTTCAGTATATACCCAACATAAGAGGCAAACATGGAGCTTTTTGACACCCGTGGGTTCTGACTTCGTGCAAGATCATACTACTGGAATGTCAACGCGGTAGACAATATCAAGTTCTAGAAACTATAATCGGAGAATGATCGTTTCTCCACCGGATGATCTACTCTCAACATCCAAGTCAAAGACTTCGATGTCGTACGTCGAGTAGTTGTTAAACTGGCTGATCTGCATTTTTTTGGCGAACCAGGAAGTCCTACCAATCTGTCCTTTCCAGCGATCCGTAATCTAGCTTGAGACGGGGTGAATGCATTTACTTAGTTCTCCCGTTGTACAGTACGAAACGTTAGCGATGGCGAATAGCTTCACGTGCAACGTATTCGTCCAATACGGCAACCGAAGTACAAGGCTCACAAGACAAAGGTATACATTCCATGTGGCCCAGACGTATCCCATCATGATTTCGTCGAAACTTTTTTAACTATCTTGCTTTTGATCTACAATCGTTGTAATCGTTTTTACAACTTGCACCTTAGCTGAAAGTCGTTAGTTACGACATGAGGGTGTCATCAACTTCCATGATAAAATTACAGGCATTAAATACATGTAGTAGTATTCCACGACGGCATCAACATCAATGTTCCAGATAGAGCGCTTTGGATTATTTCTCATTCTTAAGGTCGTTCTTGCGCGACGCATTGAGTGAACACGGCATCCCAGATCACCATTCATTTCTGATTGGAGGATTACACTCATTTATCTTACCATTAAGGCATACTTGTACGAAAAACGGATTGATGAGGCAGAGGCATGTGTAGACAACGCATCCGTCATAAATATGTTTGACGTTTTTCTGGATCTACAATTTCATCGCGATATTGACAACATGCTTTAGATCCCACGGGAAAAAGCTGAGCTGAAATCGCAGATTCTTTGTCGAAGTTGGTACGATCTTATTTAAAAGTGAAAGAATTCACGAAGATAATTGATCCATTCGTTCACCAAATTCCACTACAAGCACTGCAAGCTAAAATTTCTATCACAAAGTACTTCGACAAATAACTGCATCAATTTGATGACCTGAAGATGTGAAACCTCTATTATTGCATTAGTAACGAGTGATCTTCTCCACCATCATCACACCTTCTGCAGTTATCAGCAGTAGCAGCCTCATATTTAACCAGCAGATTGGTACACCCATACTATTGACGACGTGAGGGTCGACAGAATACGGTTCTGCTGCCGAACGAGCATTCTTCTGCTACTTTGTGCCTTACGAATCGCCCAAGTACATCTTCTGCAAGCGGATTTATTTGAAGCTAATCAAATCGATAACCTACAAGTTGACGTGAATGTGCAGGAAAACAAGAAACGAGATTTTTTGACCAACCAGAGCAGCTTGTGCCGCCAGAAACACAAAGTGCATGTGATCATAACGCTCAGCACAAAAAAGTCGATACTCTTCGATGCAGGAAGAGCATAAACAAACTTTCGGAAGAAGCTCCACACTCAAAAAGAATTATACCACCCTGTACATTCTTGAAAGTAATACGTGTGTTTTTGGATGGACGAACATCAATCTATCTCCCTTTCGATCTATTTGATCCGAGACATCAAAAGATTCGGTGCAATTGGATTGTGACCGTCGGTGGTGCCATGACCTATATCAACCTAAGACTGCTATCTCTAGTGGATAGACGCAAATGTTTCACGACCTTGTATGATAGCGAAACTGCTTTGACGACGTATTGCCGTACTTTTGGTGAACGTGCAATGGCGAAAAAACCCTGTTTGATCGGAACGAGAGATGCGCGCTGGACGATTCATGTATAGTCTGCAATCTCAAGTCGACGAGAACTTGGCCAATACGATCGAAGACGACGACGAAGAAACCAAATCCGATACCGTTTGAGATTTTTTGAACTAGCTTGAGGACAACCGAGAAGCTGACAAGGCCGAGTTTGAAGCCAATTGAGAAGAGGTAAAGAAGATTCTGATCTGGTCATGTCTAAATTCTACGTAGGTGGAGATGGTTGCGGTGCCGTTATAGGGAAGTGGAAGAGGTCCCCTTGACGAATTGTAGGCGGTTGGATATGAAGTACGAGTATTCTTGCAGCTGTAAGAAGAAATACAATTGACACAGAATTTCATGCCAATTTGAAAAGTGCAAACCATCGTGATATTAGTTCACATTCGGCCTTTTGGTTGTGGAGAAGGCTTCAGTTCGCCCCCTTGCATGTAATTTGTCTGATCAACTCGACCGATCATTGTTGGTCGAATATCGCCTCCTTTTCTCGTCACAACGCCACAACTTTAATACCCGCTTCTTTGTGACTGGACTTTAATGCCCATGAATGGTGGAGACTCGGGAACATTTGGAGATTTATTTCTAGCAGCTGATACGTTTGTTAAATATTCGAGCTCTTGTTCAAGCAGCTGTGGGTCTCTGCTGTCTTGCTTCCATCCCTTTGAGGGTGGCCAGCGACAAATTTGCCTTTTCCTTTCTGCTGCTTGAGGGCTCCTTCACGTGCACGGAAGTGATAAACTTTCCTGTGAGCTACGTGCTCGCGTACACATTGCGGCTGTACTCATCGAAAATGGACGACTTTGACCTTCTCACCGCTATTCTGCATCAAACTTTGTCGCATTTTTAATCGATCGAAACACCACACTCTCCTCGCCGCTCCCTTGAACATTCAAGCTGTCGAGAAAAGGATTCCACTCGAGTACTTCTGACGAGCTCGAACGTAAAATACTTTCAACGGGTGGCAAAATCGTAAGGACTCTTTTTCCGTAAACCAGGTGACAAATTCTGTACCTCCAACCTCTTCTTTTCCTTTGCCCGACCAGTGTGCTCTACCTCATCCTATACCCCAAACGGATAATCTTATCGTATGTTTTTAAGGTTGGGTACTAGAAGGCGAATAGGGTGTTGCAAACTTACTTCAGAGATCAATTTCCCGTGCTCTTCTTCTACAGATGAACACATTGTCTAACAGCCTCAGTGATGAACAGTTTGGTACGTGAAAACTTTTATTCCCAACGAGATGAGGTCCTTCCCCAGCGGAATAAGTTTTATCTTCAATCTTTTGTAATAGATTCCACTCCGTGAATCCTCATCGTCCAAGTGTTCCAGTAGCGAGTAAATACCTATTCCAACCTGATTCATGACGACGGCGGCATGCAAAGCCATTTCCCGAACTCGAGCGTCTGCATCACAAAGTAATTTGGCCAACATCTCCACAAACGATATCTTGGCAATTGTTGCTCCACGACGGGTTTATCCAGCAGCAAAGCAACTTAATCTTGAAGGCCTTGATCCTGGGTCTACCAGCCTCGATTCGTCTAGGATTCCATCATTAAATCTTTGAGACAACTCTTACGAGTAAAACAGAAAACACGAAAGGATTCTGTGCATAATAGAGTGATATCATCTGGGTCTTGAGCCGCCAACATTGTCATCAATTTAACGAGATCGGATGCAGATCGAGAGGAGGTATATCGGTCCAAGGCCTTTGACAAGTCGGCTCCCAGCATCACATTGATCAAACATACCCTCATTTTTGGAAAGCGCGTACGACACCTGTCTACAATGCCTTACTATATGCTGATCTACATCGTGTAATAGTCTTTCAAGAATACCCAAAAGTGATTCGAGTTCTCCGACGAATGAACCTAATCGAGAAAACACTAACGGCCAACAAATTATGCGAGTTGTAGAATCGCTCGAGATCGATTCAGGCAGTCTGCATTTGAGTTAATCATGCGACTTTCTAGCTAGTTGATGATGCTTTCAGGAAACGGCTCTTTCCCGCATCATGAAGCACCCGCATAGGCGACTAGTCCATCATTATATTATCAGCAATCGCATCCAAAAACGCTGCATTTGCGACGTCGTGAAGTTTGAGCTTGACTCAATCTGCTGAGCTCAGTAGCACTTGAACTTTCTGCAGCGCCAATCGAGCGATATTTTATACCGGCTGCCACAACATTATCATCTTCGTCGTCGAGGACGCGCACAAAAACCTGCGTAGTCATTACAACGAAGAATTGATCGAAAGAGGATGCACTGCTTCGTCGACACTCTTGGAGGATTCTGAAGATATCTTTCGATCGTAGTTTTTCTCTCTTGGAGAAGCCTCGGAAACCGATGGAAGGTCTGCGTCAGTAACGGTTTGATGAGCGAGTGCACGTTCTCGCAGAGGAATGAAACTAATTCGATACGTGAAATGTTCCAGTCGTATTATCACTATCCGCTACTTTTTCGACCTCATCATGCGTTCACCGATTCAAATAATGCGTTAGAGTCTCATCGAACATGTGGGTCGTCTGCGCTTTCAGAAAGCGATCCACTCGAGAAAACAATCTGACGTATCCTTTTGGAGGAAAAGACCATGCAAGCGACCACTTGGTTGGTATTTTAGATGATGGACGATGAAGCCTCGACTTTATAGAGCGATCACAGCTGTCGCTGGTGTGTGCAGACTTGAGTCGCAGCTCATTAATGAGACAAAAAAAAGGCATTGTCAGTTATTTATTGGAAGAGACGGAACAAGATGCAGTGAAATCCATTTTCATACAGTTTATAACGGTTCTTGCGACACTTTCTGTACTTCAACGGTATCGGTAGTACCGGATAAAGCAAACTTCAAGTAGTCGTGACACAATCCATCGCATTGGTGGCAAAATGATGATGGAACGTCGGCAAATCATTCAATTCTTTTATTTCAGAGAATTGTCCAACGTTTGATTATTTTTTGAGCTCGTATTTACTTCTAATCGAGCATCAGCTCATTTTTCTCGCAGCAGGCGCGCGCGCTTGGGTCACTTTATATCCACATGTGTTATCAGAATCAGAATCAGTTGACCAAATTGGATTGATACGCGATATTGTATTGAACATTTTTTCTGCGCTTTGCAAGAAAATGAATGACATCACGTTGAAGTCGACTACGAGCATTTCTGGATGGATTTTGCTCGGACTCTGCTGTACTCCCATATTCTCATTTGGATTCACTTTATGAACACATACTCTTTATAGATGCATGAGTCGAGTACTTAAAAGAATGCACAGCTCCTACCCGTGGATTTTTGTCATTCAGAGAATCCACGACGTCCCGAAGTATACCTTATCGATCATGAAAAGCATGTCCTCAACACAGAAGAAGAATGTGGCAGTTGACGCTTCCAATTTGTCCGAGGAATACTCTCCTTTCATGCAGCAGGAGACGTAACTAACTGGTGGAATCTACTTCAAACCGCGTGTCAGCGATGGTCTACGCCAATACTTTTTACACTATACCCCTCGGATCCAATCACTCAAAAAATGTTTCGATTTTCATTATAAGAATTAATCGATTAGAGTGTCATGCGACTCTGTCGCAAGAGAGCTGTTTCATCCGCTTTGTTTTTTACATACTTCTATCCTTCTTCTGTCAATTCTAGCTCATTTGCTCCACTTGCGGTGTCCGAAGTCGCTTTTCCATCCGAAAATGCTCGCCGCTTCAAAGCGACAGAGAGAATCGTGACAGCAACGTATAGAGTCCGAGTCACTGTAGCACGTCCATATCGCTGGTCTCATTCAAGTTTGTCGATTTCTCAGGCGTGATAACCATAACTTCGAATTCTCGTCTTATTTTCCATCAAACTATCCCTGCAACCATTCATTGAAATGAGTCGGTTGAAATAATCTCGAATGAATCCATCACAGACCTAATTCTCTTGATACAGCCTCTCGATAAAGGACCATGCGTGAAGGCGAAACGGGAGCAATGAGCGGTTTTTATAGCATTAACTCGTGGATTTGTGGATAAAGAAGACACTGTCGATATTTTATTAGCGCTGAGTGAGGATTCTTCTTTTGAAAGTGCGTTGGACAAGAAAAGTACGTGTTTATATGACCTACCGCTAATGGCTCGACCATACAACCCGCTCATCAGCGTGGAGTGGATCATAATATCTCTATGGAAGATGCGCTTTTGAGAGTCTGAAAGGCGAAAGAAGTGACCTCACATTTCCAAATGTATTGATGGGACACTAACAATTTTCTTCGACACGACTGGGACACGACGCTACGTAAGGACGTTACTGCAGATGGCGCAGGAGGGTTCACTATCGTCGATGTTCGTTCCGAAGAAGCTGCCGCATTTAGTCGTATGCCAAAAAAATGGGTTGTATCACATTTCATTGATTCCTCCAATTACATCGGAAGAAGGGATCGATGTGATCAATTCGATCGCTCACGGATTAATCTAATGCGTCAGTTGGAATGGTATCACTTGGGAACGCAAGGAATCGGCTCCCAATTTGTACGAATTTATAGAAAAAAGTAAAGTGTGCTAAAAATAACAATTGTCACTGATACTTCGGTGCAGTTCGCGATCGAGTGTCGAAGCCTTGGCGTTGGAATTTGGCTTATCGGCCCGAGAGCACTTGGAAAGCTGTCGATGCAGTTGTGATTGGTTCCAGGATCACAGAAGCAATTGAAGTGCCAAGCGTGCGACTACCTCCGGCAGCACTGAAGTTGTTCGTAAACTGCGCGAGTAGTACGCGGCCGTAAGAATTCAAAATGATAATCGGTTCTAATCGATTCGACTAATTCCACCGGTCGTTTCTGATGGATATGTCGATTCTCCCGGTCGATAGTACCACCTTGCGTATTTTTGTACAAGCTTTTTATAGTCGGTGTCCTTCTTATCATACTGAATCGCCTTTGCGCTCATTTCGCTCTCTTGTTCTGATCTTGCTTTGTAAGGTTCTTTATGATGGATAATGCTGCCTAACATGCGATCTATCGCCATGCTTTTATAACAGGCTTCCTATCTGATAACTTGCCTTCGGATTGATTGGTTGTAATGCCGTGAAGAATGAATGGCGCACAGCGCATGTAATCACAACTTTGTCAGCAAGTTTGCTTTTGCTACCAAATGGTAAAACGAAAGAAGCATGATAAGGATAAATACTATCTGCTAGCACGCCAGCAAGGATACCGAGCTCGTTCAGCTTTCAAGTTGATACAATTGAACAAAAAGTACGACTTTCTTTCGACGGCAAAAGTATGCATCGATCTGTGTGCGGCACCAGGAGGATGGTGTCAAGTTGCTGCAAAGTACATGCCGGCCTCAAGTATCATCATTGGTATCGATCTTCTTCCTATACGTCCAATTCGCGGTGTGAAGACATTTCAATGCGATATTACAACTTCAAAATGCCGACAAATAATTCGTCAAGAGATGCAAAATTGGCAAGCGGATGTTGTATTATGTGATGGAGCGCCTAATGTTGGTGCTGAATACTCCAAAGATGCGTATGTGCAAAACGAATTGTCCCTTATCGCGCTCAAATTGGCCGCAGATGTTATGGGTCAAGGCGCCACGTTTGTATCAAAAGTATTTCGATCGCAAGATTACAACGCACTTTTATGGGTCTTCCGTCAATTATTCAAAAAAGTGAGCGCCACCAAACCACTTTCGTCAAGAAATGAGTCTGCAGAAATTTTCGTTGTCTGTGAACACTTTTTGGCCCCACACACTATCGATCCAAAATTATTCGACCCGAAATGTGTCTTTGAGCAATTGGGCGATCCTTCTCAGAACAAATCGGTCACTATATTCCATCCCAAATTCGGAGTTCAAAAGCGTCATAGAGAGGGTGAGTTCCCTTTCTATTGTTTGGCTGCATTCTATCTAGAGTCTCTCGTCTTTTTGTGTGGTAAAAGACGTGTGCTACTTGTAGCCGATAGCAACTATCAAGCTTTGTGTCTCGAAAGAAAAGCTTTTGCTTTGCATCTTTGGAGATGCAAAGGGACTTATGACATTCTCATTCCTAATGAATCCCATCTCATTTTCTAAATGGACGATAGGCTACAACGAAACTTTAGGAATCACGCTGACAAATGAAAAGAGCGTTCAGGAATTTATCAATGATTCCGATCCAATTCAGTTTTTGACTGACTCGACTTCGATTCGTTTCAATGACGGCGATACGTTATATCGAGAACACACAAGCACGACACCAGAAATCGTCACCTGTTTGCAGGATCTTCGGGTAAGCAATCTCACCTTTACGGCAGTATTTAAGAATGAAAGGATGAAAGTGGAGCCCACAATCAGATTTCGCTCCATTGTTGTTCCTGTTGCCGGATTAATTTCTGGAAAACCCATCAGGAAGCCAATGGCTGCGCTGACGCATTCTGCGGCTCTGTCTGATTATTCTCATTTCCTGTTATTTCATGTCCATTTCTGACGTTTTATGTATAAGGTCCTAGGGAAAGCAGACTTTAAGCATTTGCTAAAGTGGAGACTGAAAATGATCGGATATCAAAAATTACTTCAACAATCCGCAACCAAAGAAGAACCAGCAGGAGCTATATCTGTTGAGAATGTCAAAGACGATGCTCCAACGTCCGAAACACCTGATTCAGAAACGATGATCCGAGAAGAACTATCCCAAATGAGAGCAAACACCCTCGCAAAGAAGAAACGAGAGAAAAAAAAGGTACGCAACCAAATACGGACGACAGAACCTCAAATGGAAGAGCACGATATCCCTTCAAGGCGTGTCCCAGTAGTTCTTGTCATTTCAGATTGACATGTTGCAGGACTAACCCTCCTCAACTCCCGTTAAGCGCCAAAACCAGTCCAGTTCTCTAAATCCCCCGCTCTCGCAACTACGTTGTCATGAGAACAGGTTCGATTGGGAACGTACATACAAATAGCTAGATTTGGCGATATCCAAGGCCCTCTTTGCTTTACGTGCAGAGGTGCGTCTCCATGAGGCGGATCCTTGAACAGATCGGTCATTGAACTCGCCTATATAAATGCTTGCAGCCTTCAGCTGTTGGAATTTGTATCCCGTCTTATTTCCAACCGTTCATGTGCTCAAACATACCTCTTCTCTGAGTTTCTGTCGTCTTTATAGCTGTCTCATTTTGTTAACCATTCAGTTCATAGGATCGGGAGAAAAAACGAAAACTTCGAGTGCGAGCCGCTTTGGGAATGAATGAAGAAGGAATCGATGTCACTGAATCGGAGTCTGTATTCAGTCTCTCAAAGCTTGGTCTCTCGAAAAACAATGTCGATGATCTTGAGAATGCTGTTCCAGAAAACGGGAGTGAAGACGAGAATCCGACCGAGGACAACACCGATTGTGACGAAGATGAGTATGATGAGCTTTTAGATACCCAAATGGATTCCATGTACGACCAATTTTTATCTCGGCGAGGAGATGCTTCAAAGACAGCAAACATGAAGAAACGTACTAAGATTGCTAAACGAGCACTGGCTGGTGAGGCTTTGACACAAGATTCAGCTATGTATGATGGAGACATCGATACGTATCAGACAATGATCAATCCCGAAGAGGTGAGCACGCGCTCGAATTTGTGTTTGACTGAATCCCCATTCAGTGTTGTTTGTTTTGAGAATTTTCCGTACTCAATTCAGTTGTCAAAAATGGGGAAAATTGAAAGGAAGCAAGGATGTCTGACAGGCAGCTGTTTTACATCAGCTCCCTGTCCTCTTGTCTTTCAACATAGAATACCTGTTATACTTTTCCATCGATTCTAATTTGATGTTGCTTTAGAGCTCGGATGACGATGAAGATTCTCCGAAAAAGCAATTGGCTGTGAATTTGCGATTTCCAGAACTCCACACAGATAAAGCTGTCGTCTCTCGTTGGTTTTCCGGTAACAAACTGTTCGAAGGCGCTTTGGACACTAATTCCACACTCCCTTCAATGCCGAAATCCGACAAAATTCTTCGAAAGGAGAAACGAAAGGCTGCAGCTGAGCGAAAAACTCGTCGTGAGAAGAAGAAACTGAAATCTGAAGAATTTGAAGATACATTGGTCGACGTTGCCTTACCCGCAGTAGATCAAGAGGAATTTGATTCTTCTGACTGTGAGGACGAAGAAATCACCGAAAAACGTGAGCTTATCCGGTCTGGAATGGGAGCAGCGTTGACAGACAACTCCACGAGCGTTGAAGGTGGGACATCGTCGTTTGAAGTTGTGAAAGCTCCTGAATCGGATGAATGTGGTCTGGACGTCATTGATGATCGTCGTTACGACTCGGATACTGAACTCTACGACACCGAAGATAGGGCAAAAACGCTTGCGCTGGCAACTATGATGATCAAACGCTCTAAAGCCAAAGAAATTATCGATTCGAGCTATAATCGTTACGGGTGGAATGACCCAAAAGCTTTGCCCTCTTGGTTTCTAGACGACGAAGAGAAGCATTATCGACCTCAATTGCCTATTCCTCCCAAACTTATGCAGCAAATGCGCCAGCGATTCCTCGAAATCGCATCAAAGCCAGTCAAGAAAGTCGCTGAAGCGAGACAACGGAAGAAACGACAGCAATTGAAAAAAATTCAAATAGCGAAACGGAAATCGTCTGAGATTGCAAATCAACCAGATCTTCCCACACGTGAAAAACTGAAAGCTATTGAGAAAACTATGAAGAAAGCACAGCTGAAGAAAGAAAATAAGGTTTATGTCGTGTCCCGACGTGGTGGTCGAACATCAAATGCCAAAAATACAAATTCAAAAGGTGGACGTGTGAAAATTGTGGATCCGCGCATGAAGAAAGATAAGCGGAATGCAGAAATTCGATCCAAACGGGGTAGAAAACCTAAACGATGAGCTTATAATAGAAAGTATTGACGCTGTATAATATGCTATAATATGACGTTATTCGGAAATAATTCTTAACGTTTAAATTATAAAATTGATGAACGGACAGAAGCCAAGCAAAGTTACCAGCGCATTGAACGCTGTTTTACTCGACTCTGAAGATCTCACCGGCGTCTACCCGGTGGTTAAAGGGTGAGCAATATGCAATGCTATGGTATGGTATTGCCGCTTACACAGAACCCGTATTAAATAGGTACGATTTCAATGAAGGCGTCAATTATGCGAAACTAATGAGGTCGTATGAAACAATGGGATATCAAGGAACGAATTTCGGCAAAGCAATCAATGAAATCAACAGAATGGTATCTCATTCTCTTATTTCCGAAATCATTTGTGACGTTAAAAACGTAGAGAAATTGGCGTCTCAGTGATGAGCCGATGACGGAGCAAGATGACGTCGATGAGAAGCGCAAAGACCCCCATTTTCGTGCTAATACAAAATGCACAATATTTCTCGGCTATACGTCTAATCTGATCTCAAGCGGTCTACGCGAACATATTCGATTTCTTGCACAACACAAACTCGTCGATGTGATTGTGACTACAGCAGGCGGTATCGAAGAGGATTTTATAAAGTGTCTTGGGGACACATTTGTGGGAGATTTTGATATGCAAGGTGCCGGTCTGCGACGTCGTGGAATCAATCGGATTGGCAATCTATTGGTTCCGAATGCTAATTACTGCAAATTCGAGGATTGGATCACACCGATTTTGGATCAAATGGTTTTGGAGCAGAAAGAAGGCGTTGTGTGGTCTCCTTCGTCTTTCATCCACCGACTGGGCAAAGAAATTGACAATGAAGAATCGGTGTATTACTGGTGCTATAAAAACCAGATCCCAGTGTTTTGCCCGGCTATCACGGACGGGTCCATCGGCGATATGATCTACTTTCATTCCTATCGAAATGCAGGTCTCGTGATCGATCTCGTGAGTGACATTCGCCTATTGAACGATATCGCGATTCATGCTACCAAAACAGGCGTAATTATACTCGGTGGAGGAATCGTGAAACATCATATTTTGAATGCGAATCTGATGCGTAATGGGGCCGATTTTTCAGTATTTGTCAACACGGGGCAGGAATTTGATGGTAGCGATGCAGGTGCTCGACCGGACGAAGCAATTTCGTGGGGTAAGATACGAATTGATGCAAAGCCAGTCAAGTTATATTGTGATGCGACGTTGGTATTTCCACTTTTGGTGGCAGAGACATTTGCGAAGAATTTCCAGGAAAACAAAGCATAGAATAGCTCTCATTTCAAATCGCTCAGACAATAGAGGATCAAACTCGGTCACAGACTATTCATCGTCTAGCTCATCATCCACGGGTTCTTCTATCTGATCATCGTCTCCTACGTCCTCTTTCTCGGTCAGTTGATCATCTACAAAATATCGATGAGACCGTTTACAGCCCTGAAAGACAATATTGACTTACCTTCATTATACACGACGACCGGTTGTATCTCTTTGGGACGATCCTTTAATGTATTTGCATCATTGAGCTGACCGAGCAGTAAACTGAGACGACCAGAGAGCTTCTGAAGCGGCATATACATTTCAATTCGCTGCTGCAAAATCTGATACAATCCAGAAAGATTTTGTACCACGTCCGGCTGGGCCATCAAGTATGAGGTATGGTGCATCAGAATCGCTCGAATCCAAGTACACAAGTGCTGACATCGAGTTGGGTTTTTTTCACATTTGATGACGATAAAATTGAGAAATGTCAGAATCTTGGTCGAAGAAACCCGTTTGATGGTTCGTTGAATGACTTTTTGGTCTTTGATACGCAAGACGTACTCAAGCATGGCTTTGTCTTTGGTGTGTACGGCTTGCTCGAGCACTTGCGATAGTGAAGACGCATCAGGCTTTTTTGTATCAGTACGATCTTCTTGCTCTGCAATGCCTTGTAGTCTTGTCATTACGTCCTGTTGAACGCGATCACGAAGTACGTCGAGCTTTTCTCCCAGTGTGATATCTGCTTCATCGGTGACATCCTCTAAATCCTGAAAGGCCAGAGTCGAAGAATCGAGCATCTCAAAATTACTCACATTGTTTCGCTCGGTCAGCGATGGAATGTGAACTTTTGTTGCTCTGCCTTGGTCACTTCCGAGATGAGTTTCACTCACTTTGTTCGCCTTGAGCTTCTTATGAGGTGAATCGTCCATCAATATGTGAGAACTTAGCGGACACAACTCGATAGAGCTGTGGAGTTGTTGGTCCTGATCCACTAATAAAATTTCTTCAAAAATCGGTTTGACGTAAGTACCACGCACGAGAACAACCTGATCCTGAGTCTCTAGTTTATTTACTGCACACACAATCTCGGCACTAGTGGAGCTGCTATTCTTTTTGCTTTGAGGTGTAGTAACTGTACAGGTTGGAGAAATCGGTTGATGAGAGGTAGCAGCTGATTCGTTTCTCCTTCGTCTATACTGATGCACCCAGAGTTGTAAGGAGCCATTGCCCAGTACTGCACCAACGATAAAATTAAATGTCTTGCTTTTCTTTTCTCGTTTACTGGGTCTTCTCGATGTATTCCCAAAAATCCATGTGCAGCTCGCCGGCATGGACAGAATCATAGCTGTGTCATCAACGTCTTTCTCGAGATCGTAGACATTGATGAACCGTTCCGATAAAGCTGATGCAAAGAGAAAACTTTTGCATGGTGAGAAATCAAGCTGATGCACTGTAGAGGTAATCCCAGCGCGATACTGCCGGGATTTTTTGCCAGAACTAAGATCGAAAACTCGAATGGAGTTCCCTCCCACTGCAAGTAGATCATCGTCATTTGATATACAAAGTCGATTTCCGCCTTCTTTGGAGACTTTGAAGGTCCGAAGTACATTTCCTGCCACTACATTCCATTCCAATACTTTTTTTTCGTGCGAAGCGACAGAGTACAAATGAGTTCCAAGTGTGTTGAAAACGATGTCTTGAACCGGTTGAGAATGAAAAACATTACTTTCCTTCGATCCCAGAGTTTGAGTCATTTCGCCTCGGTCAAGGTCCCATAACAAGATGGTCCCTTGCGTTGTGCCCACAGCGATACGCCCCAGAGAAGCGCTATTTCCACGCTTTTTACTATCCGATTGATTGGAGGAGGTCCACGCAATGCAGGTGTACTTATTTTTCAGATGATCACGCTCTTTAAGCTCGTGAACTAGAGCACCTGAAGACTACAGGCAGAGTTTTAATGAGATTGAGCGATCGCGTATAGGTGAAAAGCACTGCATAGCATAAGTTACATACGACATTCCATATTTTCAGTCTGTTGTCATTGGAAATTGCAGCAAAATGCTCCTGTGAGCTGGAAAAAGCCTGTAACATTGTCACAATTGAGACGCGATGCGGTTGGTTCGGAAGCAGATTCTATTGCGTTACACACGTACAACCTAAGTGTATACTGTATATGGTATAGCTACATTCTATCAACCTCATCGGAAACATCACTTTCGCTACCGCCGCTCGTTTCGTCTTCAGCGCTTTCTTCCGAGGATGAAGCATCTGAATCCTTTAGCACACGTAGTTCCAATTCAGTGAGATCCCAACCCGTATCAATCTTATTGAAATCCCGCACCGTATTTTGAAATCTTTGTGCTAATTGAACCAATGTATCGTCATGAATGGATTGTATCCATACGCAATAATCTTGTATAAATATCGAATTGAGGAGATAATGCGTCTCTGAGGTTTCAAATGCGCGATATATCTGTAGAAGCGCTAGCAGAACGATGCGCTTCCCACAAAGTAAAAGAGTATGCGTCGCTGAAAGAACGCGTTCCGCAAGCTGATATTGCCGTAAAAAGGGATAGGAGATTGCTCGACGCACACTTGTGCGTACGACTTGATGAAGATCTGGAGATGAGTCAAGCCAGCTGAGAGTTGAGCTGATTGTGCTGATTGTCCATGCTGTCTCCACAGTGCGTTCGCCCTCGTTCACGAGTTGGTCGTAGGTGAAGGCAAATAGTATATCCACTAACCCTCCAAGAACAATCTTTTCTTCTTTGCTACCTTTTTGTAGCAGAAATTCTTTGTTTGGGAGTCGCATTAGAAGCTCAAGGTCTGGCCCATCAAATAACTCGGTATTTGTATCAACCTTATCCGACAAATGACCAGCTTGTTCCGGTGAGATCTCAAGCGAGGACAATGATTTTGACAGGCTATCATTTGATTCAATAGGTCGACATGGTAATGTGGTGGAGAGATGATTTTCACCATTGAGATGTTGACGCTCAAACGACGCGGACTGCTTCCAAAAAGGCTGGAATACAAGAGCTGATTGGTAATATGGATCGTCATGTGTGCGTGATTGGACATAGTCAAGAAGATATCGCTCGATATCGAATTGCTTCTCTTCATCCGCTTCGCGAAGTCTGCGACGATCCGTCGGGAGAGTTGTTTCAGGATCAGATAAGGCGATGATTTCTGATACCTCACCGTGCCAGCCTTGAAAGATCCCTGCATACGCATTATTAAACCCGTATCGAATTTTGATATCAGATATGGATGTATGCAAATTATATTCATGCAACTTCTCATCCAGCTTTTCTTCAAGTTCGATCAATGATTGATCACAGCGGTTGTCCTCGTCAAGGAGAGACCTGGAATCACTACACTCAGAAACCTCAGTATCGTTTTTGCTCTCGGTGGACGATACGACTTCTATCAGACTAAACATTGAATCAGTCGACAGAACAAGAGAAGGCGGAAAGCCTGGCAAGCTCTTACTTTGTTTTTGCCTTCTGAAAAGATACTTTGCGTGGTTGCATGAGCTTTGTGATGAGATCCAAGTCCTCAAACTCCTGATTATATTCCACTTTCGGTAAGTGGGCAATGATGGTTCCATTATCAGCGGACGGATCATACACAGCTTTAGCATTTTCATCATCAACGAGATTATGCGAAAAATGAAGCTTTAATAAGTACGGTTTGCAGTAAAATGTGAAGTCGGGTCCATCAATATGAAACTCCATGTCCGATACTCGGACGTAGGGAACACGAATATGCACATAGACAAACTGAGCGTTTTGTGTAACACGGAATCGAGGCGTTGACGGCATTTCGCGAGCACTTTTCCATAGACCGAACTTAAGCTAAATTGTCAGCATATCAATAGTATTAACCAATAGATCCATTGAATCCTATCTACTATATAAGTTCTTGTAATTCCGAGTTTGAGATCATTCGGCAAAAGTTATGGCGATTACGATACAAAAAGCTTCCGAAGGCGAACAAACTCTCAACAGAGAGCATTTTAGACTGACGAGTTATTATCAGCAGAAAATTGAGCAACTGGAGTTGACAGTACGAGAAAAAACACAAAATTTAAGGCGTCTACAAGCACAACGTAATGAACTGAATTCCAAAGGTACTGTCATACTGTCGCTCGTACAGTCAGATCATCTCCACCTAACATTCATCAAGTACGCTTAATTCGTGAGGAGCTTCAATTACTGCAAGAGCCAGGATCTTATGTGGGGGAAGTTGTCAAGCAGATGGGCAAATCGAAAGTGCTCGTCAAGGTACTACTGATCGATATTGTTATACATGTCTAATGAATGGCTAAAATTCAGGTCAATCCTGAAGGAAAATATGTTGTTGAGGTCGATCGATCGATTGACATTACAAAATGCACACCAAACACTCGAGTGGCTTTACGCAACGACAGCTACCTGATTCACAAAATCTTGCCTACCAAGGTCAGAGGCAACTATTTTATGTCGAATCTCAGGATTATGAGCTTATCCAATTTATATTAGGTGGATCCTTTAGTGAGTCTCATGAAGGTTGAAAAAGTTCCAGATTCAACGTACGACATGATTGGTGGTCTCGGAAAACAGATACGAGAAATCAAAGAAGTTATCGAATTGCCTATCAAACATCCAGAATTATTTGAGGCGCTCGGTGTAGCTCAGCCAAAGGGGGTGCTTCTTTATGGACCTCCTGGAACAGGAAAGACACTACTTGCTCGTGCTGTAGCACATCATACTGAGTGTACGTTTATTCGAGTTTCGGGCGCTGAACTCGTGCAAAAGTACATTGGTGAAGGATCCCGTATGGTCCGTGAATTGTTTGTCATGGCGCGAGAAGCTGCTCCCTCAATCATCTTCATGGATGAAATCGATTCGATTGGAAGCTCTAGAATGGAAGGCGGAAGTGGTGATTCAGAGGTACAACGGACGATGCTGGAGCTTTTAAATCAATTAGATGGTTTTGAACCAGCTCAGAACATTAAAGTTATCATGGCGACAAATCGAATTGATATATTGGATGCAGCATTACTGCGTCCCGGTCGTATTGATCGTAAGATTGAGTTTCCCAATCCTACTGAAACGGTAAGCAGATCGAAATAGGCACTCGTAACATTTTTTCACGCTTTCCTTGTAGTCTCGTGTGGATATTATCCGCATTCATTCAAGAAAAATGAATTTATTGCGAGGAATCGATCTCAAAGTAATTGCTGAAAAAATGCCGAATGCGTCTGGTGCGGAGTGTAAAGCTATCTGCACGGAAGCCGGAATGTTTGCATTACGTGAGCGAAGAATTCATGTCACTCAAGAAGACTTCGAAATGGCTGTTTCAAAGGTTATGAAGAAAGATTCCGAGCAAAATGCTTCAATCAGTAAACTATGGAAATAAATTCCATTTCTCGTCCCTAAACTGCTTTTAAGAATTCAACATTTTACTCTTTCTTGCTATGTTCACATATATCAATCGCTCTCCTCAAGACTGCATGCATCATATCGCACTTGAAGCCAATAGTTAGCGATATTGTCCTCACTTTAGTGTCATGACTGATGTGCTGTCCGAAGGCATCGAAGCTTTCCGACCCTTTTTTTGCCGCATGGTTCAACTCTGCGAACAAGGAAGGAATAATAACCAATTAGTATAGCCCAAGGATTTTCATGTGCATCGATCAGTACGAACGGTCCTACCATCAATGCGTGCGTGTTCTCCCTTGGTTTTAGGATGTTTTATAAGAAAAGTAATCAAAAAAACGCTCAAAGCGACCATACGACCATAAAACAGGGGCGTTCAATGGACTTTTACCATACCGATGAAGAAACGCCCTTACTGAAAAGTATCACTGTCCAATCCTCTCCGCATGAAGATCCCAACCATCGGTCTGAATTAATATTCTCTGAGGAACCGCAAGCTGATGTAGCAGGAATGACGGATACGGATCGATTGCGCCATATGCAAACGGAAGTTGAGCTCAGTCTTGATAAAGTTTCTTTCATTTATAGCCCGAAATCCGATGGGTTCACAACTTTTCATGGACCTTCTCGTTCATATCAAGATGCAGAATTATCGGTGCTGGATCCTTACTTTGATGTGACGATATCTCGTCTTCGTGTCATATTTGACAATGCGCATCCTGATGGTACCAAATCCATGTTTTAGTGCCTCATTGTACAGACCTTGAGCTATTTTGTATATTTGCAGAGACCGATTGTATCACCTATGAGGGATTCAAGCAAGCGATTGAAGGAATCGGTATACGCTGTTGCGACGATGCGGCATTTCTCAAACTTGTAGGCAGCATTGATCGCCAAGCCAGTCACAGAGTCTCGTTTCCTCAGTTTGACGCCGCAGTCCATAAGTTGAAATTGGTGCATTTGTTCGAGAAAAATACGATTGCGCGCATGGTGCCTACCAATTACCGATCGGCTATTATCACAGTCACGGATTTCTCTAGTGCTCGATTTCAGCAGTATCGGCTGACGGAGGAAGACTTGTTTGCTTTCTTCACATCGAATCGCCCCTCTTGGGTAACCGTCCGCTGGATTAATATGAACGGGCCGGATGGATTGAATCTAAAGCGCTTTGCTATCAAGTATCGACTCCATCCTCTGGCCATTGAAGATACACTTGAAATGCACGAGCGACCGAAATTTGATTTGTATGAAGGACACATTTTTCTTGTGTTTCCGGTCTTGCGAATGGAGTCGATCTATGAGAAGAATGTAAATATGGCAAAAGTGCGCCAAAAGTCTCGCTCAAAATCACTATCGAGTCTGTTCCGATTGGATTCCACCACATCTCCTAAAGCCGGTCCAATTCCATTGAATCGTGGTGATTCTTTTACGAATCCGCAGAAAGTAGATGACAACGAAGACCCTTTTAAAATCTGGATCGAGCATGTAGCAATATTTATTGTGGGAAATTGCACCCTCATCACGGTCAAAGATGGTGATTCGACCAATATTTGGGACGAGCTGAATCATCGACTAACAATTCCGTACTCGAAATTGCGGCACAATGACGCTAAATTTCTTCTGTACGCGGTCTTGGATGTGATAGTCGACCAAGTGACAACTGTGATGGATTCCATCACAGAAATTTTGATCACATTGGAAGATGAATTGGATACGCTCAGACAGCGTTTTGATATAACCAAGCTGCGCTGTTTGAAGAACGAGTTGTTTCGTCTACCAAGACTATTGAAGCCCGCACGAGAAGTATTGAGATACTTGATTGAAAGTAAAGACTTTGATGAAGTTGTGACCGCTTATATTCGAGATGTTCATGATCACATGGTCCAAATTTTGGACGATATAGAATTGCAATTACAAATGTGTCGTCTCCTGACAGAGGGCTATCGTGATCAGAAATCAAATCAAATGAATTATGTCATCTATACGCTGACCATCGTCACAACAGTTTTCCTGCCTGCACAATTTTTAACTGGAGTCTACGGGATGAATTTCACAAATATGCCCGAGCTGCATATGAAATACGGTTATCTAATGTTTTGGATTTTGGTGTTAGGAATTGCGGCTTCTTTGCAAGTATATTTTAGGCACAAACGTTGGATATGATGATACTGCACAGAATATTTACTAGGTTTATCCCAGTTGCATGATAAGCGTTATAGAAAGTAAAATGTTTTTGAGCTTGTGAGAAAGAATGCTAAAATTAATGGATAACAGCGAGCACGCTTTCATTACTACAGTGCTGGGTTAATCTGCGCGTATGAAAGACTACATCTCAGTCCCTTCATGTGATAGCAGAGTCTGCCGAATCAAAGAAGGATTGGCCGCGTGATTTTCCACAAAAGAACGTCCTTGAGCCTCCAGTAGCTTTCCTTCTCCGTTGAGAAAAACCAATGTTGGAATTGTTTCTACGCCAAATTGGTCGCACAATGAAGTCTTGATGTCCCGTCGACTGTAGGGCAGTGCTAGCCAAGGCATGAAGCCGTAATATAGGTTAAAATGGTCCTCCGTTTTGTCAGATGAGACAAATATGATCTCGAAATCGTCATGGTTGTCTTTGATTTTATTACACACTTCAGCTAGAACTGGAGTGAATTGGCGGCATGGAGGACAGTAATGACCACTGAAATATATTCCTATGACCTTTTTGTTTTGCAGAATTTTTGCTGTATCAATTTCCGTTTCGGACTTGGACTGCAATTTTGTGCCGAGAAGCTGTACCAATCGCTGCATTTTTACTTTTATTCCGTAAATATTATCTGCTTAGGACGAGACTATACTGTAGCATAACCGGCCTGTAATTCTGATAAACACTTCTGACAGCATGATAACGGGTCCTGTATTAGTAGACGGTCTCTTGTCAAGACTGACTGTCATTTTGCGCTTGCAGAATGGCTGACTATGTAAGGAAAGCAAGAATATTTTTGAATCAGTTGCAAAGTAGTGGACCTACTTTATCTCAAGAATGGAAGAAATTGCAAGATCTACTAGAGCAAATTGATCAGAATAGTGAAATGATAGCAAGTGTCTTGTCGAGTCAGAAAAATGACAATCAAAGCAGCCAGATTGCAGTGGTAGCAGGATTACTACAGGAGCAAGACCGATTCTTGACAGAGGTATAGTACTATCGTTGTTTATGCAAGAATCTCTGCCCACCGAATGTTCTGTTGCATTTCAATAGAGCGTCGAGGTTTTTAAAAAAGTCGCTACAGAATTTAAATTCCAGCCTTATTTGAATGCATAAATTATATTAAGTTCACAATAACACTAGCTTCATAATACCCCACCATAACTGGATAATACTTGCATTGTACGACCAATTACAAACTTCGTGTCCAATCATTCTCATTGGAGGCAATGGGCAATCAGTCCACTAGACCAGACAATGAAAAAGATCCGAACATTTCGACGGATCAATCAAGTCTGAATGCATCAGAATGTCCTATTTCGAAAAAAGAAGCTCGATTTCTTCAAACGTGTCCTGTAAAGCAAAAAACGAAGCAACGTGAGGTCTACAATGTGTATGGCCAGCTTGTAAATCCTGATAATATGATGCCCGCGAATCCAAATCAAGAACCTCATGAGACACAAAATTATCCGCTTTTAAAAGAACGAGTTCGCTCAAGCATTCCCAAAGGTGGAACAGAAGATGCTTGGATGTATCCATCAGAGCAAATGTTTTACAATGCATTAAAACGCAAGGGCAAAGGAGATGATGTACACGAAGGGGACGTACCCACACTCATTGCAATTCACAATAAAATGAATGAGCTTACATGGGCCAAATTGGAAGAATATGAGCGCGTCTGTCATCCTGGGTACCTATTAGAGACTTAATGCCATCTATTTTGACCTAGTTTGCTCTTTTGTGTAGTTCAAATCCGAAGCTTTTGAAATTTCATGGTCGGCCTGATGATTTGTCTCCTTTAGCTTGGTTCAAGTACATGTTTGGGTGAGTTCTAAGCCTCTTTATCTGTATGAATGTGTCGCTTCATATGCCATGCTCTTATTGTAAGGTTTGGAAAACCTTTCGATCGGCACGATTGGATAATAGTTCGGGAAGGTGACGAACAAGTGCGTTATGTCATCGATTACTATCACGATGAAAACAACATGGTGCAAGAGAAGAATCTACCGTCAGAGACACAGTCCAATATCTCCGTCAATCTAAGACCAGCCGTCGACTCGGTTGGATCGTTTATTGATCGAATCAAATTTCCGATTTATAAAACCTTTTCCAAAAATGAAATCAATCGCATGATCAAACAAGAGGAATCCCACAAGGATAAACAGATTCCTTCCACAAATATTACTCTTTCAGCAGAAGAAGTAGGAAAGACTTTCGAAAAAGTCCAAAGCTCATGCCACCATTTGTTAAAGAAGCTTGATAGCTGTCAGTCTGAAATCGAATGCTTCCAGTCTGCGGCAGCGCTTCAAATTTGTTTGGCGAATATTATCTGTCCAGCCAAAGCTCAATCTTTGTCAGAGGCTTTAAAGACACAAGATGAAAGCAAAATCGAATCTGCATTTGATGCGGTTAGAAGTTCTTTAGATGAATATGAAGCAAGAAGCGCACATGTCTTACGAGAACAAGCCATACACGAAGCAAAAACTTCTCGTCGATTGCAATAAACTAAGACATCTTCCCATTCAAACTCACGATCGAAATTTTGCTCTACCCATCCGTCATGAAACATTTCAGAGTAGTGTGCTTACTTGTCTCCAGCTTCAAGCTAATGATATCCTGTAGAAGTCGGTTTTGTGACTTTCAGCATTCGAAGCGTTATGCTTCCTCAGTCCTCAGGGCTTAAATCTTTTGTTTTGCAACTTCAATCGACTTACAAAAGGGCTCGTTCCCTCCATCATCTCGATTACGATTCTTTAGAGTGATTGCATCATTATCAGCGTGCAAGTATTTGGAAATGTAATGCACATCTCCGATGAAAGTGAGTACCGGTTGGACAATTGGATAAGAATAGGATCCAGTAAGGAGTTGTACGATTGGTTATGTGTGTGTAATAATGTCAATCATTCTACTAAAAATGGAATTTTTTTCTTTCGATTTTTTTGCAATCAAGTCAGTGCCGAGCTGACTGCCCCTCTTACTTTTACGCATTGAGCAAAAAAAATGCTGGATACGCCAGAAGTGAACGCGTCTATGCAAGTGCGCTCTTTAGTACCGGATCACAATTTGGCTTTATCTCCTTTTCTGCCTAGCTCAGTAGAAGAGGATGAAAATGGACTCGAATCGAATGATGATGGTTTGAATAGCGGTCAGGCTGACTCGAACGGATCGAAAATCCATTTTAAACCCACACACACAGTGTTCACACCTCGTCTGACTGACTCAAGCTCACTTCAATATCGAAAACCAGACGATCGAGTTCAAAGTTTAGCTCCACCCACATCCGTTAGCTCAGTTGTAAATCCGAATTACGACGACTTTCTGCGTCGTGTGAGTGTTGTTTTGTATCAACATTTGCGACGTTGTGAAAAGAGATTTCATGAGCAACAAGCAGCTCTTATAAATATCAATGCCGCAAAAAATGAAGGGCGCTTTCTGGAGGATAGTCCTCAAACGGATGCGTTAAATACCGCAAGAAAAGAAGCATTGGCTTCTTGCGGATCTTCTTCTTCGTCACAAACAATTGATAACCGTTATCGAGCTTCGTGGTCCAATGATCAGAACCTTTCCTCTTTCAAGCTGAATGATATTCCAATCGATGAACTTTTTCGTGAAGAGCATTTTGTAACACCTCAGTATCGGTATAAATTTATACGGCATCCTCGTCTGCATCCGCTGACGACATATTTAATGGAAAAAGTCACTTCAAAGGCTCACGTGCCAAATGTTGAAGAGATATTTCGCTTTTGTCAACATTTGTTCCAAAAGGCACAGCTGAGTCCTGAATGCACGATTGTCTGCCTTATTTACATCGAACGTCTAATGGAACAAGCAGATGTACCTTTATTGGCAGCCACATGGAAACCTATCGTACTATGCGGTTTGCTTTTGGCCTCCAAGGTAAACATACACATATATGCTTGAGATTATTGCTGACGTTAATTGCATCTTTGGATAGGTTTGGCAAGACTTGAGCTCGTGGAATGTTGAGTTTAATTGTATCTATCCACAGTATCCTCTCACATGTATCAACCGATTGGAGAGATTATTCTTAAACCAGATTCAATGGGATTTATATGTATCTGCCACAGTCTATGCAAAGTATTACTTTGCCCTTCGCTCACTGAGCGAGAAAAAAGATTTTCGAAGACGATATAACTATACAATGCAAGTTCATCCACCAAATTCTCGGCGTTTAGAAGAACGAAGTGCCGCTGTTCGGAACGAATTATATTCCAAGAGCTTATGACGAAGTTGGCGTCGTGCGGAATACGGATTAAGGTAGTCGATGTGCACCCTTCACGTTCGATGCGCGTCCAGTCAAATAAATCAGCGTCTACGTAGTCATTAATGTGGAACGGAATTAATCGATCTAGCATCCGGACGCTTTCTCCGCTAGGGATTGAAGACTTTGAGCGTCGCGGTATGCAAATGATTACCGAAACACGTCAACAGTAGCTCTGCAATATGTGAAAGTAGTTTGGTGTTTGTTGAAGGCAGGAATCTATCACCCATTTTCAAATCGTGTCGCTGTGAGACAAATCATAGTGTTGATCTATAACATTAAAATCGACCAATTTACCAGTCCAGTGAGAATAGAGATTCAGTGTTGACATTGCGAAGGGACTCACCAGCGTGATTGACAAAAGCGACTCTACCCGGAAATTCTGATGGAAGAGTTACGAGCAGAAAAATGCATAGAATTCTCAATCAACAAAGAATGCTATGAATAATGGCTCGAATTAATAATTAGAATCGGGTGTAACTTCGAAATATTGATTACTTGCTCTACCGATGACTGTATACTATTCATCGAACAGCACACTTTAAAGAGAACCAAAACGACGTATTGATGTCGGTGAGCCAACTCTACCAACTGTTTACGAGCAGAAAAATGGCAGTAGAAAGCGAGGTAGCAATTATGAGTTTCTGGAATGTACTGATGATGGCTAACTTCAATACGAGGACACGTATTACTACGTTTGAGTGTTTTCTATAGAGACAAATATGTACACATTTTATAGGAAAAATTAGTCATCGAACAACGAAAGATAATTTAACTAACGTCTACAAATGTTTTGATCAGGTCAATTGGTGTACTGGGACTTCGAAGCTTTTTACAATGTATCGTTTTGCTTGGTGCGCAATTGACACAAATACCGATTTCTGGTATGATGCTCACGAACTGATCGATACGTCCTCAAGTCTCGCTTGTAATTGAATTGACGATGTGAGTTTGAGGCATTCTGTAGATATTTCGAGGATGAACTTCCGACTATATTTGAGATGGGGGAGTTTTGGTTGGGCATTGTATATTAAATTGAGGCTCAAACTGATGAATTATTGCAACTGCTCTTAGGAGGGAGTGGATGCAAGTGGAACGACATAGTAAGAGAATTTGTCCTTGAAGTCGAAATTGCAACAATCCATAAAGTAAAGAAACAAAATACCGAAGTACTTGAAGATTGACTCGAGTGCAAGTCAAAATAGCAGCATAGTTATCTCACTCGGACTCAAAAACTTTCAAGTCAAGCTAACATTAGTTCCAAGCTGAGCAGAAGTTTGGCAACAATCATTAATACACCAAAATGACGGTATAGGGATACCCCAACATCTATTCGATTTTGTAAAGACTTCTTGGCTTTAAATACATAGCCGGAAGCTAGTACGCTTTCATCACACTTCAACGATGAAGAGCGCTATTATTGGTACCGGTGAGGAGAATACCAAATACGCTGGTGTGCTTGAGCAGCTCAAAATGATTATGTGAAGGCCACGAACGCAAACTTGAGTGATCGAATGCATTCGAAGACACCAGGTAACAGCTGTGATCGCTACCAAAACATATAGACTCGCTGGGGATATATTCTTGGTATTGATCAGTTTTGAGTTTGCTGAGATTATTCATGTCATGACGCGTGCCGTCTAAAAACGCATTTACGATTACCAGGAGGCATGCGGAAGCGATCATCAAGCGAAAATAATGAGATCTATGGTTGATCGATTGCTATTGTAGAGCTTTTGCGGTCTAGGAAAGACATCCTTTGTTCGAAGCGTGCATTACTCATATGAGGACATTTGCGAAAACAACAAACTATTGCAAGTTACTGCTGCTTCTGCCCCATTTGATGTAGAATGTTATCTATGGCTCAAGCGTTGTGCAAAATCTGTACTAAAGTTTAAATGCATTATCGCAAGCATTCTATCGACAGAATCGTAGAATGAGAGTAGGCGTCTCACGACTCACTGCAAAAAGCATCGAGGGGAGCTGCCGTCCTGAAAAAAAAATCCTTGCTTGCTCAAGTGCTGGATATAGAGACATTTCACCAAAAGTAAACTTTCATTATCTGACTCATGCGTGTCAGTAAGTTTCTTGGGAACAACGAATTTGTGAAGCATACGGTACAGCAGAACAGATAACTGAAATTAAAAAAAAGAAAAACCAGAGAACAAATAACTAAAATTCAAAAAAAGAAAAACCAGAGAGCAATGGTGGAGTTGACCTTGACGTGTCTTATCGTTGGTCATGGAGCGACATTTTCTTGCAAGATCGATGGTGGTGAGCAGGTTCATTTTCTGAAAAAAGAAATTGTGAAGGAGAAGCAGAAATCGATTTTTTGCGATGCAGATGAACTGACGCTCTATTTGGCGAAGAAAAACGGCGAATTTCTCAGGTCTAAGGACGCTGTTCGCTATCAACTATCCAAAGAAGACTGTCCGCAGGAAATCAAAGATTTTTACATGAGCGCGGAATCGTTCATGGATTCGCCTGACGAGTTGCAGGACATTTTCGATCAAAATGTACCAAAAAAGAAAGTAATCCACGTGCTCGTTCAATTGCCAGGAAATGCTTTCAAACGTCAAAAAGTGCGTGAAGATATCACAGCTCTTTATGCGCAGAAATTGCGAGATGTGGAAATGAGTGCTCTCACTACGTCTAAAAAACTGGAAGCGTTTATTTCATCACCCTTACCTATGAAATACCCGACCAGTGATGATACACTGATTAACGTGCGGCCGGACTTTTTCGAGCATTCTGAAGACAGATTTATCAAACCAGATGTGTTTCACGATGCTTTGAATCGACGTTTTACGTTTTCGGATGCTGAAAGTGCAAATATTCAATGGTGGGATATGCTGATTCGAAATCCGATCGAAGAGACGGCATCTATTTTGGATATACCTCTTCTAGCTGGAAGAAATCAAATCGATAAATCTACTACGAAACGTTCAAAGCGACCAGACTTCCTACTGTGGCTGAATAATGTTTTGGTCATGAAGGGAGAAGAAAAAGGGCCTTTGGAGTTGGATAAAGCAAAGGTCGAATTGATTGCAAAAATGACAAAGATGCCCTTGCCCGTATTTGGAAAGACGCCGTTTTTGTTTGCATATGCCGCGGCCAATTCATGGGTGCAATTTTTGGTCATAGATCGTTCGTTAAATGTCAATGTGATATCACAGCAGCTCAATTTGACAGTTTTACGGAATCGTATCCGATGTGTTGTATCATCGATCAACATTTGTCGGATCCTCAACCATTACCAATCTCTACTACCAGACGGAATTTTGCCAATGTATAAGCAAATATCAAGAAGCAGCGGAAGTGTAACACTTTACGAAGACCACTTGTTAAAAAAACTCAACCAAGACCCTTGCGATTTTGAATCAGTAATGGCTATTTATGACGCAATAGGACGGAACCAAATTCAGTGTACCGTTCGTTGCAACTATAATAGATACAAACGAACGTTCAAATTGCAGCCAGTGGGTTTTACAAAGCTACCAAGCAATGATTTGGAGCTGGTTCCTGCGTTAATTTGTGTCGCTCGTGCTCTTGTTGGCTTGCATGCACTGGGGTACGTTCATAGGGATATCCGCTGGCCAAATATTTTGTGTTTGGGAGGCGATTCCTACATTCTGATTGATTTTGAAAACGCAGGTCGCAATGGTGATCGGATGCCGGATGAATTGTTAGAATCGCGAGTACTCGACCCCTTGGTGAAGTCTGATGATTACGGGCATGTATATCGGTCTTGTCATGATATGTATCAGTTTGGTCGACTGATTGCTGATACCAGCGATCCATCGCTAGTGCAATTACAAATGAATTTGCAGAGTCATAACGTTGGCGAAAGATTTACAGCAGAAGGAGCGCTGAATTTCCTTTCAAACCTGCAAAAAAGAGTGCATGATGATCGTCTAAATGCAATGAAGGAATGAGGCTCGATGGCATCGTAAATCACGGATGAGCTTTCTGTAACACTTTGGTTTAAATTCCGGAAAAGTGCAGGAAACAGATCGGGTCGTTTATCGAGTCATTTGAACTTGCGTGTTTTATTTTTGCCTCGCATAATTCATAATCATTGTCTTCTATGACTTTAAACGTTTTCTTAGCACCCTTGTGCTTGTTTCTCTGAAATTGGAGTGTACTATCTCATTCCGGTGTTCAAATCCATGAAAGCTGCTTTTGATGTGATCGTCACAGAATGCCTATCGTAAATAAGGAGATAGTGCGACGCTTCCGTCACTGAAGATCTGTATGGGCTTCCATTGCTCAAAAAGTCTGATCCAAACAAAGTTAATTGCTCCATTGCTTCATTTACTTCAACTAAAGCGTTTTCCCTCGTTGCGCTCTCAATCTGAGACTCGATTCAAGAAGACCATCACAAACACAAATACCAGAGCGTTCCAGCTGCATGAAGGTCTTGTAAACAAACCGCAGAACGTTGACGTCAGAATGCAGACGCACTTTTCAGTAAAAGATGGAGACAAGTGTCCGTTGTATTCAGACAACGCAATATTATATGGACCATTTCATAGATTCTTCACAACCGCGACGTCGTCACTGCTTCCAAGACTAAAAGCCGCAACACTATCAGATGTTCTTCGTCTTTTGTAGCGGCACAATCGAATGGTCACACGCAGAAACGATCGCATAATCTCTAGACCGGTACGATTTTGATGGATTGATACGTAATAGGGTATGAGGACGAATCATTTGACCATAAGCTTGTAATTTCACGACCGCTTTCAGTAGTTTTTTTCGCTTCCTAGAACGATGCACTGCTTTGTGATGTTACTAGTTTTCGAGAATGTATACATCGTCAGTTGCATTTGTATATGACCCGATAAATTTTGCTATGAAAGCATATTGGCCGTATCTTTCGCTTCATGATTGTCGCGTTGGTGCTCTCAAAGTTGACACTATTTCAACAAGTATCATAAAAAACAGGCATCGGTCCACCAATACTCATGTTCGTCTTATTCTTTTCCATCCTCTCGTACGCCAGCTATTTTATAGGCAATCGTATCCCAAATCTGCAGTCATCCTTTCATTGATGGAATGTATTTACAGTGACGATTTACGACGCAAACGGAATCCCGATGCAAACTTTGATTTCTTATATGCTGTCTATCATCAACCCGCAATGCGTAAAAAAATGTTGCCCGCCAAGCGCTGAAGAAGGAATTAGGCCGTTAGTTGGTGGTCGGAATTTTCCACCAAGGACGGTCAAAAGCCAACCAACAATTGAGCTAATCATTTGTGAGAGACTAGCCTGATAATTCATTGAACATGGGTCAGCCTCTTTTCACAGAGTACGTTAAATGAAGTTTGTTTCAATGCCATCTGAAAGGATTATCTATCGGTGAATTGCGGTAAGTGAGCTTGATGTCTCACCCTGCGTGTCGAAAATGTGTCTGCAATCACCGATCACTTACTAAGACATGTCGCTTTCGTGATACAGATTTAAACAGGCCCATGGTGCTGGCGTAAGGTAGCGGAGAATAAAATGGAATCCTCTCACGGTTTCCGACACCAGGACGAAGAAAAATGGCTTTTAGCGCTCTCCTCCACCAGGCAATGCACTGACCAGCCAATCGGGCATGTACATGTGATTCTTCTGCTCTGCTGTTCAACTGTCGAATAAGAACCGCAGAACGGATACCATGACGTACGACTCGTTGATAATTGTGCTACCGCTGGCTGTGGATGCACTTGCTGTAAACTTCTATACTAATTCTTTATATCGAGTCTTCACTGCAATGGGTTTGATTCGATGTTACATGGAAGCCCGGTTCAGGCACATTATTTACAACATCATCCAGGGTACGATACAATCTGTCTTGAGCTTCCTCGGTTGCATTAACATCTGTTAAGAGTCCTTCAAGATCTCAACCAAATTGTGGTTTTCGGCTTTCTCTTTCTTCAGTGTACGCTCTTGTTCATCCCTTTCTTTCAGTTGTGTACGGAGCTTTTGTATCAGCTTACTAGCTTCTTATCGTACTCTTCGGTCCATGGTCTCAGTCGGTGCATACTCACAAATCGTTTCTATAGACAAACCATGTCCCCACAATGGAATTGGGAAAACACTTTGATGACTAGCATGAAAATTCCGTCTCGATGTAGCACGTTCCAAGCGAGGGCGCATTATAGGTGCTCTTTTATCGTAAGCGGAATTCTTTTCCAAATAAAATTCAATGTTACTATCACCAGTCCGATGACCAGCACCTTCTGGTGCCTCAGGAAAGTCATGTGGAATATTACCGGCGGTTTTCTTGCTATTTGATCGTGAAAACACCCTCCGTCTCGATGCTTTCTTCGGTGGTACAAAACGTTTCGGTTCTCATGTGAAATATTTTGCTGCGTTGCATCACACAGATAGCATGCCTGCGATCTTCATGTTTTCTGATCTAAAGCTTCAATGATTGATTCTTAGTAACACATTGCTGATTTTTCACGATCGCGTCTATGATGTGTTGTGCACCCACTGTAGCTTGTTCTCCTTCTCATGGAGAAGTCACTTCAAAGTTCCGCATTCTATCAAATCGAGCGTCATATGTCAATGCAATCGCATCTGCAGGACATAAACAGTTTTATGGACTTGCTCTCTGAGAAGTGTTCGCAGTTTTCTCAAGCTTTTGACTTTTCTCGTGTTTCGTCGCATTTCAAAGTCAAATTTTGACTAAATCAAATTTCGCCCTCCTTTTTGAGTAATTTACGCAATCGGCAGCTCAAGTGTCTTTGGGTCCCATTCATCCCGTTTGCAGCATACAAATATCTCACAATGAGAGAACTGCCTCTAAAATGCTTCCTGGTCTTTCACTGTTCTCAGTCGGACGCTTTGATCAAGTTTGTGGCAGGTGAAGACTGCTCGTATCGCTCGGAATTTAGTCGATCGTCTAGAAGGTGTTTGCCTTCCTTCGTGGCGCGATGAGGAGCTTCCAGTGAGTGAAGAGAGCAAGGACAACGTGAAATCATATTATCTCATCCAGCGGTGTATCGATCTGTTGTCTGCTTCTACTTCTACATCGGATAAAAGCAGACACATTCCATTTTCTTTTTTGTGAACTTCTAATACACTGAAGCGGAGAGTTCCCATGTCCTTAGTACAAAACGAAGACGAGTCAAACTGCTGGAAGGAACCTTCTTTCAACACGCCGTCGACTTTCACTGTGGTGATTTGTGGGACCGGCACCCACTAAACCGACCATACACCGCACCCGAAAGGTATGCTGCTCGCTGACGGGAGACTGCGCCCCTATTAAGAGTCCTTTTCACAACGAGATGTTGGATTTTCCAGACGGAGGACTTCACCTACACGTATCCAGAGGCTTTTATGGTGCCATGTCGTCTTCATCTCGAAATTTGATGACTGCAAACCAATTTGTCGCATTTTTGTGAGCCTTATCATACAAAAATACAATTCACCACACCCTTCCATTGTCATTTCCATCCCAATTATTCGATCTTTTCTTATTGAAACACAAACTCGTTTCAGATCTATAGATATCTCGATTTCTGGAGCTTTGGGAAAACTTTTCACCGCTCAAGTATCCAAGTAGAGTGCTCAAAGAAAATCGACGAAATCGGATGCACTTCTTTGATATCACTCCGTTTCATTGCGGGTACACGCTGTTGTACCGATGCTCGTTAGGAAAGTACTGGGTTTTTGAAAAACTCAGAGAGGAAGTTGAGCGATTCATTATAAATCGATTTCGAAGCAGCGAAAGGGAACGCGAAGCAACAGGTTGTCCAGCATTTTTAGAAACAACAGCGAGTGTTGTGGTAGAGCACTCGGGTCGATTTTGAGCTGATGAGTTCATTTGCCTTGGAAAATTCGCCATTGTAATTGATCGAGTTCGGATCTTTTGCAGGAGTGACAAGCAGAGGATTGCTTTTGAGGTACGTCTGGTTGATTGCAGAATACCTTCGCAAGCGGTCAGCTTCTTTACCAATTGTTTGATTTGTATTGTATAATCGTGACGTGACTTCACAAGGTATACGAATATTAGTAGTATACTTGAAGATTGGTCTGGTCAAGAAGTGGTGCGTGGTGTATAATACAACCTCTACTTAGGCGAGGCCAGGTTCAGTGCTGTATATATGTGTACAGAAGAGGAACTTATCATAAACTGATTTTTAGCACTAATGCTGATTAAGATGGAAGCTTCAAATGCAGAATTTGAACTCATGGAAGGAGAGGGTGAGCGAATGCGCTCTACGAAAATCTAATTCATTGTGGTTTTCAGCAGGTGTCTTTCGTAGTACAGCAGATAAATAACGTCATTTGCTAGGACATATCTGTCTAGTGTAGTAGAAGCTACCTCGAAAGATACCTGTACCTTTTGAGAAGCGACACTATCACATACTGAAAATTTGAACTTATTCCGTGTCTGAGTGTAAACCCGCACGGATCATATAGAAACGCTGTTATATCATGATAGTTTCTACTTGAGACACAAAGTTTCCAAACTATTAAGTAGAGAATTCATACGGCTTTGTGTGTCGCATTTCCTTTCTGAATGTCATGATCCATTTCAGAAGGTGGTGAACAGAAATTTCTGTAACTCAGCAGTCAAAATGGCAGAAGGTCTTCCTGAAGATCTCTATATTAGCGCAGGTTTTTGTCTCGCAATTGGCATGCAGTGTCGTATCCACGTCCATTCCCTATGATGTGCCCTGTGTGTGTTGTATACGTTGTATAAACTCAATCCATGGATTATAAGACATGTAGCTTGATTGATACAAAGCAGGCATTTCCGTCGATCATAGTTACGAGCTGAATCGATGCATGGTGTGATGGAGTGTCAATTTTGGGAAACTTACATTAGGCTCATCTTCGAAGGCTTGTACTGAGGTGCTCCGATGTATATGGCGGATGGATAGACTTGGAGCTCAAGCCATCGACTCAAGTCCAAGAACCGATACAAAGATGCCAGCGAGCAGATGCACGCAGAAAAGACTGATTAGTGCCAAAGAACAATACACCCGGGCTTTACTATAGAGCCACAGGACCGCTCATAGCGGATAAACGCTTTTGTAACAAGAGCCTATCATCAATATTGAGAATGAGCTAAATCGTCTGAATGAGGAGCAATTGTCGTGATGAGAGCCAATTCAGATGTAAGCCAGTGCATTGCAAGTAAATTAGTGTAAACGTGTTTCAGCAGATCTTCTCTAATGTGTACGATATCAATTACATTTGATCCGCGTTGAAGAGCTCTCTTCGTATTTCTGGAGTGATTTGGTGGTGAGCATGCTTTCGCAATAACATTTTCAATTTTTCTTTCTCGACTTTTCCAATTCCATTTTTGTAGCGCTGAGCAAAGACAAGCAGAGCCTGATGCCATAGTACAGGTAACGCACGCTCTTCATTTGTGAATGAGATGAAATGTTGACATAATTCGGCAATGACACGTGTTGGAAGACTATACTTTTTATTCAGTAACAATCGAATGAAAATACTGTTGGGACCCGAATATGGTAATCGAGTCAGCTTCATCAGAGCAGCCGCCGAATGTATAACAGGTACAGAGACCTTTGTCATAACACTTCCAATAATCGTTGCTTCGCGGAGAGTACAATCTGGACTCTCACATAAAGGTAAGATTACGCCCTTGAAAAAAGCCTGAGGCTTGTACAGTGCTTTCTTCAGCGCCATGTATAGATGGAAATTGAGCCGTTTGTTGTCTCGTATATCTTGACGCACATGTTCTAATAAGAATATATTATAGAATCGCTCGGCCATTTTTGGGTTCAAATTGGATGCAAAAATTCGTGTGGTTGCATACATAGAATGAGGTGACCATTTACTGGGTTCTGTTAGCCACAAAATATCTTCCCAATAACTCAGACTCGGAATCACTTTGAAAGCTTTCGGCAGTTTCCCTGACGTGTATCGATGCAAGATTTTTCCCACGCCTGTATACACTTGAACAATTTTTGGATCAAACTGTCGTTCCAATGTGCTGCTTGCAATCTCTCCTTCACCAGCTTCCTTCTGTTGAATTTTTTCCATGATAATATCTGCCAAGTTACGTCGTTCAGAGGCAGAGGGCATCATAAAGCTTGCAAGAACGCTCTCATCTTCTTCAAAAAGCTCGACTTCCTGCACGTAACCATCTTCGACTTTGATCAAATCGTCCTCTTCGCTGTCTGTTCCTCTCATATCATCATCGTCCGAGCCTTCGTCGCTGCTTTCAGCCTTTAGATTACTATTTCCGACTATTAGTTTCGGATTCCGAGTTCGATTCTGCTCTTCCTGTTGCTGTTCTCGGGCAAGTCTTATTGTTTTCTCTGTCACCTTTTCAGGCTCATCTTCCTCACTTACTGCATCCAAATCACTTTGGCTGACAGCATTTCCATTTTTTTTACTTTCGTACCATGGTATCTTATCGTATGCGAGCTGTTTTTCCAAAGGACACGAGCGTTTACTCTTGACATTTCGTGGAGCTTTTGGCATTTTCGCGTTGGAACCAACCAGCCAAGAATGAAATTGATTGAACAAAAAGAACACCAGTGCTATAGGATTGGCTATTTATCGCGGAAGCAGCCTATTTGCTTCATATAATTGGTTTAAAGTCTATGATCCAGGGATGCGCACGCGGTCAGCGATCTGATGGATTTCTGAGAGCACGTGGTTGGAGACTTTGTCGTATTCTTTTGCGACAATGTGGAGTACATCTCGGATCAGCGCATGATTCCCCATAATATCGACATGATCGGAAGTTTCTGGGCCTCCACGAGGGTCTTTTATCAGCGAGACTGGATTGTGTATGTATTCCCGAGAACGAACGTCAACACTTCCTGGGTTCAGATTCCAGCCACGAGCTTTTTCTTCTTCAGTTGGCCGCCAGCCACGCGCACACATATATCCCAATGATACAAGCGGTACCGTTCCGTCTCCATCGACAAAATGAATGCCAGCTTTGATCCAAGGTGGGTCCATATACTCCGTGTCCAGAATGTGGGGAACGATTCTGGAACATTCTTCGGCAGCGCTTTCGGAGTCGCAGCTTGTCTGGATAGACTCATCGATTGTTCTTGGAGCTCGTTTGTACAAATAAGCACGCTCCACAGGTTTTCCGATTCCATACAAGCAAAACAGCTTCATGTTTGGTGCGTAGGGTAAGCTTGCTGCGAGCGGATTGGACCAGTATTTGGGGTGGTCATATTTGGGGTCAGATGCATTCGCTGCGACCTCACTGGTTTTGGCTTGGGAATGAAAGTATCGTAATTTCTCATCCACATTTCCGAGAAGCTCAAGAAGCTCATTTGCGGTGATATTTGAGGTCCCGGAATCCGCACCAAAGCGTACAATCAGACCATTGCTTCCATGACGCGTAATGTGCTCGTAGACTTCCTGATTGAACTTTTTATTCAACTCCTTCATGTGTGAACTTTGTCTGTCGTGTTCTCCATATCTGTCAGCCTCCTCACCAGTGGAATCGCTTGCAGGAGTAGCGAATCGAGAGGTCAAGTCATCTGGTGCATAAGTACTGTTTCCCCAGACTATGTTACCACCAATTGGTAACATTGTTGACACACTAGCGATAGTAATCAGCCACACTTCGCAATAAAAACATTCATTCGACTCACCTGGGCCATGATCGAGCCAGCGAAGCCCGAGCCGGGTGCCCAAAGAAATAGCCCAGAATCTTTGCCAGTCCACCGAGCTCAGCTGTATCTTTCATCTCGCCAGACAGCAGTGCGCTTACGGATTTTGTAGCACCAAGCATAGATCCAGCAATACTGATGAATGCCTCAATATGCTGATCGATCCATCTGTTCCCTTGCTTTCCTCCTTGATCGCTTTCTACCCATTTCATGAAGTAGAGCCAAACTTGTGAGGCATAACTATGAGCAATGATGACCACTTTCCGGTCTCCATTTGATGTTTTAGCCATTTCAATCATATACCGCAACTTGGTGAAATATTGGTCCCGCTTCTCGAGAAGAAATGGTGCCAAGCGCCAGTCAAAGGAGGCCATAAACATCGAATTTGTATCGTAGCCAATGTCTGCGAGATTCTCAATAATCTTTCCCCATACCCAGTAACCTCCAATCACATAATCAGCAGCTTCAAGTCCAGCAGCTGGTCGTAGTTTGACGCCGTTCGGGTCCAAGCCGGAGCTTCGATTGAGCATAACATGCTCCAGCCAGCACCTCTACGAATTAATTACCATCTATACCTCTGCGATATAACATCACTCCCATACCTGATTCATCATGAACTGTTGCAACATTCGAGCTGTACCCCAAATTCGCTGCCGAAAGTACGCTCGACTACATTCGCGGCCTTCCCAGATCTCCAGGCCCGTTGATGTGAATCCAGGAAGCATCACAATCGGTGAGTAGCCAACGGTATTATTCTGCGCAAGCTGTATGCCCGGTCGATCTGTGTCTCCTGACTGTTGTGCGGATGGCCGCAAGTCAAAAGAAGCGAAAAAGTCATCCCGCATGCGTTTCGACCAATCCATTGCATTCATTTTTTCGAAAAGATTTCGCACAGAATCCGCAGGTAGCATGAAAGAGAGCTCTGGAATACTGCGATCGAGGTAGAATATCTGATAGCAAAGCGCTCCCAGGATACCGCTTAGAAGTGCGATAAAGACTGAGAATTGCCGTTTAGATAGCCTTGGAACCTCGTAGCATTTGCGCTCGTACTTTTCGTGAATTATTGAATGTACTGCAATATTATTTTTTGAATTTCCTGATCGTTTACTCGCCTCCGAGCTCAACGCAGAAGTCGACTTGGTTTTTCGATGAGTCAGCATTAAAAGATTCCCACTGAGAATTATGTGGTAACACTAAGTTTGTCCGTATCAAGTACAAGTCGAGCATGAGATCGTATTCATGAAATGCTCACAAACTTAATCTATTAAGTAAATTTACCGTCAAATCCTACAAATCCAGCGATTTGAAACACTGGAAAGAAAGGTTTTCGATGTAAATTAGAGCACCAATTCCACGCACTTGTCATTCTCCCATCAATACAAGAACCCGCGTCAAAAAAATTGTCGCCTCCACTGCCATCGAACGCCTCTCGGAAGAAATCCGCTAGAATCTGTTTTTGTAATTGCACAATTCCACCATACGTCGTATCAATATATTGCTGTAAATTGCGATATTGTGTAGTCAATTCCGGTAATTTATCAATTGTCTTTACAATCGGACGGAGAATGTATCCAATTTGCGTGTATTTGTCGATAAACATGAGCGCATTTGGGACATTTTTATCGCCCAAATGGATCACACTCGAGCCGACCCACGACTCCAGACCCAAACGACGCTGCGTCTCATGCAGAATCACGTGCATAGCCCTCGAAACGAGAGGCGCTGGCTGTACCCGATGAACGCCTTGACCCGTATCAGTCAACTGATACTTCTCATTCGTACCTGAAAGCAAGTCTTGGTCGGTAAGGTACCAAAGACGAAACATATCGTGCGAAATTTCCCGCCAAAGTGTCAATGATTGCAAAACATAATGGAATTGACGTTGATGAGAATGAGATAGTCGAGCTCCTTCTTGGCCGCGCGCGATCGCTAACGAAATGGTATCTTCTTCAGAGTGCTTGTGCTGCGAGCTGAAATGTTGGTGTAACAATTGAATCATTCGGTCAATTGGATCGCGCTCGAAATAGAGATGATAATTGTTATCTGCGATGGAGTAGAGGCATTGATAAATGGTGTCCTCGTTTAGCGAACTTTCGCCAATGTATTTCTGAACAATTTCTTTGACGGCAGCATCTTTGGCTCGTCTCAGCTTTTGAATTTGAGATCGTGATTTTCCTTCTGGTGAGACAACTGTGGTCGCGATCTCTATTTTGGAATCAGTCAACACTTGGACTGCATTCCCTTTTTCGAGTACGTCGTACACAGTTTTAATTTTTCTATGTAATGAAATACCCAACAGCTCTTGGATTCCCGGATCAGCTGCGTCTTGTAACAAATACATCAATTTACCATACTCTCCACGCATTCTCTCAGGATTCATTATTTTGTACCGTCGACCCAGCTCGAGTATGTTTTGGAAAAACTTTTCTTTGTCTCTGAAATCCTTTTCATCTAGCAGGGATTGACCAGCTCGATAACTTGAAGCCATCACGATTCCAGTCATAAAGCCGAAAATATGCTGAAGTTGCAGACGAATTCGCCAGGTTCGGTTCTTCACGCATTGAAGTGTGTCCATTTGATCTGTGTATTGGCTTATGGAAAGCGCGGCTTCCAATGTGCGCAACACTTTTCGTTCTTCGTATGTAAGACGTAAAGGGATATACTTTGCCCGTTCCAAGACACTTTGAGCGCAAGAACTTTTGATTTGTTTAGATTCGGAGGACAAAGTATTCGCATGGCGACCTAAAGAAAGCAAGGACCCCATCATATTACAGATATTCCGTGAAGAATTTAATCGGTGAGAAGAAAATTCACTCGCTGAGCTTTCTGCCTCGTTGTCATCATTACAGCCCAAAGCATCCATTTCCTCCCGATTTGTGGACTCTGCATATTCGACCTTGTTGGACGCTTGTGTGTCAATATTCTAGACCATTTATATGAAAGTAAGGGATATGAGATATTTTGGATGATCACTTACCGCTGGAATACACGGCTGGATTGTATGGAGTCTACGATTCCCCTTCCGATGTTGCCCGCTGAAACAAAGCTCACAGAAGTAATCGTGACATTGCTCGCAAAATACTTGAGAAACGTGTGTGTTGCATTCCACGCAGTGAGAAGGGTCGGTCGGAGCGGATGCCCTCCCATCGTCCGTGTCTTTTACTTTCTCGCTGAGATGACGAGCGTGGAAATTTGGATAAAACTCAAGCAATTTTTCGTCAAATTCTGACTCCATACTGCTGTCTTTTGTATATTCCTCTTCATTTAGGAGATCCACTAGTTTTTGTAGTCGATTGTTGGTATCCAAAGCGGTGGTAGAGGCCCCTAAAGCTTCGGATGATTGCATCGATGTTGATAGCAACGGTTTAGTAATGGCGCTGTGGTGTACGCGACATGATTGGTTTTAAAGCATTTGATTATTGCCAATGATAGAAGTAGTAAGCACAAGGCTCATTGTTTGCAGACACTCGTATAGTCATACAATGTCAAAGAAAGCGGACAATTTTGAGTATATATGTCGACTAGATGAGATTGAAGTAGGGTCAAAACGGTGTTTCTACTTACCATCAACGCAACGGAGTATTTTGTTGATTCACCTGCGGCACGGAGAAGTCTTTTGTATTGACCAAACATGCTATCGTACGTGTATATCCTACAATAAACACCAACTTTCATGCAATACTATTCTCACTAGATCATGGTGGTCCTCTCCACGAAGGCGATATCGAGGAAATCGGTGGAAAAGCGGTAATTACTTGTCCCTGGCATCATTACCATATCGCAATAGACACTGGAGAAGGCTTATACTTGGGTATCCAGCCAACCGCTCACTCCACGTCCCAAGTCGCAGTCGTAAAATCCAAAGGCGTCAAACAGCGGACACACGAAGTTAAAATTTGCAATGATTCCCATATTTACGTCGCAGATTCTTCCACAAACGATAGTAAACCCATCGAATCCGATATCTACGCGTTCCAGCCTGTCCGCACGACTTTAACCCAATCTAAATCGTCGAAAAATGACATTCATTCACATATTTAGAGTGTAATCGCACATAATCATGATATTATTTATAAACAAACGTCATATTCTATGGATAAAAAACCAATCAGCAGCCGTTTTCATCGTCGCATCTGTCGATGATTCGCTGGTCCTTGAAATCCCATTCGACCAGGCTCAAAATGCGAGATGGGCGGATGCATTCCATTCATATTATTAGGATGATGGACCTCATTCAAGCTTTGCGGGTACGGTCCCGGTGGGACGTCGTGAGAATACTGACACCCAGCGCCGTGCTTGCACCCAGCCGGAGAGTAGTGATACATACACGTTAATGCTGCGGGTCCTTTCCGCATCAGACGCTTGAATGGAGGTGGGGCATCTGCCAAAATCCCTCCTCCGTTGGGACCCATAGATCCTGGCAATTTCCGTTTCAATGGAATTTGGTCGGAGTAAGGACGTGGCATACGATGAGATATGGCACCTTGTGCGTATGGATGATACCCAACCGTAGGCGGTCCGTGTGGATGATAATACCCGGCTGGAGGATGAGGCATGGAAGAGTAGCCGTTGTGATTCCGCATTTGTTTACCAGCAATTATATCAAGAATACGTGCGTCTGAAATACGATTTCCATTGCGTTGAGCTTCTTCACAGATTTGAGGTAGTGAGTCCTCATTTTCGATGAGGAGTGCGATTGTACTCCGTTTTAGTGGACCCAACGCGTCTCGTAATGCTGCCTCTTCTTCCAATTCCTCCCCGTAATCTCGATCATCATCGTCTTCGAGGGTCGTTTTATTGTCTGTTACATGTTCCTCACTCCCGTCTCCGATGCGTTCCTCAGTCGGCGGGAATCCTTCGTCGTCGTGCACAATCTACAAATCAATCAATAAGCAATCAATTCTCTAGAAAAGTGATCGAGTCATCCCACCTCACTCAGTGGAATTGGTACGGGCGGTCCAGATTGATTCCGTTCATTGACTCCTCGTGTCCACTCTTTAGGAGAAGCCTGCGGTGTCTCACCATCCAACACCAAATACTCCATTTCGTGTCGAGTCCTCGCGGTCTGTCCTTTATATTCTTCAGTCTTTACCGGTGATTGCAAGCGGGTCGCAATAGCCTCTGGAAGTTGGATAAGTGGAGGAGTATACCACTCATGAGTTGCTTGTATGTGTACTCGCTGCTTTTGTGATTGAAGCGCATTGCGCTCATCGGCGTGCTCCCGTAATTTCGCATGTTGAAAGCTTTCATCATTCATTCCAGCCGTGGACGGAAGATGATCCCGCCATGACTCAATGAGTTGGACTCGAACCAATTCTTCGCCTTGTTCATCGGCCCATCGAATTTTCTTTGAGACGCTTTTGGAAACGGATCCAAAGCTTTGTATCGCCGGTAATTGCATCGCCACATCTTGCTCATTTTTGGGGTTATTGTCGGATGGAACAGTCACAGACTTATTTTCATTTGCAGCACTACAGCTTTCATTTAAAGCAGCATTTTCATTATTCGCCTTGCTACTGTTTGTGCTACTGTTGGTCGATGCAGTGACTTCCTTCACAGCATTTCGCTGTTTGAGATTGTCAATCAAATCACTCGACGTTTTGGAGACCGATGTACCGCCATTAAATGGCAATTGTTCGAGGTGTTTGATCTTAACGGCTCGTTTTTTCAAATTTATAGCCGAGTCTCTGGAGAACAAATGAGCTTTGGAATTGGATATCGCTTTTGCTGATGCAATTGGGCGATGACTAATTCGTGGAGCAGTAGGGATGCTGGTGGCACTGGTGCCCACCGGCGACGAGGAAGATAGATTACTTAACTCCGAAGAGACTTTAGCGGAAGATAAATTTGCAGTTCTCGCCATCTCCTTTTCGGTGAATCGAGCTCGCCAATACTTGAGCAGTTCTTGGGCGCTTTTCTTGACGATTTCGTCACGAGCGGTTTTCTTGAGTTTGACAATTGGCTCATTGATTCTAGCGTCTGTAATACTTGAGAGCCGTAAGGGTAGATGACGTAATACATCGAGTAGCAAAACGAGCAGATCTCGATGATTGTTGTCAACTCCCTTTTCAATCCAGCTTCTGGCGAGTTTCAAGCCTCCGTTTTTTTCAAACCCACGAGCTGTTGCTTTAGCCAGACGCTTTTGTTCGGATGACGCGGAACTTGCAAGTTGAGTTGTCGCTCGAAGGATCACCAATACAAAAGCTTGTTCAGTCTCCGTTTTTGCAGCTTGTACAATTGCAAGGAAAGTCTCGACATCCACCAAGGAATGGACACGGCATTTGCTGTCTATGAGTGGCTGTAATTGTTTCTCAATCGTACTTACTGGCTCATTGTCGACATCTCGACGCTTTTCATTACAATTTCTCCATTCTAATTGATATTGTTTTAGTAAATTTGGAGCTTCTGGATGTTCCAAACTCGCTTGTAGTAGAGAAGCGTCCATTGAGGAAGTAGAGTGTCCTACCAACGTTCGGTTTTCTTCGACATGGCTACCACTAGGGAGACTTGTGCTCATTTTTGGCAACATGTTCATGTTGGTCGAGTGCGTGGTATGCCGTCCAGGCATTCCCATTGATGAAGTCGCCGGACTTGAATTCGCAAAAAGATTAACTGCCAATGCCATCGCATGTGAGTAATTGTGAGTTGGCGATTGCGTCGTGTGGACATGTGAGGGCATCATTGGGAGGGACATTGGCATAGCCATTGGCATTTGCATTGAGTGATGCATTTGAGACGGATTGCGACTCATGAGTGCAGTGAAGGATTCCGAAGGCATCGACGTGGATGGGAACATAAACATGTTGGGATTTTGTTGAGACGATTGATTTGGAGGCATTGTCATCGGCTGTGAGGGCGGTAGCATTATGAGTCTAAGAACAGATAACGATATCAGTTTAATCCAATTGCAAACATGCCACTCGTTTTTAATACAACACACAGCCAATCGCATTGATCTTCCTCCACTCTCCCTCTGCATTCATCGTAAGGTGATACACAACCACTTTATCTCTCACTCATTTCTGGTTCAACTCTTGACCTCAGAGTCCAGGAGTGGGCAGAAGCGATGCAACAAAGCGCATTGAGGGAAATGAGGGAGGGAGACACGCACTGACGAAATAATAAACATAAGAGACAGAATAGACGACGAAATCCTCTACACACTAGGATTGGAAGACATCCGTATTCTGTTTCTTATACTAAATACACAAAATGCAAGCAACACAGTCGAATATATACCTTGATAAGAATGAACGTGTCTACTGGGATTGACTTCCAAGCCGATTTTTTGAAGATTGCGTGAAGCTTAAGTGCAATAAAATGCTTTCGTAAAAGTATACAAGTCAAACGGCAAATACTTTTGATGTGCCTTAATGGGATTCGCCAATCGATGGTCACAAATTCACCGCAAAACGCAGAAATTGCACTTATTTGGAGGATAAATGGAGTGCGTAACAAGACACGTTGGCGTCACAAGTGACACAAAGACTATAAGCGGCGAAAATCTACGTGAGCGTGCGCTAAATGTGCTGATATCCGCTTGTAAGTAAGGCGAGAAGAAATCTTAGGAAGCGCTTTCAGCGATAGTCGGGTTACACTTTTAGATTGAAAGGTGGAGGGGGAATATGAGGTTTGAAGTCACATCAAGGTTTTATTCGGAAGAGAAAATTACAAAAGAAAAATAGCGAGGTTTTTAAAGGCTCGGTGGGTTTTTATATAGACGTCGTAAGCATTACTGTGTGTCACAATTTCACTTCAATACTAAGATTTAATCGAAATTGAATCTCGCTTTCGACGACGATTAGGTCATTAGTACCCGAAACGAAAAGTTTGAGCCAATCAATTCCGTAAGCTATTGCTGTTTCATCGACGAAGAAAAATGCATGATGGTATCACGTTTCAGCTGCACTAGATCAAATAAACAGCTGCATCCCTCGTTCATAGTGTGGACGAACAAAACACATATTGTGGCCTATCGGTTCGTCCGTTTGTCGCCGGCTGATTCTGAAGCCTGTTGAAAAATGAAATACGCCACGCTGGATTGCACATTAGTTTCAGTTAACACGGATCACTTATCCCTTGTTGCCTATTGCTCAATTGCAATCAATCAGCTTGTCTGGTCCTGGATTATCGAGTGTTGATAAAAACAAAGCCACACTTTGTGTTCGGTTCACTTTGCTGATTACGCGTCCTCCTACTTCCTAACAGCTATGCGTGAAAGGTTCTTTTCTTATAAAATTGTGCGTGGTATCGTACGGCTAGTCATTATCTAAAAATTCCTTTGATGCATTTTGCCCTTTCAATAGAATGCTTGCTATAATGCATTTAAAATTCCGTGCAAAATGCTAACAGATTTGACTTATTGCACAAGGTTTGAGTCGTGGCTAACATACCACAATAACAAGGGCAAATGTGGCAGTAGTTGCACAAGTTCGTTGATATGCGAAAATATCATCATATGAGTAATGTACGCTTCACACGAAGATGAACGCAAAGCTCTAGAATAGCGATCGATCAAGCCCGGCTCTCATCGTTGATCGCTTAAAAATCGCTTAATTATCGCTTCTGCATGCCTCCTTCCAGTCGTAAACGCGTCCTAGACAGCAAGTGCTACGACATGGATATTCAACAATCTTATGACTTGTTACTGCCAGCACTTCGTCTCCAGTCGGGCTGTAAGCTTGGCAGCGATCACAGCTGTTACCCGGGTGTCAATAAATGCAGCTTATCGCTCAAGTCCGCACTCGTGGGGTTCAAAAAACCAATTTGAGATGCTCATACACAATAGCGCATCTAGTTTTCTCTTCACCGGAACCAGTATAAGAAGCCGAGAGGCTCTTCATCTATCTTTATCCATGTCTTGGCAATTTATATTCTCGACTGTATAGTCGCATCATCTGGTCAACCAATCAGAAGCTTTATCGTTTTTGATCAAAAAGAAGCGACATCACAAGAAACGACATCGCAAAGAAGCGACATTACAATGGCGACGCTCAAAATCTCTTACCCAGAGAAGAATGACCTGCGACGCGTGAAAGTATTCGCTGTTAATAAGACGTTGCATGTTTGTGAATCAAGAGATATAAAGGATTGGAACTCATTGCAACTTGATCATTTGAAAGAGTATATTTGTCACATTTTTCAAATTAGCGGGACCTCTGAATCGGCTCTCCAGATTTATTACCTGGACGACGAGGAGGAAAAGATTTGTGTCACCAATGATCAGGAATTGGAGGAAGGATTGCGTTTATCTCGAGAAATCGCTGTTCTCAATGGGCGACAAGAGTCTGACTCTATCTGCCGAATCATTGTAGAGACTCCGAGTCCAAAACAAGCGATGCTGCGCACTGAGAAAAACACTGATGTGGAGAATACCAGAACGTTAACTTTGTTGAGTGAATTACACGATTTATTGGTAACCTGGAAGGCTGGACCAGAGTATTATCAACTGCAATCGGACCTTGCCGTGATACTGAATGAGGAAGGCATGCAAGAAGCTCTATTACAAATTTTCACGGATTCAGAGGTTTTCCCCTTTTGATTATTGCGATATACTTGAGCTGATATTATTTGTCGTTGTAGCTTTCAAGCTATCTCTTCCACTTTTTGATGCAAATGAAAAATGTATGACAACTTACAAAACCGACAGGTCAAATGCTAACGGGTTATATAGAAACGAGACATTGTCGCGGAGTTACGAACTGCCGAAAACTATCGACTTTTGGATACGTTGGCAGATATCGTTATTGCAAAGTGCCCAAAATCACTCGCTCGCGTAACCCGAATTACGGAACTTCTAAAACACGGATTAAGTAACAATCGTTCAGTTTTGTCGTCAAGCGATTATTTCGAAAATGTTACGAGGAAAGAAGTGGAAGCAGAAATAGAAGCATGTTTCGCGATTTTTGAAGAAGATGTGACGTGTCCGGACGGAACAGTACTTCCTCCGAAATATCCGTTTGACAAAATTTGGAAGATTCGCAATCCTGGCCCTACTGTAAGTCGAGTCATTGACCATCTGTACTTGATACTCAAGCGTTATGTAAATTACAGCGGTGGCCGCAAGGAGTACATCTAATATGCGTCGGAGGTGACAGATTACAGGCACCCGACACTGTGTTGGTCCCGCACATTGCTCCTGGAAATACTATCGAAATTTGTATTCGAATGATTGCGCCTGACCAACCAGGTCGATATACCGGATATTGGCGTTTAAGTACGCAAGACAATGTTCGTTTTGGACAGCGGATCTGGGTTGATATCAATGTGATCGATTCGAATATGTCGACATCGAATGTCATAGCCTTGGAACACAAGCTGTTCCATCCTCGCGTCACACCGAAGCAGTTTGACGATGCAACTGTGATCGTCGTCTCCGACAAAAAAGAAGATTTTGCACTCGAGAATTCGAAATGGAAAACAGAGCAATGTGTTCTGCTTGAAATGGGATTTACGGACTCGATCAAGAACCACGCGCTTTTGGATACACACGCTGGCGATCTGTCTGCAGTAATCTCCGCGCTGCTTTGAAACAGGCTTTTGGCCCTTGTATCTCTTGTGTAAAAGACGGTTTTAAGTTCCATACATACATTTCATGCTGCTGCATCGATGCTTGCATTCGAGTCATGGCTAACTGCAACAGCTACTCGCGCACATGTCTTTTAATTGAATCGAAGTATTTACAAGTAATATGGTGAGCGTGTACTTCAACCAGAAAATTCTACACCTTCGCTCACCTTCTCTTTCTATGTGGTTGTAACCCTAGACTTGAAGCTTTCGTCGAGTTCAAAGCGAATGGCAGACATCTCATTGAATTTCACACTAAATGTAATAGGAATTCCCTGCCGTTTTTGACCAATTGCTTTCGCCGCGTTGTAGAGTTCCCTCTCATACATACATACATATACAACACTGCGCTGGCCTTACCATAGTTATAGAAAATTCAGGTCACAATTATTACAATCAGCGTGACGTACCTCAGGAGCTTGATGCTTCTGCAGAAGATCCTAACTCGGTCCATTCCAATGGCGAATTTTTCAAAGGCAAATCGACTCGCCAGCTTAAAATCGACCCGAGTGCTCTCCCACAACACCCTTTGTTGATTCTTCTGCTGAGTTACCTGTTGCTTATGACATCGGAAGGGTGTGGTGGATTGTATTTTGCGATAAGGCTCACGAAAAGCGAAAAAATGGCTTACAGTCCTCAAAACTCGAGATGAATATTACATGGCACCGTAGAATTCTCTTGATATGTGCAGGTGAAGTCCTTCGTCTGGAAAATCCAACATCTCGTTGTGCAAAGGACTCTTAATAGGGGGCGGAGTCTCCTGTATGCGAGCCACATACCTTATGGATGCGGCGTATGGCAATCTTAGTGGCGTGCCAGTCACAGAAATCGACGAAGTGAAAGTCGAAGGCGTGTTGGAAGAAGCTCCTTACAGTAGTTTGTATCATCTTCGTTTATGCTGAGGATAGAGGAAAACAACGATTCAGTGTGCCAGAGGTTTACAAAAGATCATGGAATGTGTTTACTTTCATTAGATGTTGGGCTTGTGAAATCAAACGCGCTGTACTCTGGATAGCTAAAGCAGTAAAAGTAGAAGTAGAGTACACATAATTTCACCGCTGGATAAGATAATATCGACTATATTTTGACGTATACACACAGCTACGATGTTCGAGCACCCGCTAGTCACGTTGTCCTGGATCTCTTCACTCACTGGAAGCTCCTCATCGCACTGCGATAGATCGCAAACATATTCTAGAAGATCGACTGAATGCCGAGCGATACAAGCAGCCTTTACCTGCCACAAACTCTCATCAAAGCGTCCGACTGAGAAGTAGTGAGAGGCCAGGCAGGTTTCTATAGGCAAAATTATCATTGTAGAGATATTTGTATGCCGCAGACACTTGAGTCGGCGACTGTTTCCAGCCGATTGTGCAAACTACTCAAAAAGAGAGCAAAAAGGAAGAGAGTGGTGAATAAGAGTGTACACTGAAGGAAGAGCAAGTCGGAAACCACAATGTGATTGAGAGCTTGAAGGACACTTAACGGGTGTCATTGCAACCTAGGAAGCTGAAGAGAAATTGTAGCATACCCTGGATATGTTGGAAATTCTGAAGACAACTAAACGGGCTTCCATGTGCCATCCAATGAGACCAATTGCTGTGCATCACGTTCGGACACAAACGGCTGCTTGATTCCTTTACACTTCAGGGACGTCATCAGGAGAGCTGCGCAGGGCCACACAGTAGGACTATTCTTGGGGTGTCATGTGACTAATCCATCAAGAATATATCTCCAGAAGTAGCTGAAAACGGAGACTCGATGAAAAGCATTAGTATAGAAATTTGTCAATAAGTGCATCCACAGCCAGCTGTAGTACAAATATCGACCAGTCGTACGTCAAGGTATCCGTTATGAAATATCTCATGGACATTTGACCAGCAGAGCAGAAAAATCGAATGTATATGCCCGATTGGTTGGTCAGTGCATTGCCGGTTAGCGGAAAGCGCAAAAGTTATTTTTTTACGTCCTGGCATCGGAAACCGGGAGAGGATTCAGTTTTATACACCCGTATCTTACGCCAGCACCATGGACTTGACGTGGGTCTGAACTACCAAAGCGGCATGCTATAACAGCTGATCGGAAATTGCAGACACATTTTCGACACGCAGGGTGAGACATCAAGCTCACTTACCGCAATTCACCGATAGATAATCCTTTCAGATGGCATTGAAACAAACTTCATTTAACGTACTCTGTGAAAAGAGGCTGACCCATGTTCAATGAATTATCAGGCTAGTCTCTCACAAATGATTAGCTCAATTGTTGGTTGGCTTTTGACCGTCCTTGGTGGAAAATTCCGACCACCAACTAACGGCCTAATTCCTTCTTCAGCGCTTGGCGGGCAACATTTTTTTACGCATTGCGGGTTGATGATAGACAGCATATAAGAAATCAAAGTTTGCATCGGGATTCCGTTTGCGTCGTAAATCGTCACTGTAAATACATTCCATCAATGAAAGGATGACTGCAGATTTGGGATACGATTGCCTATAAAATAGCTGGCGTACGAGAGGATGGAAAAGAATAAGACGAACATGAGTATTGGTGGACCGATGCCTGCTTTTTATGATACTTGTTGAAATAGTGTCAACTTTGAGAGCACCAACGCGACAATCATGAAGCGAAAGATACGGCCAATATGCTTTCATAGCAAAATTTATCGGGTCATATACAAATGCAACTGACGATGTATACATTCTCGAAAACTAGTAACATCACAAAGCAGTGCATCGTTCTAGGAAGCGAAAAAAACTACTGAAAGCGGTCGTGAAATTACAAGCTTATGGTCAAATGATTCGTCCTCATACCCTATTACGTATCAATCCATCAAAATCGTACCGGTCTAGAGATTATGCGATCGTTTCTGCGTGTGACCATTCGATTGTGCCGCTACAAAAGACGAAGAACATCTGATAGTGTTGCGGCTTTTAGTCTTGGAAGCAGTGACGACGTCGCGGTTGTGAAGAATCTATGAAATGGTCCATATAATATTGCGTTGTCTGAATACAACGGACACTTGTCTCCATCTTTTACTGAAAAGTGCGTCTGCATTCTGACGTCAACGTTCTGCGGTTTGTTTACAAGACCTTCATGCAGCTGGAACGCTCTGGTATTTGTGTTTGTGATGGTCTTCTTGAATCGAGTCTCAGATTGAGAGCGCAACGAGGGAAAACGCTTTAGTTGAAGTAAATGAAGCAATGGAGCAATTAACTTTGTTTGGATCAGACTTTTTGAGCAATGGAAGCCCATACAGATCTTCAGTGACGGAAGCGTCGCACTATCTCCTTATTTACGATAGGCATTCTGTGACGATCACATCAAAAGCAGCTTTCATGGATTTGAACACCGGAATGAGATAGTACACTCCAATTTCAGAGAAACAAGCACAAGGGTGCTAAGAAAACGTTTAAAGTCATAGAAGACAATGATTATGAATTATGCGAGGCAAAAATAAAACACGCAAGTTCAAATGACTCGATAAACGACCCGATCTGTTTCCTGCACTTTTCCGGAATTTAAACCAAAGTGTTACAGAAAGCTCATCCGTGATTTACGATGCCATCGAGCCTCATTCCTTCATTGCATTTAGACGATCATCATGCACTCTTTTTTGCAGGTTTGAAAGGAAATTCAGCGCTCCTTCTGCTGTAAATCTTTCGCCAACGTTATGACTCTGCAAATTCATTTGTAATTGCACTAGCGATGGATCGCTGGTATCAGCAATCAGTCGACCAAACTGATACATATCATGACAAGACCGATATACATGCCCGTAATCATCAGACTTCACCAAGGGGTCGAGTACTCGCGATTCTAACAATTCATCCGGCATCCGATCACCATTGCGACCTGCGTTTTCAAAATCAATCAGAATGTAGGAATCGCCTCCCAAACACAAAATATTTGGCCAGCGGATATCCCTATGAACGTACCCCAGTGCATGCAAGCCAACAAGAGCACGAGCGACACAAATTAACGCAGGAACCAGCTCCAAATCATTGCTTGGTAGCTTTGTAAAACCCACTGGCTGCAATTTGAACGTTCGTTTGTATCTATTATAGTTGCAACGAACGGTACACTGAATTTGGTTCCGTCCTATTGCGTCATAAATAGCCATTACTGATTCAAAATCGCAAGGGTCTTGGTTGAGTTTTTTTAACAAGTGGTCTTCGTAAAGTGTTACACTTCCGCTGCTTCTTGATATTTGCTTATACATTGGCAAAATTCCGTCTGGTAGTAGAGATTGGTAATGGTTGAGGATCCGACAAATGTTGATCGATGATACAACACATCGGATACGATTCCGTAAAACTGTCAAATTGAGCTGCTGTGATATCACATTGACATTTAACGAACGATCTATGACCAAAAATTGCACCCATGAATTGGCCGCGGCATATGCAAACAAAAACGGCGTCTTTCCAAATACGGGCAAGGGCATCTTTGTCATTTTTGCAATCAATTCGACCTTTGCTTTATCCAACTCCAAAGGCCCTTTTTCTTCTCCCTTCATGACCAAAACATTATTCAGCCACAGTAGGAAGTCTGGTCGCTTTGAACGTTTCGTAGTAGATTTATCGATTTGATTTCTTCCAGCTAGAAGAGGTATATCCAAAATAGATGCCGTCTCTTCGATCGGATTTCGAATCAGCATATCCCACCATTGAATATTTGCACTTTCAGCATCCGAAAACGTAAAACGTCGATTCAAAGCATCGTGAAACACATCTGGTTTGATAAATCTGTCTTCAGAATGCTCGAAAAAGTCCGGCCGCACGTTAATCAGTGTATCATCACTGGTCGGGTATTTCATAGGTAAGGGTGATGAAATAAACGCTTCCAGTTTTTTAGACGTAGTGAGAGCACTCATTTCCACATCTCGCAATTTCTGCGCATAAAGAGCTGTGATATCTTCACGCACTTTTTGACGTTTGAAAGCATTTCCTGGCAATTGAACGAGCACGTGGATTACTTTCTTTTTTGGTACATTTTGATCGAAAATGTCCTGCAACTCGTCAGGCGAATCCATGAACGATTCCGCGCTCATGTAAAAATCTTTGATTTCCTGCGGACAGTCTTCTTTGGATAGTTGATAGCGAACAGCGTCCTTAGACCTGAGAAATTCGCCGTTTTTCTTCGCCAAATAGAGCGTCAGTTCATCTGCATCGCAAAAAATCGATTTCTGCTTCTTCTTCACAATTTCTTCTTTCAGAAAATGTACCTGCCTACCACCGTCGATATCAATCGAAAGTACCGCTCCATGACCAACGATAAGACACGTCAAGGTCAACTCCACCATTGCTCTCTGGTTTTTCTTTTTATGAATTTTAGTTATTTGTTCTCTGGTTTTTCTTTTTTTTAATTTCAGTTATCTGTTCTGCTGTACCGTATGCTTCACAACTTCGTTGTTCCGAAGTAACTTAGAACTTAGTACCCTCTGAGAGTTGATCTGAGCAAACTCATGCTTTCTGTCTTTATTTGTTACCCGAAAACTCAAATCTACATAAAAGCGGATGCAGATTTGAAAGTGTGCGATTGCGAACGATATGGGCATCTTTTTCCGTGACACAATTGGCTGATTTTTTAGTTTAGCCAGACGCATGACGGCTGACTCTTGTCGCGATCAGGGAGTTCATGCCGGGAGTAGATATTGCTCCTGACTCCTAAGGCGATTGTTGGAAATTATCGGTAAAGAAATATATATCTCGCTCAAGTGAACAATGAATATAGTACAATCCTTGCGCCCGTTGAGCGGCGAAAGGGCATTTACCCGTTCTGTCTACTCACATGCACGAGTGAGATAGTCGACAGTGTGGTTTCCTGGAACTTAGATGTATCCAGCATATGAGCAAGCAAAGAATCCGTTGTTCCTTCCCAGCACCATAATTCGAATCATAAAACGGTTTGAGGTGACGACTAGCTGGCTGGTTTTGTTTTCCTGGGAAGCAATCTTTCTTCGCCATGATATATACCTATGAATGGAAAGATGCCAAATCAGTTCGTGCTATATGCGGTGTTCTGATACAGAAAGCATCGTGTTCAAGACATGTGTAATAGATTCCTTACTGCATGTGTCGTGCGTAACTCAGCTATAAATTTACGTTTGTGTCAGCACATGAAGCAACGAGACTTTTCCTCCAAGTTCCGCATTGGCGCAAAGCACCCCGTCTATCGCCAAATTTGAGCAAAGGGCTATTAGCAGCTATAATTGTAAAAAGAGCGCAATTTGGCTTGTTACAAAGGCATCTAAATTTGATAAGAAATGATAGATCTCACCTCCATGAGAGATTTTATTCGTTGAAAGGCATGTACGTGTACACAGCCGCAGCATTTTGGCTAAGAGGTATCGTCTACTAAATCTGACTTTGTTATTGTATCTGATTAAATTGATTAATTTCTTATCATGCTGCATCAATTATCTAACACTTCCTTTCCATAATCCTTCGCACTTGATATTTACAGCAAGTTGTCAGACGTATTTCTACATCAAGGATCGGGGCATATTTGTATGCTTGAGTAGACGAGTAACGGGGATGATAGAATACCTCTACCTCTATTGCTTATTTTGTCAGCTGACCAGCCCCCTTGATCATCTACAAGTGGAGAGTGAACAAGCCGTAATATTGAGTAGCAAATCGAAAGTCTGACATGCAATGATTTTTTTTCGCATCAAACAGGTCGTATCTCCGATGTATGTAATCAGCATCCTTACTCGAGTGCAGCGTGTCGAAACCGTCTCAATCTAGCTAACTGTTAAATGACTATCTCACGGATTCGACTGAAGACATAAACAAGCTGGATGAATACCCTATGATAGTTTGACTCACATTGGATGAGTTGCGTAGTGACACTTATACTCCTCATTCTGTTTGAATGTATGCGTTATGTATGATCGACTTGTGCTCAGTAAAGTCGCAATGACTCGAAGCGTTCATAAGGTCCTCAGTTGTACTGTAGATATTATATTCATGCAATATTATTGTGACTGTGACTTCATAGCAGTAAGAACTTTCAGCATTTCCAAATTCGACACGTATTATCCTTGGATCCTGTAAAAGCGGATATTGAGTAAATTTTGAGATAAGCTTTTCATACCTGTGATAATCGTGTCTCCTTCATAATTAAATGCGCAGCTGAAAATCTCATCAGTGTGGCCTTCTAATATTTGCATACAGTCTCCTGTTTCTACTTCCCATAAGCGTGCCATTTTATCGCTGCTCGCTGTAAGCACTTTTGATCCTTGAGGATTAAAACACACTTTTGAGATTTCCGCTTCATGACCGATCAAAATTGCTTGACAAGCTCCCGTCATTGTATTATAGATTCGTGAAGTTCCATCCGCAGATGCTGTGACAAGCCTTGATCCGGTTGCATTGAAATTAACATCTAAAATCTCATCGTTATGTCCCCTCAGTGTCTATTAAGGCACGGACGTTTAGATCAGTACTCTCATGCTCACCGGGAAGCGTACCTGTACATTTTGGCCGGTTCCAACATCCCAAATTTTGCATGTGCGATCGATAGATCCACTAATGCAAAGCTCACCCGCGTAGTTAAATTGTGTGCTTGATATCTCACCATGATGACCCGCAAGCGTATTTATGCATCGTCCACTTCTTACGTCCCATACTTTGACCGTATGATCGAAAGATCCAGTGATAATTCTCTCACCTTGAGTGTCGAAATTCAAACTGACTATTTCTGCAGTATGACCAGTCAACGTATGAAGATCCTGGCCGCTTTCAACGTCCCACAATCTAGCAGTGTTGTCCATAGAACCGGTTGCAATAACTGTTCCTTGAGGATTGAATGCCAAACAGACAATTTCGGTAGAGTGTCCACGGAAGGTATGATACAACTGTCCCGTTTCCGCATTCCAAAGCTTGCATGTCTTATCGAAGGATCCGGTTATTACTTTATCGCTACATACAAAATTCAGCAAGATCAACGGATACACTGAACGGCGTGTAAAGACCTACCCGTAAGGATTATTGAATGCGATGGCGTAGACAACATTTTTATGCCCTTCCAACGTGAGCAACTCGTCACCGCTCTGAGTATCCCATACTTTACATGTTCGATCATAGCTTCCCGTTATAAACTTATCACCAGACTTGTTAAACGCGCAATTTGTAAGCGGTAAAATGTGAGCGCGTAAGATTTTGAAGAGATAAAAATCGTTGCTCTCATTGATTTCAAGTTTCTCGATAAGCTCTTTTGCAATGGAAGTAAGTCTTTTGGTACAAGTCTACAAGTTCGACTCACTGTATATAAGCCGCCTTAATTGAGGTTTTCTCGATTCCGAAAGCAAAGGCTCCTCAAACACAATCTGATTGACCAATACGTCGATATCGGATCTATCGAAGATTGAGATGGAGGATTGCAATTGTCGCGACAACACGATGATATGAAGGACCTACTCTGCTGTTAGATGTAGAAGATCAATTTCTTTCATCTCCCGAGTTCCATCCCGAAGTTCATACTCTAGGATGATCCCTGGAGGGAAATAGCGCAAAAGGAATCGCTTCAGTTTCATTACGTCGCAATTTTGTGAAAGAACGGTCTCGAAAGTCGCGAATTTCGTATCAGTATATTGTGCGTTATGTATTTATGCAGTCTAGTCGGTCATGCATCCTGTTCCGATCGTAAATTTGAAAAAGTGGTCATAGTCGGGAGGTCTGCAGCCGTTACAATTGCGTCGGGTGGTGTGAGTGGCATAGTTAATGTGCCTTACATTATATAAGGTCGCTGACTCCATCGCCCCCAATAATTGTGAGCGATTTGAGCACAATTTTACGCATTTTCGCAACTATTGCGAGCTGCAACCAAAGTCGGTAGCTCAAGTGATACAACACAGAAGAAACCGGTATCGAATAACTCCATACATCACACTCAAGCATGCAATTCGATCGGGTGAGGAGACTGTTTAGCTTTCTTCAACACCTGTTTATCATATCAACAATTGAATCGCAATTTTCCTAGCTAATGTGTGCACACAAACTGTTTAGAGTGAAGATGAAAACATTGCTGGACCGTCGACCCCGCTGGACGATGAATTTGATACACAAAATGACGGCCCGACCTTCGAAGACCTCGCAATTGATGATACGTTGAGCGACTTGGATAGGGTCACCAAATACGTTCGCAGTAATATCGCTCTTCAGCGGTATGTGAGTTCACTTGCAATCCGAATCGGAGAAAATGTATTGAATATCGATTTTAGTGTCATCCACGTCAAAATGCTACAAGAGACCGCACAAATCATTGGGTTTCAGGCTACTTGTGATCATATCATCCCGTTACTGACACCACTCGTAAATGATGCCGAGTATGTTGTTCGGCAGCATGTTGCATTCCAATTTCCAGGAATATGCAAATTTTTGTTGAAGCAAAGTCAAGAATACCAAGACGGGGTGTCGAATCAAAGCTCAGGATACCGCATTTTGCTAGACGTGTTCATCCCATTGATCTCAAAATTAATGTCGGATCCACAATATGAAGTACGAAGTGCTGCAGGAGATAGTCTTGTGGAAATGGCAGCGATGATACAACAAGATGATCAAGGCCAGCATATCCTCACAATCGTTCTACCTTTGGCTCATGACGATGACAATGAGCATTATCGAACCTCTGCAGCTCTATTGTATAATAATTTAGCACGGCATTTGGGACCAGATTTATGTCAACAGGTACGCTGTCTATTTAGCTCGGTTTTTGTTATTGCTGACTTTGATTCCTTAGTTTTGTGTACCTGAACTCATCTCATTGAGCGAAGATCCAATTTTTCGAGTTCGTAAATCAACTGCTCAAAGCTTTAGTAATGTTGCTCGAACAGTTGGCTACGAGATCACGAAAGAACGTTTATTCCCAGCATTTCTTCGCCTGTGTCATGACGATATATGGGGTGTTCGAAAAACGTGTGCAGAATGTTTAGTCGATATATCAAAGTCATTACTTCCGAGCATCCGTGCCGCACTTCTCGAGCCTTTATTAGACGATTTCCTCAAAGATGCATCCCGATGGGTCCGCTTCGCAGCATATCAGAATTTGGGACCACTTTTAGCTACGTTCGAGAAAGACGATATCGACGATACTTTGCTCACACAATTTACAAATATGGCACTAAATCCAAGCTTCCTCGTTGGACCCAGTGACGAAATGGATATTCGATATCATTGTGCATATTCTTTTCCTGCAGTGGTGAGCATTTTCGGCACCGCAGAATGGCCAAAATTAGCACCTGCGTTCACAGTATTAAGTCAGGAGACATTTTGGAGAACACGGAGGACGTTAGCTTACTCTTTGCACGAAATGGCCAAAATTTTAGGACAGGAAATCACAGAAACGACCTTGTTAGGCACTTTTGACGATTATATCCGTGACCCGAGGCAAGATGTACGACTTGGTGTGCTTTTGCACTTTGCAGACTTCATTCAATATGTGTCACCATCTATCCGGGAAAATTATCTATCCAATTTGTACGAGTTTGATTCCTTTCACCACATTACAAAATGGAGATTCCGACAAGTTATTAGCGATCAATTGGCCTCACTTTGTGGGTCCTTCACACCAGCCGCAACGTACTCTATTCTATACCCTTTACTATTGAAATTAATCACCGATGAGGTCGCAATCGTTCGACAAGCTAGTTTCCATGTACGTTTCTATACATATTGCTACTATTCTCAACTTTCATTAAGTGAATTTTCTGCAGGCTTGCCCTTTACTGGTCTCACAGCTACACAAACACGACGAAAACATGACTAATGAAATGCTGGCAAGATTGTGCACATTTGCCTCAGCAATCAACTATAGAGAACGGCAGATGTACCTGCATGTTTGTGAGGCATTTCTCCAATCAAAACAAGACGGCAGTAAACAGTGGTTCAAAAACGTCTTAGCTAGCGAGTTTTTCCGGCTGTTGCATGACCCCGTGTTCAACGTTCGGTTTCTAAACGTCAAGATCATCTTGGAAAACACCGGTACGACTCAAGTGTCTACTTAATTGTATGCAATTGACTTACTGACGACCTTTGGTGGTGCAGAGGAGATGTTTGACTGTGCAACGTGCCCCGTTTCTGTAAAAAACGTGATTCTAGATGGAAATGGAACCTCACCGGAGAAATTTCTAGAAAGTTTGATCTCAACAGACCGAAATGGGCCAATAAAAGAATCAATTGTACCTCCTGCGGATGTTTCAACACAAAATCGAACAGCTCATGAATTAACAAGTGCAACTTTAGAATCGATGGGACCGATGCAGAATACAGCTTCCTCCTTTCATAGTATAAAATTACTCCAGTCATGACGTGGTTGTGGAGCCCGTAGCATGAGAAAACGAATGTTCAATAATCAGAAGATGTTATTATCTTCATATATTCAATAGTCTGTACAGCGTAAGCGCTCTAGAAATTTAATAAAACCGTGCAAGATATATCAAAGAAAGACATTTTCTGTCTCATTGACATGCATATTGTGTCTGCCTGATCCAGTATTCGACAATTCTTCACACATTGCCGGCGCGAATGTCCCTTCGAAGATATCATTGCAAATATTCTCAATGGCTCGAATACCATCCGCAGCGGTTTCCGACCCACTTCGAACGGAAAACCGCTCTAATTTACTTGAGATGAATGGAATGAATGCAGAAACTTTGGCCTCTGCTCGGTACAACGTCTGTTGAGAGTTATTGGGATGTACAGAGTAAACACAGGTTTCCTCAATAGTCGCAACCGACCGAAAGGAAAGATTCGTCGATTTGAGTTTAAGACGTTTTGAACGCGGATCACAAATTGATTCTTCGTATACGTAGGACGTACTTCCACCGATCAGGTTTTTGGCCCAATTGGGTATGTTGTTTTGTGTACATTTTGCCAATCGACACATACAGAGTCTCCCTTGCTCATCCATAACTCGATCCAATACATCCACACGCTCTACATGTGATAATCTTGGATTCGGGTACTTGTTCCAAAAAGCTCGAGTGACGACATCCCAGCTAAATGGATAAGCGTGTTTCCGTAATGTTGGTTAAAACCATTTTGCATTATACGATTCGATGAAATATGAAAATATCAAGAGTGCAAACAAGTCGTTTAGGTTATTGTTTTAATATAGCAAAAAGGGTATACTGTGTATTCTGATTCTTTCAAGGTTTTACACTTCGTTCATTATTTTAGGTCACACGATCAATTTTTCGGAGGTTTTTCTCCCTTTTTCATTCTCCCCCTTTTCTCCATTAAGAGGCATATTATACTTTCAAACAAAAGTTTGCATTCAAGAATCAGACAAGTTTGCGTGCAAAGAGAGCGTCTAGATACTAGGATTTGCTCCTTCTTTACGATTTACAAGAAGGACCTAAACGGTCATTTCAGTCTGAAACCGGTGTTCACTCGTAGTGGGATTCTCTGCCAAAGTCTCGTCCTATCACAAGCTTACAACAAGCAACTTACTTTTGCAAAAAAACAGTATCAGTGGTACGATTTAGCAAGCGGTCGACCTCCATCAAGTTACTAACGGATTTTCTTAGTTATTTACTCACACAATGCATCTAATACGTGAAAACTCGCTGGATTTGCGTGTCGGTAAGAAATTCCGACTAGGACGTAAAATTGGAAGCGGTTCTTTTGGAGATATCTATCTCGGAGTCAATATGACTTCGGGTGAAGAAGTCGCAATCAAGTTGGAGTCTGTCAAAAGCAAGCATCCTCAACTATTATACGAATCTAGAGTTTATAAAATCATATGTGGTGGATGTACGTATATTATATTACTTTTCTTTATTGCAATGCATATGTACTGAACTGGTTTATTATTTATGACATGTTTTAAGCAGTGGGCATTCCTAATTTACGATGGTTTGGCGTTGAGGGCGAATATAATGTTATGGTGGTCGATTTACTGGGTCCATCATTGGAAGATCTTTTTAATTATTGTGCGCGTCGCTTCCAACTTAAAACGGTGCTTATGATCGCTGATCAGCTCATCTGCCGTCTGGAATACGTGCATCAGAAAAACTTTATCCACCGTGATGTCAAACCTGACAACTTTCTCATCGGTCTTGGTAAACGAGCTCAGATCTGTCACATCATCGATTTTGGTCTCGCTAAAAAGTATCGTGACCCCAGAACACATCAGCACATTCCTTATCGGGAGAATAAAAATTTGACTGGAACAGCACGATACGCATCCATCAACACACACGTTGGTATCGAGCAAAGTCGGCGCGATGATTTGGAATCACTTGGTTACGTCTTCATGTACTTCATACGTGGTAGTCTTCCTTGGCAAGGTTTGAAGGCGAATACGAAGAAGCAAAAATACGAAAAAATCATGGAAAAGAAAATGAACACACCCATCGAAGTTTTGTGCAAAGGATACCCAGCAGAATTCCGCGCGTACTTTGAGTACTGCCGCGCGCTTCGTTTTGACGATAAACCTGACTACGCGTACCTCAAGCGATTATTCAAAGAGCTGTTCTTTCGTAAGGGATTCCAATTTGACGCCATGTTTGATTGGACTGTTTTGAATTTGGTACGTTTTCCTGATGAAATTTCGTTATTTGGTCGAAACCTGACAGTAAAATCTTTGATAGAGAACTGGACGAAGAGAAAGAGGAACTAGTGGTGACAACGCGGAACGTAGTGTGCGCGCCGAAAGACAAGATTCAGTCTCCAGAGATCGACCAGGGGCATCACAAGGTCGTCTTTTCGTTAGAGATGAATCAAAAGAATCTACAGAAGGACAGCTTCAAGCATCCTACCGCTCAGGTGTACGAGAGGATAGACATTTGTCAGCTGAAGCACAATCGTATGCAGCACCTCGTGTCGCCACCGGTAGCCGCGAGGAAGCGAAAGGAATGACTCGACAGCGCTACTGATTACTCTTACCGGTGACCCTCTGATTTTTTTTACTGTTGAATGAATATTGTTTTTTTTCAATTTTCTCATTGTCACGTATTTGATGTATGTTCTGTGAACGGGCTAGTCCTGAAGAACAGTCAAAGCGAATCAGCTTTGGATGTTTCGTACGAGACGGAGGGTATCTATGATGGTATATTTCCACTTGTAGTAGATTTTGGCATCCATTATGAATCCTCAATTACAAAAGCATGAACGAATAACGAGTCCTCGCAATCGATGAAGATTAGTGAGTCAGCATACAACCAGATACTTTGATCGTGATCGTGAAAATGTGTCGTGTAATCGTACTACGTGCCTTAGCATTTGTTTCCATACGAGTTTCACTTCCTAAGGAATCAGGCCACAGTCATGATAATAACGATCTACCATGACATTTTTTAGAATCCTCGTTACGAGATCCAGATAGTCTATCACCGGCCATTCTTCAGCTTTACTAAAGGATTGCTTCTCTCTGCATAATTGCATCGATTTTAGACTTTTGAGGGTGGCGGGCGGTCACGATTGAATTTTTAGAATTTATACTTCTCTTTGACACTTTATTCATACCCAAGTGTGAATGAATGATACAGTGTACTGAAAATGATCAAAATTGCCTCATTGCTGCTATATGTCCAACATGGCGATCCAATACGATCTTTTGTTCCAACAAGAAATTCACATGTGCGATATAGAAGGACCACTTTTGGTTACACGTCGACTTTTTCGTACACTACGCGAAATTCGATCTGATAATGGCACCGTAGGCACTGCATACTACAAGAAGAATCGTGTCGTGATAGAGGCCCCAACATACGAGATGTGGCATGTAAAGCAGTCTTATCAAGCAAACTATGTATCTATGGATGATGGGGTGATCTACCGGTTCAGTATCAAGCTAGAGATCGGTATATTATCTTCGAGATATTAAGAATGCAAGCATTCAACGAAGCTATTGCCTCGACTGCTCATCCACGATTTATCGCTATAAAAGCACGTCGAAGGCATACAATGCATGACGTGAGGTTTTGAGATGATGCGGGTATGTCTGGGATGCAGCCACTGACCTAGTGCTATCCAGAGCTTTCGCATTGTGCAGTACATTGTTTGGTGCAGATGCAAAGATAGTTGCAAAATCAGCTATAACGCAAGTGACTGGATTACCGAACAGAGAGATGCAGGATTCTTTGAGCCATTCGTTGATGCGGTGAAAGCTCCAATTGTCTCCTTTAAAGTGCTCTACGGGGCTTATCGTCCTTGTAGTTCTATTCGGCACCACTAGCTGAAGCTTTTCATATCTACATTGACTCAAATGTTTTACAAGAGAGCTTGTCACGGATGCATGCCGTTGCCTGTCGGGACGTGATAGGGACATTATCATTCATCTTATCCTCTATATGGAGACACCTCGGTTGGCTAAAACACGAGGGTACGATATTTGCATATACTGGCTACTTCTCAGCCACATCGGCACAAAGAGCTGTACCGTGTGCTACTCACATCTTACATGTGAATATGATCCAATGCGCTTGCAAATGTTTTGCCAACTGAAGACATATCAGATATGGCTTGCTATCAGTACTTTCGCAGCCGTAGCGTTGAGAACAGCAAGTAACGTACATTTCTTTTTTAAACGCCTCGAGCAAGTGCTGTTTAGGTCAATCAATTTCGCTTCAATTTTATTAAATCATTCTACTTTATGGATATGATTATTCTATATAAAGCATCAAGGCGCATCCCGCCTGCCCACATGTCCTCTATTTTTGTTTCAAAGTGAGACAATTTTGACGGAAGGTGTTTCGTGCATATGGCAAACAAATGCTGACACTGTTGCATTTTGACGAAGTTTTGTACCTCAACTCCTTCCAGTTCAAGTAGCTGCTTGTAAAGTTAGGATAGCATTTTACTACGTCAACATAGTGTCGGGCATTGAGCGAGGTACTGTACAGGCAATATCCATACTTTCATAAAGGACAATTTTTGGCTGCTATGCGAAATGTGGAAAAGTCAGTCCGAATAGCTACGCACGAGACACTTTACGATAACATTGACGTATTAGTATTGGATAGGTTGTGCCTATGAATCTGTCGTAAACTGTTGCAATTACGTCAGTACAGTTGCCATTCTCACGTCATCGTGATCAGGCACAACCATTCATTTCGATTGGTTAAAAAGAACTGCGACAGTAATTCTCTTCTTTTTTTTTACCCAAAGATCAGCTTTATGAGTCACCCAGTTATCCGTCATTTCAAAAGAAAATGCTTCAAAAGCCACTCAAACGTACTTTTCAACTGGAAAGGCTGAGAATCAGCCACTCATATGTATTGACTTTTACGACATATTCTGGTGGCCACGCACATCAAGGTCAAGGTGGATTCTATGGCTCGATAAAATCTCGTTCAGAGGCTCATCAGTTTCGTCCTGGTTCACGAGCGGAAGAAAGTGATATTGATACTTTAAATTCTCTCATGTCCAAGTTGAATCACAATGAGTCCATGGAAAGCAACTTGAAAGAGCTGGCCAATATTCCATCGTATGCGTCACTTCTGAATCGATTGGTCATCAAAGGCGCACCCGTGTGGGGATTATCTGTAGAACAGCGGGATTTTGTGAATCGCATGAACGCAGCGCTAAAGGATCACGGAGACATGTGATGATTCCTTCCGCATCGTGTTATACCAACATGATCTGTATGAATATAATATGTGAAATTGCTCCATCTTAATGTTTTGCTCGGATGTCATTCACAAAATAAGCTACCGACAAAGGTCGCCTGACTGAGATCGATGTTACTCTTTAGAAATTCTTAAGGTCAAAGGTTCAACATTGTCAATAATCCTGCAACACTACTGATGCATGCGTAGCGAAAACAAGCTTTCTAATGACTGAAAGTACCACTGATCTTTGTATACCTCACCGGAAATTTTCGGCTGAGAATCAATTGAAAGGTATACGTTTAAGAAGCATAAGCCTTTCTCTCAAAGGCCTATCAAATCAGATAAATCATGCATTCTTCTGCTTGGAAATTATATTCAACCGATGGGCTGTCTGCAGGACAATTGATCATTGCTAGTAATCTAGATGTAATTCTACTTGTACTTGATAAGATTCTTTCTACGACTATTTCGTAATATAAGCTCGATCCATTCTATACCTATCACCTTGACTATTACTATTACTACACTTGATCGAGCCCACCATTTGTCGTCTAAAACCCAACACATAATCACGCATTGACTCCTAATGCCACCGCACTACGTCGTTTTTGTCCAGAAGATCGACTACCTTGTCGAACGAAATGCTGTGTGGAATTGCTTCCCACACTCTTTTCAAGTTCTTCCATGGCTCGACGATGACATGCTTGTGGGTACAAAGGCGGCTGCGATCGATGAAGTGGTCGCGCAGGTACGACTTCGGTGATATACACTAACTCGCTTTGCTGGTTCGGCGCCACATAATGACGAAATTGCCCATTTACCGGAACGTTCGGTGCCAATGAATGACGAGGACTCGTGAATATATAGTGGTTGGATAATTCATTGTAATAATGCACATAAGTGTCCGTATTCACATGCAAAGAAAAATTGATCATAAGCAGCAGTTCTACTTCGAGTTGGTTCATTTCCGAGCAAGGTACTCCACCGACTTTAGCATAGTACGCATTGTTATAGTAGTGATCATCGAAAAACTTTGCGGCCACCACGACACTGGTGATGATAACACGATGAACATTGAGGTCTGTGAGTAGGATCCCTTGCATTTGATGAAGTCGATCGATGTAGACCAGAGCAAGCACGAAACACTCAGGGCTACAGGCTGCGAATTTATGAATGCGAGATAGATAATCGCGGATAGATATACTCGGAGCCCGGAACGCTTCGAACTTGGACTTTGCATGATAGGAGTACGAAACCGACTCGGAGGAATGAATCATCGATTCAATGACTGCTGAAAACGTTTGAATCAGCGCAAGTTCGCGTTCTTCTTCTCTGGTTTCTCTCATTTCAATGAACGGTAGTGAGTGAGTGGAGGACGGTGCTTGCGGTAAGAGTCGGTCAGTCGGTCGACTGAGAACGTATATGCTTTTGTATAGATGATTAAATTCTCACGTGAGGCTCTCCACTCAAATGAAGTTATGCTTTTCTTCGGAGAATAGGGGACAGGGTTATAAAGGATGATCCTCTCACCACCAACAGAATCGACTATTGCGTCCTTCTTTCACGAATATTACATTTCTAGCTTAGTTTGTTTGAATGGCGCTAAAGTCGAATCGTGTAGTCAAAAACTCACTTGAGGGGGCACTCGACACACCCTCAAATACTGCAGAACTGGATGTGAAGCTAACGATCAATAAGGAGTATGCTAGAAAATTCAATCAAGTGAAAGAGAAGCAAGAACTTAAACGCTTGCAAGCAAAACTGGACAATGATTCCTCCGAGTCATCGGATTCAGAGGAGGAAGACGAAGACGGAACTGAATTGACGGGTGAATTGGACGCTGCGATCAAAAATACACTCGAACTTATTCGAAAACGTGATCCAGCCATATACGACACTTCATTTCAGTTTTATCAAGATCAAGATGAGCTTCCAAATCAAAATAAGAAAGTCGCAATATCGCTAAAAGACAGACCAAAATATTATAAAGATGTTATGCGAGAGCAATTACTTTCTGGAGAACTTCATGAAGAAGACGATGAGCGGGACACCGTTGATGAGAACAAGTCACACATGACCTATCAAGAAGAGCAACAAAAATTGCGTCAGGATTTTATTTCCTGCGTCCAAGAAGCTGAAAAGACTGATAGCAGTGAAGAGTGCGATGTAAAGGCCCAAGAATTGGACGGAGGTCTGTTACGTGTTCGCACAAATGCAGAGAAGCTCGAAAAAGCGGCACCAATGCATGATTCTGAGATAATAATTACGGATGACCCTGATGAATTTCTTGAAAATTACTTATCTCGACAAGGCTGGAAGGAGAAGAATGACACAATTCCACAGTATGACGATATCATCAGAGAAGACGAAGCTGATGCTGAAGAACTAGAAAAGATGGAAAATTATGAGCAGAGTTATAATTTCCGGTTTGAGGAAGAGAATGGTGGAATCATTCAGACATTTCCGCGTAAAATCGATGGCTTAGTGCGTCGGGAAGAAGCCTCACGTAAGCGCAAACGACAAGAGAAAAAAGAGCGGAAATTGTTGGAACGCAAGAAGAAGGAAGAAGAATTGAGACGGTTGAAAAACTTGAAAAAGGCACAAATCCAAAAGAAACTCGAGTCGATAGCTCGTCTGATGAGCAAGAAACCTCTCGAGGACCAGAAAGCTAAACTGACGGAATCGGATTTGGAAGCACCTTTTGATCCAGATGAATACGATTCGAGGATGCAGGAGATCTTTAACGACGACTATTATAATGATATGGAAGATGTCGACCATCACAAACCGAAATGGGACAGCAGTGATGATGAAGTCGAGGCCGAAGTGAGTAAGAATGATGAAAATATTCTGGAAGAGATCAAACGTCGGAAGGACTTATGTGAATCAGAACTGCAGGATCTTGAGGACGATCATATGCTAAATAAAACGTCCAGCGGATTCCGTTATCGAACAGTACAAAGCAATGATTTTGGGCTCTCCGTGGATGATATCTTAGAAGCTGACGATAAAGATCTTCGTCATTTAGTATCTTTGAAGAAAATCGCACCGTACAACGATCGCGAGGCGCTTTTGAATCGCTCAAAGCTGAAAAGCTTCAAGAAACATTTACGTCAAGCCAAAAAAGAAAAACCATCATTAGACAAAAAATCGCAGAAAATAAAAGCAATGGTGGATGAAGAGCAAGCGATAGAAGAAGAGCAGATAATAACAGACAAGGAGAAGTGCAGGATACAAGATGAGGAAAAGCGGGAAATAGGAGATGAAGAAGACCAACAAGAGGTAAAAAATGAACAGACGATCGACGAGGCACCTAAAGAGTCGAAAAAGCGCAAACGGAGAAAGAAAAGCTCAAAACCCTTAAAAGAAGAGTCGAGTATTCAATCGCCAAAAAAGCGTCGGAAACGCACTAAGCAAAGCAAAAGCATGTCTCTCCTTTCCAAATCGCGTCTCGAGTCTTACAAACTGACTTAAGAAACTATAATATAAGATCTGTGCATTATGCCCCTTTCATCCAATCTGACTGCGACTGCTTCATGCCTTGAATGCATTGGCTACTTGAAATAGCTCTCGAGTACAACTCGGTGCTATGACTCACTTAAGGAAGCTACATCAACTTGACAACTCACCAAACTCGAGCACGAAAAAGTCAGTTCTCCAGCAGTCTAGTGCAAAAGAAGTTACTGTGACTGCGATTTCTCACAGTCCCAAAGTCAAATTCATCGCTAATCGAATCATACGGCATTTTACGACTTCACACAGATGGCGCATATTGAGAAAATATGTTGTCGAAAAAGCTTCGATGGCGAACGTCGCAACCAAAGTTCTTCAACTTATCAGGCAAGTGATTCCACACATTCGAAAGTTTCTCTTATTGATGTGTAGAACATTTCATCGAGCCCCAGGAGATCGCTCGCAGTCGGACGTCAATGCCATATTTCAATGGCTTATGCATGAAGAGAAATTGAAGACTTTACTTGTCTCCATGACGGAACACTCTGCTAAGAAACTTTGTCGAGAAATGGAATTTTTGCATCGTAACGGTATCATACAAAAACGCACGTTTTCTCATCTTATACTCGCTTACTAGCGACCGAAGTGCTGGTACATCAGGGAGACAAAGGAGAAACTTGTTTCCTTATTCTCAGTGGTGCAGTGAGCATTCATATTCGAACCGCAGAAGAGCAGGAAATGCACGCTGCGTTTCTAAAGAGCGGTATCTCAGTAAGTGTTTGTATCACTAGCACGAAATAAGTCTAATTGTTTCTGCAGGCGGATTTGGATATTTATTACGGCAAAAAAGTCGCAATGCTTACGGCGGGCGCAACGTTTGGTGAAGTTAGCTTGATCAATGCGAATTCCAAACGAAACGCAACGGTGCTTGTCGATGCGAATGTCGAACGAGCGAGTTTTGTCGCCTTATCATCAGCTAATTATTTGCGCATGACTCAGAGTTTGATCGCAAAAGGAGCAGTCGCAGAACAAATATCATTTTTTGAACGAATGTTTCTTTTCCGAAAATGGACAAAAATGCGTACGTTTTCCAGGTTTTGTACGACCAAATGTTCAGTTGTATTCGTAGAGCTAATGCAAGTGGTCCACTCGATGAAGTTGATATCGATTTCTGCCGGCGTGCGTTCCTCATGCATCTGTGTTGTGGAACTCATGGCGACACTGTAGCAATATATTGTGCGGAAAGGAGCAGAGCCTGCATATATCTACTTTATTCTGCACGGTGAAGCTTTAGAATGTGCGCGAGTACGATTAAGTGAAGATCACTCAAAGTACGCCACACTCAAAACTGCCGAACGAAATGCTCACTTTTGATGTTTCAGAGTCCGAAAACAGAAAAATTGGCAGCGATATCGAACAGTGGATCTCGTTTGGATGGGAAAATATGATGTTGTCGGCGAACACATCGTGGACAAGAAAAGCACAGCTAATCCTACGGATATTCGAGCTCTCACGCGCGTCGAGTGTCTCGCTCTTTCGGTGAGTGAGTGCTCGCATCGTGATACGCTTTTAACTCGGGGAAATTAGAGAAAACTCTTTCATCATCATTTTGGTGCTGAGATACAACCACATCTTCAACGGACCGTTAAGACCCTGCAGATTATTGCGCGACGAAGAGCGATGTGGCGAGAATCGCGGTTGCAGCAAACGATTCGGCTGCCAAACATTAACCTCGAAATGACCAAGAAAATCATGCGACTTAGCGGAAATCTCTGTGCAGTTTGCGGAAAAAATACTCACGTTGTGAGTGACGATCTTTGCGAGAGGAAAAAAATTGAGAAAACACAAGTGGAGGAAGTGGTTGTTGATGAGGTTGAAGATGAAACCAAACGGGGAAACGGGTTGCCGAAGTGGCGTCTTGCAGAGGTTGTAACAAAAGCCCGGCAAATAAGTACTACAACTGCGGTGTCTGGTAGCAATTTGAGTAAAAAACGTGAAGAAAATGATGTAATGCATTCAAGTCGAGTTGGATCTCGAATGGTGGCCGAGCAATGGAACAAAACGGGTTTTACACTACCCGAACGACCCAAGGTAAGATGGGTCGAACCGTATCATTGGTTGTCTAATTTCCAATTTTTAGTCTTGTCCCGCGAAGCGATTGGATAGGCCAATTACATTCGGACATGCCTCAATAGAATCAGATGCACATCAACCAATGCGCCGAAAATTAGCATTCGGAGTCTGAATACAGTGAGGAAAAATGAAGAAGGCGTAAAAATTTCGAGAATAGAATAAAGAAAGAACCTAGAAAAACTTCACGCAAATGCAACATTGAGGGATGATACATTGCTTCGCCATCGTCTTCATCGTGTTACTTGTTTACTTATAAGCTATAGCGTAGTAATGTGTCATTTAACGGAGTCTAATTATCCTTCTCTGTTATCACTTATACCTGCATACGTTTTTCCCTCGACCTTCCTATTACTCATATTGCACACTCCTTTACACGAGCGGACCGTATTGCGCGTTTGTGCTGCCTATTGGCTCATTCAAGAACTCATGTGTAAAAGCAGCACATGATGAGGGAAAAATACTCGAGAAGAAAATACACTTGCTGCCACTGAATCGAACACTACTCGCCATTCTCACTGTCGAAGGCGCACTACATCAGAGCAATTCGATAACGTTTAACTATAGACTTGACAGTGTTCAATCTCTAGCAAGCTGATCCACAATCATACACACATCTTTAGAAATCTCTTTTCAGTTATTCTCATATCAAACGTGAGGCGTATATCTTTTCTACGACTCTCAAAGAATAAGTTTCTTCTGAAATGGAACAAAAAATGGCGCATGAATTCAAACGACTCGGTATGATACATGCGACGAAATTGACACACTTGACCAAATCGGGAAGTTCATTATCTAAAGTCGCATCGACATCGACTGAATCTTTGCCTACTCAATACGGCAATTCAGCACCGCCATGGCCACCGGAAGCCGATCTTGAGAGCTGGTATTCTAGTCATCGTAATGGTGTCGACGAATTACTAGACAAGACAAATGATATTACATTCTGGAAATTTGAGAGAGAAAAAGATGACACGACATGTTACGTGCATTGCCAAAATAATGAGCGGCTTACATATGCAGCACGTGCCATCACAACCATTGAAGGAAGCATCTCAAGTGTTTTGGAATGCTTGCGGTCATACGAAACCGAAAAATACCGTATGATGTTACAGAGTATGTACCCAAAAAACTATTTGGATGCAGAAGTGGTGTACAAGCACTCTATAATTGATTCACAAGGTCAATTCGCACCAAAGCTCACCAATGAATCGATTACGCTCAAATGGATGGCTCTATCTTCTGGGAAACGACTTAGTCGTGGGAAGGAAATGCTGCTACGTGAATACTGTGCTATATACGAAGGCCATCCGCGGTACGGTCAAGTTGGTATCTGCCGCTTCGAATCGTATGATGGACCGGGTGCCATGTACTCTTATCGATGTAAACCGGATACGTACAATTTGACAGTATTCGAACCGTCTTCGTACATCATCCGTCATGCGCCACAGAAAGGATTCGTTCAGGTTGTCCTGACGTTAGCCCTTCGTACAGCTCGCGGCGAAGATAATGTCAGTAGTGGAGTGAAGTTACTGGCTACCCGAATGGCGCACAATCTTCATTATTTGAAGCCCACCATGCAACAGATTGTACTCCAACCTAAGCTTATGGTAAAGAATGTTGTTTGGGTTAAGGACGGCGATCGTAGCACGTGCACGGCATGTCAGCAAGCTTTCAGCATGTTAAGAAGACGTCATCATTGTCGATTTTGTGGAGAAGTTGTTTGTGGATCATGCACGGAATTCAAATATGTGTGTAATATAAAAGTTCGAATATGTACAACATGTCTGCGAAAATCTTTGAAAGCATCTCCCAGTCAAGACGCTTTTCTTGTACCGGAGGACACACACACAACGACTTCACACATTGATCAGCAATGTGGCTCGTGCTCTTCTGATGAAGAAGATAAGGATGGTGATTGTGTGGATCCTATATTTGCATCCCATTTATCGAAATTGAATGAAATGGAGAGCTCGAAACTTTGTGCTCTCAATTCTTATCTACAGCACACATCACTCAAGCAGTCATGCTCTTCTATTCGAACAACCGCATCATCGGAGCAAAGCACTTATGGCTCTGATTGGGAACTCGTATCAGCTTTAGCGTCTCCATCAAGTGGTAATTGTTGCAGGAATGTAGACAAGAAGCCGCTCATGTTTTTCGAGATGACACAGCCTGAGATCCTGCATTATCTCAATGAAGACTTTGATCAGATTTGTATGCTTGCTATGGAAACAATTGAGTGTCCCATCGCCGGAATTCGGACAAAGGAATTTGAATTAGTAAAGTACCATGATGATGCGAGTCGACTATCGGCCCGACTTCCTAAAAGCCTACCGACATTTCGTCGTCTTGCGCAACGAGGGAAGCCGTGTATTGTACTGAATGCAGCCAATGATGCGCGCATTATGGAAGGGAAACGGAATTCTGCAAAATTACAGTTCTTTATCGGAATACCTTTGGTCGTGAAGGGGCATATTGTTGGTGATTTATGCGTTGGCGATATACATGCGCGTCAGAATTTGAATCAGAATCAGATTGAAGTTCTGGTTGTTTTGGGCGAGACTGTGGCTCGATATATGCGATCTGAGGAATTTCAGTCTCAACTGGATCACATCAAAGCGCAACGACGTGCGACTGCGAGTACAAACCTAATGGCGAGTCGGATGGGGTCTCAGTCGAGCAGTCGATTCAGCCCGGAGACTGATCATTTGCTATACAGTACAATACCTGCCAAAGAAGTAGCGTTTTAAAGTACTTTATCTGGATAAGCCAGTTCGTGTGCATACATACAAAGATCCAGTGTGCGACTGTTGCGTATGGCAAGGAATATGTGATGTAAAATCCGGTTTATCGCACGCAGATTACGATCGTTGATGGATTACAACGGGTTAAGGTCTTTCGAAGGTCTATTGCGACTTGGGTTACTAGTCAATTGAAAATTTACATAAATAGAGTAAAAGAGAGTGCTGTTTTCTACCAGCTTTGAAGAGTAATGAACTAATGGGGGTTGGGTATGGACGATCCTCGACCGGCTTCAAGTATTTTATATCAAATAAATGCATTGAGCGTATAGATAAAATCGCTGCATTATATCAATGCTCATAGCGTAGAGCTTACTCAAAACGAATCTAATGCACTCTCAGTCACTTAAATCACCACTACCAAATGAGCATTCGAGTAATTTGACTGAGTCACATGGACCTGAGACACATGAACCTGAGGCATTTGGACCAATCTCTACTATATTAAGGCTCGACGATTCATTCGAGTGTGGTCGACTAAATCCTCACCGTATAGAGCAATCGATTATGATACAACCACCACCAGTCAAAAGTCGACAGTGCGAATATAATAACATCCTTTTACACGTTTGCAGTTTTATTTTGATTTTAGAATTCGCAGAGCGGTTGAGTTATTATGGTATTAATCAAGGGTTGAAAAATTTTATCGATAAGTTTGGATGGAGTCAGGTTGCCTCCAACGCGATCAAAAGCACTTGGACCTCAATATGCTATTTATCACCCATCTTGGGTGGCTATATCGCAGACGAAAAGTGGGGTCGCTTCAAAACGTTGATTGTTTTTGGCGTTTGGTACACAGTAGGAATTTATATAGTTAGTATTTCCGCATTACCAGAAGTTATGGAATATCCGCAGCTTGCTAATTGGATGTGCCACTGCGGTCTATTCGCTGGTGTCGCTATAGGCACTGGAGCTATCAAAGCGAACGTCATAACATTTGGAGCCGACCAGTTTAATATTCATATTCCTTCGCAAGTCGTGCAACAACATCATTACTTTAAGTATTTCTACTCGCTAATTAATCTCGGAGCTATTTTCTCGTATGGGTACCTTTCTGTTTTGTGTGTGCAAGGAGCTCACACGATAAGTCCAAAATATGGCTATTTTGCAACGTTTTTTGTATGTGGAACTATGGTGGTGATTGCATATCTGATGTTTTATTTGGCGAGTCCACGGTATAATTATTATGCGACGCAAACCAGTGCCTTAACGGAATTGTGGTATATGATACGTGGGAATTGTGAGTATAGTTTTGAAGCGAGGCAGTTGTTGTATGGATTAATTGCGTTTGTATTGGCTTTGATGCTGAACATTGTCGCTGCTTTCTTAACGGATTCCTACTCAAGTGGACATTATCTTTCGTACATTGTGGTCGTTTGTATTGTGTACGCCATGTACACTTGGATACGTTATGGAAGGAATGCTTCGTATATGGATAAAAGTATGGCGTCGAATGGGGGGAAATATAACGACGAAGTAATTGAAGAAATCAAGCAGTTGGTGCGTGTACTACCGTTTGCTTGCTTTATGATTTTTTGGGAATGCGCTTATGACCAATTGGATGCGAATTTTCAATCCATCACACAGCAATGTGATTTGCGTGTTGGTGCCAAGTCGATCGTCGATGCACACGCCGATCAGGTGCCTGGCGCATTACTGGGAATTATTGATCCTATCACAATCATCTTGTTCATTCCTGCGTTGGATACGGTCTTCTATCCATGCTACACAAGACTATTTGGAAGACCTCCGAGTGCGTATGGTAAAGTGCTTGTCGGGTTGATTATCGCAACTTTTGCAATGGTGTGGACAGGAGTTTTTGAAGTATTGCGTCGTGACAGCGGTATTTTGACCACTTTTGATCCGGAAACAGATGAAGTAGTTCCTATTCTCGATCAAGCATTGTTGCAACCGATGAATCATATGTATTGGGCGTATGCGATTCCACACTACCTTTTGATTGGAATTGCCGAATGTCTTATCAATGTCACTGCTTATGAGTTGTTATATCGTGAGGTACCTCTCCATCTCAAATCGGCTTGTCAGACCATTCATTTGCTGACAGTTGCGATAGGAAGTAACTTGACATCCTCATTCACTATTTTGTTCCAGGCTCATTTTCCTCAGAATCTCAACAATGGTAACTTGGAGTATATGTATTATACGTTGGGCGCGCTCGGCTTGGTGAATATCGTGTTTTACATCACGTTTATGAAGCAAATGACATTTGGAATGAATCGCACGGATGATGCCACTAGTTTTGAGATCACGTGTAGCTTTCATGCGGATGAATTGGGAATAGATTACGATCATATTGGCACGTGCAAACCGCATCATTGCGCAAAAGCACAGGCAGGAGAATCCTTTGAATCAGAAGTTATGGGGAATCACAATAATATCATACATTCTCGAGATGGAGATGCATTGGGGCAATATAATGCCATATGGCAGTCTTCCCTTTGAGTCAAAAACAGGATTTCATTCCGCATATGGCACACGTGAAAAGACAACTACATCCATAAGTCAATGGAAAAAACTCGCTTCGTCGTCCACATTTGTAAATTATGAATAGTATCGAATCATTGTGCTTGAGATTTTGCAAATAAAAGCATCTCTTTTTGCGAATCGGTGAAAATATCAGCTCCCATCTGAATACTTGACACTAAATGACTCACATCTTTACTCGAAAATGAGCTTTCTTGTCGGAATTGATCCAGCTCATCGCCAAAGGCGTTTGTGAATGTTTCCAAATACAAATTTTCGAATTCTTTAGTATCGGGCAGGGCTTGTATCGCCGCGTCAGAATGCGACAATTGATTTACATGCTTTGCAGTGCATTGGAGGATCTGGCTACTTCGGATTCGAACGCGCTCCAGAATGATTCTACTTACTTTATCCTTCATCTCATCGCTCTTGCTTAGCAAATCTACGAGCACATTAACAGCGGTATCATCCTCATTCATTTCTTGGGCAGGATGCTCGTTTTCGATGTGTTTCGTATTCAGTTGATTCTCCAAATGTGCATAGTGATCGGAAAGCCCCAATGCTTTCTCTAGTAATCTAACGCAATCTAACGTGACATGTACGGCATCCTGCGCATCTACTGTTCTACATTCTTCATCGTCAACAAAACCGTCCTTTCTTACAGAAGTCAGGTCGTTTATAGCACGCAAAACCTCGTCATATCGCTGCAGGAATGGATCCTGTCGTGGCTCGTTGGCTTCCATCAGTGCACGCGGCTATTATTGTAAAAAATAACATATTGTATTCACAGATCAAACCTTAACAACGTATCACTGATATCCATACTCATAACGCGTTAACATCGTATGAGTTGCAAAATTCTGCACTTTTGATTTCGATCGCGAATTTTGCACCAAAAATAGCGATCGAAGAAATGGAAATTTCGAGAAAATCTCAGCAAACATTTCTCGATTCAGCACAAATCCCACATTCTCATCCGCAATCGACCCTTTCATCATTGAAATCAGCGACGAATGAGACGCAAAGCTGGCGTCAGACGACATGGAAGCCGTACGCGATCCAAACGAGTCGATCGGTCGTGTGTCGGACACTTTGTTCGTCTCTTTATTCTTCAACTCACTCAAATAAACGTAACAATGTCGGAAAAAATCGAATGCGTGAGCTTCTGAACACTGTAAAATACTGAATGCGAGCATGAAATCCGCTTGTGTCAGCTTGTTTCTATACTTTTTATCGCGTGACAAATTGGCCAATTGATAGTGTGATGTTCCACGTTTCTGGTGCTGGTACACATGCGATCGGATTGTGAGGAATGCTTCAAACATAATCACTGAAAAGGATGCGTGATTGTAGTAGATTGCTTGGATACTCTTCCAATAATCAATTGCTGTGATGAACCCATCCTGGTCCTGATCGAGAAATCCAATCACAAGTTTTTCGCTCACAAATGGACAGAATCCAAAGCCCTGGACCAATCGACGGGCATGCTTGAGCTTGAGCTTTCCGTCAGGAGCAAGCTGATCAAACATGCTTTGTATCATCTCTAAATTCACAGATAGCGGCAGATTTGAAGCTGTAACAACTTCAGCGTCAGGTGGTAACACTTGTTTGGTTATGAAGGAAGAAAATCGTTTGGATCGACGATTAAAGTTGAATTTCTCGATACGCCCGATGGCCATATGGAGACCCTCTTGGCCAATGTCTTGCTTGTTTTGTATCCATGGGTGTTGAAGAACTTCATCCAGACTGATACGATCTTGCATCCGAATCGTAAGCATTCTCGTCACTAGATCTCGGGCCTCCTCTGAAACTTGTTTCCAGTCTTCTTCGCGCAAACAATACTCTCCACGAGCTGTCATCAGCATCGTCTCGATATCAGATTCGCCGTAGAAAGGTGGGTAACCGACCAGCAAAATAAATAAAATAACACCGGCGCTGAACACATCAGCTGCAGGTGTATACAGTCGCGAGGTGATCACTTCAGGAGCAATATATCCGACAGTACCAGAGATACCAGATCGAAGCCCGTCCGTTTCGGTATCATCATCGGAGCCACAAATTGTCTGAGCCAATCCAAAATCCGTCAGTACGAGTCTCGGAACTTTGTCTCCATCGTTATCGCAGTCGACCGGTGATTCCAACAAAATATTTTCCGGTTTTATGTCGAGATGCAGAATGTTATGACGATGAAGTGCCTGTAGTGCAGACAAAAGCTGTTGCATAATCTGAATAGCATCACTCTCATTATAACGTCCACGCTTCACGATAGCATCATACAGCTCTCCACCGCCGCAATATTGCATAATAATATTGATTTTCTCATTTTCCTCATACACTTTTTCAATTCGAACCAAATTCGGGTGATTGATATGACGCGTTATATCTCGAAGTATTTCTACTTCCTTTACGATTGTATTGCGATTTTTGAGCTTCGATACATCCACAGTCTTCATGGCGAATTGCTGATTAGATCGTGTGTCAGTGACGACTTTGACAATTCCGTGGCCGCCCACGCCCAGCACTTGCCCGATCTCATAATGTTGTATCCAGTTGATGATGTCGATGCAGTCTGTACAAGCTTGGTGCCACTTTTTACGGATAACTGGGTCCCTAATGCGTAAGATCCATGGCTTCTCTGTAGGACATGGCACGATTGCAAACGTATGGGTGTCAATATATTGCAATGAAGCTCCAGGCTTTAATTCCGCGACTTTATGTGGTATTGTTGTAATTTTATTATCTGACTGGTCTTCATTTTGAATTTCCTGTGATCCTGAACATTCGGATGACTCTACCCCATCTAATGTGTCTGAGAACAAACCACACAAGGAATTACGATAAGTACGTTCCATTCGAGACTTTTTAGATTCATTATCTTTTTTCCGCTTTTTGGAAGATTCAATATTAAAGCAACAAAGACGACGCCCATTGAGTTGAATACATCGTCGTTTCCAGCGTTTTGACCAGCCAAATGATTGCATTTGTATTTCCATTTCATCTAAAAGAACCGGAGCTTGGATCCATAGTTCTCGACCACCACCACGCTCCGTAATTTTGTGTTGTATCGATGTAACAGACTGGAAGTTTGAGTAAGTGGACTCTGATGCTAAAACATCGTCGAAGTTTGCGCTGGATACACACGAGAATCGCTCGTACTCATTCCGCACATGCTTTAAAAAATGTAGTGGATGTAGGTACGACTGCGTTCGTTCTCTCATCATAGAATGGGAGGTACTCAATTTGCTGCTTTAATGCAAAATCAGAATTGTAGCACGTTACAATGAGATTTGTGGTCGTCTGACATTCGTTTTTTCGCACTGAATGAAATTTATAAATTACGTTTCACGTTGCATTTTGTGCATCATAACGACCTTTACATATTTTTTGCGACTGAAAATTATCGATTGTGACTTGTAAATCTGTTATTTTTCGTGCAACTGACTTGGAATGGATCCTTTATTTGCTTGCGTGTCTTAAAAAGACCAAATGTCTTCGAGGAGTAGCGTCTTTCGATACTATTGTAATAGGAATGGCTCGACGCAAAGTCAATTGGATTTTATTCGGGTGGAGTGGATTCGAAATTTGAAAAAACGACAAAGGTGCCGTATTTAGCGGTTTTGAAGTCATCGTCACAATTCAAAAATCTGACTGAATTTTTCAGCTCTGATCCTAGTTCCTAGTGTTATGGGCTGAAAGGACGTAACACGAGGCGCTCAACCGCTTCTTAGGTACGTTACAATGTTTCCGTATCGGTTTTCAGAGCTCGTGTAACGGTTCTTCAGTTTGTACTTTAGTGTAAACCTACGACCCACTTTGTGTTCTACCAAGTGTTGTCATACACCTGAACACGAAGCAGCGCACACGCAACTACTGTAGCACGGTACCTAACGGACTGTGGAGCATGCGGAGAGATGAATTTTCAAATCAGAACGAAGAACGTAGTCAAATTTGCACTTCATCTGATGCTCTGATTGTATATCCTTCCCCAACTTATAATTGCCCGCGGTTTCAGGCCACCAACCTCGAAAACCTACTAAATGATGGTGGCAAAAGTTTTGCGAATCTACTGGCAAACGATCCCCACTTATATGCGTTGTATCGGGATTATCATTTCTCAGAGCAACATCGACATAGTACGAAACAGCGGGTGTACAATCAACATTATCAAAAGCAATCGTTGTTAGAGGTCACATGTGAAGAAACGCTTGCAACAATTTTAAGTTTTTTGGATGGAATGTCGCTGTGTCGATCGCGATCCGTTTGCCAGCTCCTTAATGAGTTATCTCAAAATGAACGCTACTGGCTGAATCTATGTCGCATGGAATGGTCAATTTCGCCTACACAACTTCACAATCCGCCAAAGTCGTATCATGCTCTGTACAAGCTTACGTATTTATCCCTGAAGCGTTTGATTCGGGACTTTATGCAGGAGCAATGCATGAGCACAATGCAGCATTCATTCCGTACGTCTCGTGAGGTTGCAGCTGCGATTGCCCGTCGTATGATGGTTGCCTGAAAGGTTGGTTGTCTAAAAATGTTGTTACCATCGGCCTGTAAGTGGTTACGTGCGTGAAAAGTTGTGGTATGAATGAGCAAGTTGTAAAGCATAAATACATACCTTTGTCGAGACACGAGTGCGTATGTGCGTGTAAGCATGATGCTTTCTATCGATAGCTTGTTGCTTCTTTGTTTTCCAAAAACATTCTACTTCTGGGTAACAAGACACTCGCCAATGAGCTGACTGAACACGATATACGTTATATCAGAGATTTTTATAAGCACGAGCATTATAGTTTATAGTTATAATCAGATTTCAGAACAGAAGACGATTTTAGATCCAAGCGTTAGCATAATTATTGGACTTAGCAAGCACTGATACCGCCGGCACGGAGAGATCCGTGGTTGTATTAACTGTGCGTTGATTTCACAACTTTTCTTTCAAGTATAATATCCATTCCAAAGCTCTAGCTACATGCGATTTCGTTGTGGCAATGACAAGACACACGACAAAACCTTTATCAGAAGATGAAGATTCCAGGCACAAGGAGCCTGCTACTATCGTTATGTCTTCCATCTTGTCGATATCTCTATCAAAGCAATCATTATATATAATGTTTCGACACGGTCTATTGTGCTGACGCTTCTTGGCAGAGATAGTGGATAGGACAACATGACAAAAAGTATCACATGCTATGATTTGCGGACGTTCGTTCAAGACATATGTGATGTGGCATTGCCAGGCAGCTTTTTGGCATAACCTTCGAAGCAAAATTTCACGCCATTCATGTGAAAGATGCCGAGTTTGTTCGCTTTCCAGACATCGTAGCTACTTGTAAATCAACCGGCATTTGCTTCCTTGATGAGCCTAACGGAATGCCGTTGGTCCACGTATGATGCGGCTCTTGTTCAAAGAACTTTAACAAGATTGGTAGTGTAGCTGAATCGTATCTGGATTCTTCAAGTCTGACATTTGGTTTTACGAAAACACGCAAATGTGCTTTCCGTTACGATAAACTTCGAGCAATATTCGGTTCTATCCCAATAGCACCCCCATGCACTCTTTTGCTTCTTCCTTGCATGCAAATGTTCTTGATCTTCACCTGCACGCGCTACCACTAGAACGTTACATGTGTACAAAATCAGCATCATCGATATTGGTAGACTGACTGAGCCTTCCAAGTTGACCGTAGTATCTCCCTCTCAAAGTGACGAAGACGTACACGATTCCAACATTATACCTTGAACGAAGACCTGGTGTTCGCAATATTTTGATCGGCTTCTGCAACGGCCTTTCAGTTGGCTGCAAATGCGTCTGCCTCATCGAGCCGTTTTCAAATAGAGATGTCTTTATACTGATATAACAAAATCATAATGGGATACATCTGGGTCCTACAGAATGTCTACCATTGTGTGATAACGTGTTGTACAGAGGGAGAACCAAGTAAATGCATTCACTCTGTCTCGAGCTAGATTTGTATAATTTCCCCGTGCGCCAAATAAACAATGGATCAGCCAGTTGAACGATTTTTCGATGCACGACATCGAAAGTCTTTGGATTGGATGTTAAAAGTAGAGATGTAACAGCCGAGAGTGTCGCGTCTACAACGGATATATCTTTCGATCTTTTGCTGGGAAGTGCTTCTAATTATTCATGGCAATGCTTTGCGGCTTATTTACGAGTCCTTCGTGCAGCTGGAAAGCTCCGAAATTTGGTAGAGAAATGGTCTGATTGAATTGAGTTTCAGATTGGGAGCGCAATGACGATAAAGCTGTGTGGAAACGCTTTAGTCGAAGTAAATGAAGCAATAAGCTTGTTCGAGTCAGATTTTTTAGTAAGTCTCAGCAAAGCACATATAGAAATTCAGTCACACGAGTCTCGTCCTATGTCATTATTTAGGAAAACTATACTGTGACGTTCACCACAACAGCAGCATTTATGCATTTAGACACCGGAAAGAGATAGTACACCTCAATTTCAGAGAAAGAAGCACAAAGGTGCTAGGAACGAAGTTTATTGTCAGAGAAGACAACCACCATTAATTCAGAGAAGCAGAAATCAAAGACGCAAATAAAAAAACTCGAAACGACCTGACCAACTTCCTTGCTATTTCCTGCGCCTTCCAGGACTCTGGCTAAAATATTGCTGAAGACTCATCCGTGATTTACGATGCAATCGAACTTATAGCTCCATTGCATTTAGAAGATCATCTTGCACCCTTTTATGCAAGCTTAAAAGGAATCTCAGCGCTCTTTCTGCTGTATATCTTTCTTCAACATTATCACTCTGCAAATTCATCCGTATTTGCGCTAGCGATGGATCGCTGGTAGCAACAATCAGTCGGCCAAACTGATACATATCATGATAAGACCGATATATATGGTCATAACCACCAGACTTCACCAGGGGGTCGAGTACTCGAGATTCTAACAATTCATCCGGCATCCGATCGCCATCGCGTCCTGCATTTTCAAAATCCACCAGAATGTAGGAATCGTCTCCCAAAGATAAAATATTTAGCCAGCGGATATCCCTATGAACATATCCCAGTGCATGCAAACCAACAAGAGCATTTGAGCGACACAAATTAAAGCAGGAATCAGCTCCAAATTGTCGCTTGGTTCCTTTGTGAAACCTACTGGCTGCAATTTGAACGTTCGTTTGTTTCTATTATAGTCGCAACGAACGGTACATTGAATTTCGTTCCGCCCTATTGCGTCATAAATAGCCGTTACTGATTCAAAATCGTAAAGGTCGTGGTCGAGTTCTTTCGAAAGGTGATTTGCGTAAAGTTTGACACTTCCATTGTTCCTTGGCCCTTTTTTGTAGAATGCCAAAAATCCAACTGGTAATAGGAGAGGTCGGTACTTGCAGAGAATCCGACAAATGTTGATGGATGATGCAATGCATCGAATGCGATGCTCTAAAAATGTCAAATCGAGCACTTGTGATATTAAATAGACATTCAGCGAACAATCTATGGCAAAAAATTGCACCAATGAATTGGCCGCGGCATATGCAAATAGATACGGCATATCTTCAAACATGGACAAGAGCATTTTTTCCATTTTTAAAACCAGTTCCACCTTGGCTGCGGCTAATTTTCCCCTCGATCCTTTTTCTTCTCCTTTCAAAACCAAAACTTTGTTCACTCAAAGCAGAAAGTTTGGCCGCTTTGTATGTTTCGTAGTGGATGTGTCTGTTTAATTTCTACCAACTTCAACAGCCACATTCAGAAGATTAGCCGTTTCTTGGATCGGACATCGAATTAGCAAATCCCATCAAAGAATGTTTGCACGTTCAGCGTCAGAAAATGTAAAACTTCGATTCAAAGCATTTTCAAATACATTTGCTTTGATGAATTTGTCTTCACAATGCTCGAAAAACTTCGGACACTCGTCAATCAATCTTTTTTTATCGGTCGGGCATTTTATAGGGAAGGCGGATGAGACAAACGCTTCCAGCCTTTTGAAGGAATTAAGAGCACTCATGTCCACATTTCGCAATTTTTTCCGCATATAGACGTGCGATATTTTACGCACTTTTCGTCGTTTCCAAGCATTTGCTGGCAATTGAACCAGCACATGGATTACGTTCTTTTTTGGTACATTCTGATCGAAAATGTCTTTCAACTTTTGAGTTGGGTGCATCAATAATTCCGCTTTCATGTAAGAGTCTTTGATTTCTTGTGCGCAATCTGCTTTGGATAATTTAGCTAAAACAGTGTCGTTAGACCTGAGAAATTCCCCGTATTTCTTCGCCAAATAAAGTGCCAATTCATCTGCAGGAAAATTATACAATCTCTTCTTCGCAATTTCTTTTTTCAGAAAGTGAACCTGCATACCACCATCAATCTTGCAAGCAAGTGCCAATCCATCACCAACAATAAGACACAGCAGGGTCAGCTCCATCATTGCACTTTGGTTTTTTTCCTCAATTTTGAGTTATTTGTTCTGCTGTGCCGCATGCTGCACAAGTTCGCTGTTATAGAGACTTAAATTTTAGTGACCTTTGGAAGTTGATTGAAGTAGACTCATGCTTTCCGTATTTGATATTTACTACCCGGAGCTCTAATCCAGAAGAATGCGCGTGCAAATTTGATACTGTGCGATTACAAATGATATGGTCATCTTTTCATAGACATAATTAGCTGAGGTTATTTTTCAGCTAGACGCTCTACGCTTCACGCTTGACACTTGTCGCCAGCAGGAGATTCATGCCTGGCTCAGAGAGTGCTCCTGTATCACATATTTACCTTATCAAATCGATGCAGTTTTCCAATGGAATAACTCTGATAGAATCTTTTAGTGTCAATTCTTCTATTGGCATTTGATAAACAATCGCATAAATTATCTCCTTCACTTATTGAATAAGATCGTACCAATAACATTGACACGCAAGCTGCGATTCCAGCTCAACTTTTTGTCGTAATTGTTTCAACAAGAACAGAGTGCTGGGATCCAAACCAATGTCGTTAATGTCGCGATCCAAATAAGCATAAATATTCCACGATAGTCAGCGATAGTATATCATGCTAATGATTCTCTTTTTCGGCAAAATCTAGGACGTCATGAAAAGTGTAGCGCACGGGGGTGTTACCCCGCATTCTGCCTGCTCACTGCAACCCGCGAGGCGGCAGCCGAGCTCTTCCCTTTTTCACCCTCGACCCTCGCTTCACGCAACACGCGAGGCAGGAGCCGAGCTCACCCTGGTTTCATCCACGACCCTCGCTCACTGCACACCCGCCCACCCTCGCTCCAGCCTCCTTCTCCGACTAGACCCTCTAGACCCGTCCGGCAGTTACCCCGTTAGACCGAGACCCCTCACCTTTGCTGATCGGCGGCATCATCTATCCCACTTGCATTCCCCCACTCTCCGCCCTAATGGGGAGTGGCCATTCGTGCGAGGTTCCTTGGGAGAAAAGTAATGCGGGAGTGGTGCGTTACGTGCAGAGATTCCGTTGGGTGGAAGTGGGTACGGGAGCGGGCAGGCAGAGATAGCTTGAAGGGAGGCACAAGGCGATGCACACGATGACTGCCTGGTCGCATGAGCAGCTTGTAAAGGGGCAAGACTTCGACGTTCCACCGAGGATAGAGGGCTTGCTGGTACACGTACGCGCCGCCTCGTGGGAAGTTGGCTATTATGTTCATCTTTATCCTTGCAATTAAGTTGTGCCAATTTCACATTTGGTAGGAGCTGACTGATGGTACCACATATTGGAGCAATGACGCCACAGGTTTCACAATCAGAGTAGAGCAGATGTGACGCAATTACTCAGACTTGAGAATGTTAGGTCACAGCTTCATAGGCATAAACAAATAGAAGCTAGATAGGTACATTTGTGGTACAACATAAAGGGGCCTCTACAAAGTGCCTCTGCAGATAAGACGACTCGTGTTGTATCACTACGGGGCCGAAGAAGCATATGGGATTTTATTTACGGCTCACCTTCCATCACCCCTATAGCGTGATCATTCAGGCGAGTAGGAAGCAAGGATGACTGACTGATTACTCAAGAAATCACGCAGTCCGAGCATAGATATTCAGGGAATCGGTGTAGATAATATGTCTTGAGATGACCTACTTTATTCCCTTGCAAGATGAAAACTCAAAACTGCATGTGTGCTATGTTATAAAACCTCTACAATTCATTAGGAGCAGACTTTCCGTTTCTTTCGAATGATAGGAATTCGATTCCTTGACTCGCTGTACATAGCACTAGAACAAGCTCATTGGCGCATGTATACTTCGATAGCTCAAATATGTCCCAATCTAAGGTTTTTGTGTCGCTAATGGCGTCCAGAGGTAATGTAAGTTACGAACAGGGTCCGTACCCAGCTCAGTTAAGGGTGTTCGCCCGTTGTACTTTTATTAGACACCGTTCTGTTACTACAGTTTGGTGGTTATCTACTCGATTCTAATCACTAGTATGTAACGCTCTAAAGATCCTGGTCTAACTACTGTAGACTTATTTTCTGGTGTAGTTGCCAGCGGTCTTGACACGTCCATATCTTGATCGCATAGCTTGCCAATAATTCTTACAAATCTTGAAATCGCTTCATTGCAATCCACGTTGTCCACGACGATACAGATGCTGACTACAACCTCGCAGTCTCCAAACCTTAGATCCCATGTGGCACTTCATTGTCATAGGACCGAGCATGTGGCGAGCTAGCAACTTTCAATAGCTTTTCAAACATTTTGGTAGGCTTTCTTTCGCACATCCAGCAAATTTCTACATTTTTTGGACGTCCATGTCTAATCACTTGATCATAGAGGATTCTGATTTTCACTCGGTTTCTTGATGTTCTTTGACTTCGCACTGGTCACTTGAATCACTTAGACATTCATATTTGTTTTCATCATCACTTGAGTCGTCTACGGCATCGTCCATTGTGATCAGATCTGCGACGTGATCGACTGACTCAGCGTCCCGATGCCTCGAGAGCATTTTAAGATCTACTACCAATCATGTCATTCTCAATAATGCCTCTCATCATTTTCATCAGCTTGAGCAATCTATTCATCATTTGCAGAGCTAATTGCCGCTTCATCACATATGACTTCACTGCTCTGAGCTTCATCACATCCGCCAACATTACTCTCCTGAGTCTCGTCCAGATGGCTGTGTCCAGGTATGGCGCTATTTTGTATCATATCTTCCCTAAATGTTGCTCTGCACCAAAAAGATCACCAGACAATTTTCCACCGCTTGTCCTTCGCCCGATACTGTGCTCTTGAAGGTAGACTCTTGCCGTTGATGATCATACACGTTGTGACAGCATGCTGATTCGACTAGCCATACAGTGTTCGGATTAAGCTTCGCAGTCGGCTAACTATGATAAAATGACTTGCTTGTCCTCATTATACATTACCCCTCTTAGATAAACTCATCGAACAACTTGTAGCCATCTTTAAGTATGTAGGTACACGTCGGTACTTGTTTTGATGGATTTATTGATCTCCACATTCGAAACGAAACCCTTCCTGTTTCTGTCGGGGAAGTATACGTGACAATTGCAGTTCATGCTCAGATTAAAAATGTGGGTAGGACAAGGAACCAAACACTCGCTAACCTACTTAGAGCCAAATATGGCCTCGTATGGTGTACATTCTGGCCTTTTCATCATACACGATTCTTGACATACTATGTATGTCGACGCATTTGACCCAAGCTATTGTGCACTATGCCACTTTTTGAAATACCAGGTCCTATTGCAGAACTCTATTCCTCCGTCTGGCAGAACTTGTCTATCAAATAACCTTGATTCACATTATTTCGACTTTCTCATGCATTCATTCACTTCGCCTTCGGTCTCAAACTTCAACAAAAACCCTTTCACATGGCGCGGAATACCTCTCCCCCCTTCGTCCATGATCTCGAGAACAGCAGAACTGTCGTTCCATTTTTAATTTTCGGAACAAGCAGATCCACAAAAATAGTATCGGTTACTCGAGTCATCTTCTATCAAGAGCTCTGCCAGACGTCTTCATTCATTGCTTGCCATATCAACCATACACACCGCCATTTTTTCTCCGGCTATTGAGCATTGAATCTTACCCATCACGCGATCACCCTTCAGCAGTATCTCTTTGGACAAATACGTCCATATCTGTCGTGCCAGACATTAATCCCAGCGACTCTATCCGTATTGCCCATAGTGATTGTCGTATTGTCTTCGTGCTAGATCAGGCAAGAAATAATTGCAACCAAAACATCTGATTGGACATACAGCACGTCTTCGACAAGAAAGAATATCATATGTTCGGCAATCATCACTGCAAGAAGGATAGTTCCACATCCTTCTGCTTTGGTGCCAACACCGACAGCGAAGCCTGATATCATTGGGTTCCACTCGCTATCATCCACTTTGTATTCCTTGTACGCTGTCATGTGCATTCGATTACAAGACAAATTAGGAATTGTGCTGATGTTCCTGTAAAGTATCGCTGTGAGGATTCTTACGCACACGATCCGAAGTAGCGCCTATACAAAAGTGCGAAAATTGCTCTGCACACCTATCTCGACACAGACTTCTGCAGTTAGTCTAAAGGTATGACAAGCAATCTACTTTCTTTCAGAGCGTTCGGTACTTACCGTCAATTAAAATCTTATCGGGGATGTTGGTCGCCAAGAGTTCCACCGATAATTGAGCCTTTTAAAAGTGTGTGCCAACATTCACGTTGGTATATTATTTGAACTAGGTGTGCGCAGACTACCTCTCTTTAATTCCTGGCTCCGCTGTGTTATAAAATTTTCGCTTCTCTTGACTCGTATATATGGAAGATGCTACTTTCGCTAGTAAGTTGTTCGGCGTGTTGGATAGCCGACACATTCGTCCTTGAACGCTTCTCTTTCATATCCCGTATTGCCTCTTCAGCAAGAATCCCCTGAAAGGTTCACCGGATGCAATCTCGGAACTTTTTAGTTGTGAGGCGGACACACTTTCCATCGTCTTGATCAACTAGAATATGCACTTGAAATGAATACTTTTTCCTTCTGATTGCAGCAAATGATATACGGGACAGTCGATCAAGATCTTCCTAAAAGCCTCGACCCACGTCCAAGTCTGGACGAAACGCTTAGTTTTCTGACTGTGCAGCTTGGGTATTTGATCGGATCAGCCAAGCATACGAACGTCCAACAGATACTGCGGAGTAGGCTGAGGAGGATGTGTACATGAAGAAACGGTTAAATGTTTTGCACAAGTGTCCAGCTTCTGAAGCCACAAGCGACTGCTGGGCGCCACTTTACGGTGCCGAAGAAGCGACCCTCAATCGTTCAGCATTCGTGACACAGCAATTTACGCATTCATAACTCCGCAAGCTAAAGTGAATACTTTTTCACTCGAGGGCTTCGCTATGGTTACTTGTAGCGATCTTGACCGATTGAAAAATCGTGTCGCTGAACAGATCGATAGAATGAATCCTCCAGTGTTAAATAATGTCCTAATCCGAGTGCTCTAATAGTGTTCCGTGAAAGACATTGGAATTTTAAGCTTATTATCACTGTACAACCAATTCCATTGGTCTGACGCCATCGAGAAAAATGGGACGAATGAAAAAACAGCGACGTACACAACGCCCAAAGCGTCCAAGAAGCGCCTCAACAGATCATTATGCCGAATGGATTTACACGAATGAAAAGTTTGTTCAGTATTATAAGGTAAGTTTTGATGGGACGGATGGATGGCTAAAGTGCTTCTATCATCTAACTCTATCATACAGTCACAACATATTGCACAGGAGGCTGAATGGGATGCCTTCATGCACTCGTTAGCGACAGGATTGCCCACTACGTTCCGTATTAACACCTCATGCGCTTTCATCGATCGGTTTGGATTCAAAGTTTGTTGAATCCGTAATAACTCTTTTTGGCAGAATTTGTCAGCACATTCAGCAATTCAACACCACACAAAAAGAACTCATGATAGATGGACAGCCTTTTGAAGATATTCGGTAACATAAGCACATCAAGTTCGATGTTTGATGAGGACCTAATGAATTTTGACTTGTACAAGTACCATTCCGTGGTATCCAGACAATCGAGCATTTCAGTGGTCCTTGGAACGTCGGAAACTTCGGAAATTGGAGCCTCTAGCGGACTTCCAAAAGTGGTTGATTCAATTATCGGATGGTGGGAGCATCACTCGACAAGAGGCTGTCAGTATGATCCCACCGCTACTTCTACAAGTCCAACCAGAGCATAAAGTATGTCAGCTGTAATATCATAGAAACCAAAGCCTCACTTCTTACTTAGGTGCTGGATATGTGTGCCGCGCCAGGTTCAAAGACCTCACAAATATTGGAATCGCTGCATGCCGGTAGTTCGAATACCATCCCCTCCGGCCTTGTTGTAGCGAATGATTGCGACCTTAAGCGAGCATACCTGCTGGTCCATCAGGTGAGGCAGAGAAGAAGCCATCTCTTTTTCATTTGCTTACTTTTTTTATCGTTATTGATAGTCAAAACGACTTTCTTCTCCAGCTCTGCTCGTGACGTGTGGAGAGGCGCAAAACTTCCCGCTACTTTCAGAGTGTCCGTCGTCTCAAGGATTCTTTGACCGCGTTTTGTGCGACGTGCCTTGTTCTGGTGATGGTACTCTTCGCAAGAACCCAACGATTTGGAAGGATTGGGATCCTAAAAATGGCTTACATTTGCATCCCTTGCAGCTTGCAATCGCAAAACGTGGTGCTCAGGTTTTGAAGGTGGGTGGTTTCATGTGCTATTCCACATGCTCCTTCAATCCCATCGAAAATGAAGCTGTTGTTACGTCGCTTCTGCTATGGTCTCGTGGAGCATTGAAACTCGTTGATGTCTCGAAAAAATTGGCCAAACTTCGTCGTCGACCTGGTCTGAAAACATGGAAAGTGCTAGACTCTGATATGATCGAGTTTTCATCCGTTCGTAACGACACCGAGTCGAATGGAAAAGGCCGGAAGAAAGATAAATTGATGGAAACTATGTTTCCTCCGTCAAGTAACGAAGTCGAGGAACTCGGTCTGGATAAATGTATACGTTGTTTGCCTCACGATGAGGTAAGGAGTCCACATTGACACTTCAGTTGGCATCTGAATAATTCTCATTCGCAGAACACGGGAGGATTCTTCATCTGTTTATTGGAAAAAGTCGCACCGATCCAAATGGTCGATCAGGAAATTGTACACATTGATACTCCCAGCAATTTAAGTAAGCAACTTGACGATAGCTCGGATGGCATTGCAGCACAAGATGGAGACGCGCAGCATGTTGAAAACCAGCACCGTAGGAGCAGACTAAAGGATAACTATCGGCCTTTATCAGACGAATCGTGGGAAAAACTGCGTTCTTATTATCAGATCGACAACGATCTGAGTCGGAAACAATTTCTCACGCGCTCAGATGATGCCAAATCCATTACACTTGTCAGCCGGGCCATTACAAGTCAACTGCTCACAGCACTCAAAAGAAATAAGATCAGTATTGTTTTCGCTGGCTTGCGTGCATTCGAGCTAAGCTCTGTCATCGAAGGTGCAAAATATCTTCGATTGACACAAGCCAGCGTGAGTAGTATACTTCCATTCATCCAGGCTCGGAAGCTTGAAGTGTGCCCCGCAGACTTTCAGAAATTGTTGGATCAACATGGAAAATTGTTGCCATTTTCAGATTTCGCTGACGGATTACAACAACAATTTGAATCCAGTTCTATTGGAAGCATCGTGTGTTCCACATTCATAGACATATCGCGTGATGGTGATGGGTGAGTGCATTAAGCGCATATATGTTTGAGTCTGAGCTGAGAATTGTTGTCTTTGATCGTAGGCAACAAAAAATGTTACATTTGGTCGTTTGGCGAGGACGATCGACTATCAATATTATGGCCTGTAAAGCAGATGTTGCGACCTTGATGAACTGTATGAAAGCACTTGGATTGTATCAGGCAACAAGTGACGAAAAAGAGCTAGCTGAGAATCTCGGCTCCTTCAACGATTCAAAGACATGCGGGGAATCAGCGCCAATAGCACCAGTTCAATCACCCGCTGATAAAGAATAGAAATCGTGTCTGCCCACTTGCCAGATATTTGTCTTCTCCAGTCGCAATATAGAGAACTGACCCAAATGCAGCGACCCTAAATTGCCATCAACTCTGTGCATAAAATTTTATTGACGCATACCTGTCACGATTGCATTCTTTCTCACTGACTCTCGTGGGCCACCAACGATTAAAATTGACTGCTTCTCTAAAGTTGCGTCTGCTGCTTGACAGGCATCCATTTGCTGACATTGCATGATGCATTTTCTTGCAGGCTTTTGACTCTGCACAATTATTCGCATCGCATATCCGCTGCTGTCTTCCTCGCAATATGCGCTTTAGAGTACGCATTAGCGTCAGTTTAGGACAAAAGACAATTTGTATACAACTCGCGTGATTCCCCGCAAACAAAAATATCGGTTTTAAGCTTCTCTTCCGCGTAGAAACAGTTCACTGAGAATGGCGTCAGATGTGGTGGATGTACTACTGCACTTTTGGTTGTCGGAGGATCATTCTGAAACAAAATGAACCGATTATGCCAGCAATACGTTAAGAAATATTGTCGCTGACCTCACTGGGTACGTAAATGACGCGGCAGACAAGCGATTCCAATCGCGAAAGAAGTGCTGTCATGTCACCTTCCGCTCTGCTTTGCGCTTCCTCAGTTTCATAATTTGGGATGACATTGGCATCGACAAAGCCACCAGCAATGATAATCGCATCCAAAGGAGAACCACTGGCCTCTAAAACATCGCAAAGTTGCGTAATGCGCTTTGTAGAGCCATTCAAATCACTGAGTAAGAGAATCGCAATTGCTTCTTTCATGTAAAGTTCTTTGGCCAATGGATGGAGTCTGTATTCCTATCAATTAGGTATCTAACAAGTGAAAGCAAAAAAGGGTGGCTAGCTACATGGAAGGCTCATATGTCAGACAGAAAATCTACATGCTGAGTTACAGGCGCACTTGGATTCCGGCTGCTTCCATCCCGTTTTTAACATTTTGTATGGATACTTCCTTTCGATGGAAAATTCCGGCAGCGAGAGCCGCATCACATGCGGTTTTCTCAAATACATCAATAAAGTGCTGAGGCGTACCAGCACCGCTGGACGCAATCACAGGAATGGTCACAGCGCTTTTGACAAGATGTACAAGGTCAATGTCGTATCCCGCCTTTTGTCCATCCATGTCGACACAATTGAGTAAGATCTCACCTGCGCCCATGCTTTGAGAAGCCTTTGCAACTTTGACAGCATCAATTTTCCGCAACTCGCGACCTCCACGTACAGTTGCTTGATACCAGCAGTATTCTTCACCATTGGGACCAGGATTTGATAACTTGACGACAGTATGACCTTGAGCTTTTTCATCGTAGAAAGAAGCGACGTAAACTCGACGAGGATCCAATGATACTACGACTGCTTGTCGGCCGTAGACGGCAGATATTGTTTCAATGGAAGAGGTTTTGGACAATTTCATTCCATTCGTGTAGTACGACTCTGCTGCATAGACAGCATCGCTACCAATAGACACTTTATCTGCACCAGCGCGAAAGTATTGAGACGCAACATCTAGAGCTGAATGAGTGTGTTGATTGTTATCCACATAGTCGCGGATGCCACCACCGATCGTAAGTGGTACAAAGACTTTTTCTGAACACGCTTCCAGTACTTTAAGCATTGGTAGATTCCCGATAGGTTGTTCACGAAAGCTGCATATATTCAAGAATGTGATTTCGTCAGCGCCCTACGTGCAATGAGAATGTTAGAAACGACATATTGTTCTCTAGTACTGAATAGATACTTCTTGATAATAGCGCTCACAAAGATTGACTGGCTTTCCCATATTACGCACAGAGTCTACTCCATCTGTTACTTTCTCACGAACATCGTATTGATCGCCTTTGGTAACCACAAGATCTCCTGCATCATTGCTTCGGACATCTAAGCAGCTACGAGCAATGCGCAATATCAATATTCACCAGATCGCACGTCTATGCACTTGTACATACGCCACAATTCGTTTGGATAGCACTGTACGCCGAGCCACAACTTGATTGATTGGAGTATCATGATTCGGAGTACAAGATAATCGCTCGATAAAACCTTTGATGATTGCGATACCAATCGCTCCGCTTTTCTCGGGATGAAATTGAGTAGCCATCACATTTCCCTTCTGAATTGAGCTCACAAATTCCGTGTCCCCATAATTAGTTGTCGTGAGTACCCAAGAAGCATTCTTTTCGCTTTTTAAAACATGGTACGAATGTACAAAGTACACTTCAGCTTTGGTAGCTGGAACGGACAGGCACGAGAAAAGCGCAGAATGCTTCCATTGATTGAGTCCATTCCACCCGATATGCGGTACAGCTAATTGATCATCTCTAAATTTACCCACAGTTCCTTTAATGAGGCCAAGACCCTTTGAAAACACAGCATTAGAAAAATCTCAACTTTTATTAACACAGTCAGAGGTAACGGTCTTACTTTATGCTCATCGCATTCCTCGCTTGCTTCAAATAGAGTCTGCATGCCAAGACAGATTCCCAAGTATGGACGATTGGCTTGGATGTAATCTCGCAAGGCTGTCAAGTAATTCGATCGGATCAAAAAGTCCATTGCTTGTTTGAATGTACCAACTCCTGGAAATACAAGTATCGATGCATTGTGTATATCCTCAACGGACTCGACATCTCTTGTTTCATATCCTGCCACTTTAATTGCGTTTTTAATGCTTCGAACATTTCCAGCACCATAATCTAAAATCGTGACGTGAGCCATTATCGCTAATAAACTCGGATTGATTGGATGAAACAGTTTGACCACAAAATTCTATTTTATGTTTATGGAGGAGCGTTGAGCTATCGTGAGAACTCGTGGCTTCAAACTTTAGAATGGGTACATCTATCCGCTCAGTAGTACACGCCAATATTGAAGAATGCTCATTTTGCTGAGATTTGTTTTTCCGCGAAATATTGCTGAATAAAGCTTACTTTGTCGATCCCGATATTATACGCCGGATGCACGGGAGGAAGGAGATTTGACGTGGAGCCATATACAACTGGCTCAGAGTCGCATTCTTGCAGAATGTTTCCATGTTGGGCAATCGATAAACCACTGAGACAATAACATGTGTGATAATGGTCTCGAGACTTTCCAGGCTTATCGCGCATTCCTCCTTCTAACTGCTGCCCGCAAAGGAGTATATATTTTTGCAACTGCAATTGATGACATTGAAAATGATCCAGACCGTACATTTCTTTGAGTCGAGGAGCCAGCAGTGCTGGAATAGCACCTTGCCAAAAGCTGTAGCACCCGTCCACCAGTTTATTAGTACGACCCTGATATCCCCCTTCAAATCTCATTTGGCGATTAACAACCCAGTGTAAAAGGCCTTTTAGGTTCTTCACTCTGTCTAGGGCGTTGACGATCCACAGTGTGGCGATTGAGCAGTAGGCATACCCACCATGTGCTTCACTGTCAGGTTCTCCTCCAAAACCTCCTTCATAAGTCTGACAAGATATCACATATTCGACAACATTCTTCTTCAGATCATCAGAGAGTATTCCGTACAAACTCGCGATACTGATCACACAATAGGTCACCCTTACATCTACTTCGCTAAAAAATCCACGTCAGCATTCAATACCCAATTCTCTGTACATCCTACCCGCCTTCATGCGCCGAAAATGCACCAGATGAGTGCTTTCTTGTCATGAAAAAATCATACAACTTGCTTCTATTCACAGTATCGAGTGCCTCTGATGTCCCAATAATAGCAAGCGATAAGCAAGCAGCATATGTTGTAGCAGTATGCCCAATCTACAAGAGACTTTTCCAATACAAACCCACACACAATATTCACACACGCAGAAGAACCTGCATCGGACCACCACCAAAGCCTCCATCGGAATGCCAGAAATGCTGAAATGTTCCTAGATAACTCCCTTTTGAGCGTCGCTATTCCAAGAAAGAATGGTACGCACGTATAACTCGGTCGTAAATGTCTGTTGGAGGCATTTCCAGTAGCTGTAATCCATGCAGCATCCAGTAGGATAACCACGGACGACTAAGGCAAGATCTGAGATGCTTCCATTATATCGCGTATGTCCCGCTTACCTTGCATCTAACGTGACGAATCCACCAGATAGATGGGAAAGGCCACGCTTCAAAAACTCGGCATGTTGATCTCGAAGTAATTTTGCCTTTAACTCTTCATCTATGAATCCTTTCGTTTGGAGTTCGATTTGTTGATCGATTGGTAGCGTTTCAAAGGGATAAAAAAACAAAAGACAGCTTTGCTCGCATTCTTTTTGATCCATTGAAGTTTTAGTGACGTGATTCTCATCATCAAATTGATATGTTTCGAGTTGATCGGATGATACTTCTGGCGCAATGCATTGCTTCGGATTGCTCATAGCTCAGCCAGATTTAGTGTGCGCCAACATCATCAGGAAGAAATGACACGGATAATAGTCCGAATTTTATACTTTGCGGCGTTTGTGCATGCGACGTAAGAGAATATACTGCGCTCATGCATGAAGACACCAATGTCCTGACATATCGACTCATGCATGCACGAAGAACGGACTATGGGAGGATGTATCGAATTGTGGGAGTACCTTATTCGAAGCATATCAGTTGACTAGTGTGCTTGCGATTTGCAGCTATAAAAGCCTTACAAGCAACAGAATGCGAATGAGTTTGGACTTGTCGACACTAATACATCCTCGAAAAGATTGTGATATTCAAGCTGGTTACATCTATAAATTGCCTGCACATCATATTTACGATCGGGTATTGCACTTCACGACTTGTATCGATCTAGCATGCTCAATCTCATTATCACTTCAATTTGTCATGTATCTGTCGAATCTTTATTTTATGGTCTACTTTGCTTCACCGATGATTGTTGCCTCTTTTTATCTTTTAGATATCGAGAGTAAATAAAAAGCACCAAGTCGATCAGATGTTGTTTTTCTTTGCATGTGTATATCGTTGTAACCGAGATACCTGATTATTGTTCTCAATTCCACTACGCTCATTAGTGGAAGGGTGAGTCCACTACCAGCGCATGAATCTTGAGAGCGATACACCAGCACCCATACTACGTCCCCATAATACGATACGACCGGCTTCATTTGTATGATTAATATAGTGGACAGCAGCAGCGATATCTAGCTTTTCATGACACCCAAGAGAAACATATTTTTCCTACTACCCGTTGAGGTTTCTCCATCGCAAAAGTTGCTTACACAGTTCTACCTCAATGTGTCCTAATCTGCAAAATCTAAGGAGAAAACCGAAAATCCAGCTGGAACAATTACCAATTACCATGAAGTACAAGGATGCATAATGGTCGTGTGCTATTGGCTTTCTTTTGATTTGAATTGGTATTCTCGGTGTAAAGCGAGCTGCCATATCTTCTACTATCGAAATTTGGGTTCCACCAGCTGCACTCTGAATTTGATCCTCCCTTTTTCTTGAGCTACAAGTCCAGGCGATTCGTAAGTATTCCAAGATCCTGAATTGCGTATTCTGCTCGTATCAGACGGATGACAACTTGCACAAGTACCTCGTACTCATCCTTCAACATTGCCCAAATTCCACTCTTGGGTCCTGTTGTGCCATTTTATAGCAGTACCTGATATCAGTGTACGACTCCCATCAAACGAATTGACAAGCATACCTGACTTATCGAATATCATGATTTCCAGTGAAGCGTGACAGCCTCAAGAATTTCAAATCGCTTTTCTGCCATCGATAGACAGCTGGATTGTTCTTCTGTCACACACTGTTATATATTTCTTATCGAATCATCAGATGCTTCGTGCCAGAGAAACGTATGATTGGGTATGTATGAAAACTTTGGTTAGGAATAGGAAGGGTATAGGCCGTGTGAGTAAGAAATGGCAGATGTTCACTGTGCCAGCGAGAGAGATCAGCATTGCGAGCTGTTGTCGGTGATACATCGTACCTTGAACATAAAGCTGCAAGGAAGCCTAATGTGAAGCTGTACGAAAGATTAACTCGTATGCGTTCCGCGAAGTGCAAGTATCGCACACAAACGATGATGCAGGGTACTCCTTGAATATGGGCCGAGTGCAGACATAGGTCAGACATGAGAATTAGACAAATCCAACTCTCAATTATGGCTATCCACACGACTGGAAAGACAATTTTGGCTCGGGTTGGAATTCCTCAAATCGGTGGGGTGGGCTGTTTGTTTTATAAGCCTGTCGGTGACTTTCGTGACGCGAAGACGAGAAAGGAGAACATTCCGACCATTTCTTGGAATTCGAAGTCATACGAGTCAGTATAAAATCGCGAGGAGAACTTGGTATTTCTGATTTTGGCTCCTCGTTGGAGCAGGAACACACCTAAAGTTTCCTCTCTTCTACGATCTCTTTTGGGTGAGTTGCTATTTTGGAGTGCTTCTAAACTCGATTGCACTGATAGAGGAGAGAGATTTGCCGGTAAGCGATTGGACTTTGGATTGAGTCGGGGGATTTCGTTCCTCTTTTGAATGAGAAGCGACATATCGTCTCCTTTATTTGTACGTTGCCTTCTGATCTTGTGTATGATCGAGGAGAATACTGCGACTCGGACACTGACTTTCGCCCCATTTGAAGTGCTTGTTGCGATTGGATCGGTCGCTCCTCTTTCCCCCGAAGTTACAGAGTCATTTTAACGTATTGGTTCCTTGATCCACCGCGACGCATCGGTTCTTGTATGTGCACTGCTTAGATGACACTTGCAAAAAATCTTTATCAATGCGTGGGTCAGGTTCATATGGATCCGTGTTCACACTTTCATTTCTTACTCTATGCAAATGTGCTCCAAATCAACCATTGATTTCGCGCTATCTGTCGCCAAGTAGAGCTGAGTCGAAGAAGGTGCGAAAAGGGAAGCTTGCAGTCATCTTCTTCGCACTCATGCCACTGTTGACGAAATTAAAAAAAAATTCACCTCTTTTTTGTTCCACGTTAACCATTCTTTCGGAAGGCATTTTTGAAGGAGTTGGAACCTCCAACGTCCGGGTGGCGATGATCCGGGTGGCGATGATTTGCTTCAACCTCCTTTCGAATGAGACTATCAAGCACTATGGACATTTCTTGTAAAGTTAGAGGAAATTTGCCATCTGCTTTAGGCATCTTCTTCTCATGCGGATATCATACTTTTGCAAAAATTGGTGTAAATAGCTTCGAGCACACGCCTTAATATTTGATCAGGTGAGTTCCAAGGGTCTATAGACGTACTATTTTCTGAGGCGGGCATACTGTCCGATCCAAGTAAGGTGTTCCTAATGTTAGACACTAATGGGGTGACCGTAGAGAAGAGCGACTGTTTCCACCCACTTTGTTTCAGTCAGCACGTGTGCACACTCATGTTGTATCGTACCAGCTAGTTACAGATCACCATGCTATTCACCCGTTCGCCTGCGTACGCTCAACACGAAATGGTGGCTACATCACAACCGCTTGCTAGTGGCATATGACTATCGATCCTCAAGCGAGGAGGGGACGCTGTGGATGCCGCCATTGCTGTCGCAACGGCTCTGGGGGTGCTCGAACCGTGTTTTATTAGGATTAATGGAGAGTGTTTTTTACTAACTTATGACGCAATTACAAGTAAGGTATCCGGACTGAACGGAAGTGGAAGGAGTGCTTCGGGTATTACTTTGAAAATTGTGCAAGCAGATCTGAAGCAAAATGACGAACAGGTCCCATTTCGCATACCAATTGAGCATGGTCATAGTGTCACCATTCCAGGAACCGTTGCTGGCTGGATTGATGCCGTAGAACGCTGGGGTACTTTGCCTTTGGAAGAAATTCTCTCTCCATCGATTAAACTTGCTCGAGAAGAATTCCCAGTGGGGCCAGTTACCTCGGAATTGTGGATGAGTTGCGAGTCAACCTTGGCTGATCGGGCAAATGGATCGGATCTTCTCTGTGATGGCAAAACACCCGCTCCCGGATCTATATGCTACAATGAGTATCTAGCACAAGTGCTGCAGGAGATTATGGATAACGGGAAAGCGGACTTCTACAATAGCTGGGTGGCTGAAGCCACTACCCATATCTATCAGGGAAGATCTGAGCATGGAAGATTTATCCTCTTGCAAATCGGATTTTGTGAATCCGATCAAAACAATATTTGCAGACTTGGACGTTTGCGAAATACCTCCAAGGGATCACTGCCTTACTGGCGCTAAACATATTGCAGCGATTTCGGCAAGACAACCAGTGGGAAGTAAAGCACAACAGCGCAGAATATCTTCATGTACTCATTGAAGCACTCCGTTTAGCAAAGACTGCACGAGTGACCACGCATCCATTAAAATGGAATCCGCCATTATCGATCCGAAAAGAGGTAGTCGAGAGCACTTCTGTGACCCCGTAAGCTTCCAAGTTGTTGACGTCTGGGAGAATGCTATATCCATGGTAAATAGTGTTTACGAGGCATTTGGATCAAAAATGATTCCAAAAGATTGTGGCTTCGTACTCCAAAGTCGCGGCAGTAACTTCGTCTTACTTCTCAGAAAGCACCCACATCCTAATATGTTGGGCCCTAAAAAACGACCGTACCACACGATCATTCCAGCCAATTCAGTGTCACCTGCCTCCAATGCCTTACACGGGTCGTGGTCATGAATGGGGGCTTTATGCAGCCGCAAGGTCATGAGCAGCTTCTGTGCAATCTATTCTGATTGATAATGGATCCACAGGAAGCGATTGATGCTCCAAGGCTGTGCATCCACGGATTCGATCAATTGCGTCATGTCGATGATACAAGTCTACAAATATCACTAGAGCACGGCATCGATGCGCCATGGGATTTTGACTGTATCGTTTATCTGCCAATCATTCGATACACAAGATCATAATGAGACTTGATGTAATTTGCTTTTCCAAAGATCGAGTCTTTCAGCTGTCAGAGTATCTTCGAACATTTCATAAACACGTATTTTACAGAGGGAAGGCTATAAATGAATGGCATCCATCACATCGAAGCGAAGGTAACGCGAAGAGAGATGAAGTACGAATTCTTATGTCTGTAATCTGCAAGTGCTCCACTCCGGAAATGAAAAGAAAATATGAAAGACTTGCGATGAACTACGCGACAGTCAATTTCATGTTCGAAGACGAAAGCGAGCAAAGATCATTTTCATCACATCTTTTGGATATATTTGATCAGAAAAACGCAACTGACGGAGGCTTGGGCTCCTTTGTATGGTTTAACGTCGACGATGCGTTCTTTTTCGATCGTATCGATGTCGATCATTTCTTGCCATATTTTTTTTGTTCTCAGAAGACTAGTAAATGGCATTTTGCATTTCATATAAAGTTGTCACCCAATGTTTGGAGATCTCACATGACAAATGAACACATGCTTCCGTTGCCTCACTTTGAGCCTTTTACTGCCCGGATAAGTAATGATGGCATGTCAAATGCGCAGAATGTACTCCTCACTTTCAATCCAGCCCAGGGACGAGTGGACTGGAATTATCCGTGGGATCTGAGTGGTAGTGTGTACACAAGTTCATCTGTGGACTTTATAGTGCAAGGAATTCTAGAGAAACATGGCAGAAATGGAATCAATCATCCCAACGTATTAGAGCTTCATGGTAATCAATACTTGAAAGACTCGGGTAAAATTGAAACTGTACAATGCGGTTGTCTATCTCGAGCGGCCATGCACTTGCTAGCTGTGAATCAAGTTCAAGATGTTTTCAAAAATCCTCTTTACACAATGCAGCTGATCACTAAAGAAGGAACGAGTTGCACTCCTTCTACATCAAAGGATTTGGAGCAATATTATGAGGCGGGATATATTTTCAATGAGCTGTACTACAAAACGGACCGTTTTCCGAGCGTGCACATTGGCCAATTGAGCCTTATCGCTGATGGACCAGATCCGTGTCCAACCAAAGCTCAACCTTTGGTATCCATCGTCATCCCCGCATACAATGCCGAGCATTATGTGGAGGAAGCAATGCGTAGTATAATGAATCAAACCTACAGAAATCTGGAAATATTTGTCATTGACGATGCCAGCACCGACTCCACACGGCACATTATTGAGAATCTGATGACTGAGGATAACCGCATACACTACTATAGAAACTCGAGAAATTTGGGGGTTGCGGCAGCTTTAAACATTGGCTTCATGAAAGCTAAAGGTGCTTATATTGCTCGAATGGATGCCGATGATATATCGATGTCAGAACGTATTGCAAGGCAGGTACTGTTCTTAGAAAAGAATCTGTATATCGACATTTTGGGTACGTCCATAATGACATTTGGTCAAAGCAATATGTCTTCAACCGATGGTCAATCACATCACTCAGCCGATAACACTCTGGGTCGAATCATCATTCATTCATTGTCCCCAATCATTACGCAATGGCAAATGCTCTTTGGATGTCACTTTGCTCACCCAACTGCCTTAATCAGGCGCAGCGTCGTCGATCGAATAATCAGCAAAACAGGACAAAAAGTGATATATAATGAGTCCTGGTCTTGCTGCGAAGACTACGATTTGTGGCTTCGTTGTTTGTATGATCATCAATTCGTCATGGCCAGTCTAGGTGACGTGTTATTACTGCATAGAAAACACGCCCGCAATATCTCAAAAATACAACGTGCGCGGCAAAAAGATGAAGCTGACGATATTATTGGCAAATACTTGCCAAGATGGATCGGAGTACATGTGAGAAGAGAAATCATTCAAATGTTACGAGCATCCACTACTGGGAATGAGCAAAACGATTCAGAAATCATCCAAACCTCCGTCGGCTTTGATGAAGCTATTCGGATAATTCACAAATTAGGCGACTATTTCCTCAGCATATGCGATGCACAGTTCCGTACTATTCCATCAGAAGAGCTCCAATCGGCATTGTCTTATATTTGTCAGGATGTCGTCGCTAGGGAAGGAATGCTTGCCTTGCAGGCTTTTACCACTGGTGATTTTACCGGTGCAGCAAGAATGTGGATATCGTACTGCAAGAGAAATGAAAGAGAGGGTAGAACAGCGTTCTGTAAACTACTCGACAACACCAAGAAAGCACGGCAAAAGGACGAAGGAGTGCACTTGTCCAGCTACATTTACAAATCGACTGACTTATAGATTCGCATAAAGGTTCGTCAAGGCAATCTGGTGGTTGTACGCTTTAATCAGTAATCTCATTGAATAGTGTCGTTTTACAGTTGCGTCACTCAATTCGGTTGCGTCCTATCTGCTGTTTTAGATGAACATGATTCGAGGTTGTAATATATTCCGAGTCAAAGTCTGTTGCTTTCCTATTCAATAAAAATGACTTGTTACTTGGTCTACAGCGCAATTATTTCACCACAGCCTTGTAAATGGGAAGGTGCGCACATGTCACTAAATGTAATCTTTTGCATGCAAATTCATGTTGTCATTACCCACTAGTAGTTCAATATATTCCATCCGCTTCCACTCGACAACATCATGCAATGGAGAACGACGAAGTGATGCAAGGGATGGATCACCTTACTACCTGAGTAACATGCTAAGGATGTCTTCTCATTCAATTGTGGCGGCATAGTAGATAGCTGCACATCCATCACAATCCTGAAAATTGATATCGGCTAACCCACAATCTAACATAGCTTGGGCAAAACTCAGATGGCCTTCTAGAAAGCGAAGTGGAATGGGTGTCTCAATCTCATCTTGTCCATGTGATTGCGAGAGCTCAGTGCTATTTCATTACGGAGTATCGAATCCATCATAATGAATGAGCCAGCTCCAGCGACTTATCATGCCAAATGCTTACACCCATTGCATTAAGAGCAATCTTGTTTACTCCTACATTGATCAAGCACTTCGCGACTTTCGTATGTTGCTTGGCGACCGCAACGTGAACTGAGGTGCGACATCTTCGGCTGAGAGAAATTACATCATCTTCGAGGCTAATGAGCAATTCACTGTACCGATATGGCCTCACGAGAAGCAATATGCAGTGCAGAAGCCCCGTTTCAACTCTTCTCGTTGACATTCGCTACTCCATCCTCTATCAAATGTCTCACAGCTCAACATGATTCCCGTTCGAATCAATGGAGTCCACACCCGCATTTTATGACAATCCACGAGAAGTCCAAAAAAAATCATATGCGGCAAGCTTCCACGTGGTCACTTGTGGCTGATTCATACAGCTTTCTCCCCCATATGTATTGGATACAAATCACCCACCGAATTTTGCAACAGTAAACGAATTCTTTCGCGATTTCCATTCAGCTCGTTGCCACAACATTTCGATCGATTTGTTGTGCTTTTCGGCGTTTTCACGGGGCTCAGAAGCTGTTCAAGGTACTTGTTCTCATTTGGTCTGACCAATTTAAACAGTAATGGGATTAACCAGTCATCTTCCTGATGACCGCCGGCGACCCAAATTGTGCGCTACGGTAGCAATTTTATTGATTTGCATTGCTCCCACATGTCATACGCGTGATAGACCTTGTGCAACTCGCTCCCTGCGATAAGAAGCCTGATAGGAATGTACTACTGAAAACTGCAGCAGTTGTTAATGAGGCATTCGTCGATTGTGGCTATCTAGTCGTGATAAATCATGGCATTCCTGAAGAATTAGACGCTACGCTACATTGAATTACAAAGCAGGTTTTTCTCCAAACAGGTGCTGATTTCCGAGCCATTTTTTGCCGCATGTTCCAGCGCTGTGAACAAGGAAGCAATAATGCTCAATTAGCGCAAGCATTTTTCATCTGCATCGATCAACACGAACGGTCCTACCATCAATGCGTGCGTGTTCTCTTTTCTTATTGGGATGTTTTATAAGAAAACTAATAAAAAACGCTAACAGCGACCGTACGACCATAAAACAGGGGCGGGCAATGGACTTTTTCCATACCGAGGTAGAAACGCCGTTGCAGAAAAGTATCGCTATCCAATCCTCTCCGCATGAGAATTCCACCCATCGGTAATCGCACAGTATCAAATCTGCACGCGCATTCTTCTGAGAATATTAAATACGGAAAGCATGAGTCTACTTCAGATCAACTTCCAGAGGGCACTAAGCTTTCAGTTTCTTCGGATCAACAAACTTATGAAGTATGCGGACAGCAGAGCAGATAACTGAAAAGAGAAACCAATGAGAACAATAACTGAAATTTATTAAAAAAAAAACCTGAGAGCAATGGTGGAGTTGACCTTGACGTGTCTTATTGTTGGTCATGGAGCGACATTTTCTTGCAAAATCGATGGTGGTAGGCAGGTTCATTTTCTGAAAAAAGAAATTGTGAAGAAGTAGAAATCGATTTTTTGCGATGCAGATGAACTGACGCTCTATTTGGCGAAGAAAAACGGCGAATTTCTCAGGTTAGATGACGCTGTTCGCCCTCAGCTATCCAAGGAAGATTGCCCGCAGGAAATCAAAGACTCTTATATGAATGCGAAATCGTTCATGAATTCGCCTCTGCAGTTGTATCGCTTCTTTGATCAAAACATTCAAGTTGAAAAAATCCATGTGCTGGTTCAGTTGCCAGCAAATGTTTTGAGAAGTCAAAAAGTGGGTGAAAATATCACAGCTCTTTATGCGGAGAAATTGCGAGATGTGGACATGAGTGCTCTTGATACCTTTAGAAAGGTGGAAGCGTTTATCTCCTCCCCCCTCCCTATGAAGTACTCGACCAGTGATGATACACTGATTAACGTGCGGCCAGAATTTTTCGAGCATTCTGAAGACAGATTTATCAAACCAGATGTGTTTCGTGATGCTTTGAGTCATAGTTTTACGTTTTCTGACGCTGAGAGCGCAAACATTTTTTGGTGGGATATGCTGATCCGAAATCCGATCAAAGAAACGGCAACTCTGCTAGGCATGTCCATTAAAGTTGGTAGAGATCAAAACAATAAATCCACTACGAGACATTTAAAACGGCCAGACTTTCTGCTGTGGCTGACCGAAGTTCTATTAATGAAAGGAGAAGAGAAAGGATCACAACGGGAATTTGTCACAGCGAAGATAGAACTGATTTCCAAAATGAAACATGCACTTGTCCCTGTTTGGAGATATGCCGTTTTTATTTACATATGCCGCGGCCAATTCATTGGTGCAATGTTTTGCCATAGATCGTTCGTTGAATGTCTATGCAATATCAGAACAGCTCGATTTGACATTCTTACAGTATCGCATTCGATGTGTTATATCATCGATCAACATTTGTCGGATTCTCTACCAGTACCGATGTCTGTTACCATGCGGATATTTGCCATTGTACGAGACAATGCCAAGAAATAACGGAAGTGTTACACTTTACCCACAGCACTTGTTGAAAAGACTCAACGAAGACCCTTACGATTTTGAATCAGTAATGGCTATTTATGACGCAATAGGGCGGAACCCAATTCAATGTACCGTTCGTTGCGACTATGACAGATACGCGCGAACGTTTGAATTGCAGCCGGTGGGTTTTACAAAGCTACCTGTCAATGATTTGGAGCTGATCTTTGCGTTAATTTGTGTCGCTCGTGCTCTTGTTGGCTTGCATGCACTGGGATATGTTCATAGAGATATCCGCTGGCCAAATATTTTGTGTTTGGGAGGCGATTCCTACATGCTGATTGATTTCGAAAACGCAGGTCGCAATGGTGATCGGATGCCGGATGAATTGTTAGGCTCGCGAGTACTCGACCCCTTGGTGAAGTCTGATGATTACGGGCATGTATATCGGTCTTGTCATGATATGTATCAGTTTGGTCGACTGATTGCTGAGACCAGCCATCCATCGCTAGCGCAATTACGGATAGTCATATCGTTGGAGAAAGATTTACAGCGGAAGGAGCGCTGAATTTTCTTACAAACTTGCAGAAGAGAATGCAAGATGATTTTTTAAATGCAATGGAGCAATGAGTTCGATTGAATCGTAAATCACGGATGAGCCTTCTGTAATATTTTGGTTCAAAGTCCGGAAAAGTGCAGGAAACAGATCAGGTCGTTTATCGAGTCATTTGAACTTGCGTCCTTTATTTTTGCGTCGCATAATCTATGATCATTGTCTTCTATGACTTTAAACTTTTTCTTAGCACCCTTGTGCTTGTTTCTCTGATATTGGAGTGTACTAGCTCATTCCGGTGTTTGAATGCATGGAAGCTGCTCTTGTGGTGATCGTCACAGAATCCCTGTCGTAAATAATGGCATAGTGCGACGCTTCCGGTCACTGAACAGCTGTATGGGCTTCCATTGCTCAAAGAGTCTGACCCAAACAAAGTTCATTGCTCCATTGCTTCATTTACTTCAACTAAAGGGCTTCCAGAAAGCTTTTCCCTCGTCGCGCTTTCACTCTGAGATCGATTCAAGAAGACCACCACTCTACCAAATACCGAAGCATTCCAGCTGCATGAAGGACTTGTAAGCAGACCAGAGAACGTTGACGTCAGAATGCAGACGCACATTTCAGCAAAAGATGAGGACAGGTGTCCGTTGTATCCAGACAACTCAATATTAAAGGACCATTTCATAGATTCTTCACAACCGCGACGTCGTCACTGCTTCCAAGACTAAAAGACGCAACACTATCAGATGTTCTTCGTCTTTTGTAGCAGCACGATCGAAGGTCGCACGCAGAAACGATCGCAAAATTTTAGAATGGTACATTTTGATGGATTGATATGTAATAGGGTATGAGGACCGTAATGCCGAATCATTTGACCATAAGCTTGTAATTTCACGACCGCTTTCAGTACTTTTTTTGCACGCCTTAAAACGATGCACTGATTTGTGATGTTACAACCATGGCAGGAAAAGGCGATTTCTACAGGAATAAAAAAAAACATCCCGGTAGCTTTCGAGAATGTATTTCATCGTCAGGTGCTCTTTGTATATGAACCGATAAGTTTTGCTATGGAAGCATATTGGCTGTATATTTCGCTTCATGATTTTCGCGTTGGTGCTTTAGTAGTTGACAGTACCGACAATTTAAAAGAAACACCGCTATCGGTCCACCAATAATCATGTTTGCCTTATTCTTTTCCATCTTTCCTTACGCCAGCTATTTTATGGGCAATCGTAACAAAAATCTGCAGTCATCCTTTCATTGATGGAATGTATTTACAGTGACGATTTACGACGCAAACGGAATCCCGATGCAAACTTTGATTTCTTATATTCTGTCTATCATCAAACCACAATGCGTGAAGGAATGCTGCGCACCAACGCACAACACCGCTGAAGAAGGAATTTAGGCCATTAGTTGGTGGTCGGAATTTTACACCAAGGGCGGTCAAAAGCCAAACCACAATTGAGCTAATCATTTGTAAGAGACTAGCCTGATAATTCATTGAACATGGGTCAGCCTCTATTCACAGAATACGTTAGATAAACTCTGCTTCAATGTCTTCTAAAAGTATTATATATCGGTGAATTGCGGTAAGTGAGCTTGATGTCTCACCCTGCGTCTCGAAAATGTGTCTGCAATCACCGATCAGTTACTAAAACATGTCACTTTCGTGATGCAGATTTAAACAGGCCCATGGTGCTGGCGTAAGGTAGGGGTGTTCAAAATGGAATCCTCTCGCGGCTTCCGACACCAGGACGAAGAAAAATGACTTTTAGCGCTTTCCTCCACCAGGCAATGCACTGACCAACCAATCGGGCATATACATGTGATTCCTCTGCTCTGCTGTTTAACTGTCGAATAAGAACCTCAGAACGGATACCATGACGTACGACTCGTCGATATAACTGTACTACTGCTGGCTGTGGATGCACTTGCTGTAAACTTCTATACTAATTCCTTATATTGAGTTTTCACTTTCAACTACCCCGGAGAGATATTCTTCTTGGATTTGTCGCATGAAAGACCAAGAACAATCCTATTGTGTGGCCCCCCGCGGCTCTCCTTCTTAATTCCCTGAAGTGTAAAATGATTCAAGCTTTCGTTTGTGTCCGAACGTGATGCACAGCAATGGATTTGATTCGATGATACATGGAAGCCCGGTTCAGAATAAGGCACATTATTTACAACATCATCCAGGGTACGATACAATCTGTCTTGAGCTTTCTCGGTTGCATTAACATCTTTTAAGAGTCCTTCAAGGTCTCAACCAGATTGTGGTTTTCGGCTTTTTCTTCTTTCGCCGAACGCTCTTGTTCATCCGTTTCTTTCAGTTGTGTACGGAGCTTTTCTATCAGCTTACTAGCTTCTTTTGTACTCTTCGGTCCATGGTCTCATTCGGTGCATACTCACAAAACGTTTTTGTAGACAAAACATGTCCCCACAATGAAATCGGGGAAACACTTTGATGACTAGCATGAAAATTCCGTCTCGATGTAGTACGTTCCAAGCGAGGGCGCATTAAAGCTGCTGTTTTATCATAAAAGTCAATGTTACTATCACCAGTCCGATGACCAGCACCTTCTGGTGCCTCAGGGAAGTCATGTGGAATATTACCGGCGGTTTTCTTGCTATCTGATAGTGAAAACACCCTCCGTCTCGATGCTTTCTTCGGTGGTACAAAACGTTTCCGTTCTCATGTGAAACATTTTGCTGCGTTGCATCATACGAAAGCATGCCTGCGATCTTCATGTTTTCTGATCTAAAGCTTAATGATTGATTCTTAGTAACTAATTGCTGATTTTTCACGATCGCGTCTATAACATGTTCTGCACCTGCTGTAGTTTGTTCTCCTCCTCATCCACTAGTCGCTTCGAAATTCCGCATCTATCAAATCGAGCGTCATCTGTCCATGATCAGTTTTATACACTTGCTCTCTGAGCAGAGTTCGCAGTTTTCACAACATTTTTACTTTTCTCTTGTTTCGTCGCATTTCAAAGTCAAAATTTGGCAAAATCAATTTTCGCCCTTCATTCACACAATAGGCAGGGAGCAAGTCGCTGGCTCAAGTGTCTTTGGGTTCCGCTCATCCCGTTTGTGGCATAAGAATATCTCCTAAATGAAGATTTTGCATCTAAAAACCTGCCTGTCCTTCACTGTTTCTCAGTCGGACGCTTTGATGCAAGTTTGTGGCAGGTGATGACTGGTCGTATCTCTTGGAATTCAGTCGATTGTCTAGAAGGTGTTTGCCATCCTTCGTATCGGTCTGTTATCTGCTTCTACTTCCACTGCTTTAGATGTTTAGAGTACAGCGCGTTTAATATTACACGCCCTACATCGGACGGAAGCAAACACATTCCATCATCTTCTCTGTAAGCTTCTAATATACTGAATCGTAGTGCTCCCATGCCCTCACTACAAAACGAAGCCGATTACAACTGCTGGAAGGAACCTTCTCTCAACACGCCGTCGACTTTCAATGTGGTGATTTCTGTGACCGGCACGCCACTAAACCGACCATACGCCGCATCCAGAAGGTATGCTGCTCGCTCACAGAGGACTGCGTCACCTGTTGGGAGTCCTTTTCACAACGAGATGTTAAGTTTCTCAGACAAAAGACTTCAAGTGCACGTGTACAGAAAATTTTATGGTGCCATATAGTCTTCATCTCGAGGTTTGATGACTGCAAGCCATTTCTTTGCTTTTTCCAGAGCCTCATCATACACAAAATACAATCCACCACACCCTTCCATTGTCATTTCCATCCCAATTTGCTCGATATTTGCTTTTAGAAACACTAAGCTCATTTCAGATCTATAGATATCTCAGTTTCTGGAGCTTTGGGAACACTTTTCCCCTTAAGTATCCAATTTGAATGCATAAATGAGAATTGACGAAATCTTATGCACTTCTTTGATATCACTCCGTTTCGTAGCGGATGCACGCCAGTTTATCGATGCTCGTTGAAAGAAGTACTGGGTTTTAAAAACCTCAGATTGAAAGTCGAGCGATTCATTATAAATCAATTTCGCAGCAGCGAAAGGGAACGTGGTGCAATAGGTTGTCCAGCAGTAGAAGTAACAGCGAGTGTTGTGGGAGAGCACTCGGGTCGATTTTGAGCTGATAAGTTCATTCACCTTGGAAAACTCGCCATTGTAATTGATCGAGTTCGGATCTTCTGCAGGAATTTCAAGCAGAGGATTGCTTTTGAGTACGTCAGGTTGATTGCAGAATACCCTCGTAAGCATTCGGCTTCTTTGCCAATTTGTTTGAATCGTATTGTATAATTATGACGCGACTCCTTAAGGTGTACAAATATCAGTAGTATACTTAAATATTGGTTCAGTCAAGGTTGCGTGGAAGAGTTGCGTTATGGATACCACAACTTCTGCTTAGGTGAGTCCAGGTTCAGTGCTGTATATATATGTGTATAGAAGAGGAACTTGGCATACCTGTCTGCCATCGCTAAAAACTCGATGGAAGCTTCAGATGTAGAATCTAAACCTCATGGAAGGAGAGGGTTATTCCATGTCTTAGTGTAAACAGGCATGGATCATATAGAAACGCTATTGTTCATGATAGTTTCTACCTCTGGCGTCTTCTTGAGACACAAAATTTCAAATTATCAAGTAGACGAATTGATACGGCTTTGTGTGTCACATTTCCTTTCTGATCCATTTCAGAGGTGGTGAACAGAAATTTCTGTAAAACGGCACTCAAGATGGCAGAAGGTCTCTCTGAAGTTCTTCATTACTAGTGCAGGTTTTTGTCTACCAATTGGCAGGCAGTGTCGTATCCACGTTAATTCCCTATGATGTACCCCGTGCGTGTTGTATATGTTGTATAGACTCAATCCACATGCACACATGCAGCTTTATTGATTCAAACCAGGCATTTCCATCGACCATAGATACGAGCTGAATCGATGCATGGTTTGATGACAGTGCTGCTGCTTTGTACTTGCTTTCGGTGTCGTCATCCAGTAAAAGGGTGCTAAATATTTCATGAAAAAGCTAATGCGCTGTTTCGCAGAGCTTGCCTCTTGCTTACAGTTGCTGACCAATTACATCTGTTTAGAGCCTTTGCCCGCCGTCTCAGCGTCAATTTTGGGAAACTCACATTAGGCTCATCTTCGAAGGCTTGTACTGAGGTGATCGATGTATATGGCGGATGGATTGACTTGGTGCTCAAGTCATCGACTCAAGTCCAAGAACCAATACAAAGATGCCATCCAGCAGATGCACGCAGAAAAGACTGATTAGTTTCAAAGAAAAATGCACCGGAGCTATACTATAGAGCCACAGGACCGCTCATAGCGAATAAACGCTTTTGTAACAACAGCATATCATCAATATTGAAAATGAGCTGAATCGCTGAATGAGGAGCAATTGTCGTGATGAGACCCAATTCAGATGTAAATTGCAAGTAAATTAGTGTAAACGTGTTTCAGCAGATTTTCTCTAATGTGTACGATATCAATTACAGTTGGTCCGCGTTGAAGAGCTCGTTTCGTATTTCTGGAGTGATTTGGTGGTGAGCATGCTTTGGCAAAAACATTCTTAATTTTTCTTTCTCGTCTTTTCTAATTCCATTTTTGCCGAATGTATAACAGGTACAGAGACCTCTGTCATAACACTTCCAATAATCGTTACTTCGCAGAGAGTACAGTCTGGACTCTCACATAAAAGTAAGATTACGCCCTTGAAAAAAGCCTGAGGCTTGTACAGTGCTTTCTTCAGCGCCATATATAGATGCAAATTGAGCCGTTTGTTGTCTCGTATATCTTGACGCACATGTTCCAATAAAAATATGTTATAGAATCGCTCGGCCATTTCTGGGCTTAAATTGGATGGGAAGATTCGTGAGATTGCATACATAGAATGAGGTGACCATTTACTGGGTTTTGTTAGCCACAAAATATCATCCCAATAACTCAGACTCGGAATCACTTGGAAAGCTTTCAGCAATTTCCCTGACGTGTATCGATGCAAGATTTTCCCCACGCCTGTGTACATTGAACAATTTTTGAATCAAACTGTAGTTACAATTTGTTACTTGCAATCTTTCCTTCACCAGCTTCCTTCTGTTGTATTTTTTCCATGATGTTATCTGCCAACTTATGTCGTCCAGAGGCAGAGGGCATCTTAAAGCTTGCAAAACGCTCTCATCTTCTTTAAAAAACTCGACTTCCTACACGTAACCATCTTCGACTTCGATCAATTCGTCCTCTTCGCTGTCTGTTCCTCTCATATCATCATCGTCCGAGCCTTCGATCGCTGCTTTCAGCCTTTTGATTGCTATTTACGACTATCGGTTTAAGATTGCGAGTTCGATGCTGCTCTTCGTGATGCTATTCTCTGAAAGTCTTGTTGTTTTCTCTGTCACATTTTCAGGCTCATCCTCCTCACGTACTGCATCCAAAGCATTTTTGCTGACAGTATTTCCATTTGTTTTCGTACTGTGGTTTCTTATCGTATGCGAGCTGTTTCTCGAAAGGACACGAGCGTTTACTTTTGCCATTTCGTAAAGCTTCTGGTATTTTCGCGCCGGAGACAACCAGTCAAGAATGAAATTGATTCAGTAAAATAAAAGGGAACCTATGGATTCTATACCAAAAGTAAAAAAAACTATCAATTATATTCTAAACGCTAAAATAATATGGATTATATACCAGAAGTTCAAAAAGTATGGTTTATATACTAAAACGAATATTTCACGGGCGGAATCGTAAAATTATGAAAATTACATCAAAAGGTCTAAACATCATGTGAAATTATGAAAAATACATTGTTTTTATTACTAGGAAAAGATTAGTCTTTGCAGGTTCGCTTCTTGTGTCCGTAGTTACCGCATGTAGTGCACTTGTTGCTGCGCTTCTTCTTGAAAGCTTCTGTGGCATCCTAAGACTCGATTCGCTTCGACTTCTTCGCCGACCACGCTTCTTTGACACCGTGAGAGGTTGGTGCTTTTCTAAACTCGTCAGTTCAACTACCGTCACGCATGGACTCATCTTAAACATGGGGTCGTAAGCACGCTGGTACACCTCCTTGGTCCACGACGCATCGCAGAAAGTATTGAGTAGCGAGAGCTTGTTGACGGATCGAAGGGCCACATAGAGATGAGAACATGGCCTTTTCATGTCGCCAAAGTAGCCACGAGAGCACGGATTTTCAGGATTATCTAGATCCAGAGAATACTCCACAGGAAGCTCTCCGTCCATCCTCACCTTGACCACGAAGAATGATAGACAACTCGGGACGATTTCGATCATGTCAACGACAGAGACATAGCGCTTGCGCTCGAGTACCTTGGTTGCGTAAGCTGTAAGTTCCCCCCATGAAGCCTACTTGGCGAATGATTTAACCCACTTGATCCCTATGTACTTTCCACTGCCATAAGACAGTCCAGAAGTGGCTTCTCTCTAGCTTCAACAGACTCCACGTTGTTGGTAATCATGGTCCCAAAGCGCGGACGTATACTATACGCGGCAGCCCATTGGATCTTGTCTGCATCGAGTAGCCATTGCAGCGCCTTTGCATTATGTTCTTTAACTCACTGGCTAGCCGTTCAAACGACACAACAGTCAAGGACTTGTCCATATTCCATGCTTGGTCCGTCAATGTCGCATTGCGAAACTTGGCGTTGAAGTTCTCGAGCATGTGACGAACACAAAAAAGTGAGGATGTCACCTGCTTTACCATGCATCGCCGGAATGAGACCCTTGTCACGGTCGGAGATGGAGAATGCTGGCGCTTCTATAGAGTGTAGAAGAAAGTCCAGGAGCCATGACCAATTGTCTTTTGTCTCACCTGACACCTAAGCGACCGCGACAATTTGAATCTCATTGTTGCTGTTTTTACAGGAAGCGACAAGAAGGACTCCACCATCTTCGTACTTCATAAATGTGCCATCCAGATTGATACCGCGATCTGCAAATTCGCGAAGCACATGAACGCCGGTATTGTACACGATGACAGCCCGAAACATTTTGTCCTCACGCAACGTGATATCTGCCTTGTCTCCGCGCTTGTTCATTTCGTGTACGTATGACAAGATAAACTGGTATTGCGTGCGGTCTTCATCGAAGAGTTGCGGTTTGAGGCGAATGCAGGCGTCGACACAAGTCTGGTACGTCAATCGACGCCCATCAGCCATCAGCTTCTTCTGCATCTCAGCTGGACTGGTGTCACGACCCTTATCAACGACGAACTGGAGGACCGAGTCAATCAAAGCGACGTATGAAGATTTGTTTCCACGACTCGCTTCGTATGGAGCCAAGTTAACCCTCGTTGCGTCGCATGTGTGGGGCACGAACGTATGAGGCGCCTCAAATCCCCTACCATACGAAAAAGCGACTGTGAAGCTGCAATTCGGATCGACACACAGTACCTTGTAGCTTCTGTGGTAGCTCGATATGACACGAAACGCTGGTCCAACGTTTTCGTTGTATTTAATGATCGCACTTGTTATATCGTCGCGACTGGCGTAGTCGCGTAAGTAGAAGTATGCACGCCCGTATGCCCAGTCTCCTGGTGAACAGCCGTCACCTGACTCTTGTGTCTCACCAACGTAGACGTCGTTGCTGGCAGTCGTCATAGTCGCCAGATGTGAATATTCTAACGATATAGCACTCAAGAATGTGCAAACTTCAGACTTTTTGGTGTATTTTTCCTTTTTTTTTCAATTTCGCCCGTGTAATATTCGCTCTGATATATAAACCATATCTTTTCAGCTTTTGGTATATAATCCCTATTTTTTTAACCTTTGGTCTAAAATCAATATTGTTTTAACTTTGGTATAAAAACCATATTTTTTCAAGTTCTGGTATATAATCCCTATTTTTTAAACGTTTGGTATATAATCCATCTTTTTTGAAAAAAGTGGTATAAAATCCGCATATTCTCAAATAAAATCCAGTTATATATGATTGGCTATTAATCACGGAAGCAGCTTCTGAGAGCACGTGATTGGGAACTTTGTTGTATTCTTTTGCGAGAATGTGGAGCACATCTCAGATGAGCGCATGATTCTCCATGATACCGGCATGATCGAAAGTTTCGAGGCCTCCATAAGGATCTTCTATCAGCGAGATAGGATTGTGTATGTATTCCCGAGAACGAACGTCCAGACTTTCTGGGTTCAGATTCCAGTCACGAGCTTTTTCGTCTTCAGTTGGCCCCCATCCAGGCGCGCACACATATATCCCAACGATACAATCGGTACCTCCGTCTCCGTCTCCATCGACAAAATTAATTCCAGCTTTGATCAAGTTGGGTCCATATATGCAAAGCGTTCCTGTACTGGCGTCAACGAATCAAATCGTTGTGACATCATGACTTACAGAGAAAGAACGCAAACACATGCAAGCCATTCAGCAAAAGTAGGAGCATTTGGTTGCAATACACCGTCAGCTTCTTCGAAAGTTTGCAACATCGGAAATGAGCGCCAAAGCAATAAACTGATACTCCGTGTCAAGAATGTGGGGAACGATTCTGGAACATTCTTCGGAAGCGCTTTCAGAGTCGCAGGTTGTCTGGATAGACCCATCGATTGTTCGTGGTGCTCGTTTGTACAAATAAGCACGCTCCAAAGGTTTTCGGATTCCATACAAGCAAAACAGCTTCATGTTTGGTGCGTAGGGTAAGCTTTCTGCGAGCGGATTGGACCAGTATTTGGGGTGGTCATATTTGGGGTCAGATGCATTCGCTGCGACCTCACTGATTTTGGCTTGGGAATGAAGATATCGTAAATTCTCATCCACACTTCCGAGAAGCTCAAGAAGCTCATTTGCGGTGATATTTGAGGTCCCGGAATCTGCACCGAATCGTACAATCAGACCATTGCTTCCATGACGAGTAATGTGCTCGTAGACTTCCTGAATGAACTTTTATTCAACTCTTTCATGTGTGAACTTTGTCTGTCGTGTTCTCCATATCTGTCAGCTTCCTCACCAGTGGAATCGCTTGCAAGAGTAGCAAATCGAGAGGTCAAGTCATCTGGTGCATAAGTACGGTTTCCCCAGACTATTTTACCACCAATTGGTGACATTGTTGGCACGCTAGCGATAGTAATCAGCCACAGTTCGCAATGGAAGCAGTAACTCAACTCACCTGGGCCATTAAAGAGCCAACGAACCCGAGCCGGATGGCCAAAGAAATAGCCTAATATCTTTGCCAGTTCACCGATCTCAGCTGTATCCTTCATCTCGCCAAACAGCAGTGCACTAATGGATTTTGTAGCACCAAGCGTAGATCTGATGAATACCTCAATATGCTGATCGATCCATCTGTTCCCTTGCTTTCCAACTTGATCGCTTTCTACCCATTTCATAAAGTAGAGCCAAACTTGTGAGGCATAACTATGAGCAATGATGGCCACTTCCCGGTCCCCTTTGATGCTTTAGCCATTTCAATCATATAACGAAGCTTGGTGAAATATCGGTCCCACTTCTCGAGAAGAAATGGTGCCAAGCGCCAGTCAAAGGAGGCCATAAACATCGAATTTGTATCGTAACCAATATCTGCGAGATTCTCAATAATCTTTCCCGATACCCAGTAACCTCCAATCACATAATCAGCAGCCTCAAGTCCAGCAGCTGGTCGTAGTTTGACGCCGCTTGGGTCCAAGCCGGAGTTTCGATTGAGCATAATATGCTCCAGCCAGCACCTCTACAAGTTGATTACCAGGCATACCTTGGAGATGTACTATCATTCACATACATGATTCATCATGAATTGCTGCAACATTCGAGATGTACACCGAACTCGCTGCCGAAAGTACGCTCGACTACACTCGCGTCGTTCCCAAATCTCCAGGCCCGTTGTTGTGAATCCAGAAAGCATTTCAATCGTTGAGTAGCCAGCGGTATTATTCTGCGAAGCTGTATTCCCGGTCGATCTGTATCCCCTGACTGCTGTGCGGATGGCCGTAAGTCAAAAGAATCGAAAAGGTCGTCCCGCATGCGTTTCGACCAATCCATTGCACTCTTTTTTTGAAAAAGATTTCGCACAGAGTCCGCAGGTAGCATGAAAGAGAGCTCTGGAATACTACGATCGAGGTAGAAAATCTGATATCAAAGCGCTCCCAGGATACGGCTTAAGAAAGTTCGATAAAGACTGAAACCTTTTCGACACGCTCGAGTAAAGATGCTGATGACATATATCAGAGACACTACCTGTACGATGCGAACAAAAGCAATGCATGTCAGACTTTTAACTTGCTATCCAAAATCACTGTTTGTTCGCTCTCCTCTAATTGATATGGATAAATAGATGATGAAGGAGGCTGTTCAGCCGACAAAATAGGTAGTAGAGATAGAGGTACTCTATCCTCCCCGTTACTCGTCTACTCAAGCATACAAATAAGCCCCGATCCTTGATGCTGAGATACGTCTGACAACTTACTGTAGATATCGGGTGCGAAAGAATGTGGAAAGGAAATGTTGTGTAATAGATGCACCATGATAAGAAATTAATCGATCTGATCAGATATAATAACAGAGTCCGTTTATTAAACGATATCTGGTAACCAAAATGCTCAGCTGTGATCACGTACGTACACATTTAAATGAATAAAAATCTCACATGGAGGTGAAATCTATTATTCCTTATCATGTGTAGATGCTTTTGTACCAAGCCAAATTGCGCTCTTTCACAATCATAGCTGGTAATGGGCCCTTTGATCAAATCTGGTGATGTACGGGGTGGTTTGCGCCATTGCGGAACTTAGAGAAAAAGTCTCGTCGCTTCGTGTGTTGACACAAACGTGAATTTTCCAACCAGCACAGCGCCTTATCACAGCCGAGTTACGCACGACACATGCAGCAAGAAATATATTACAAACGTCCTGAACTCGGTGCTTTCTCGATCAAAACACCGCGCATAGCACGAACTAGTTTGGCATCTAGCCATTCATAGGTATAAATAATGGTAAAGGTAGAGTGCTTCCAGGGAATAGGAAAACGAGCCAGCTGGTCGTCACCCAAACCGTTTCATGCTTCGAGATATGGCCCTGAGAAAAAGAGGTCTAGATTGCTCCAATGCTAGATACATATAACTTCCAATACGGACACTGTCGACTATCTCACTCGTGCATGTGAGTAGACAGAACGGGTACAGGCACTTTCGCCGCTCAACGGGCGGAAGGATTATATCATATTTATTTCTTTATTGTTCACTTGGAGCTGATCTCGGCATGAATTCCCTACTCGCGACAAGTGTCCACCGTCAAACGTCTGGCTAACATATAACCTCAGCCAATTGTGTCTTCAGAAACATGCCCATATCGTCGTCGGTTTAAAGTAATTTGTCTGATGAACTCAAGCTGATGTAGAAGGATTGACGAATATATGGGCAGCGGTTTGAGCCCACCCAAGCAATAAGCTTGAAAAATATCTGCCTCTCTAGGTTTGAATTCGAACTTAAGTGATATTCAAACGGTCAGGGGCTTATGATAGGATAAGGAAGGTAATTAAAGAACCAGATAAACAGTGTAATGAAGTCCTTCACCTAGCAGGAATGACGAATATGGATCGATCACGCAATATGCAAACGGAAGTTGAGCTCGGTCTCGATAAGGTTTCTTTCATTTATAGCCCGAATCCTATGGTTTCAGAACTTTTGATAGGCCCTCTCGTTCATATCAAGATGCCGAGTTATCGGTGCTGGATCCGTACTTTGATGTGACGATATCTCGCCTTCGTGTCATATTTGACAATGTGCATCCCAATGTTACCGAGTCCGCGTTCTATTATCGATCAGCTATTATCACAGTCCCATATTTCTCTAGCTCGGTTCCAACAGTATCGGCAGACGGAGGAAGACTTGTCTGCTTTTTTCACATTGATTCGCCCCTCCTGGCTAACTGTTCGCTGGATTAATATGAAAAGTCCGGATTTATTGTATTCAAAGCGTGTTTTGCTATGAAGTATCGACGTCATTCTCTTGTCATTAAAAATACACTTGTAATGCATGAGCGACCGAAATGTGATTTGTATGAAGGACACATTATTCTTGTGTTTCCGGTCTTGCGAATGGAATCGATCTATGAGAAGAATGTAAACATGGCAAAAGTGCACCAAAAGTATCACTCAAAATCACGATTGAGTCTGTTCCGATCAAATTCAAATATATCTTTTGAAGCCGGTCCAATGCCATCGAATCGTGAAGATTATTTTCCGAATCCGCAGGCAGTAGATGACAAGGGGACCTTTTTAAAATCTGGATCGATGTTGTAGCAATATTCATTGTAGGGAAGGTACTCTCATCACGGTCAAAGATGTCGATTCGACCAATACTTGGGACGAGCTGAATCATCAACTAACAACTCCGTATTCGAAATTACGACAAAATGATGCCAAATTTCTTCTTTACGTAGTCTTGGATGTGATAGTCGACCAAGGGACAACTATGATGGATTCCATCACAGAAATTATGATCACGTTAGAAGATAAAGTGAATACTCTCAGAAAGCTTCGATATCACCATGTTGCGCTGTTCGAAGAACGAGTTAATTCGTCTATCAAGGCTACTGAAGCCCGCACGAGAAGTATTGAGATACTTGGCTGAAAGAAAAGACTTTGATGAAGTTGTTACAGCTGAAGAACTCACCGAACGAAGCATTCGAAATCACTATTTGTTTTTGCGTCTTCTCATTCACGATGCACCGTTGTATATTCACGATGTATATGCACCGATCAAGGCCGAGGAACGAGTGGGTTTTTATGAGTTATTGCTTTCCAACACGTTCGAATAGACCGCAACAAATATCGTATTTGGTGGTTTCAGCACACCACTTGATCCAGCTATCGATGCTTCGAGTGGACCAATTCGGCACGAACCAATTTGATTAGCTATTTGGAATGGCTTTCACAGTTGGGTGTGTTAGACGCTTGGCGAATTCAACATCCGACTGAAAAAGTATTTACAGGACCATTACCGCGCAAAAATCGACTCGATTACATCTGCATATCGGAAGAGCTATTCAATATGGTATACAAACCTCTGAGTATTTTCGTCCACGACTTGCGAAAGATCATCTGGCACAAAAAGAAACTTTTGCAAAGCCAACTCAATCTCCGGGTCGAGGATACTGGAAATTTTCATTACGAATATTTGAATATCTTCAAGTTGTCGAAGCAATTAAATTGGAAGCGAATTTGGTGCTCGAACAGTTGCGGACAACTTCGAAACCCGGTAAAATGTGGGAAAGTTGGAAGACGAAAATCAAGAAACAGCTCCATGGCATTGAAAAAAAGATTGGACAAGATTGCCGACGTGATGTTGAGTCTAGCCAGCGTGTTTTGGAAGTCGCAGCAGCTCGATATCGCATCCAAGACACCAATGGGTCACAGTATTTTTACGAATCGAGTCTCGAACAATTTAGATTTCAGTCGAAAACAATGCGAAATACAACCAAGATGAAAGCTTCGACCATCACGTGAAGCATATGGAGAACTCTTCCAAGCTTTTTTTCTCGCCCTCCGGATAGTTCTTGTCGTCGCGTGCCGATCGAAAATGTCATCAAAATATGTGGCACCGTGACATCGAACCCGAGGGAGATTATTGACGATTTCAGAGATCATTGGGGTGGTGTCATGGGCTCTCTTTATAGATTAGAGACCGACTCAAATGTTTCATGCGAAAGAAAGCAAAAAACGTTACTCGATTTGATTCAAGTTTCTCTTGCCTCAGCAGAGCAAGATCGTCTCTCAACTCCCTTAAGTAGGACCTAGATGGCGGAAGCGATCAAGCACATGCGGAGTAGGTCTTCTCCAGGTATGGATGGACTACCTGCTGCATTTTAGCAGCTCGATCCGGAAACGTTTGGCGAGAGTCTGAAGATCGTAGTCGAATATCATCTGGAAAGAGGAATTTTACTTCGATCACAACGTCACGCAGCAATCACACTTTTATATAAGAAAAGAGAACGAGGTGATCCTGGCAACAATCGACCGATCGCACTGCTTTTCGTCGATGTGAAAGTACTTTCAAAAGTGTTGGCGTATCGATTGCAAAGTTTTTTGCCAAAATTGATCCATCAAGATCAAAAAGCATTTGTGTGAGCAAGGTCGATGCATCACCATATTCGACATCTCACCGACATCCAAGACTAATCACTCATCGTGGGGAGGAAGCATATGCGAGTTTTCTCGACTTCGAGAAAGCTTATGATCGAGTCCATTGGACGTACATGTTTCGCGATTTGGAAAAAATGGGCGTTGGAAAAGGTTCCATCGACTGGGTTCGTCCTTTGTACAATAACAGAAAGGCGCAGTTGATGATTAGTGGAAATATCACACCGTCCAATACACCACAACGTGGTGTGAAACAAGGTGATCCTCTTTCAGCATTACTTTTTCTGATGACGATCTAACGTTTGGGGATTTTACTCTCCAACATGAAGAACATGGCATTTGGATTAATGGCACGACTGTCGCAACTGGATTATTTTTTGCAGAAGATTCGACATTGCTATCAGAGACACCAAATGATGTTTTGACGCAACTCGAACTCGTCCAAGTCTATTGCGATAGATCGGGCGAAACTTAACTTTAGTAAATTATCTTTGCTCTCGTTGAATCGGACCACGCCGTGCCCACGTATTTCCAATTTGACCATAATGGGTCCGGAGGATTCGATCAAGTATTTGGGTATTCCGTTCGGCCAGACACCGACTCATTCGATAGTTATTTCAACTCTCCACAAGCGTTTAACGATGGGTTTGTTGTATGGTTTCGACGAGCAAGAACTGTTCGTGGTCGACTGCTGGTTGCGCAAACGATGCTTTTATCACGTCTATGGCATTATACAATGCAGGTAGACATACCAGCAGAGACTATTCGACAGTTGCAATCGATGTTAGATCAATTTGTGATTGGTCCGAAACACAAGAAGGATTCAAAACACGTCCACCTACTCAGCAAGAATTTTTATATCTTCGCCGACAAGATGGTGGACTACAAGTTCCTTTTTCGGTGAGACGACTGAAGCTACAACGTATTCAATTCCTTCAGCAGTTCGCATCCGATGCGTCAACAAGTATTCCTGCGAATTGGACAACTACTTCGACGGAATTATTACAACTAGTCCAACCTTCCTTTGGACCACACAAGCCGATGGATATATTCACCATCGCACCAAATCGACATGGGAAAATGGTTCAATGGGAGAGCATATCGTCATGGTGGAAACAAGCATTTAGAATGTGGCATCAGATGGATTGGAGGATTTAAATATCAGATTTGGATTTTTTACAACGCCGCCAGTACTACATGGAACAACCGATGTGGTTTCACTGCGACCAATAATTACATTACGAAGCTGCTACTCGCCATCCGAGTGCGCAGAACATTTGTTACAATCTTGGTATGGCGGATGAACCACATCGCGCATTTCGAAAAACATTTGCTACGCTTTTCGAGATTCACAGTCTGCAAGACTTTATTCGAGAAAACGACACATGACCAACGAAGGAAGATTTCGTCGCCAACTATTACAACGACGAAGAGCTAAACACATCGGATATGGCTGAAGAAGAGTTGCTGAGTCGACTTTACAATGAAGTCACTCAGATGCTACAGCGTATCTACTCGACGATTGGTCTCATCACTTGGATTACACCAACCACAAGTGGCAGATCATTTTATGTGAGAGTAAAAAGCAAGGAACGAAAACATTATTTTCCATCTATTCCACGCTCACAACTCTCACGAATCGTCTGGAAACCTCCCGAACTAATCAAGAGTCATCCGATGTCAACACACTGGTCATCACGGGAGAGATAGGACACAGTTGATTCAGAATGAGTTCGAACTTTTATGGCTACATCACGGCAACTTCGAAAACGTGTATTACCAATTTTCGACGATTTGCAGTTTCGTCTAGCCTTTCGGATGTTGCCAGCTCGATCTCGTTTCTGGTTCTTAAAGGATATTCAGCCCGACATTATATTGTGCACGTTCGTGTGGGGCAGTAGAATCCGATCAACATCTCTTTCTAGAGTGCGATCACACGGCACAGTTATAGAGGGAGTTGCTCCCTAGTTGGGATCAGTTTTTCTTTTCTCGACCACGTTGGACGCATATTGCATGTGCAATCGTACCAGCAGTGCGGTCGGATTGGAAAGAATATCAACAAATTATATCGGATTTATGGCTTGTATTGCAAGCGGTGACACCACTCTTCGTCTGGACCGATCGGAATCGTCGTCTTTTCGATCAGCGATCAGCAACTCCGACAATTCCAGCACTTTCCGTGATCTAGACCAAGTTTAGTCCGCACGTTCGGTACTATCGAAGACATTGTTACGACCAAGACGAATGCATTCGACTCGCAAAGGTTCTTGATCAACTCGCAACGCAAGGATCATTCGGTGGATTTTTCAGAAGCCGACGATCATCGCTGCGGGTACGATACAGACAAGTACAAATGTAATTGCAACTCGGATCATAGTCCTATTTGGATAACACTATTCAGTCTAGTGTGGCGCACACCAATTTGAACTCCACGGTACTTATGGACGATTTTTTACAACTTTACACAAGTTACAACCTGGACACAGTCTCGTATCAAGGTGGCTGAGGCTACTACGATATGGGATTATCAACGAGAAGACATATTATCATCTCTCACAGGTCTTTCACGAACCCTTTTTTATATATATGTATGTTATTTAAGATAGCCTAGGCAACTAGAGAAGTCAGTTAGTCTAATCCTACTAATATAGACACCTTCAACTGAGCTAAACACTCATCATGAGTAGACGATTCATTTCCAGTTTGTTAAGCCATAATGCGTCGTAAAGATGCAAAAGTTATTATACACTAACGGCCGAAAGTAAAATGTGTTAAGAAATAATTCTGTGAAGTAAAAATATCTAATTTTTTACTAAAGCTTGTTCTGAATCTAACCTTGTAACCGGAATTCCGCAAGACCGCTTGTAATGGCCGATTTTCCTCAATTGCTGCACTTGCATTCCCTGTATCCGATGCTCAAATGCTATGTGTCAAATGGAAATTGTCAGAATTAATAGCCTATCACAGATGAAGCGTTCTATGTATCAGCCAATCACAAATAATTCTCGATTGGAGCTGCTGGAGCAACAATTTAGGGTGTGCATGGATGTAATTAGTTAGAAATGTAAAATCATGTATGTATTTTGCAAAAAAAGAAAAAGATGTGAGAGTAATAATTTTTCTAGGCATGTTGTAATTTTAAAAAAGTTGTCAAAATATCAATACCCTTTTTTTAAGAAGCCCGGTATAGCCACACACCCTTTTTGGTATAGCCGCACCCCTTAACTTAATTGAGAACACCGGTATCGGCACACTCGCTATTTTCAAATTCGCTATATGCACCTATTTACATTGCTATAAGTACGCTAAAGTAAATACCCTGTCCTCAATATGCCATTTGCTTCTCCCCTAGAACACACATATGAGACCTATGAGATTGTGGAAGAGGAAATACAAACCTTTGCGTGGCAAGAAGGCTATCCACAAAGAAAGTTCGCACAAAAGCCGACAAGTACGGAAATACTAGGAAGGGGTGGCTTGCTTGCGTCCACGGTGGTTTTACAAAAACAAAGGCACGAGGATCCGCCAAACATCAACGCGGTTTCTAATGTGCCCAGCTCAGTCACCATTTAGCGCCAAATGAGTCAAAATTCCGTCCCAAGAATGGCGAGTGAGCATGGTCGTTGCAACTCACAATAATGAGGCAGTAGAGAATCTTGCAGCATTCCGAGAAGCCAGGGTATTGAACCAGGTGCAGAGGCAGCAAATTCTGGACTTGACAAAAGGTGGAGCACCTCCTCGGTTGATTTTGAGTACGTTGAAGTGGTCTGATCCTGCTTCTCTTTCCACCGGGCAAGACATTTATAATGTTCGAAAACGTGAACGAGTGGAGTTTCTCCTTGGTCGTAGCCCTCTTGAAGCATTGCTGGAAACTCTAAAGGAAAGTGCCACTAGGAATGAGCTTGATTGGGACCCCTCATCGGGTCAAGTAATTCACCTCTTAATTGCACCTGAGCCTTGCATCTCGACACACATGATTTTCTTCGGGTAATGTTCTTATAGCAGATTCGGCATACAAAACCAACAGGTGAGTAAAATGCTGTCCAATTAATCTTTGATCTCCAGGTTTCAAATGCCATTGCTCCATGTCATGGATGTGGCATGCACAAACCAGTCATATTCCCTTTGCTATGTTTTCTTGCGACACGCATCAGAAGATGATTACATTTGGGCACTTCGGCGAATGAGGATAGTTTCTCAAGATAGAATCGCTGGTCCGATTTTCATTGTCATTGACAGAGAATTGGCATTGATGGCTACAATCTCACGGGTTCTACCTGAAGCTAAGAATCTTCTTTGCATATGGCATATTAATAAGAATGTCCTGGCAAACGCTAAAAAGCACTTTGCAAATGACGAAGACTGGAACGAATTTTTCAAAAAGTGGTACGGATTGTACTGCTCATCCACTGACCAGAAGTTCGAAGAGCATTGATTGCTCCTCAAAGATGGTATTAATGAGACTGACTATGCGAATTTAAATTCCTCATCGATTCCGCACAAGGAAAAATTCATCCTTGCTTGGACCAAAAAAATTTAGCATGTTGGGCATGTAGCTACATCTCGCGTTGAAGGCGGGCATGCAACTTTGAAGAAATGGATTGCAGTTTCAGCAGGGGATTTGGCAGCATTTTATGACAAATTGGCTCTCGCTGCTCAACAGCAGCGCCAAGGAATAAGTCAAGAAGTTGCATACGATCGTTCACACATTATTGTCCGCCTTAGTGGGAGCTTTTGGACAACTGTGAATAGAACGATTTCACATTTTGCATTGAATGAAGTATGTAACATTATTGTATGCATACAGTTGTGTACAGTATTGGCAAGATATGCACTGACCATACTTTGTTTTCTGCAGGTCTTCAAGCAGTACCAAAAGGCACTATCGATGGAGAACAATGAAAAGTGCACTAGAACATTCACGAGCACTAAAGGATTGCCGTGCTCTCATGCCATCAAAGGGCTGCAAAAGATGGGCCAATCTTGCATGAAGCTCATTTTCATGAGCACTGGTCGCTTTAAAGGCCTCTACATCTCAAACTGCATCATGCAATGCCTCGCCAGGAAAGAACAAGCTTTTCGGACATTATGGAAAAGTTGCAAGAGCTTCATTCGGACTTGCCGCCACACAGGTAGTGCCTTTTTGAGCAGGACCTCGATTGCCTTGCATCTTTTCCAAGCCTAGGGGTAAATGATCCTCCCACAATGGCCTCACGAGGACGGCCGAAAGAGTCAACGAGTACCAAACGAGATCTGTCCGCATTTGAGAACGTTGAGTGGGAGGGGCAGAAACTACCAAAATGACGATGTGGGGCCTGCAACCAAGGTCACAACAGGCGCACATGTCCACAACCCAAATTTAACAAAACATATCTGTAATAATTTAGGGGTGTGGCGATACGGTTTCCTAATTTAATTTTAATTTAAGGAATTTAGCGAGTGTGCCGATACCAGTTCTCATTTATCAAGGATATTTAGAGGGTGTAACGATACCGGTATTCTCAATTAAGTTAGGGTGTGCGGCCATACCAAAAAGGCGGTGTGGCTATACCGGGTTCCCTAAAAAAGGGTATTGATATCCCGACAATTTTTTTCAGTACATTTTTCCTTGTCATTTTAAAATATATCATGCCTACTTGAATTATTACTCCCACAACTGTTTTGAAAAATAAATTTTACATTTCTAACTAATAGAAGTCATTTGCGTCTAAGGCTAATTCTAGTAATATAGATATCTTCAACTGAGCTAAACACTCGTCATTAATAGACGATTTATTACCAGTTTTGTGTTGTTGAGCTATAATGCGTCGTAAAGACACAACAATTATTATGTACCACGCCGAAAATAACATGCATTAGGAAAATTATCTAGTTACTAGAGCTTGTCCTGGATCTGAGCTAGCCAAAGTTGCGTTCCTCAGAGGTGACGCGTTATGGCCCATTTGCATCTATCTGAGGTTATTTTGCATCTGAACAGCTTGCCAATGATTACTATTACATGCAAAGTTGTAATCTCTTTTCCATTGCTACTATAGAAAACAAGAGCAGAATGTGTTGAATTGAAAATGTCATATGTATTAGCCGATCACAGTTATAACTTTCTGTCAATTAACCAATCACGAATAATTTTCGATTAGAGTTGTTCGAGCAACAATTTAGGTGTGTATGGATGTAATTAGTTAGAAATGTGAAATTATTTATGTATTTTGCAAAAAAGAAAAAGTTGTGAGAGTAATAATCCAACTAGGTATGCTGTGATTAAGAAAAAAGTTGTCGGGATATCAATACCCTTTTTATATTATATCATGCTTAGTTGAATTATTACTCTAACAACTTTTTTTTTGAGTATTAAAGAAATAGTTCTACATTTCTAACTAATTACATCTAAACACACCCTAAATTGTTGCTCCCACAACTTCAGTCAAGATATTGATTATTATACATCAACGCCGAAATACTCGGTGGTTATGGGTGACGCCCCACCTGGGTCATGCCCAAAGCGTCTAATTCTGACTGCTGTTTGATCCACTATTTCACGACCCTCCAACTCAGCACCTTCAATGTTCGTGGATAAACCTCGAACATAAAGCAGACATGTTTGGGGAATGTGATCGCGCGCTATAAAGTGGACGTATGCGCTCTGCAGGAGACCAAAATGACGGAAGCTCTCGTCGACATCCGACGGCCAACCGATCGAAACCCTTTTATGGCCTGGTATTCATACTGTCCGACAGGGTCGCTAACCATGTTCATCTATACTGGATGGTCAGCGATCGCATCGCCGTCTTGCAACTAAAAGTCTCAAAGAAAATCAAGGTTACATTTATCAACATCTATGCCCCGCACATGGGACGCTCAGTAGGAAAATCTAATTTATTTCACCACACACTTCAGCAAACAATCCAGCTCTTTCGACATCAGCTTTTCTGCATTTTATGAGCCTTGTACGCCAAAATTGGGCAGCGATGCGAAGGAGAGGCTTTCCTGAGTTTCTACTCGCGCGGATACCGAATGATAATGACATCCGTCTCCGAAATTTCTGTTCGGACAATGACCTCTTCCTTTCAAACACAGCTTTTTACAAGAAACGCACGCAATATCACCACATGGAAAGGCATTCGCAGACGGGGTACAATTTTTAATCAGATCGACTACATCATAATCTTGGAGCGGGACACTCATTGACAGTGATCATCGGCTCACAGTCACAAATCTTCAGCTGCTCTATGTCTATAAGATACTCATGAAAATCTCCCGCACGCAATCTTCGGCACTTACTTCTAATACCGCCCTCTTCCGAAATCCGGACGTACTTGATTTATACCAGCAACCTATTGCAAAGGGACTTGTCGCATCAACACCCACTGATCACTCGAATGGCCACCGGTAGTAATTCGCATCAAAGCCTACACGAATACTATCATCCGACCCACGATTGTTACCGCACAAAGTCCCGATTACAACGATGAGATAGCCGAGCTTTCTCGCGCGCGAAAACTTCTCCTTGACTTGATAACCAGTAGCAATGACCCTGTAGACCTACTACTTTATCGATCTCGCTGACAAGCCCTGCTGCCGACCATCCGACAAAATGTGCAAGGAGGATAGCAGACTTCGTGTAACCTAGCACATTATGAATCTCGAAAATTCAAAATACACGGAGAGCATATATCAGATCGTCCGACGGCTCACGCCACGAAAGCGGTGAGCGTTATTCATACGTGATCATGATGGATGCATCATTGGTAACTCCAGGGAAAGCGCCCAAGTCATCACGGAATTTCTTTCAGCCCAGTATCATAAACCTCAGCTCAGCGACGTCTCTGTTGGAAGATACAGTATGACATCACCCATTACGGCGAAGGAAGTTACACACGCATTTTGGTCTTTGATCACAATTGCGCACCGGGCGCATATCACGTCCTATCTGGATTACTAAAGTATATTAGCCCAGTGCTTGCTGAAACCATCGCTAAAGCACTCAATCGTCATCTCCAGAACCCTATCTCATCCATGCGCCAAAGAATTAACCATGGTGTAATCATCACCGTTCCGAAGCCCAATAAACCGACAAGAAGCTGTGCCAACCTTCAACCGAACACCTTCCTCAGCACCACTCGTAAGACCATGTCCACGGCCATTCTAAATCGCATCCGTACAAAGTGGAAAAGCGGTTCTCGCATAACCAGTGCGGCTTTCGAGTCGTCCACAGCACAGCTATTGCAGTATGGGGCCAAAGATGGAATATCGCCCTAATGCGTCGCTACCAGACCAATATGCACATTCTAGGTATTGACCTCAGGAAAGCTTTTGACACCATCGATCGACATCAATTGCTGATAGCTCTTGTCTCGATTTCGGATTCAGACGAGGTCCAGTTGATGAAAGCTTTCCTAAGCGCCACGACCCTCCAACTCCGCCTTAGTATCAAATTCTTCTCAACATTCGCAAGTAATCATGGTACACCTCAAGGAGATGCCCCACTTTTGTTCTTGGTCTACTTGGAAGCGGTACTACGATATTAATCCTGCGCCTGAAGGTTTAAAAGCGCGAGCTCAACACCATTGTGTTTGCCGATGATAGGGATTTTGTTCACCCTGATCCTACTCGTCTCGAGCATATCCTTCTTCTTGCCGAGCGAGTATTCCAGACATGGTCTTTGGCCCTCTTTGTGAGAATAACTGATCGAACGAGTATTGCTCGTGCACCGAACACGACCGACGAAAGCTGGCGTACCGTTAGCATCCTGGGATTACTCCTTGGCGACTCCGAGGACATACAGCAGCGTAAAGCTCAAGCAACGGCTCCCTGTAAAAGGTTTTGTAAACTATGAATTCATCCTCACCTACTTCCGAAAACACTACGCGTTCGTTTATACAATGTCTATGTGTTACTCAATCTGCTGTACAACTGCGGAACATGGGGTCTCGCAGACCACGACATTGTTAGTCTTGAAGCGTACCACCTTCGTCACTTTCGCCGCTTCCTCCGCATCCACTACCCCCAGCACATCAAGAACGCGGATCTGTACAATCGTTGTAACGCTAAACCGCTTCGAATCCACCTGACTAGGTCTCGCCAGAGACTCTTTGGTCATATTCTTCGCGGCGCTCAGCCTATTCCAGCTCAATCGAGCATGCTCCGATACTATGATTCTGATGGTAACAATGCCCACCTATACGGGCCGTACACCTAACTGCCTGCCAATTATTCTCGACAAGGGTCTACGGCTCGACATAACTTCCAGTCTACGTCCCGCAATATAGCAGATCCATACGCCCTGTCAATTATAGCCCAAGACCGCTCCATATGGAAAGAACTTACTCGGAGTCTCTAAGGCGAAAGCTAGAGTCTGCTGATTCGGACTTGATGTCACCGTGAATGCTCATAGTAATAATAATTAACGCCGAAAGTAAAATGTTATAGAAAAATTCTGTGAAGGGAAAATATCTAGTTTCTTACTCAACCTTGTCATAGATTAGTTAGCCAAAAAGTTGCGTTTCTCACAGGTGGAGCGGTACTGCCAAATTGCATCTACCGAGGTAATTTGCATCGTTTGTAGATGAACAGCTTGCCAATACCAATATTACTTCTTTCATGCAAAAGCATTGTCTCTTTTCCATTTGCTACTGTGGTATACAACTGCTCTATTCAACAAAAAATTTGTGGGAGTAATAATCTAAGTGCGCATGATGTAATTTAAATTTAAATTTTGAAATAGAACTGTAGTTTTGAAAAAAGCTGTGGCGATATCAATACCCTTGACTATATGATAACACTAGCTTTATATTACTATACACCCCACCATAATTCGGTAATACTTGCGTCATACCACCAATTACAGGACTCATTTTCATTGTATGCAATGGGCAAGACAAACACTGAAAGAAATCCGAAGCACAAAAAAGTCTGAATGCGTCAAAATGTCCCATATCAATGAAAAGAAACCCGATTTTATCAAACGAAATGGTCAGCTTGTGAATCCTGAGAATATGGTGACCGCGAATTCAAATCAAGGGTCTCATGAGACTCAGAATTACCGCTTTAAGAAAAAGCGAGTTTGCTCAAGGATTCCCAATGTTGGAAAAAACTGAGGAAGCCACCGAGACATTCGCTGTTGCTCTTTTTGGCAATGAACAGAAGATGAGTGGGTTTATCCATTCGAGCAAATGTTTTACATTGCATTGAAACGTAAGGCAAAGGAGACGAGGTAGAAGAAGGGAACGTACTCACGTCCATTGCTATTTAAAATCAAATAAACAAGCTCGGTTGGGCCAACTCGGAGGAATATGAGTGCGTCTGTCATCATGGGTACCTATCAGAGACTTAGAGTCAACAGTCTTGAATCAACGTGCTTTGTCACGTGTGGTTCGAATCCAGGACTTTTGGATTTCATGGTCGACCTGATGAATTGTCTCCTATAGCTTGGCTCAAGTACATCCTGGGTGAGTTCCACGTCTCTCTTTCTGTATGAATGTTTCGCCCAATGATAACGCTCTCATAGTAAGGTTTCGGGAACCTTTTGATGGCCACGATTGGACAAGTCCGTTATTGTATCAATCTAAGTCCAGCCGTCGAATCGGTTGGGTCTCTTACTGATCGAAATGAACTTCTTCTTTATCAAGCCTTTTACAAATATGAAACTAGTCGCATGGTCAAGCAAGAAGAATCCCTCAAGAATGAAGAGCTTTCTTCCACGGTAAATATACTTTCAGCAGAAGAAGTAGGAAAGATTTTTGCAAATGTCGAGAGCTCTTGCCACCACTTGTTATAATTGCTGGATGAATATGAATCAAGAAGTGCACATGTCTTACGAGATTAAGCCATACATGAAGCAAAGAAAACTCGTCGAATGCATTCAATCAAGATAACGTCGCATTTTACGAAATCTCACAGCCGTTATCATTTGCCACAAAGTAGTCTACTACTTGTGTCTACCTATAAGCTGTCGATTCTTTCTATCCAGATTGTAATCTTTAGATTTGCAGCTGCAATCGACTTATAAAAGGGCTCGTCACTTCTATCACTTCAACATACTTTTTTTAGAGTGAACAAACTTTTGAAAAAACGCTACTTGAAGCAGCCCAATCATCGACTCGGTAAACCTATCGACCCGTGGCTGCACTTCACATGAAAGGAACGTGTGTTTCGTCCTCTATCGATGCGCACAACTACAATGTGTACGCAACCCCGTAGCTCACGGACAATTTCACCCCTTCCGCTCACGTGAAAGAGCCATCGAGTAGCAGGAAGTAAAAGGCGAAAATTTGCCGCTGGCTAACCATAAGAGGATGGAAGCAAGACTGCAGAAACCACAGCTGCTCAAACAAGACCTCGAGTTATTTCCAAGCGTATCAGCTGCTATGAATGAATTACCGAAGCTTTATGAGTCAGTAAAAAAGCAGCAGCAAGAAAGAAGCTATGCCTTCGTGACGAGTTAAGGGGGGGATTATTGACCGACAAAGCTCGTTCGAGAGGCATCAAGACAAATTAGTGCAAGAGGACAAACTGACTCCTTTCCATAATTTAAAAACCGGAAGAAGGAAGATCACTGTTGGTTTGCACTCTACCGACTGGGTAGAGAATACCTGAAAGTCTGTATCGCTTTTTTTTATCCTCCAGCTGCAAGGATCGATTTGCTTCAAATCCATGCACCTATAATTTATCGGGGTCTTTTTCCCCTTCCACCTCCTCTTGCGTGCTACAGCTTAGACATAAGTGAATCAGAAACTTCTCCACCTCTATTTGTTTGTCTTCTAAAATCACCCCTGCCAGCTTCTTGGTTCTGTTTACCCCGTCCGAATTCTTGTCGACTTCTTCGATCTTTGTCGGCCACTTCGTCGTCGACTTGAAATTTTAGCTTGTACAAGAATCCTTCCGAAGCATTTCTTTCGTCAATACGTTGGTCATTACGTCTGTCTTCGTCAGCAAATATAGCAGCTTCTTGCATCATTCGCTGGATTTCTTCTTCAGACATACTTCTTTTCTCAGCGGTGATGTGTTTGTTTCAGCTTCGAACGTGACTTCGATTTGCGGAACATCGCGAGGGGCAGCTGGGATGCCAGTGAGCTCAACCTTTCCGAGAAACGATTATCCTTCGCTATTGCATGTTCACCTTCGAGTATGGCAATGCTCACCAAATTTTAGCTTTCGGAAAAGGTCAAAAAGAAGTTGTGTTCTTTTAACGAGATATGATATTACGGTTGATTTTTCTTGACCATGACACCACCGACGATTTCGATCCAATCACACCGAAATCTTTTGATGACTCGGATCCAATAGCTCCAAATGAGTTAGACTGAGGGTGGTCTATCCTAAAAGAAACTATGACTTTACTTGAATATACAAGCTGGCAAAGTCTTTTTTATTGTCAAGTTTCTTCCAAAGTTTGGTTACGCTCTTTCTGCATTAAAAGTTATGCTGACCTCTATGATCACATGCAATCTTTGATTTTGGCAGTGAAGTTGCTCTCGCTGGTCACGGCTTCTCGCTTCTTCTTGTTATTCCTGCGCTTTCATATTCACGTCTTCATGTAGCTTATCGATTGATTAGCTCCAATCGAACGCTGCTTACACAAGAAGCACTCAGGCGATTAGAAAGGCATGAGAAGCATGAATAATGCTCGCTATAAAGAAGAATTGTATTGCTGTGAAGTCTTACGTCGTTAAAATAATGCTCGTACCGAATGTGCTGGCGTACTGTAAGGATCACACTGCTAAAATCGCAGAAGGTTTTACGGTAGTGGAGAAAATAACTGGTTCTTAAAGATAAAGTAAAAGTAATAGAGGTCTCACATCTTTAGAGCTAAATTGATGCAGCTTTCTGATCGAAGAACTTTGTGATTGAAACTTCAAGCTGGCATTATTCTATTGGCACTTGGTAAACGATTTATCAATTCTCTTCAAGATTCCTTCACCTTTTGGAGCACAATCCGCGATTCCAGCTCTGCTTTTGGTCGTGGGAATTTCGACAAAGATAGAGTGTTGATCTGGTTTTATAATGTGACATCTGAAGATGTAGTCAAATGTCGCCATTAACTGGTAGATTCAGACAAATGTCGAAGGATATCGTCAACATAAGTGACGACTGAGTAGTGCTTTGAAGGTGGCTCAGCGGACAGCTCATCCAGTAACGAAAAGCGCGCCGCCATGCACTCTTATGCTTCCTCCCTGGATGCGCGCCTTTATCTTTATCTTTTGCTCCAATGCTTTCTCTAAGATTCATCTGTACGCGATCAGCATCTCAACGTCTTTTCTGTTTAGTATATATTGAAAAGGTATTGGGATGTTTTTTTATTCCTATAGCCACTCGATAAACGTGCTGTTACACAAGACGAAGTACCATCTTGCTGAAAGTGCGTCTGCATTGAGTCCTTCGTGCAGCTGGGACGCTCCGGAATTTGGTAAAGTTATGAACATGTTGAATTAAGTTTCAAATAGAGAGCGCAACGAAAAATAAGGTTTGTGGGAATGCTTTAGTTGTAGTAGATGAACTAATGAGCTTTGTTCGAGTCAGCTATTTTGCGCTACTCTCAGGAAATTCCATGCAAAAAAAGTCAATCACGAGAGCCTCGTCTTATGTCATTATTTACGTGACGTATTCTGTGACAATCACGACAACACCAGCATTGATGCATTTTGACTCCGGAATGGGCTAGTACACTCCAGTTTCAGAGAAACAAGCACGAGGGTGGTAAGAAAAAGTTTAAAGTCATAAAAGACAATGATCATAGATTATACGAAGCAAAAATAAAACACGCATGTTCAAATGGCTCGATAAACGACCTGATCTGTTTCCTGCACTTTTCCGGACTTTGAACCAGCATGTAACTGAGAAATCGTTCGCGAGTTTCGACGCAATAAAACTCATTGCTCCATTGCATTTAATGATCATCTTGCACTCTTTTCTGCAAGTTAAAAAGGAACTTCAGCGCTCCTTCCGCTGTATATCTTTCTTCAACATTATCGCTCATCAAATTCCTTCGTAATTGCGTTAGCGATGAATCGCTGGCATCATCAAGCAATTCACCAAACTGATACATATCATGACAAGACCGATACACATGCCCAAAATCCTTAGACTTCACCAATGGGTCGAGTACTCGCGATTCTAATAATTCATCCGGCATCCGATCACCATTGCGACCTGCATTTTCGAAATCAATCAGAATGTAGGAATCGCCTCCCAAACACAAAATATTTGGCCAGCGGATATCCCTATGAACATATCCTAGTGCATGCAAGCCAACAAGAGCACGAGCGACACAAAGTAACGCAGAGATCAGCTCCAAATCATTGACAGGTAGCTTTGTAAAACCCACCGGCTGCAATTTAAACTTTCGCGCGTATCTATCATAGTCGCAACGAACGGTACATTGAATTTGGTTCCGTTCTACTGCGTCATAAATAGCCCTTACTGATTCAAAATCGCAAGGGTCTTGGTTGAGTTTTTTCAACAAGTGGTCTTCGTAAAGTGTTACACTTCCCGTGTTACTTGATATTTGCTTATACATTGGCAAAATTCCGTCTGGTGTTAGAGATTGGTAATGGTTGAGGATACGACAAGTGTTGATCGACAATACAACACATCGGATGCGATTCTGTAAAATTGTCAAATTGAGCTGCTGTGATATCACATTGACATTCAACGAACGATCTATGACCAAAAATTGCACCCATGAATTGGCCGCGGCATATGCAAATAGAAACGGCATCTTTCCAAATACGGACAAGGGCATCTTTGTCATTTTTGCAATCACTTCGCCCTTTGCTTTATGCAACTCCAGAGGCCCTTTTTCTACTCCATTCATGACCAAAACATTATTCAGCCACAGTAGGAAGTCTGGTCGCTTTGCATATTCCGTAGTGGATTGATCGATTTGATTTCTGCCAACTAGAAGAGGTATATTCAGAATAGATGCCGTCTCTTCGATCGGATTTCGAATCAGCATATCCCACCATTGAAGATTCGCGCTTTCAGCATCCGAAAACGTAAAACGTCGATTCAAAGCATCATGAAACACATCTGGTTTGATAAATCTGTCTTCAGAATGCTCGAAAAACTCCGGCCACTCGTCAACCAATGTATTATCATTGGTCGGGTATTTCATAGGTAAGGGTGATGAAAGAAACGCTTCCAGTTTTTTAGACGTAGTGAGAGCACTCATTTCCACATCTTGCAATTTCTCCGCATATAGACGTGTGATATCTTGAGGCACTTTTTGACGTTTCAAAGCATTTCCTGGCAATTGAACGAGGACGTGGATTTCTTCAACTTGAACGTTTTGATCAAAGAAGCGATGCAACCGGAGAGGCGAATCCATGAACGACTCCGCGCTCATGTAAGAGTCTTTGATATCCTGCGGACAGTCTTTTTTGGATAGTCGATAGCGAACAGCGTCCTTAGACCTGAGAAATGCGCCATTTTTTTTCGCCAAATAGAGCGTCAGTTCATCTGCAGGAAAATCGTATATTCTCTCCTCCACAATTTCTTTTTTCAGAAAATGTACCTGCCTACCACCATCGATCTTAATCGAAATTACCGCTCCATGACCAACAATAAGACACGTCAGGGTCAACTCAACCATTGCTCTCTGGTTTTTCGTTTTATAGATTTCACGTATTTGTTCTCTTTGATTTTTCTTTTTTATATTTTTCAGTTATCTGTTCTGCTCTACCGTATGCTTCACAAGTTTCTTGTCCGAAGAAACTCAGAACTTAGTGCCCTCTGAGAGTTGATCTGAGTAGACGCATGCTTTCGTATCCGTATTTAACATTCATTACCGTAAGCTTGAATCCAAAAGAATGCGGGTGCAGATTTAATATTCTGCGCTTACAGAGGATATGGGCATCTTTCTGGAGGCACAATTGGCTAAGATTATATTTTAGCCAGACGTTTGACGGTTGACACTTGTCGCGAGCAGGAAATTTATGCCGTGACCAGATGTTGCTCCTGATTCCTTAGGCGATTGTTGGAAATTATCGGTAAAGACCTAAATATCTCGTCCAAGCGAACAATGAAGATTGAACAATTCTTGTACCCATTCTATCTAGTGACACGCATGAGTGGGATAATCAATATTTACTTTTCGTGAAATGTCTCTATATCGAACACTTGAGCAAGCGAAGCGTTATTTTTTCTTTCCAGTGCGGTAACTACCTTCGATGCTTTTTGCAGTGAGTCGTGAGACGCCTACTCTCATTCTACGATGCTGCCGATAGAATGCTCGGGGTAATGCATATAAACTTGAGTGGAAAATGCTAACAGATTTTGCACAACGCTCGAGCCATAGGTAACATTCTACAATAAAAGGGGCAGATGCGGCAGTAACTTGCAATAGTTTGTTGTTTTCGAAAATGTCCTCATATGAGTAATGTACGCTTCGAACAAGGGATGTCTTTCCTATACCGCAAAAGCTCTATAATAGCGATCGATCAAGCTCGGATCTCAGTATTTTCGCTTGATGATCGCTTCCGCATGCCTCCTGCTGATCGTAAATGCGTCATAGACGATACATGCCCTAGATAATCCCATAACTTCTAAATGCCAAGACATGCCCCCAGCGAGTCTGTAAGCTTGGCAGCGATCGCAGCTCTTACATACGTTTTTATGAATGCATTAAAAAATGAAAGTACGCGCTCGTGGACTTCAGATAACCACTTCGAGCTGCATCAGAAACAGCAACGTATACAGTATTCTCTTCACCGGCACCAATATAAGAAGCGGGTACGGGTCGAAAGCGCTCTTCATCTGTTATCCAATTCTAACCATTAATTTCGATCACCATTGGGTCAACTAAACAAGAGTCTTGCAGTTCTGATGAAAAAGAAGGGAAATCACAAGAAACGAGATTACAAAGAAGCGACATCACAATAGCGACGCTAAAAATCTCTTAGCATGACCTGCGACGCGTGAAGATATCCGCTATCAAGATTACGTTGCATGTTTGTGACTGAAGAGATAGAAAGGATTGGAACTCATTACAGCTTGATCATTTGGAAGAATATGTTTGTCGCATTTCCAAACTAGCGGGCTCTCTAAATCGGCTCTCCAGATGTGCTATATGGACGATGGAGAGGATAACATTTGTGTCACCAATGATCAGGAAGGGAGGAAGGATTGCTTCTATTTCGAGAAATCGCTGTTTTCAATGGACGACAAGAGTCTGACTCTATCTGTTGAATCACTGTAGAGCTCGGAATCCAGAAAAAGCGACTGAGAGAAACACTCATCTAAAGAATGCCAGAACGTTAACTTTGCTAAATGAACTTGAGAATATATTGGTAACGTGGAAGGCTGGTTCAGAGCATAATAAACCAGAATCGAATCTTGCCGTAGTCCTGAATGCGTAAGGCACAAAAAAAAAGCTCTATTACAAATTTTCGCGAATTTAGAGGGATCTTCCTATTCAATATCGCGACATAATTGAGCTGATATTATTTGTTGTTGTAACTTTCACGCTATCTCTTCCACCTTTTGACGCAAGTTGATTTTGTATGAGAGCTTAAAAACCGATAATTCAAATGCTGAACGGTTATATAAAGACGAGACATCGTCCTGGAGATAGGAAACCCCTAAAAGTTCCCACTTTTGGATACGTTGGCAGATATCCTTATTGCAAAGTGCCCACAAGCACTCGGTCGGATGACTCAAATCATGGAGAGAGTGTATATTCATTGTGAATGCAGCACTCTGATGTAATTTACTTCGCATATATACTTGCTTGCCAGGATTACATCGCTGATCATCTTACTTTCTTCCAAGGTAATGAGAGCTATTTGCGATAGTCTATCCTTTACACGACCGATAATATGCTGTGCATCATATTCCAAAATTGCCCCTTCCATATCGCGCATCAACGAAAGTACGCCAATTGCTCTTATTTGTCGTCAAGCGACTATTTGGAAAATATTACACACAAAAAGCATGTTTCGCGATTTTGAGAAGATGTGAAGTGTCTGGACGAAATAGTACTTCCTCCGAGGTATCCCTTTGTCAGGATTTGGAAAATAAGCAATCCTGGTCCTACTTTAGGTCGAGCATTACCATATGAACGTGTTATGTCGTGATTTATAGCGGAGTTTGTCTAATCTGCGTCGTGGGTGACAGATTGCAGGCACCCGACACTTTGTTGGTCCCGCAATTCGTCAAATGAAGGATAATATCGAAAACTGCCTTCGCCTGGTCCGAATTTGTAATCAAAGTCTTATACTTATCTCAAATATGCTAGGACTTAGGCTTTTAAGGAGGGGGAGACTTGTAAGGTTCCAAGGAAGGGAGACAGTGTCAGCGAGAAATCCAGCTCAAATAAAATAAACGGTCTCTATCACTTTTTCCAACCGACAGATACTCCGCAGCTTACCAATCAGCATGTGAGTGTAGCTGTACATTTTGACAGGTAGAGTTATGGTACACAAGAGCTTAGATCAAGAAACAATAAGCTCGAGAATTCTCTATGACGATGGTCCCATGGTCTTTGCGGAAAGACTTCCCATGGAACTTATATTACTTTCGTTAACCGGTGCAATATTCGAAGCCTGGAAATGAAGAAAATATCAGCTCATGACAGTTTTCATGCGCCAGTGTTATTCCAACGGAAGAACAATTTCGACGTTCTGGTTGAAAATATATTATCACGGCTATTCTAAGAGCCAATCGGGAAAGCTGTTCAGAAGTGAGAATAACGAATTTATTCGCGGAGTGTGTCACGTTGATCGTATACATAAGAAGGGGAGGAACCTAGAGGATCTAACAAAGCATATCAGAACAAGTGAGCGACATGAGCACAAAGGCGATTCAATCTGATAAGAAGGACGCCGACTATAAAAGGTCATACAAAACCAAACAAGGTCGTACTATTGACCGCGAGACAATTGTCATTATGAATTCTTACGGCTGCGTACTACTCGCGCAGTTTACGAACGACTTCAGCGCTGCCGAAGTAGTTGCAGGCTCGGCACTTCAATCGCTTCTGTGATCCTGGAACCAATCACAACTGCATCGACAGCATTCCAACTGCTCTCGGGCCGATAAGCCAAATTCCAACGCCAAATTCCAATGCCAACAGTTCCGAGACTCGATTGCGAACTACATCAAAAAATCAGTAACAATGCATTATTTCTAGCACACTTTGCTTTTTCCTATAAATTTATTCAAATTTGCATCCGATTCCTTGCGTTCCCATTTGACACCATTCCAAGTGACGTATTAGATTAATCCGTGAGCGATCGAATTGATCACATCGATCCCTTCTTCCGACTGGAGGAATCAATGAGATGTGATACAACCCATTTTTTTGTCATACGACTAAATCCGGCAGCTTCTTCGAAAGGAACTTCGACGATAATGTTTCCCCCTGCACCATATGCAGTCATATCCTTACGTTGCGAACGCATCCTGGTCGTATTGAAGAAAATTGTAATAGTATTCCATCAATGCGATTGGGACTGGTCTTTTTCTCTCGCCTTTTAGTATGTCAAAAGCAGATACTTCAGAGGGATATTTTAGCATTCCCAATCGTCAAAAGCGCAAATTGCTTCATAGCGTAGGAAGGTGACCATGATCAGCACAAAACAAGAGCCGGTTGATTGATTGGTTGCATATATTGCGACTATTTAGAGCTTCGACATCGAATGTGTTGACGAATGCTCTTTCCAGATTTTGTCTAGTTTGTGTCTGTAGCTCTCTCTTTCTCTTGCATAATGCATTAGGAACGGTAATGACTCGTACGAGATCATGTCTTTACGCCTAATCATTTGAATGATGCTCGCGCTTCGAAGTTTACAAAGCAAACGTGATCATGCCGTTTCTACAACTACTCCTCAAGCTGCCCCTTTGTAGATTGGTCTCGCACGTCTTGATAATACGTCTCACATGATCTAGCACGAAAAATTCTTCAAGAATATCTGGTGTATGAATTACAGTATTTTCCATAACATATTACCTATATTGAAAAGAAGATGCAAACTGCCAAGTTCGTTGCGATTCTTCTACTTTGTGTCTGCAACAAAAGCGATACCACCAAAGATATTATGCTTATTCCAATCTCAGAAGAACGTGCTTCATTTAACACGTCGAGAATTGCTCCCAGAACTTATATTCGAGCAGAAATGCGCGAAGCGAATGGATACATAAAACCAGATTTTGATAGATCAATTTGGGATATCGAGATAAATTGTGATTGTGGCGAATCGAGCTGTATGTGTGAACAGATAAAAATGTGGGAGAACACCTTCCAACTCACGACGGAAGATAGCGGAAGGTTTGCATGGGAAGAAGGCTTGGAGGAACAAGCGTACCGGCAGCATGCGGGTTAGATCTTCAACATCAATGCAAATTGGACGCAACGCATATAATATAATTCTAAGTGCGGGTTTCATCCACTTTATGTTTACACTGAGAGGTTCCCTCAAGCAATTATCGCGCGGCATGAGATGTCTTGTACGATGTGCAATGTTCTCTATTCCACATATTAATGGTTTCTTACATTTGTGACGGCGACTCAGACGCTTCAATCTTCGTTGAAAGCTAGAATAAGGTCGTTTTCCATGATTAGCCTTCTTATGTCGAAGAGCATTTCTCGTGCTTGATACTGGTCGTTCTATTGATCCTTGCAGCTGTTGATTTGAAAATAGATTCATTACGATGGAATTTTTGCACTTTCAGAGACCTGACCTGGAAGAGCATCAATTAAATCACGCTGTAGGAGAGTGGAAATAATGACATCTGAAACTTTTAAACTCTAGCTGATTAGGAAGAGAATCGTGCTGGCAATGTTGTGTAATTCCTGTGAAATTGCTGCACCCATCGAATTGCTGAGAAGAGAGGCAAACGAGCTACCATGTTGATTATTTACTACTGTATTTTATCGATTCGATTTTGAGCTTGGACAGACCCAAATACAAGAGCCGCCCATGCTGCTCAAAACACCAAAACTGGTGTGATCAACATCATTCAAAAATGGATGATGCGAAATATCAGAAACGGGACCAAACAAGTGAGAAACTTGCCCAAAAAATGCTTCAAGGATGGACAATGATGGGTTGTCATTGTCCACAATGCTTTACGCCATTTATGCGAAATAAAGATGAAATGGTACACTCGTGGCAATGGCTGTAAGAGAACATTATTGCTTATGTGTTTATGCACACTATAGCTGTATTGCGTGCAATGCGAGCAGTATGCAGTCTTTGAAGACGAGAAGAGTACAAATAAATGCATAATCGAAAATGGCAATGACCCAAAACAGCAGAAAGCACACTCAATAAGCTCAGAGCGAACCGATGGAGGAGCCGGTACATGTTAACTGACTGCGGGTAAAATAAAAATTCTGCATGTGCATTTCTAATAGTGAAACGTGCGATGGATGAGTCACTTGAGATCGATGCGGTCGACCTGTTACCATACAAAAAACGACTTATCGCCTCAATTTATCAGGTTCCTACTCTTTTAAACTGAATGATGCAATTACAGTAGCTTCACTTGCTCGTAGCACTGACTTTATGTTGGGATCATTCAATGTTAGAAAATGGAAGCGCTTCTGCAATCGGGAAGCTCGAGTCATTGGAACGAACATATGCTTACTACTTCAAAATGTATCCGGGAACTAGCAGAAGTAATCAAATGCTTAGAGAGTTAAACAATCCAACGTCGTCAAAAGATGATTTCTTCATACATTAAGAGTAAATAAGAAGCTTTTCTTCAATTTCAATACGACACATTGGACACTTTGTGACTTCGTCACGACAAGAACATCGCTCACAAAGACAAAGATGGCGACAGGGAAGACACAAAATACTCTTTTCGTTGGTAAGACAAATGACGCATGCTTTGATCTCCTGTTGTACTTGTACTTGGTTGTCAAGTTGCCTCTGCATCACCAGAGCTTTTTCTTCCCTCACAGCTCGAGCTCTTGAAAGCGTGTCTTCCAAGACATGTTCCCATTCGGCCACTTCATCACATGTTTTCTGATTGAAAAATGAATACGACATACGTTGCATAACAATCTGAAGTGAGGCGCATTCAAGCTTTGTGAGCCGCCCAATATGCGCATCTCCCATCAGTATATTGTGTCTGCTTCGATTCAGCATCTCAGTTGCTGTCTCATTTCTCTTGAGATTTTTCCGCAGTATGCCTAATTCTTTCACCAGGTTTTCATAATGATGTTCGTGCTCTGCGTAAGCACTCAATTGGGCTTGTAGCAAGTCGTTTTCAAATAAAAGACTGTCACGGTCACGTTCTAGCCGTTCAATTACGGTGTGGAAATTTTGAACATTTTGACCCTGTTGAACAACTTGCTGTCGGGAGAGCGCGAGTTGTTCTTGCATATCACGATTTCGACCGATTAGCTCTTCACAATACGCCTTCCAAGGTTCCGTGATATTGCTGTGCGCATGGCATCGAAGCATATTTCTTGTATCGGTGATCAATCCTTCCTGCACGAAATCACTTTGTTGAGTGATATCACTGGTTCCTTCAATTGAGTCGGAAAAAGTCATAGAGGGTGGTGAAGGATTAGCTTCGTCTTCAGCGCGAGCTCGTTGAGCGTCATGCGAGCGGGTGATATCGCATGCGGTGATAAATGCGGTGCCATCAATGAATTCATCTGCGTCCATCAATCCAACGTCCCCATTCCCTTCATCATCATCTGTGTCACTGAATGAGTCGCCAAGCTCGTGCAAATCATTTTGATGTAACTGCACATGCGGTGGACTATCCGCCGTATCTGAATCGGTAACATGTTGCAAAGGAACTTGCTCGATTTCTGAGAGAAAAAACGTGTTCGATGCTCGACGTTCCATCGAAAGATCCTCAGCTGTTTCACTCTCTAAAAGACGAGTCAATTCTCCAGCCGTCCATTCGCTACATGCAATCTGGTCAATTTCTCCTTCGCTTGCAGTTGAGCCGTTTAGGTCTTCAGAAGTATCTAAAATCAAGCGTTGCAAAGAATCGTGCAGGCTTTGTTCATTTCTTATATTTTGTTTGGAGACATGCATTCTTCTTGAAAGCATGTGCTGCTGTAATGGCCGAGGCACGTGGCCTTTCTTTATAGAATGATTGGGCTTGACTTGATAATGGCGAAATAGCTCTGAATGAATGACATCCGACGAGCTTTCTCCCCATTGGAGTCGATTGACAGCTGAAGCAACCAGCCGAGCAATTTCATGATTCTCGAATTCCAAAAATGCACATTTCTTCGCCCTTCCAGTCGCACTCATTGAAGAAATTGCAATTTGGATAGGATCAGATATCATTGCAAATAGGTAGCTTGATAAGAATTCGATCATGTCAGCGTTGCTGTTCAATGGCACTCTCGGCAAATTGATCAAAACACAGACGTTGTTGAAACAAGTTCCAGAACGAGCATTTCCAAACTCAAATTGTGCCATCTCAAAAACTGGCCATTCAAATTTGTATCGCTCTCTCTGCATTTGGTTCACCACGTTCTGGCGACGCCAAATTTCTTCATGAGAGGGAAGGCAAAATGTCATGGACTCTCTGAAATGGAATTCACACACCGAACGAATCAGCGAAAAAAAGACGATTTCCAGCGAGAAATTCTGCATTTGTTTTTGATGTTTTGCAAAATCCAAGAGCGTTGTTCGGAGTGCTATTTCACATATTGTATCATGAAATCCTAATTTCGGTAGTTGTTGCGTTATGATCCTACAAACTCTATCAATTCGCTGAAAGGTCAAACTGCGTGTAGAAAGATCATTTGATTCACAGGATGCTTCCCTCAAGTGTTCGAATAAAGTTCTTTGCCTGTTGTCTCTGACATTGAATTTGATATCTCCTTCCGCTTGCATTGATAGAAAATGACAGGCTGGGGCGTTCGTTTCGGTCCTCGATCTCGTATCAGAACGACGCATTTCGTTCGAATTGATGCAATCAGCAGTATTCTGTTGGCGCAAAAAGGTTGTAACGCTGTTTCTTCTCGCAGATAGTTTACCGCTTTCGATCGTACTTTCCTCCATCTCGATAGTACACTACCTACCTTTGCAATTTTCAATCACTTTCATGCACTCAAAAGTGTCGTTACTAAATGCGAAAGAGCGGGTGTATCCGTTAAGCTTTTCTCTACTGTTTGACTTTTTCAATCCTATCAACAGACGCTTCTTGCAGATTATGGCAATTATTGGTAGTTTCTACTACCGCAACTATTGTCACAGTAATAACAGGCAAACAACATTGTATTATGTGCGCTTTTCATCCACAATATTCTACCATTCCATATGTTTAGTCTTCCGCTGGAGTAGTTCCTTCGTGCATCACACGATAATTCACCGCTCGCCGTCCTCGTCTTCTTTGTACCTGCTTCGGTTCGCGTGCCGAAGCGGAAGGTTGAGAATTTAATGTCTCATTATACGGTCTGTTTGGAGAGGAAGATGACTTTGGGATGCTTTCGCGAGGTTCATCGTCGCTATCGGCCTTGTCAGCAAATAAAAGTGAATTGAGCTGGCGATAATTCACAGCTGAACGTTTGCGCTTCCCTTTTACAGCGACAGAGTTTGATAGCTGAAAATCTTGCGTTTGCGGCACGCGGACACCTTGTATATTGTTTGTAGTCTGCTCTCTGGCTTTGGTGATAGCACATTGCAACTCATTCCAAGTGAGAAATTCTTCTGTAGCATCATCGTATTTGACTTTCCACATGCAATCGACCACAAGCCCGAAGACTTTTGCCTTGTGTAGAGTTGTGACTTTGATAATTTCTGTTCCCACAAGATCAGTCGGTGAGGTAGCCACTGGGACATGTGAAGCCGCTCGTGTAACTACATCGCCTATGGAGTATGGAGAGGGTGCATGATTATTCGGTCGATATTCCTGATTAGTTGGATTTGCCGCTACAGCGCTTTTGAGCACAATTTGGCTACAAATGAAGAGTACACATGTGAGAAGAAGAACATTGATCATTGCATGATTCCTCACGGGTGAAAAGCTGTGCTTGCATGCGATGGCCCGGAATTCTCATATACAGACGGGTAACGAGGGGTCCTATTGGTCTCTTTCATTGGAATTCCATCCTTATAATAGAAAGAAGGAGCTTCAGACTTCATCAAATGAGCACTAACTCGAGGAACATAATTGGAGGATGCAACTTGGCCTAAATAGCGAGCTGGTTCTAGATGAGCAATAGAATTGTGGTCGGAGGTAATTTTGGGGATTTCATGGTGGTTCTGGTCTTCTGCGACCGACGATCGAAGTGATCGACTATCGTATCAACACTGATCAGTATGCACTCCGTGTACGACCAATACTTTCAACACGCACCGATTTGTATTAATGACGTTTTCTCTGGAAAGAAATGCAATTTCATCGTCACTTATTTCAGAATGTTTTATTGTCTTGTGGCTGTAGGTATGATCGGATTCTGAATTGGTTGGAGAGTCCCCAGAATTGTCTCCTTTATCAATTTTTGGGGTAAAATCTTCATCAGCTGACTCATCATCACGCGAATCGTTTGTACCCCGTAACACATCCAGCCAAGAACAAGCTGTTTGACTTTTTTGTGGATTAGTGCTTTGTTTTTGCAGAGCTTCCACTTCTCCACCCTTCAGCTCGGGAAACACCTTCAAAATCGGGTCCAATGAGCTTCAATTACAATTTGCAAGCATCCACTTTCTACCTACCTCATCGATAGTTTCGTAGGCCGTTCCGAAAGCTGTGTTTATGCATTTCAAAGATTTGAACAGAGCTTCACAAATTTCGCAGTACCAAAGTGCGTCACCGAGGGGAATATCGCTTGTCGCTACCGGTGGATTCTGGCATTTTTGGTGATAAGCTCGATTACACCCTTCGGAATCGCATATGATGATATCGTTCTCCGGTATTGTATTTGTACTATTGCATCGTGAACAGTAGATTACATACTGATGGCGATTTTCTTCGTGTATTGGTGTTTGGCCATCGGTTGACGAACTTCTCAACAGATGTGAGTACTCAGGAGCGAGGTAATCAAATTGCCGATCATGTTTATGAAGATCACGAAGGGCTCCCAATAAATGGATAATCGACCGTTTGCCAGCCACAACTTTTTGTTTCGCTTCCAGTAAGCTTTCGTAAGGTTTCAATCGCTCGCCATTTTTTCGATTCCATCCTTCTGACTCATACGCCTGCACAAAATGCTGATGATACGTCAATTGTCGCACCTCACATACAGATATTTAGGACTTGCTTTGTTCCTCATGTTTTCGATAGTTATTTGCTTACCTGAGCCCGCACTTTATTGAGGATCAATTTATGTGGTGGAGGTGCGTGCGATAATTCTTTTTGTTTTTTCGGACCACGTTTTCCCTTCCTTGTTGATTTGGTAGAAGGAATTGCCTCCTGTTTTTTCTTTTCAGCTCTTCCTGAATTCGCCTTACCTCCAGTGATCTTTGTACTTTTGTTGGACTGTTTTGGTTTTGATACTTCTTTTCTATTTCTTCGTAAAGCGTTAATTTTTTTAATATGTTTATTCTCGTTCGTTTCGCTCATCAGTTCTCTTCTTTCGCTTGTATCCGGACATTCATTTGTGGCTTCTTTTTCATATTTGGGTGTTTCGATCTTTTCGTCTCTGGGTGGAGACTTTTCTCCTTTATCATTTTCAATTGAAATAGAGATATGTCTTCCAGACTGGGGATCAATCTCATCTCTTATGTTGGATTCCTTCATGTCAGGAATGGGTGACTGACCCGCTTCCAAATCACTTTCGACCGCTGTCATCACGCTGCGGTCGTGAGTAAACACGTTAATTCTTGTTGCGAAAAAAGAGGGCACAATCTCACAACTTACGGTGACGATGTTTTATTCTCATTCGAGTGTGGCAAAATTATCATCTCGTGCGGTATTGTTTGTTTTGTATTCTCGTCATGCGAGCTCGCGTGCATCTCAGGATGGTTGAGTGCTGACATCGGTAGTGTCGACGAAGACTCATTTACCATAGCGACAGACTTTAGGGATAGAGCTTCGTTATCAATAACCATCGAAATTATTTTGATTTGAAATCGATAAGTGATCACAGTTAGCGTTCAGCAAATGCAAACTTTACGACAATTAAGCAATTTATTATGTGGAGAAATGATGTTTTTGTTGAATACGGTAGCAAGTCACGGCGGCTTCATGTATCAGTACATTGATCACCATGAGTCACCCTCTTTAGCGATTTAATGAGAATCTTATGCACAGCACACTGTGTGGACAAGATTACTTTTGCGATGGATAAATGACTAGCTTCAGCTCAACTATTCCTCGTATGCTAATGACGTCGAATCATTGCTCAATTTATATACGATGGCGGCACCCGGTAATAATAAATGAGAGCATTGGATCAAGTGGAAACTTTATCGCTCATGGTCAGATTTATATTTACGAGTGCACGTCCGACAAGACGTACCTACACCTTCTATGCTCAGCACCAAGCCTTTGCCAATCAAATCGGTGAAAAGTAGTATCATCAGTTGGAACGATCGTCGGTAAAGTGTTCCAAGATCGTTAAGGCGATAAGCAGCTTGTCATCCGTGTACAATTTGGCAAATCTTATGTTGCAGTTGATCACCTCAGGTCCGACAGTTGTATGACTAGTCTTGATTGTCCACTGCTACCATACACCGACTCCTTTTAACGGAAAAAGTAAACGCTGTGAATTCCAGGACCCTATAATGGTCGCGTCTTCTGCATTGGTTTCGCTTTGCATGAGATCACTCTCTGCTCTCCTGCTGGTTTGTACAGGTTCAATGCCAGAAATCGCATTCTTGATGATTCGCATTGATCTTCTTGCATTTGATGGATATGTCGGTAGCAAAAGAGTTCTCCCAATAAATGTACGACGACTACTGTTCGGTTGCGCTTGCGAAAACGAGTGCTTTGCTTTTCTGGGTCGCTACAGCATCTGCAAAATCGACTAAAAGATCATCGAGGATGCATTCATCGCGACAGACAAGTAAGCGCTTGATTGATCTGCTTTCGGGCTACTATTGTTTTGGCCATGTATGGTCTTGTAAATGCGCGCAGCAGCACCAGCATTTTTTATATTCCTTTGCAAATTCAATCTTGTTAGTGTTGTTTGCATGCATCTTCTTCAACCTCCGGCGCCAGGATTGATCTCAGTAATATCTATTACGCTCTACTCGTTAGAACAAATTTTGTTTCAGCTGCTCTTTCAGCGCTTTAATACAAAATTGTACAACCATGAATTCGTACTACCCTGTATCAATTTATAGACCCATCGAATCTCTGCTTATGGAGCTTTTTCATCACACTGACTCTTCAGCGATTGGTTTCACAGTGCGACTTTACATATGTGAAGAAGGAAACGGCAAGGCGTAGGCGTCTTTGCTATTGAACAGCATGAGTCCCTGTGGGCTTAATATTGTAGGGGTATCTGTTCGCCCTGTAGTTTTCATACAAACCTCTATCCTACGGAGAGTGCGTTTTACCTCATCAAATTGCTTGCACCTGTCGTTTTCCACATTCCTAAACGAGGATGAGTTCCTTTCAACTCAACGGCTTATCGGAAAAACCTTCCGCGGCGTTTTACAACTCATCTCAATAACGATACGCAGAATACATGCAAGTTATCGACTGATTACGCTTTCTCTACGCACGCATATTGTTGGGGTCTTTCTCATTACTGAAATCTAAACCTCTACCGCCAATTCTTCAAATCATGCAATAAAATCTCTCCCCAACCATTTACAGCATCACCTCGTCAATAAGCAGTATTCCGGCATTAGAATGGAATTTTCTACGGCGAATATCTATCACACTACGTTTTTCGAATTTTATTACTTCGCCATCCCACTTTCAAAAGCGCTGGGTACCGCCGGAGAGGATGTGTAGTGAAGGACCTTCGAAGTAGCGACGCCTATCGCACGCAAGACTTGCCTACTAAATAGCTGTCCTGGATGCATCTTGTCTATCATCCTCTCTTGCTCAAGCTGTGAAAAATAAATTATCAGGTGCTCGTGAAACTCTTCTACTTCGATCTATTATTTGCATTCATCATTCTATCTGGATCCGAGCTACAGTATCCATCTCGTACTTATCCGTTACGAACCTAATGCGTACTTTAATGTCATTCTCCTCGACTCGGTCTGGTTCAAGTATACTGAGAAAAAGTCGATATTTTCGTGGCAAGATTGGAACAATTTGGTTCCCGATTTGCGTTTGAGTTTCCACTTTGCATTTGTGCGTCCTAATATTTTTCATTGCTTATATTACATTTTTGCGTGGTGTGTTCCTGCTAAAGAATTCATTTTATAAACTGTGACCCTAACAACAAATTCATTACTCGTTACGTCCATAAAGTACACGACAAAGTGTCTCGATTTGAACTGACACGGAAAACTTTTGTTGTTCATGGCTGAATTAAGTGGTTCTACAGAGCATGTTGATGCCGAAAGCGGTCCATCTTCTCCGGCAAATACCTCAGAGATTTCGCAATGGTCGGAACACGATGCACCAAATGGTCGTAAATACTACTACAATAGTGTCACAGGGGAGTCCACTTGGGAACGGTAAGTTTCACACAATTGGTTTAAAGCGATTCAATTAGATTCAAGAGCGGTGTGCTAGTCCTGCAACATTATCTTCCTCACAAGAAAATGAGCAATCACAAATGGAAAATGCTTTCCAACAACCAAACTTTGCTGGCCAAAACGCTTTTCAACAGAATCAACAGCAGCATATCGCTCCTGCTGGACAAGGTATCGTCGCTAGTATCGGTTTCAAAGAAGATTCTCATCAATAACTATGACCTATAGCGTACGGGTTTCCTCCCCACTATGCGCAGTCTATCGCATATCCGGCGCCGTATGGGGCAGCTGCCTACATGTACTCATTCCCTCAGCATTACGGTATATGACGCTGGCACATGCTCGGATTCTCACAAAGCTTTGATAGGTTTTGCTCCTCAAATCGCAGGGCCGGGACCACCCATCCAAACAACCGAAAGCGGTCAAGGTGGGAACCAAGACAATTTTTGCGTGCTTTCATGCTCATCATACGAGTATGTGGTATTAGGACCTCCTGGATGCAATTTGTTTGTTTTTCATATTCCAAATGATATGACGAACCAAGATTTGTTCAACTATTTCGCGACTTATGGGAACGTGATCAGCGCACGCATTATGGTCGAAAAAGAAACAGGTCGAAGTCGTGGATTTGGTACGTGGTACATGCTTTTTGTTACAGTTTGGGTTTCTTTTCACATGAACATGACAGGATTCGTTAGCTACGACAACCCTCCATCTGCTGATGCTGCGATCAAAGGAATGAACGGGTTCCAAGTAGGGCGCAAAAGACTCAAAGTACAGCACAAAAAGGAAAGAGATCCAAATCAAGCCATGTATGGCGATATGTGTGGTCATGCAGAATCAAACGGAACTGACTTCAACGCGCAATCACAAACATCGGGCTAGCACAACCAGTGAGCGTTCGTCCCTACGAAGTTTTCAAGTATATCAAAATCTGTAGTGGAACAACGGTTTCTGCCGAGTAAGACACATCAGTCATCATGTGCAAGTGCTCAATCAGAAATATATCACCACTTGTGATATTGACGTTTTCATCCTATCTATTCCGCCTTTCGGATCTTCTTCCAATCATGCAATACAGCGGTGTATATGTCATTTTAACGCTTGCATTTCACAAGTGCAAATGCACACATCCGCTTGTGCGCATGAGTTATATCGAGGAGTTGATTGCAATGTCATTAGACTGTAGAGCACGTAGCGCTCTGAAGAATCCGAGAGCGTGGGGCATAAGTCGAGATTTCGTTGGCGATATAAAGGGAGGCTGTGCAAGCGATTGGACATAAAGCGGTCTTCTCACGCCACCCGCTCATTATGCCATTTCTCTTATCATCTTTTGCCGCATTGGCTCTTTTGAGTCTTCTCTTCATTACACTAGTTGTTCGGGCATTTGTCATCGGATTGTACAAAAAGTTTGTTCGAGTGCCAAAATATAAGAAGAAAATTCGGGAACTACATGTTGGTTTTCTGCATCCAGATTTTGGCATTGGCGGAGCCGAAAATCTCATTGTGAACGCAGCTATTTCCTTACAGAAAAATGGCTGTCGCGTCAGTATATTCACTTCACATCATGATAAGTCACACTGCTTTGAAGAAACTCGTGGAGAAGGACCACTGGCGGATTGTGTGCATGTCTATGGTGACTGGCTACCACGAACAATACTGGGTGGAAGATTTTATGCTGCTTGTGCTATCCTCCGTGTTCTTTATGTGTCACTGGTGATTTTTGCTCGAGGATTTCATCGTGAAATTCATGTCTATATAGTCGATCAGATATCAGTACCAATTCCATTCTTACGATATCTCGACCTCCCGGTCTTATTTTACGGGCACTATCCTGACCAATTGCTTGTCAAACTCGGTGAGAAAAGCTTACTGAAACGTTTCTATCGTCTCCCGCTAGATTTCATCGAGGAAGTAACAACAAGTAAGGAATCTTACACTCCATTAAACGCTACTTTCACTGATTCATTTATGTGCAGTATGCTCAGATATTCTCGCAGTAAACAGCGGGTACACAAAGTCTGTGTTCAAGGAAACCTTCAGACGCCTTCAAAACCGTCACTTGGAGATTTTGTACCCTCCGGTTGATTTGAAGTCGTATGAAAAGGCGAAAACGCTCACATCGAATATTAACGCACTTGAATTTGTGTCCTTGAATCGATTTGAACGGAAAAAAAATCTCGTAGTGGCCATCAAAGCGCTAGTATGTCTTCGCAACAAGCTACAGCCCGAGTCATTCAAGCTTGTAAAACTCATCATCGCTGGAGGATACGATCCTCTAAATCAGGAAAATATTGAGCATCTATCCGAGCTGAGGCAAGAGATTGTGACGCATGCGCTGGGAGAGCATGTTGAATTCATGACTTCCGTGTCAAACAACGATAAAATCAGGCTGCTGTCAACATGTCGGGCTGTACTTTATACTCCGAGCTACGAACACTTTGGAATTGTTCCAGTTGAGGCAATGGCTTGTGGGACTCCTGTCATCGCTGTCAATAATGGAGGTCCATTGGAAACAATTCGCGATAAGGTTACTGGATTTTTATGCGACAGCACGCCTGAAGCGTTTGCAAATTCGATGGCGTTTATTTGCGATCCTAGTAATCGGAAAGAGGTGCAGACAATGGGACAAAACGGAAGGAAAAGAGTAGAAGACAACTTCTCACTGGAAAGCTTTGGTGAATCGTTACATGCTTTGATCAAGAAGTATTCGGCAGTAGACTAAATATCTCTGTGGTATTGCTCGATCTGAGGTAGAAGACGACGTCTTGATTCACAAGTTTTAGTACGTCGAATGTAATCTAGTGCATTCTTGTTGTCCAATCTATCAGTTCTTTTCAATGATCATCCAAATCTCACGGCAAACTTCCATTTTTTACCTTTTCGCCTTTCGGTTACAACAACCCATAAACGCGCAGATTTGTTATTCATTCCTGTTATCTTTATTATACAGAGATCCACTACTCTCCGAATTGACAACGCCATGAACTGAAGGATTGCTAAAACTAATTGAAATCAGGTGATCATTTCTTAAAAGGAAATAGCTGAAGGTTCACCGCAAGTCATTGATCGGTCTGCTTTCTTCAAACTCGCAGATCCCAAGTTACATCTGATTAGCTTAGCTGGTGTACACACTGGAATATATGCGTCGTATCTCAACTCCTTGTGAGTTCATTCTATAATTTTCATTCAAGTCTTAGTGCTATTCTCTGTCTTGTGTGTGTTTCCCTGACAGAGTAAAATATATTCACGGAAATCTCATACTGGCGATAAATCTAGCTCATTGTCAGAATTTCACGGATAACCGGCTTGTACTTTGCTCGACAATGTTAGATGCATACCTATAATCATTCGGTGCACGCACATTGTCAAGTCTGTGTGAAAATTTCTTTTGCCTTCTGTGTCAAAGCATGAACACAACTTCGTACGGATTTACATCACGCAGGTAATGTTGTTCAAATATTTCCCTCACTTTGTGAGTCAGCACGTCGCTCTTGTTCTTGTGTTTCCCAATACTCCGGCATTTCCATTCAAAAGGAGTTGATAGAACTTACTTGTTGTATAAATTGTATTGCGAACTACTTCAAAGGTCCAGCGCGATGACGTACCGTTTTCGATTGCACCAACGATTAATTCTCAGCTTCATATATTGCTTTGAGAATACTGTGGTTGATAAGGCAGTAGAGGATCGTCCACTCGATACTAATTATTGGTCGTCAATACATATATTCTTGCAAGCTCAGTGTCTTGTTCTTCGGCATTTCGGCATTGAGGAGAAAGTAGTATGCACAACCTGAATAGGCCAATAGCTGAGTACCGAATACAGCTTGATCATCCTCTCAGTCGCATTGTTATTATATTGACACATCTGAGGTGTGTCTGTGATCAATACGGTTGTAGTTATCCACTTGATGACATACACTGAGAATTTCGATACATTCTGAATATTTACATCTTATTGTTCTTTATAGAATAGCTGTACGCAAGATGAGCGTCGGTGTGATATCCCCAAGATAGAGGGAGATGTAGCTGTGCAATCGTAGTACACCATCACATATATGCAATAGACTCTGACGTTGGATATAGTATTAGGCAGTTTAGTCTCGGAAATAGCAGTACCTAAATACTAAAAAGCACATTTTCTGCGATGACAACTGTGCATAGAGTGAGCAAGGATTCTCCAAAAATGATAATGGTTCTGCTGTCGCAACATCACTTATCAATTACAGCAAGAGAATCTGAGGATCTTCGCGAGGTTAGTATGAGCTTGAGTGCTAATCGAGAGACACGTACCTAATTTTCAGATCGCCTCTTTCGGCTCGAGTTCTGAGACTGTCGTTCTAGTTGACATGGTACAAAGTATACTACTGTCTACTGCTGACTGATTCACGCCCACGAATGTAGAAAGAACGCTTCAAGTAAATGCCATGGATATAGATAGCATCATGCGAGACCCGGCTAGATATCAACTTTTTCAAGCTAGATTTAGTATCACAGGACGGACCCGGCGAATTATGTTACTGCTGGCAGAACCTCCGACACTCCATCTGCGATTTCAAGATGCTCGCAGATCGATTAAGCTCTGAGCCGCTTTCATTCACTTGCAAGTCGCTACTTGTTGTCTTACAAGTAAAGAAAATAAGGAGTATAGGAACGGAGAAAACGTGTACACAATGTCGAAATATCTTATACCAGTCACAAAGCAAATTGCGGGAATTGACCTCTGCCAGCAGGAGATCACTGGCATTGACGTTTTCAGCATAGCCATGAATTCACCAAGGAGGCGGGGTGCAATTTATCTGCTGACCTGTGTTTTTACCCGTTCTAAATTCTATCAGGGATGGATGATTAGCATGAGGCAAGTATACGCTAGTAGAGAGCAGAATGAGAGCAGATCTGTTTTGTGTCAGTAATGCGGCCTCGTTTTGACACAGAGTTGTATCAAGCTTAACGATGAGAATGAAAAGTAGCAAAGCAAACGCAATCTCTTATAAAACTAAGGTCTATGTTCTTCTATAACCAGAATTTGTATGCTCAAAGTGTACGATTATGGTGTAGAGAAAGCCTCTTTCTCGCTCTTCACGCATGCGGATGTTTGTACGGAGTAAGTATACCAAACATTTGAGTAGCATTCAAAACTTTGTAAATGTCAGTAAAATATTGAACAGCGGTATTAGTTGCTGCGAAAGCGTACTACTCCAAAACTACCAACTTATGAGTCTCTTAAAACGCGAACATGCTATTTGTAACTCATGATCACCATCACCTTCGTCGATTACAACCTCAGCATTCCAGGAATGCATATTTTACAAAGATGTGAAGCAAACCTCTCTGAATCCAATCATCTAGATCAGGATAAAGACTTCTTGGCCACAATCTCGGACTGTCACAGAAAATATCATTAAGGCATCAAGCTACAGGTAGAAAGCCTAACTGTGATCTCATGACCAACATGTGCGGCATGCAGAATGAAATACATCTATTCAGCAAATCCGTTTTACTCACGTAGTCAAGTACCTTAACATAATAGAAGAATAGTCAGAAATAAGAGCTGTGCTCGGCCACAAAGCTGAAGCTTGTTCTTCAATCACAATTAGTCGACGCGCTCCTTAATCAAAGCACCGCAGTTGAGGATTCAACTCAAGCTGATCAGACAGTTTTCCTTCTCAGTCTCCCTCCTTACTAGAGATAAATTGCTTGTTCATAAGACAGTGAGATGCGCGATCGGCGCAATCTTGAGCACCTTCCTCCAAACGCGCGTTGTCTAACTTCTCAATCTGCGCCATAGCACACAAGCTGATACAATTCTGGCGCAATGACTAGTTACCTTCAGATATTTCCTCTAACAGCCTCGAATATCTATTCATTGCTCTTAATGATAAAATCAGCGGTAGCCGTGCATCGCCACGATCTCTACAACTGAATTCGATTCATGTATGTGAGCTTCGAAGCTAGTGCATAAGCTAATAATTGTGTTCTTGCAGCGTTATGTTAATGGAAAGAGCGGTGAATCTCACAGATGCTGCAATTATGCTTATTGCATTTTTTCTTCGATTGTTTCAAAGAGATTCGCGTATTCTGAGATCGCGAACGATAGAGAAAGGCACACTATTCGTATTTTGCTGCACCGTAAAGTAACTGCACAGTTGGCACAGCACGGCGTGACTGCCATTTAGCTATCGATTGTAAGCTGTCGTATTGAGCACTTGAGAAAGAATGGGACGATCACATCGAAGATCTTTCAAGAAAGAGCGATTTTCAAGTGGAATATTCACTACTCTCTGATCTAGTCATGATATTTCCTCTTCATGAAGAATGTCTAGGCCTAGCAATACCTATTTTTTGCTATAATGATTCCAGTCGTGAATTCACCATGTGTCAGGCTTGCAAATGAGAAACAGATAGCTATCACGAAGGCGCTTTGCATGGTAAATCGCATCCTTGACAAGATATATTCTACTCCTAGACGTCAGAACAAGCAATGTAGACAGAGGGGTACGATAAAATTCACGTCGTCTCCTTCCTTACAAAGAGTCTACACATCAGCTAAATCGAACTTCACGCTTCACAATCTCAATAACATCGTCTTCTTCCCCGTTGTCGATATCGTTTTTCTCACTTGCGAAGCTCTTACTTCGACCGTGCTTTTGTACTGCATTTCCTTTTGTTCCGTCAGCTGATTCACATAAATTCGTCACAAAGGGAATGAGATATTTGTTATCGAATTGGAGTAAGCGCATGTTTTGGTAAGGCTTCACAGTTTGGTCCAATGCTAATTCCTCTTCGGGCTACACATTCCAATACATTAAAAGCAATATCCACGTCGTTGGAAAGCTATCGTACCGTCAAGCGGGGAATCTTCAAAAAGTTGAGCATCGATACGGTTCCTCCTCCCATCACGAATATAGATAATAAGATAATGATCATGGTCGTAGCGATGATCTCATTTCGTTTTTCCCCGGGGAAGGACTTTGCCAATGCGAACGCAACTGCACCTCGTAGCCCACTATACCAAATCATGTGTTGCTGATTCCGAGTAATCTCTGCTACTCCTTTTCGCTTGTTCAAAAGTGCTGTCAGTGGATACACATTACACGCTCGAGCTATCAAGCAAAATAATGCAGTGAATGTGATAAAAATGATATTGTATCCGTTTTGCAGTGCAAAGACCGATAAACCCAAATCTAAACGCACAATTCCGTCATGAATGATGAAAGATAAAAAGGAACAATTCACTTACTGAGAAAAACAGCGGTCTCTGCGAGATACGCAATTGTTTGGAAAACGCGTGCGCAACTATAAACACAGTCAGGCGCATTAAGGAATGCCGTGAAATATAAATTCCATACATTTCTTGTGCTTCTTTTGATAAATTCGGCGAAGCGTAATGCTTCATTGCTATACCAGCAAATATAATGGCAACAACACCCGACATTTCCAAAATCTGAGCAATAGTGAATGGCAAATAAACAAACATGACATAGACGCCGACTTCATGCATTAAGCATGACTTGAGATTAGAAAACTTGAATAAAAGCGCCGGAAGCATGCCAAAAGCGACGCCAATCAGTGTCGATCCAACAAATACCAAACCAAACTCAAATATCGCGAACAACATCGGAGTAAAGGAATACGAGTAGCCAATAAATTTTGAAAATGTCGTAAATAAACAAATGGCAACTGCGTCATTCAAAGAGCTCTCTCCAAATACCATATAGAAAAGTCTTGGATCCACGTGTAGTTCTTGGAAGACCGCGAGGATAGACACTGTGTCAGTGGCGCTTATCAATGACCCAAATGTCAGACTCTCTGCAAGCGATAGTTTAGTGACCCATCCCAATCGACCAACACTGTACAAGAGAACGCCAGTAACAAGGCTCATCGTTAAAGTGCCCAAGATGGAGTACGTCAAAATGGGTGTAATGTTCTCGAAGAAATATCTTCGTTTCATAGTGTATCCGGAATTGAAAATGATGGGTGGGAGTAAGCCAACAAAGAAGAAATTGGGGTCAAACGCCATCAAAGAAGTAGCAATAGAACCACTTTTTAGTAGGCATAGAATGCTTGCGATGATTCCAATACCGATCGTAGCCCCTGCCTCTGGTAAAAAATGCCAACGCAATATGTGCGTGACATAATTACTTCCGATGATTGCAACCATCAAAAGAATGAGAAATAGGGAGCAGAAAAATGCTAATTGATACTCCAAACTTGTTTCAGAGACCAGAGCCTCGACCTGGACATCTGGATCAGTCATGACACCCTCTTCAATTACGCTATTATACAACGCTGATGAGGTATATGAAGCAGTTTCTCCTTTTGGAAAAAATGTGTCGGTTCGAATTCATTTACACCGAACGCGATACGACCGCAATTAAAGATATATAAATACCACCAACATTTGGTCCGTTCCATCGATTCACCCTGAGTTTTATGGCTTTCACAATGTTAGCTCGTATCTTATTAGACTCTCCTTGTCTCGTTTCTGTTATTCCCTTGCATGTGCTTGCTCGCGATCCATTCAATTAGTCCGATAAAGATTTGATGGCTCCATTGATGGATTTCGTCATTATAGTGTTTAATCGAGCACTGATAGCTCGTAGTCTAAGAATATGTGACGACGCCTGCACCCAATCGTCAGTCTTCAGTCCAAAATCATTTGATCACATACCTCTGCTGGATATACTTTGATGAAGCGAAAAATCAAACTATTAAATCGCATTGATGTGCACATTCGAGGAAATTGTTTTGTTACTTTATCAAATTGTGAGACAATGTCGGAGAGTGTTGTAGTCTTTAATTCCAAAGCTCGATCCAGAATATGCTGGATCACCGCGACTTTATGTTCATTTTCCATTACTGGTAGTTGATTTTCATCGGCAGTCAATAATGCGCTCATCAACTCGTCCAATTTGCTATCGGGTATCCCTCTTCGGATAACTCGCAAGATGATCTCGCCCTGGGATGATCCAAACTTCCGCTTTGTGTGCATCAAAGGAACGATCAAGAACAGAACGGTCTTGTCTACAAATGCATTTGAGACAGCCAAGAGGGCCTGATAAAGACTATGGGAGATCAATGTGGTAGCCATTTCCAGCTTTGGAACCACAATCTCGGCCAAAATGATGCCCACATAGCGAGAATTCCACCGTTGTTCGATCATAGCATTCAAAATGGTACAAATTACATCATTGCTACGTGATGACAGCTGCAAGCGATTGGAAAGCTGGGAAAGTAAAATCGCGCTTTCGTCGTGGGTGGACTTGGCTGGGTTGATGGTGCTTTCTAATAACGCAAGGACACTTTTACACCAGCCTGGATCACTGATTTTGGGAGCTTTTTTTTCCAATACCAAAGCCGCCTTTAGTACATCCTCACTGAGTGTCACCGTGGGTTTCAGCTGCTCATCAGTCTCAACTTTTTGACGCTTACGTTGCATGTCAACTGTACCTTTGAACCCTTCTTCTCGCTTGATGGCCGCATTTGTTCTCTCTGAAAACACACCAACGTATCGACTCATTTCAGTTTCAAACTCCTTGCGATCCTGAATTTGTAAGCCTGGCAGCATTGTGTACGCCAGCCATTCGCATACATTGTCAACATTTCCATGCGCCTTTGACGGAATCTCAACATACGCCTCAGCCAATTTTTCAATTGCTCGTAAAATTGGTGAGGATTGACGCAGTTGCTGTTTATACAAAACTAGCGCGTTCCAAAACAGTCTTTGAGCATAAACCGATATCCTTTCTATTTCTAATTGATACAGTCTCGAGGCATCCCCATTTTCCATCCAAATGCGTTTTGCGAGTGTTTTGATAGCCAAATGCGCTCGCATGGGCGATTCTTTCCAAGACGCTTTATGTCAGGACCATCAACTGATCATTCCGGGTACCATACCTTTGAAGTAGCGGAGTATTCCCACCTCTCCTTTTCGAAATGCCAAAGTCTCCAGCTCATTTACATCATATGTATCTCTACCATTCATTCTGCTCAGCCTATTCTCCCGAGTCTACTCGACCTATTGTGTCAGGAGAGCGTATAATTTTCATCCGATAAGTTATCTTTTGATATAAACAGACAATTACAACGACAGGACGCCAATCCAAAGAGAAAATAGCGGCATTTGAGAGCAAATGCGGTTGAAAACCAGAATTTATGCCGACTTTCTAAGCATTTGCGGCGTCGTGAGCACACTTTGATATCCAAGGGTGACAGAGAGCTTGAGTTGCTGACATTCGCTTGGATGGATCCTTCTCAATCAACTTTGTGAGAAAATCAACACCAAGAACTGACAGGCTACATGGATTGATGGTGACTTCATGCTGTGTTATCTTTTCAAATAAAATGCCAGTGTGTTCTGCCTCGAAAGGAAGCTTCCCATACACGAATATGTATAATATAATCCCGACTGCCCACATATCGCCTAGAAATGGATCATAGGGATCTCCTGAGCAACATTCAGGAGAAAAAAAGTGATAAGTTCCGCATGTGTCGGAGACCAAAGCTCCTTCTTCAGGCTTGTAGATGGCGCATCCAAAGTCAGTAATTCGGCATCGGAAAGAGCTATCGAGGAGGATGTTGTGTGGCTATACGTGACAACAGTGGTTACGTTAGCAATCATCGCACCTTGTAAAGGTGATTCTAACCTTTAGGTCACGATGAGCAACATCCATGTTATGGAGATACCTGATGCCGTGAAGAATATCCGAGATATGTCGACGAGCCAAAGTCTCTGGTAGAACGGTTTTGGTGATTGGAGATGTAAATCTTCGTCTGACGCTGTCAAATCGCATGCATTCACCGTTTTTCATATATTCCGTGATAAAATATATTTTATCTTCTCCCCGGTCATCTAGTACGTCATTCAAACTCACGACATTTTCGTGATTAAATTGCCGCATGAGCTGTATTTCTCTATATAAATCATCCAGCGCCGATCTTGTAGTCATTTGTTTCAACTCTTCATTCCATTGATATGTTTTCATTCGTCTCAGAAGCCGTTTTGATATGATTTTAGCCGCAAAAAGTCGAGTTTCTCGCGCTAATCCGTCGACAAAATTAAAACTCTTTGATCTTTTTCTATAAGTGAATGATAACTCATAAAGTCTTATTTTTCGCAAGGAATATGATAAGATGTCTTCATCCACATTTTGCACTTTTCTGTCGCTTTTGATTCTATTGTCATACATTTGATAACACCTTTTGACTTTACCAAAACGACCTCTTCCAATTGTTTCACAAGTAACGTAATTATGAAAGTACGTTTTACCATCCATATCGTGCCATTTGAATACCAAATTGGAGACTTGACGCTCCGATTTCATCTTTCTTTCGGTCGCTTCCTATTGTGTTGCATGCGGCATTTCAGTGTGCCTCGCATATAATTGGTGTATCAGACGTACTTATTGACCAATCTCATGACATCAGCCAAATATGGATGACTCGCGTCGATCTGAACTGGCTCGAGCTTTTCTTGCATGGAGAGATTCGCATAGACGATACCAAAGTAGAAAGAATGTAAAGTGAAACATCTCGCGATATGAGCATACTGACAATAGTCTAGCAAATCCTTGCAGCCTGTCGCATTGGTGTGCGATTCTGGCAGCGATATGTGTTCCATCAATGGCGTGCAAAGTGTCGCGAGCATTCGGTATAAGCGATAGTTTCGAATCAATTAGAAGTGGTAACATTCTCCTCCTTTAATAGAAGTTCAATAAGAGCGATACCGGCAGACAGTTATTACATCGAAATAGAAGCTCCGCTTTGGGCACAACGGGAAAAAATTGCGCAGAGAATCGACTCAGAGAATTTATTTGCGTGACTCTGCGTGTGATTGTACTCAATTATGCAGATTACATCCAAAAGCAATCGTTTTACGTAAAAAAATACATTTCATTTGGAAATTGGTTTTTGCAAAGGCATAAATCACAATGATAGATCTGGAAAAGATACACTGAAAATGCGATAAATAGGAGAAACTATCGAAATGTCATACATGCACGGCGACAGCGAGATACTTGGAGAGTGTGGAAATTTTGGCGTGATCGTGTTCACACTGAAGCAGTAGCTGATCGACAGGCTTTCAAATTTCAGTATTATAAGCTCACAAAGCGCGCGATCCACAGTCTGAAAAAGCACATACAGTACTGCAAATTCTCTCGTCAATTGCGTAGAAATCGAATGAAAAATATATTTGAAAGGTACGTTAAAGCATCTTTTGGTCTGATAGAGAAGCTTATATTGTGTCATAGGTGGAGTACAAAGGCCCTGATGTATCATACATTTCGCTGTCTACGAGATAGGATACATATTGATGCAAACGCTCGAACAAATGGAAGCCTTATAACCGAACAGGCTAAAGCTAGGGTACTTCATGAAGTGTTTGGACATTGGCGATACCTTTCCCGTCTCAAATCGCACGAAAAGTCGACTGCTCAAGTAAGACATGACGCGATATTGCGTGGTCACTTGACTGATTGGAGACGCACATTTCGTCAAAGAATAGCAACAAGAGTGATTATGCATGCGAAGAATTCTCGTCTTCTTCTTCTCGTCTGGAATTCTCTGAAAATGTACACTGCTGAGGGAAGGAAGAAGGATACCTTTCGACGAAAAAGTAGACGTTTTCGATACTTTTGTCTACTTTCCAGTGGTTTCACTGGGTTCAAACAAAACAAAGAAAATTTGTATCAGAATATTCGCAATTTTAAGCTTAAAACGACAGAAAAGCTGCAGCGTTCGCTCTTTCTTGCCTGGAAAACATTCACACTCCATCGGAAGAGGAACACCGAGATTGAAGGAACCATCAAAAGTGCCAACCAAAAAGCTCTACTCAAACGCATTTGGTATTCCGGTTTTGTGATATATCACATGCAAGTGCAGATCGTCAAGAGAAAACTTGACGATGCTATTGAGCATTACGAGCACACTTTATTATGGAAAACCATTACTGCATGGTCAAAGTGGTGTCGAGATCAAAAAATGCTTATGGAAGCTTTCGCACAGCGTGCGAGAGATCACGAGGCAAAAAAAATGATACAAAAAAGAGAACATTGTTTTCTCAACTGGAAAGAACATGCAATTCATCGATTATGTACTCGTCATATTGCAGCGTACATCCGAGGCAGATGTGAGCAACGTTTGGCATACCGCTTCCTTACCGCATGGAAGATCTACCTTGTCAAAGTGCGTCAAAAATCTGACATGTATCAGCGTGCTAAGCTCCATGAAAGACGAACACTTCTCCTTCGATACTTTACAGAATGGAATTACAAGCGGGAACAACGCATTCGCTGTAGAAAGCAACTGCAACTCTCATTATTGCATTGGAAAATCTCTCTACAGCGTAAGATTTTCCTGACCTGGAAAACGCACATATCAATGAAGATGGAAGAGCGAGCACGATACCATGCGGCTCTCGAGTTTCGTCATCAGTACTTTATCCGTCAAGGTCTTCGTCTTTGGTTTCTTGCAGCAACAGGATTACAGGAACAAAGACTCCAAACTTTGGAGATGGTGCAAGCGGCTGAATCGATGCGAGTTTGGAGAAAAGTCGCTTGTATCGCACGACAGTGGAGAAGTAAGACATTGCGTGCACGAGAACGGCCCAATGCTCCTATTTTCCCATTATTGCCTTTTGCGATGGCGCAAAAGAGTATGTATGACAGCGAGAAGCAATTTGGTCGGAAAAAACCTCTTCTTCTTCGAGATAATGAGTTTACAGAGACTCGCGGCGAGTTTCACGAGCTGAACGTGTTTCCACGGGCACGACCGCGTCCGAGAAAGCCATTCGATCTGCTTTTTGGGCAGCATGACATGGCACTTCAGACGCAAAAGATTTCTCACAATCATTCTCAGCTGAAATCGGTACCGGAGCCGAAAATGCGTGAAAGTGGGAACGAGATGAGCTCCAAGTGTCGGAAAGAAGACATCAAAAGCTCAGACAGAGCGTGCGGGAAAAGATTGTTATCTATCGAGGAACTAGCAAGCCGTCTTGAGCATTGGATGCGTCGAAAACGCAATTTGATTGAAAAGAAAAAACACGTTCAAGCGATGACAAGTCAAATCGATGGCGGGATACTTACGTAAGCATCCCTTTTGATGGCTTTATAGATTACAATTGCTGCATGTGCACAGGGCAGCAAATTCGGCGTGCAGAAAGCGATTTGTGGAGTTGCGTGATGCACTTGTTGACCGAATTGTTTCAGAAGAAAAGGAATATAACGCAGCGAAGCAAGAGATTCAAGATCTGGCGCACGTTGTTGCTCTTCTACGAGCAGAGAAGACACCGAAAAACTAAGTTTTCGAGGTTCATAATGAGCGATTTGCGCATCAAGTTGCTTTATTCTGATGAATTATCCTATGCTCGATAGGGGTCGGACGTTGACATTTGTACACTGAATCACCAGGCACCATGAAGCTTCCCCTCCCGATCTCGGAAATTCACATTTGAGTGCTTCAGATCCTGTACACCTACCATGGCTTCTCCCAGATCCGTGCTTATATTTTTCAAAAGCTTTACGTCTTTAAAGTGAGTCACAGCTTGTACCATTGCACGAGCGCGTTTCGCTGGATCACCTGATTTGAAGATTCCTGACCCAACAAAAACACCATCCATTCCAAGTTGCATCATCAGAGCTGCATCTGCTGGAGTTGCGACACCACCAGCAGCGAAATTGACAACAGGCAAACGTCCAGTCTTGGCGACTTCTTTAACTAAATTGTAAGGCGCTTGCATTTCCTTGGCAGCCACAAACAGCTCGTCCTCATCCATACTACTCAATCTTTTGATCTCACGCTGAACGGATCGCGCATGACGTACAGCTTCGACAATATTTCCTGTGCCAGCTTCCCCTTTAGTTCGGAGCATAGATGCTCCTTCGGCGATACGACGCAGAGCTTCCCCCAAATTTCGACATCCACATACAAAAGGAACTTTGTAGTTATGTTTATTGATGTGGTTTTCTTCATCGGCCATTGTAAGCACCTCACTTTCGTCAATGTAATCAATCTCCAAAGCCTCTAATATTTGTGCTTCAACAAAGTGTCCAATTCGTACTTTAGCCATTACTGGAATAGTGACCGCTTTTTTTATCTGTTCGATCATTTGAGGATCACTCATTCGTGCCACGCCACCGTCTACACGGATATCAGCCGGGATACGCTCGAGGGCCATGACTGCAACAGCTCCGGCTTGTTCGGCAATACGCGCTTGTTCTGCATTCGTAACGTCCATGATGACACCACCTTTCAGCATTTTGGCAAGGCCTGCCTTCACAGCAAAGGTTCCTTCTGAGCAAGTGCCGTTGGTCTGCGCATTCGATTGCATGTTTACGATTGTATAAGAATCAAGAAGTGAATCACTTTATCGTGCAGCAACCAGTGTGTAAACACCTTGTTTTTGAGGTTTTTTAGGTGGGACACTGGGCCATCTAGCAGTTATATGGGCCACTAAGATGCATTTACTGGGCCATTAGAGGCTATTAATAGAGTCAGTTACAATATGGCTGATTCTAATTCCAAGTGTGCAACACAACTTTGTCTCAGTACTAGGAAACCTTATGTGTCAATCATGCGCCTCATGTTGCACAACTGTGCGCGTTTTTGAGCTCCTTTTGTGATTGGATTCGACCAGGTTTGTATATAAGTGTGATGTCATGAATATAATAGTCTAGTCAAGCATGCAAGAGAGAGATCATTACTAAACGATCTCTGATAATCATAAGGAAATCCTATTTTGAAGTGTACGGTGCAACGCAAAATCGGTCACTCTCTCACGATTTGAGTTTGAGCTCAAACTTCAAAATCGCTCATCCTTCTGACTTCCAACTCGGTAAGAATGAATTCATTCGCAGAGCTCTCGTTGGAGAGAAATCAAGGCACGCTGTGCGCCACCAGTATTTCAATAAGGAACGGCGGAAAGGGAATTCGTGTGCGGCGATTCAGCGATACCCCAACATCTCGTCGCTATTTGGATGACGCCATCGAACATGATGATGATTACAAAAATACAGCAAAAAGGGATGATTCAGAAGTAATGGGTGACAAATTGAACGAAAGTGCGCTAATTTATCAATTAAAACCGATGCCAAAACTACGAGTTTGTCCTGTGGATGATTCGGTTCTTGAAGAAGAGAAAAAGCGTCGAAGATCTCAGAAACGAATTCCCGAGAGAAAAGATCCTCTCAGTTTGAGACATTTTGAATCATCTTTTGGTTCTATCCCAAAAATTGGTCGTGACGGCATGACTATCCGTCATCAATACTGGAGTCAATTGGGAATCAACCCAACTCGTCGAGAACTTGAAAGATCATCAAAACGATCGATGCAACGAAAAAAAGGTCTTAAAGTGACTCTGAACGACGTGGAGAAGGACAGAAGTCGAGATAAGTCGATTTTGGACTTATTTGTAAATTGGTATAGTTCAAACGGCAAAAAAGAAAATCGGAATAGTTCGAAAGAAGACAAAAAGCGTCATGCTTCGTTTGTTTTGAATGAGATAACTCCCATCGACACACAATCTGACGTTGATGATGGTCACATTACATCTCACAAGCAGAGTTCTACCACATCAGACTGCAATCATCTAGAACAAGCGAAAGCTAGTGTCCGATTCAATCACGAAGCTGAACTTTTTTATATACCGATTCACAAGGAATATACAAAACATCAACGAAATTGCATCTGGCACACTCGCGAAGAATTTGTCTCAATGGTCGAACGCAATTTGGAATCGTTATATGAAGAAATGGAGCTCGAAGTATCCGACAAGACCATCTCAGCCGATGATACTCCCGGTAACGACGATGACATTGAGAGCAAAGAAGCTACAATAAGCGACTCTGGAGTATCTGACGAAGCTGACCAACCCAACATCACGATGCAACAGAAATCTGTACAAATTGACACTATGGAGATGGCAAAAACAAATATAAATTCCTTGATTTTCATCCCAAACGACGTTCATGTCAAAGTTTCAGCACGCGCACGCTCATCTCATGACATCCGATTCAAATATCTCAAGCATCTCGGCATCGACACATAATTCAACTGCAATCCATAATGCTTAGATGATTATATAAGTAATTAGAATTCTCAATATACTACTTTTGCAATTTGTCCAAAGACTGGGTCTGTATCAAAAAGCATAGAAATGGACACCAATCACCAAAACTTTAACGCTTTGACACGTGAAAAATCGTCTGTTGTGAACAGCTCCGCAGGTGAGATTACTATATATTGATGCGATTTTTCTCACAGAATCCGACAGCTGCAAATAAAAAGCGAAGGAAGAAGAAAACGAAGAAAAAATCGATTGCTGAAAATGCTTCAGCATCAATCAATACAAATGTCGATGAGATCGATCTTCCTGGCACTTTGAACCGAGAAAGCGATTACAATCGAAATGACTCATCCTCTATAGAATCCTCAAGGAGCAAAAGTACTGTGAATGACGAGACTGATTACGATGAGGATGACGATGAAGACGAAGAAAGCTATAAACCCGGAGGATATCATCCAGTGAGAATTGGTGATGTGTTTAATGATCGCTTCAAAGTGACGGAAAAGCTTGGATGGGGACATTTCTCGACTGTATGGAAATGTTTCGATATGCAAACTTCTCATTATGTGGCACTCAAAGTGCAGAAAAGTGCAAAGCAATACCATGAAGCAGCAAAGGACGAAGTCGCTTTATTACAATGTGTCGTGCAAACTGCTCAAAAATGTGATGTCAAAGAACTCAAAGTGGTGGAGCTAATCGACTCATTCGATCACGTAGGACCGCATGGAACTCGTGAGTCACAAGGAATTGTACAAATGCTTTGTCTAAGAGTAATTTTCGTAGATGTTTGTATGATATTTGAGATGCTTGGCGATAATTTATTATCTCTTGTCAGATTTTATAATTACCGAGGAATTCCAATGCCGCTAGTGAGGCGCCTGACACGGGACATACTTGAAGGACTGGATTTCCTGCACCGTCAATGCAATATTATCCACACAGATTTGAAACCTGAGAACCTCTTACTTTCTCAACGAGTCCCGGAGATTCCTCCACTGAAGCGATCGCTTTTCAATTTGGTCAAAAAAAACAAAAAATGCGATACGATCACAAAAGCTGAGAAAAAACGACTCAAAAACAAATGCAAAAAACTACGCAAGAAACGCAATCAACAGAAAGAAGCGTCTGATGCATCAGAAACTCAAATTCCTCGATTGGACCAGGCTTCAACTCGCGAAGTTGCGTGTGCATTACAGGAATTATCCCTCGATTCTTTGGGCACTGGATTGCTTTCGAATTTCATTCCGACTGATAGAATTGATCGGAACGTGGACAACAGCCAGGGAGAAGATCTCCTCTTTACATCCTATGCACCTTTGCAATACACTCGGCCAGAGCGATGGATATCAGTACCTCCTGAATTTCTTGGCCGTACAATGCTTTTGCTTCCGACGATGCAAAAATGGCTCGACACAGCAAAGCGAAAAACGTTCGAATTCGACACAACTTTCGAAACAGAAAATGGGAAAGAAACGACTTGCTATGTATTGAGGTACTGTTTTCTCTTATTGTTGTCAGTATATTCCTAATGACTTGTATGAAGACTTTACGACTGCACTGATGCTCGCTTCATCACAAGCTTGCGCTCTGCATGCGACACGCTGTGTGAGGGATATCCTGAATCGTGTTGGAAGAGTACGGAATGCTTGGAAGAAGACTTTAGCGTATGGTATATTGAATACGACGCTCGCTTCCTGCGTCCAGTGCTAGGTACGAACTGAATGGCACTTTAGCGCTCATGTGATCACACATATTGTAATAGAACACGCGGAAAGTATACTCAATGGAGTACTCTTTGTACAATTGACTGCATCGCACGAGTCATGCTTGCCAGGATTTCATTTCCCCATATCGACTCCAATCCATCCAAATACAAATGAGTTTAACCCACAAACGCAGATGTTGTTTCAAGGAATCCATCTTCATTCTGCAGGATATTTGCTCAGTCGTGCTTTGCTCCTGAAAAGCCTTTCGGATCGTCTTTCTCCCTGGATCAAACAATCCAAGTCTTTATCAAGTATCAATTCATTTGACGAGTGTACGAATATTGTCAGCAAAGTGGCGGATCTCGGAAATGCGTGCCACACATTCAAACACTTTACGAATGACATTCAAACGCGTCAGTATCGAAGTCCTGAAGTAATATTTGGAAAGAATTATGACACATCCACGGATTTATGGTCTTTGGCATGTGTCGTGTTCGAGCTATGCACTGGCGATTTACTATTCGATCCAAAATCAGGCAAAAACTATTGTCGAGATGAAGATCATTTGGCTCAAATGATTGAGCTTTTGGGGAAAATATCTCGTTCCTATTTGCAAAATGGGAAATATACGAGAGATTACTTCAATCGCAAAGGCGATCTAAGAAGGATCCATGACCTTAAATTTTGGAGTTTGGAAGATGTGCTGCATGAGAAGTATCATTTCGATCGCAAAGATGCAGATCTTTTGGCTTCCTTTCTACTACTTATGCTTCGATATGAACCGAGTAAACGAGCAAGCGCAGAAGAGTGTCTCAAACATCCTTGGATCACAGGCGATTGACCGATACGCAATGCTCACATCTATTCTTAATTTTGGTTATTTCGAGTGGTATTTTCAGATTTCAATGCAGAAAAAGTCGATTACCATTTTGTACAACGTGAGCACATTGGTCTCATAGAAGCAGATGAGCGCCCCAGACACTGATGAAATGCTTGCACTACGAGGTAAAAATTCACGCTTCTCTGCTTTCATCACAAAGCTTATTCGATCTGTAGCGGTGTTTGATATGTATGATGAGAATGCCAGTGGCAAAATTGCAGTAACGCATCTACCAGTAATACTTGGTCAGATCAGAAGCGATACAGCCAACGGTTTGATTTTTAATATCGTGTCTCAGTGTCAAAGCCCTTGACCGATTCTCCTCATAGAACATATGGCTGCATTCGATGCTGCTTGTAATGGGCAACATCACGTCTCGTTTGACACTTTTCTATCGGTACTGCACTCACACACTAAAAGTCTCACGACGGTCTTTGATACGAATACGTCGACTTCAGAAGACCTTGAGCATGCTTCTGACCCACTTGGAGATAGTACTAAAGTTGGCGAATTTATCAGCATTTTGGAAGAGTATCGTCTCAAATGCGAGCAAGAGGGCAATTACTTGGAGGCACAACGCGCTGATACGCAATTACAAGTTTTACGCACGCAAGAATTCAAACGGCAAACAAAAGCGCTGAAAGCAAAGCAAATGGCGGAACGTCAAGATGTTCAAATCGCACACAATTTGCAATTTCATGATTTCAATCAAGCTTGGGATCAATACTTGGAGCAATATGATCGAATGGCGGCCAAGTATACGCAGCAAATGAGTCAGAAACACGCTTTGGAATTGAGCGATTTACGTGAAAAATTGACGCAAGACTCTGCAGAACGAACACCAAAATTCTCCAAGGAATTGATCGATTGGCGTCGTCGCCAATATCGATTAGCACAACAGAAAAAGTATGCGGAAGCTCAGAAAATCAAGCAATTTGTCGACGGTATGGAGCAGTACGAGCGGACCAAACTGGGCGGTGATTGCCATACGGGCCATTCGAAAAAAGAAGCAAAGTTACGCCAACAACACCAAGCAGAGCTGCAAGCGCTTTGTAAACGAATTGAGGCGAAACGGACAGAGCATTTGAATCAACGCGCTGTAGATTCCAAACGCTTACTTCAGCGGAATCGGAATGTGCAAACTGCCTTGGAGTCGAGGCAAATTGTAGAAGCGACCAAGAAGCTTCACGATTTGAAAAATACTTTTGTATCGAGAAACCGGTCGACCCACACGACCACACAGAATGTAATCCCTCCCGAAGCTCGCGTCATTCGAGAGCGGAAAGCTTCATTCACTTCATTTTCGTCTGAGAAGAAAATTTTGCCGAGTACGAAATCGTTTGGTATCGCTCATTGATATCAAAAATATATTCCAAACAGATTTTCCATACTATGAACTTGATACTTGTACTTCGTCAGGCTGTTCTTTGTGTATTTCAACTCCATTGACAGTGTTTTTGCTGGCGAAATCGGTGATGCCGCTCGTACATTTGTGTGAGGGGGCAAAGAGAAATTGCAAGGAGTAATGAAAGTCCATTCACCACATTCAAATCGCCGTCCAAATACGAATTCGAAATTGCTAACGCAGGGTATTCAAGAAAACTTGTAATGGATCCGAATGAATAGATGATGCCCATAATAGCTCCGAGGTTGCTTAGTCCAAATGTTTTGGTCACAAAGGCCGATATAACAGCGTACACGAACGCACGAAAAGCTGTAAAGAGTACACACGTGACAAGTTGGAGCGGTAAAACGGGTACGAAGCTGAGCACGTTGTAAAGCAGTCCCAACGTACTGATGAACTTTAGAGCATACACTAAGCCCTTTCCTTCCACAACGCGATCAATTACTGGAACAAATACAAATCCTAATGGTAGCACAAAACCAAATACTTTTGTATAAAAATGCCCTTGTTTCACATCGCCATAGTTCTAAAAAACAACAAAAGTATGAGTCTATGCATCTAGTGCTCCCTGTGCAACGAAAGCCAACCTCGAGTAGCTTGTTGGCTGTGCCGATAAATAAAGTGGTTCGTAACATGTGGAATGACGCAAGAATGAGAATGTAGACAAATTCAAATGTGCACAATTGATCCTTAATTGTCAAATTCAGCAAATCCCACTTGGATACTCGGGCTACTCCTCCAGCGTGATATTGTTGAAGCTTGTTTTCGTTGTGTAGAGTTGTGATATTCTGGGCATTCAGGCTTCCATATTGGACACACGATTGCTCTCCCAACCGTTTAACATCCTTTTTGCTCAGCGGAGAATACATAGATTTATCCACCAGGACTCCCACAGAGACTTTCTTTACTGTGGTGTTACGTGACTCCGGTGGAGGTATTTTCCTATACAATACTTGCTCATTGATTCGCCACAAGATGATTAGAGCTCCATACACGAAAATCCCCAGGATCGCATGAGATAGAAAAAGATTTCGTTTGGTGACACCAAAAGTCTCGTGTATCGCGTACGCGAGAAGGAAGATCGCGCTACTTGCATCATAGGAGCAGCTGATAGCAGCAAGAGCTGCTGTTTGATGATGTTTTGCTCCAAAGCTAGCTGGGAATGAAGTCATCATCGTTATACACCCTCCCGCTGCTAAAAGAACATAAGCGGGAACAAAGAGGTCAAATGTTTTAGAATCGGCAAATGCGAACAGAAAAAGCCCAGTAATCTCCATAACAGCGGCACATGTTATCAGTATGGTTGGCCTGAACCGATCCAGGAGTAATCCGGTAGGAAGCGCAGCAGCATTCATAGCAGTAGAAGCTAATGCAAATATCAAATTAAGTCGATTTTCTTGAGCTTGACATATCTTATTCGCCTCGTGAGAGTCTCCGCAGAATTCGCCATATTGTCGCTCTTCGATGAGAATTAAAAGCAGTGGTCCCCATCCAAAAATAATACCAGAAAATAATATATCGGCAAGTATCACAAAGGCGAATAAAAGCTCGGATGAGCTCATATCGAAACACCACGAAATCTACCTGCGATACAACTTATAACCAGTGATTGTGCGACTATAGAATGCAGCAATTTTATCCGAATCCACCAAAGAAGCCATTCACATTGGAAGAATTTGAATGTTATGGCCTTTGTAGACTCGAGGTACTTCTTGCAATTCATCAAGTCGACGAGCGTCAATGTTTGAAGGAACACTGTTATGAAGAATGTATGAAGCATGTGTCCCAAGACGCTCACCAAGTCATGCAGAACGCGGCAAAGGATTCGTATTCACATTATATTCTCAGAGTGGCCGCCTGCGTTAGCGACTGGACTGAATGGTTTATTGATACCGAAACAAAACTATTTAAAATGCGAATTTGTCGGGAAGACTGCCTCCAAGTGTTGCGCCGTATTTTTGGAGTATCTTATACTACCATCACCTTTGATAGTTTGACGCATTTTGAAAGTGAGTGGATGCAGGCGAATATCAGCAAGGAAGATCTCAATACGACGAGGCTGTTTTTGGTCCCGTTCACAGAGTGTAATGAACTCATTCGAGATCGTCGGGTTATGATTCGAAATGGATTTTGCATCCTTCCCGAAAGAGATTTGATCTACATGATCAGCTATCATTTTCGGAGTACTTTCGTATTTCAGATGAAGGTGTTGAAGAAAGCCTTAGCGGTACATCAGCAAGAAATACAAAGACTCGCTTTCATCTTCGACAAGTTTTCCTCCTACTACGGCTCAAAAATATCTTCGACAACAAACCAGAAAGCACGTGCTGGCCCTCCGTTCTACCTGACCCTTGATACTATCGATCACGTTGCTTTACGACATTACCCGCTTTGCATGCAGCATCTTCACAATAAACTTCGTGAAAATCATCACTTGAAATATAATGGTCGGCTACAATATCGCCTTTTTCTAAAAAGCCTTGGATTCAAAGTCGACGAAAACTTACGCTTCTGGAAAAACGAGTTTACAAAAAAAATCTCGGAAGTCGAATTTCAAAAACGCTGTGCTTACAGCATCCGTCATAGTTATGGTTTGGAAGGAGGACGTAAGGATTTCGAACCGTACAACTGTCAGCAGCTTTGCGATTCCGCGCCTCCGAAAAACGGGCAGTATCATGGATGCCCGTTCAAGCACTGGGATTCCATGACACTACAAACACAATTACATGCCAAAAACCTGGAAAAAGACAAGATCATTTCGATCACTAAAGCATCACAATGTGGAAAGTACAAGACCGCATGTCAGCTGTACTTTGAGGCAATGCATCCTTCGTACGATATCGAACCATCCAGACTGGAGAATATCGGGCGGTATCCGTCAGAGTATCTGTATGAAAGCATTCGAGCATTCTTGCCATGAAGGATGGAAATTTCATGTACACCACACCACAATAAATCACTGGCCATGATAGCAAACGAAAGCACGATACAGCTGTCAGACTTGCTGAGCAGTTTCGATCAGCAATTGACTCGTTCCAATCTGATTGCTGTTATCCATGAGCTTCATAAGCATGTTGGAACTGGTACGGTTTGTATCCATGGCTATGACTCTATGTAATTTGGTCTATCAAACGTAGAAATCATCTCGCAATCCATTAAGAATATTTTAGAAGCGAAAGATAAAAAGAAAACAATTGCGAAAAGGGATGAAAGAAAATTTTGCATGGGAAATTATCGGCAACGCATGGTCGCTATCAAATTCCTATATATCGGAGAGCGCTATTGTGGCTATGCCCGTCAAGATCATATCGAGGTTTTGTTTCGTTTCTCACTCTGAGAGCGTCTTTGACACTTGCTAATCGTCCAGTAGGAGACTGTAGAGAAATACCTGTTTGAGACCATGCAGCGGACAAAACTGATTACTAGCATTGATGACTGTTGCTACAGCCGTTGCGGACGAACTGACAAAGGTGTGAGTGCGTTTGGTCAAGTAATTGGAATTAAAGTGCGTTCTAACGTACCGATCGATGCTGAATTACTGGATGTTGCCTCACTGAATCAAGTACTTTCGGGTGGCCAAGTCCGTGTGAAGACTCGAGATGGACGTATTAGGAACATCACAGAAGTTGATTACGCGGCCTCATTAAATCGTACACTTCCGTCCGATATTCGCGTTTACTCCGTTGTGAATGCTCCAACCAATTTCAGCGCGAGATTTAATTGTGACAGAGGTCGATCCTATCGCTACTTCTTCATGCGAAAGGATTTGGACATTGAAAAAATGCGCGATGCTGCAACTGCCTTTGAAGGTCCACACGACTTTCGAAATTTCTGTCGCATTGATACGAATTGCCAGACATTCAACCGTGTTGTTCGGTCTTTTCAAATCAAGCTTTCTGACGAGACTGTTGCCAAAAAGCCATACTATCAAATGTATTATATTGAGGTAAACACCTTTTGTGCTACATTCTCACATTTTTCTGACACATTTTGCAGATTCATGGAAATGCATTCTTATGGCATCAAGTTCGATGTATGGTATCGATATTATTTCTAATTGGACAGGGTCGTGAGGAGCCTTCGATCGTTAAAAAAATGCTCAACATTGATCTGTACCCTCGAAAACCACAGTATGCAATAGCACCGGATCATCCGTTGGTATTGCACGACTGCCGCTTTAATGGTATCAACTTTGATTATTCACCGTTGGCATTATCCCACTTGTATGAAGAAATCTTGGCGCTTTATGAGTTTCACAAAATCAAAAGTGCGATACTAGAAAGCTGGTTGAATGAAATGAATCATTTTGACATAGATCCATTACGTGCGGTAGAACAATTGCATCATCATTCACCGACATTGGAACACCTTCTAATTGAGAAAAATCTCATTGTAAAGGGCAGTGATACATGTCTCAGAACAATAAAATGGAGTAAAATTCACCCTTTACTGGGTCAATGCACGCGTCGCACTCACTTGCCACTACCAAAGCGGGACACTGGACTATCTGTGAAAGAGAAAAAAGATCGGATGAATGATCGTAAGCGAAGGCGCGATCTCGTGAAACAAGATGGACAACTCGATGTACTCGTAACATAACGCGCCTCCATCGACGCACTCGAACGAAATTCTTATATTAAGTTACTTTGGAGATCTGGATTCGCATTCTCAATAAATTCTTTGATGCAGTTTTGCTGGGAATGGCTTGACGAAGAATCAACACCGCCAAAATAAATGAGAATAACACTCACGTTATCCGTAGATCCAGCCGATATTGCATACGCGACGAGATCTTGGGCAATTTGTTGAACATCAGCGCAATTGGATTTCATACAAACAAAATCTACGATTTGTTGGGATGTCAAAATATCAAACAAACCGTCACATCCTACAAGTATAAATCTCATCGTACGGTCGATATGCAAGCTGGTGACGTCTGGTGAGCCTGACACGATATCTCCGTTAAAGCGGTCTTTGTAACGACCCCTTGATGTCTTAAAATCATTGTCACCGAAAGCGCGAGAAACTCCCAGGACGCCGAAGATACGGTCTTGGATCACCGATCCTTTTGCTGCACATATTCTTTCATACTCACTCGATAGTTTTGGTGTATGAGGCGTGAACACATTGATGGCCTTACCGTCATGACATAAAACAACTCGTGAATCGCCCAAAGAACTCAGAAACAATTCAGAGCCCCGGATGATGACAGAAACAGCAGTGGACCCGTGTTGTACCTCTTGTTGGAAGATAGATTCATCAGTTGATGCATATGCTTTAATGATCGCGTCAGTAATACGTCCCGTCGTTGCTATTTGATCAAAGATTATTGCGTGCAAATTCTGCTCTAGATAATCGCAAACTTGGGCACCACCGTGTCCATCATACAGCCCAAAGTATGCGACTAATTCACCGGCGATATCTTTGGTGTGGTACGCCGTCCGGTCTTCATTTTGTAAGCGTAATCCTTTATCGGATGCGATTCCATACTTGAAATTTAACTCCTCAACACATTGTTCATGGTCAAGCCGGGTTTGATAGCAGGAGGCTTCCGATACCTCCGAGGACGTCGTAGCGTCGGACATGCTATGAGACGACGAAACACGCAGCTCATCATCCCTATCAACATCGCCACATCTACTTGAGGAGTCACCTGACGAATTGGAGCTTTTTTCGAATCGATTCAATACGACACCATGGTCGGCGAATACGCTAAACACATCTCGACGCGTATTGCTTGATCTGATGGAGTTTTTCCTGACGTAACTTCGCTCACGTAGCGATTGGGAGATTGGTGCTTTTGGACGTACGGCAGAAGCGGCTGGGCTACTCGCGCTGCTACTGCTTGCACAAAGAGAAGAATGCAATGCGGCTGAATGAGGTATGGATGGAAACTTTTTACTCACAGCGTTATGACTTGAACCGTTTGGTGCCACGGCCGCATTTTGCAAACGAGAATGCCGTCCGCCCATCGTCGTGATTTAGAATAGAAAATGTGTTAAAATGTCTCGTTTATGGCAACAATATTTATAGATCAGGTGGATTGTACTAGAACTGCAATATGTACTTTTTTACAGATGCAGAATAGAGCTGATTATACGATTCTGTATGGTAAACGACTATGTGATGTAAACATACAACGAGTGACACATACGCAAGTGTGAATGACGGTCGTGTGAGTACGTTAAAAGATGTCGCCACTTTCGTGCATGTACTTTCTCAAACACTGCCGCACTGAGGCCTTTCTGTAAAAAGCATGTAGACGAGACATTTCAGTATAGTGATGCTACTCCTTCTGGCTCGCATAGTTTTTATCTTCTTGCTGACTTCAGAACGAGTGAAACGCGTTACGCGTCTTTTGTTCCTAAGAAAGAAGGAGCAGTTTCCAAACAGCAGCTTTCTGCTCAGATATGTAATTTGGATCATATTCAAGAGGTGTAACATCTTAATTTTGAATAAAATTAACAGTGCTTGTTCAATCACCTCAATTGTATTATTTTTACATTTTCCTCACCGTTTGATCTTTGCTTCCACGTGACTCTTCGAAAGGGAAGCATAATGTCACTCAAACGAATCAACAAGGAGTTACAAGATATAGGTCGTGATCCTCCTTCCAACTGTAGCGCGGGACCTGTTGATGACGATCTCACTAATTGGCAAGCGACTATTATGGGACCAGAAGACAGTCCGTACGCTGGTGGGGTTTACTTTCTCAGCATTCATTTTCCGGTTGATTATCCGTTTAAACCACCAAAAGTGACTTTCAGAACGCGTATCTATCATTGTAACATCAATGCAAATGGTGGAATTTGTTTAGACATATTGAAAGACCAATGGAGTCCCGCGTTGACAATCTCGAAAGTGCTTCTTTCAATTTGTTCTTTGCTCACGGATCCTAATCCCGATGATCCTTTGGTCCCCGACATAGCCCAGCTTTTTAAAACAGATCGCGTTCATCATGATGCACTAGCACGTGATTGGACTAACAAATACGCTGCTTAATGCAATATTTGAGAGGCCAGGCGACGAGAATTATGGCTATTTCCGTAGGCTTCTTGGACGCTGTCTAAGAAATAAAAGCATTTATTTTCCTTTTGTTTTATGAGCAGCTTTTTTCCGTTTTACTATCAGCCACATTTCTTTTCACGTGTATTATGTGGGTTACGGTACCAATACCGTCATACTGTCGGCATCAAAAGCGACGATGCCCAACACTAAATCGCTTTCTCACTCAATTTGCGATTGGTGTGGCGTTAAAGAATGGTTCTTTCGATGTATCATATGTGATCCACGTGGAACGAAACATTTGTGCTCATCGTGTACCATACTTTGGCACTCTAGAGGCTTTGGACAAGACCATTTGATAGATTGGAAAGGGAGTGCGGCAGCAGGTATTAAGTATCTCCCTTTCAAAATATTGTACCTGCGATATCCACATCTTTTCACGGAAGCGCACAGCGACAAACATGCCGAGATTTTGATTGATTCTACTCCACAGGTCGTAAATGAGAATTCTGTCACGGAATCGGCCAAGGTTGAGAGTGATGATCGAGAACATGAAGCCGTTCAAGAAAGCTCACAAACGACAATAGGAAAGGAAAATGAAAGTATGAATTCAAATGAAGTTACGATCAATGAACCAGGTGGATCGCTTTCTGAAGAAGAATCATCTTGCGTTCCAGCACCACAGACGCTTTCTATCACAAAGTCTGCTGCATTCAACCGGTGGCCGACGATTAGTGAACTGCTCCAATCCAATCAAAGTAGCGCAGAAAGAGAGAAAGATTTGAATGATCGTATTTTTGATGCTTGTAAAGTAGAAGATGCACGCTTTTGTAATTCTTTTCAAACACATGAAAAGCACCCGATGTGCCAATCTCTCACGATGCACTACGATCACTTTCAAAAGAAGCAACTCTGTGCTGAAAACAATCAATGCTGTTTCATCAATCAAGTTTATTCTCATATTAATCAGTGCACTAATGCTAGAAATTGTTCATTTTGTGCTCCAGGTTCGTCCAAATGAGCCGGATTTCTCTCTACTATGCTCACATCACGTCTGTCACACAGTAATGATTCGACGACAACAAATTTGGATTGTGGGGTTAAAGTATCAAATGGCAAAAGAAAAACGAGCTCTTGAAAAACTGAATCGTGATTACTCGAATACGGATCCTAATGTAAGTTTACGAAAGCAGCAGGCGACAAATTATTTGCAGAATGTGCAAAAGCATCTAAAATACTATATCGATGCACTGGAAGATTGGAAGGGAGTGTGTCGGAGAGTTCAATTTGATTATCATACATTACCGCTCATTCATCATGGATCGGCTCATGTCAATGTGGAAAACTGTATCTCTGATGATACTGATGGAAACCCAAGCAAAAAAAAACTGAAAATACATGATATTCTCACAACTGACACCGAAGCCGATGAAAAAGTTTTTATTCCAAAAGAAGAAGTGGACTGGATCAGAGAAATCTTGAATGACTCGAAAAACATCAAGAAGAAAAAGCTCGCGGAATACCTTAGAATCGGATTTTCAATAGCAGATGCATCCTTTTGCATTTCAAATCCAGAAAAATGTCTTTTAGACTGTGGAGAGATTAACCAACACATCAAGCATCACTCCGACGGTGTTCGCTGTGAGGAACCTGAATGCGAGAAGGTCGCAGTCCACTTTCTTCATCAACAAAGTTGTCGGAAGACGAAGCAAGAGCAGGGGTGCGAATACTGCTTACGAGGTAAGATTTCAGTCTCAACAAGCATCAGCTTATACTGAATAGTTTTCATACTAGTGATTGAGCGCACCCAAACCCGAATTGTAGAACTCAGTGAGCGCCAGCTTTTTGAAGTAAAAGCAAAGTGCAAAAAGTTATGCCACCAGATTTCTTCACCCGCGGTAGGAAATAAAAAATCAGAGCTTGAAAATGCGTTGCGAGATGCACAAGCTGAAGAATTGGTAGCAGCGGAACGCTTGGAAGAGATGCAAGTGAAGCGATGTAATTTGCGCGAACACATAAAGCGGCAGCCTTTTGGAGTGCTGTTCAAAACCAGTTATCAGCGACCTCCGATTCATTTTGTCAAATCAGATGTTTCCTAAATTTAATCGAAGAACGGCATTTCTACCGGTTGATTCGCAGTTATTCGCACTAAATGGAAAAGGATACTTCGCTATCAGAGTCTGATTTGTTACACGACACCGAAGAGAGTAGATTGCAGTATCGCTCACGATCCGTGTCACACGACCACTTTCTGCAGAATGAAGCGATAACAAACCACCAGGAATCCAGAAGCATAAACAAGCTCAACACATGTGCCGACACAACGCAAATATCAGATGAACTACATCACAAATTGTATACCAATAATACAAAATCAAGCTTTTACATGATTCCACCGGCGCCGACCCGCTCTGTCTCTGCTACCACACTTTACGAACAAAATGGGCGGAATAATAATGTCATACTATCGGAAAAAGTTTTCAGGTCTGATGGAAAGGTCAATGCCAAGGATACCTTTGATGCCGCCGACTACTTTATAGAAAGTATGAAACGATCGAGTCGCACAAATAATGAATCAGAATCTTCAAGTTGTCTGAATCCTAATCCACCGATTCCGGCAGACGGAATGGTGTCGCCCGAAGAGGTCATTAGGGATAGCATTGCAAGTACAAGAAACACATTGATCTATACCGATTCTGATGACTTTGCTCGAAGTCGACGATCCGACAATTCTGCATACTCTTTTTCCTTTTCAGCGCCGCGAAGTACATTTCGTCGTAGCACGATTTCTGAACAAATGTTACGCGAAACAGAGCAATTTGAGCCGGAACGGGAGCTATCATTTGATGAGTTATCAAATGCTTTGAGATTGAAACATCAAGAACATGAACAAAGCATTGAGATGACAAGTATAAAAAAAGAAGAAGACAAGGTCAAACAAGAACATGCGCGTTACCGATGGGCGCAGCATATGAAATTGAAGGCTCGGAATTTACTTTTTAATCCGACCCCCAGCTCCCCATGGAATGATAATGGCTCAGCAAATGAAAGCAATAAGCTATCTCGGCATTCCGAAGATAAAGTTATTTGTGCACCTAAGGAGCTGAAATTGAACTCGATCCAAGGTAAAGGTCGTATCGTTACAGTTGCCAGCTTGGCTCCATCAGCACCAAGTTCCATACCTGCTTTAGCAAAATGGATGCAAGAACAGTATCAAAGCAATATCATGAATAAACGATTTCCGTTTGGAATGCATCCGTCAGCCGGAGTAACCACGTCGTACAATGATACACCTATGAAGTTGATCTCCATCGAAGAAATTGTCAGCAATCCGCAAATGATGCGATATTACGCTGCTTCATTTTCAAACCCAACACATCAAAGCAAACTATTTTTTTTGTGTTCATTCCACGAGTATCGCCATTTTTGGTGCACTCTCCGGGTCAACTATTTAGAAACGCAAAAATCACTCCGGCGACTTCCAACAGCCACTCCTCGCAGTCTGGAAATGTCTGTCTTCCAACCGTTCGGTAAAGATGATGTTTTATTGCTGCGTACGTATGGCGTCAAAATTGCGCAAAAATATTTAGCCAAAAACGCACAATTTCACATCGGTGCCGAATTCGTGACTTCTGATCTCCTGCGCCGCATGAAGCGCAACATTGCCGCCGGTGGTGAAGATGCGCTGCATGCTTTTGATGTTGTTGTCACGAGAGTGAAGCATTACTTGATGAAGACTTTTCCGAAGTTTCGACAGACAGAGTTGTACACTGACATGCTTAAACGAGTACCCAGAGAAGTGATTTATTTGGAAGACATTTTGATGAATCATCGCTTTGCCAACTTTTTCTGGATATTTCTTTTTCCACATCACTATCATCGAGAAATTGCTTTATGGCTCGATATCGAGTATGAATTCAAACCGGCATATCGTCGATATGCTTCTTTGATGCGAAGTCGAGGAAAGGAAAACGAAAATAAAGAACAAGTGGACTATCATTGTCGTGGTCTTGTACGATATATTGTGCAAAAGTACTATAAAGGGGATTTAGAGATGCAAGGACTTGAACGCTCTCTAACTAGGACGTATGCAAAGCTGCAACAAGAGCAGGACTCGATAATGGAGAGGTTTGGGACAAAACATCTCGAGCTATACCATAGATTCCTTACCAGCCGTGCATATGCTGAATTCTCCTTGTATCATAAAGTTCCTCCTTCTACTTCAGATGCTTCTTCAATGGATGATTTCCAGCGCCTAGCAACGCTTTTGCTCGATTATGGGCTTCGTGCACACACCTGGCCAGCAGAAATGTCTCGATTCAACTGCAAGATTTATGAACCAAGTGGACTTGGCTCCGGGCAGGAAATTGATCCAATCACTGGAATAATGACATTTGAGGCGATAGAGGATCTCATCGACCAGCAACACACCACCAAATTTCAAATGCAAATCGTTCAACATTACAGGGCGGACACTCCTGAGGTGCACGCTTTGGATAAGATGTTTGAAAGCTTCCTAGTACCTTGGTCGAGAGATCCCTTCGATGTCCTGAGCACAGGAGAATCTCGTCCCTCACCGATTGCATACAACTTCAGGGTGGGTGATAGTAGCTCATCGACCGCACTGAATGCGGCATGCCTGGTGATGCACAAACAATCTTCGGCGTCTATTTGCAGGAACGGGATTAGCAAATGTCATTGGGTTCCATACGGAATTTGTATTACGTCAAAATTCCCACTCGTCGACACATTGCGTGAACGCATCACCGAGGCTTTCGAAGTTGTTGTTGAAAGAGACGTTCTTAAGACAACAAAATCATCAAAAGAGTCAAATCTAGCCTCCGTCGAGCACAAGAATAGAGAAAAAGTATCTCATGAGCTAGATCCGAAGTTGGTAGCAAAACTTGCCAGATCTATGCGCGTTGAAAACGAGAAACAAATGCATGTGACAAGATACATGAAGAGTTTCTCAAGCCAGCCAAAAGTTCTATCGTCCTTACCTAAATCATCGCCATTATCAGTCATTCCTTCATTGGATTATTCAGTGCGACCGCTATTTGATCTACTTGATATATCCACATTGATACTCGTCTTCTCTGCAATTCTTTTGGAATCTCGAGTATTGTTCATATCGTCATATTTTTCAGTACTTTTCAAAGCGGCTGAAATTGCAAAAGCGCTTATTTATCCGCTCTTATGGCCTCATATATATGTTCCAGTGTTGCCTCGTCGAATGTTGCAATACCTCGAATGCCCAACACCGTTTATTTTCGGTGTGAATAAAAGCTGGCTCGACGATGCTATGATGAGAGATTTACTGGCGGAAGACATACTGATAATCGATTTGGACATAGGCCGCGCAGTAGGGCACGGGGCTACCTCTATTCTAAAACTCCCCAGTTCCACAATAAAAAGCTTAAGGAAAGGATTATATGAGCAGCTAAAACCCAGCGTTACAAAAAGCGATCACATATTCGCGCATCAGTTCCCCGCGAGGCTATCTGTTTTCCCAGAATATGCGATTCGAGCATTATTTCAAGTAACTGTGCTCGATCTCATCAGAGATTTTGGATATCATCGATTTGTATGGAAGGACGAACGATCAAACGCTCAAATGATATTCTTTGATGAAGCCAGTTACTTAGCTGGGTCTCCACCGGAAAAACGAGAGTTTTTGACTTCATTGATCGCTACCCAAGCAGTCAGTGAATTTGTTGTCTCATTCACTGGTTTCGAGTATCTGATGCATAGTGAGACGAACAAAACATTGGGAAAAGCACGAACAAGATGATAACGAGAAATGACACGACATGATGGTTTGACTCGTTTACAACTTCTGCTTCAGTGTCATCTTTTTGGGTCACGCATGAACAAATTGAAGTGAAATTTAGGAAAGTGATGCCGGCGATTGATAATGACCGAGCAACTTGCTCTATTTACATGGCTTGCTGTACTGTGTTTATCATCAGGCACATTGGGTATATGTGTTACCAGCTTGCTTTTCTGGCATAGCATTCGAACCAACATTTTGCGGCTATTCATGTGTAAGATGCCGGTAGTAAATCGCATTCGTCGCTTTCCAGACATCGTAGCTACTTATAAAATCAACAGGCACTTGCGCATTCAATAAGCCCACCGAAATGCCTCTGATCCAGATCTAATTTGGCATTTCTTCAAAGAACTATATTCAGGATTGGCAGCTGAATCGTATCTGGCTTCTTGAAGTCTGACATTTGAAGATTCTACGAAAATGCGCAAATGTGCTGTATAAACTTTGAGCAATATTGGGCTCTATCATAATAGCATCCCATACACACTTTGCTTCTTCGTTGCATGCAAATCTTCTTCTTAATCTTCATCTGCACGTGCTTCCGAAACTTTACATATGTACGAATGTAATATCATAGATATCGAAAGACTGGCTGAGCCATTATCGTCCGTATTTCTTCTTAGTTTCTTGCTTCTATACATAGTCGGTTGCTCTTCAACAGGTTTTTGTGCCTTCAAAACCAGCTTTGCCGAATTATAGACTGATGGTTTATTGCGACCCTTGTAGCACTCGTTGTAACGTTCAGACTCTCCCTGAGCATTTCTTCATGAACGAAGACGTACACGAATCGAGGTAAAACAATATATCCTGAGCAGACACCTGGTGTTCGCGATATTTTGATCGGCTTCTGCAACGTCTTTTCCGCTGGCTACAAATGCCTCTGGCTCAGCAATCCGTTTTTTCGACTAGATGTGTCTTGATACTGATAACCTTATCTAATATACAGACCTAATGAGCATAATCTTCCTGTCGAAACGAAAGGGTGATATGGAATGCCGTGTTCACCAAATGCGTCGCGCAAGAACGAACTAAGTTGAGAACAAGCCAAAACGCTCAATCTGAAACAGTAGTGTTGATACCGTCGTGTTTACTACTTAGATGTATTTAATATCGATAGATTCCAGCATGGAAGTCAATGATTCTTGTATGTGGTAACACATGACTGAATACAACGGATAACACTTTGTTGGAAGTGCGTCTACATTTTGGTGCCAATATTCAGCGGACTACTTACTAGTCCTTCGTGCAGCTAAACGCTCCGGGCAGAGTAATGGTCTTATTGAATCGAGTCTCAGATTGGAAGCGCAAGGAGGAAAAAGCTGTGTGGAAACGCTTTATTCAAGTAAATGAAGCAATGAAGCAATGAAGCGATGTGCTTTGTACGAGCCAGATCCTTGAGCAATAGAACCCCATATAAATATCTAGTCACGCAAGTCATCTCATGTCGCTTTTTACGGAAAGTTTTCTGTGACGATCACCATAATAGCAGCATTTATGCATGTAGACACCGGAATGAGATAATACACTCCAACTTCAGAGAAACAAGCACAAAGGTGCTAAGAAAAAAGCTTACAGTCATAGAAGACAATGATCATAGATTATGCGAAGCAAAAATAAAGGACGCAAGTTCAAATGACTCGATAAACGACCTGACCTGTTTCCTGCACTTTTCCGGACTTTGAACCAAAATATTACTGAAGGCTCATCCGCGATTTACGATGCGATCGGACTCATTGCTCTATTGCATTCAGACGATCATCATGCACTCTTATCTGCAAGTTTAAAAGAAAACTCAGCGCTCCTTCCGCTGTATATCTTTCTTCCACATTATTAATCTGCAGATTCATCCGTAATTGCGCTAGCGATGGATCGCTGGTATCAACATTCAGTCGACCAAACTGATACATATCATGACAAGAGCGATATACATGCCCATAATCAACAGACTTCACTAAGGGGTCGAGTACTCGCGATTCTAACAATTTATTCGGCATCTGATCACAATTGCGACCTGCGTTTTCAAAATCAGCTAGAATGCAGGAATCGTCTCCAAAAACAAAAGATTTAGCCAGCGGATATTTCTATGAACATATCTCAGTGCATGTAAGCCAACAAGAGCACCAGCGACACAAATTAACGCAAGAATCAGCTTCAAATCATTACTTGGTAGCTTTGTAAAACCCACTGGCTGCAACTTAAACGTTTGCGCGTATCTATTATAGTCGAAACGAACGGTACATTTGATTTCGCTCGGCCCTATTACGTCATAAATAGCCATTACTGATTCAAATTCGTAAGGGTCGTGGTCGAGTTCTTCCAATAAGTGATTTGCGTAAAGTGTGACACTTCCGTTGTTCCTTGGTATTTTCTTGTACAATGCCAAAGAACCAACTGGTAAAAGTAGAGATCGGTACTGGTAGAAAATCCGACAAATGTTGATCGATGATACAACACTTCGAATGCGATGCTTTGAAAATGTCAAATCGAGCACTTGTGATATCGGATAGACATTCAACAAACGATCTGTGGCTAAAAATCGCACCAATGAATTGGCCACGGCATATGCAAATAGAAACGGCATATCTTTATACATGGACAAGTGCATTTTTACATTTTTCAAACCAGTTCCACCTTGATTGTGGCTAATTCTCCCCTCGATCCTTTTTCTTCTCCTTTCAAAATCAACACTTCGTTCACCCGACGCGAAACTTTGGCCGCTTTGTATGTGTCGTAGTGGGCTTGTCTGTTTGATTTTATACCAGCTTGAACAGCCATATCAGAAGCATTGCCGTTTCTTCAATCGGATATCGAAATAGCATACCCACAGGCCTTAGTTAGCACACAGCATCGAAAAAGTAAAATGTTCTTTTAGAGCATTTTCAAATTTATTTGCTTTGATAAATTTGTCTTCACAATGTTCGAAAAACTCCGGACACTAGTCAATCAATCTTTTCTTTTCGGTCGAGTATTTCATAGGGAAGGGGGATGAGAGAAACGCTTCCACCTTTTGAAGGTATTGACAGCACTCATATTCACATCTCGCAATTTCTTCGCACATAGATGCGTGATATCTTCCCGCACTTTTTGACGTTTCCAAGCATTTGCTGGCAACTAAACCAGCACATGGATTACGTTCCTTTTTATACATTCTGATCAAAAATGTTCTGCAACCCTTGAGCCGGGTACATGAACGATTTCGCTTTCAGGCAAGAGTCTTCGATGCAATGTCCTTCCCCACCAGTACACCAAACCTACAACACATTTGAAAAACAAAGCTGTACAAGAATTTGCATTCATTGAAGGCTATGCGTTGGCTGTAAAGAGTTCTACCAAAAATATGCGATACTACATAAAGTGCGACTTAGGATGGACATACGATACAAGGTAAGATTGAAGCACAAGTTTTCAAAACCTTACTGTCATTGCCTATCTATTCTGGCTGACCAGATTACTCTCACTTTCGCCATTCGAAAGCTTCTGCAATACTGTCGCCAATCAGAATTTTAACTCGATGCTTTGTAATATTCCCTTTTCACCGATTGAAATCAATCGTAGAAGAAATACTTATTCCGGATCGTAAGCGTCATTGGTTCTCGTCTTATCTAGAGAGCGTTTCGTATCCGTAAGCATCTACAGTAATATAATCATGATACGGAGTAATAATTCAAGTAGGCATGACGTAATCTAAATTAAAAATAAATGTAATCTAAAAAAAGGGAATTGCTGCGGACACACCCAATATTTGTAGACGTGAATGACCCGCAGAGGGAGAACTCTACAACACAGGGGGTAAAATGAAAAGTGGAATCAATCTTAAAACCTAGGCATGTAGTAGCTGAAGAAGCGACCTAGAAGATTCTTCTGGAGATCTTTCTTTCACTGCACTGCAATAGGTGCTCAAGAACGAAACCGTCGATCCTTAGAAACAATGACAATCACGTCGGCACGATGCTAAACCTAACACAGGAGCTTCATCGTCAGCAATTTCGTACCGTCAATTAGGTAAATTAAGGAGTCTATCTCTCCCTAAAAATAGAAATTACAAACATACCCCCTACCTTCGTACCGCCTGCTCTCAAGTCCACTTCTAGCTGATGGCAGCAACACCATAAGAAAAGCTGAACTTATTCAAGTATAATAAAAGTAGCCTGGTAGGCAGGCGTTTCAGAGAAGAAAAAAATCCAGCCAAAATTGCCTTCTATCAATTTGCAGGCTAACTGATTCTAACTAAGCTTTCTGTAAAGCCTGCAGTTTACGCAGCATGTTGGCTCAAAACACATGAGCTGGTGCTGCACCTCCATCAATATCCGTCCCTGGAGCAGCTTCACAACTTGAGCGCTTCAAAAGCATCACAAAGCAGCGTAAACGTAGTAGGTCTGAAAATGTCACAGGAATTACCATCCACTTGCTTAGTGCAGTTGGTTCAGGCGTGTAGGTACGCAAAAATGACACCCTTCTCTGATCATCTAACCACATGCTCACGTCCAGCTATGGTTTTATAGCTTCGCGTAGGTCTCCTTCTCCTCCATAACATCGTACTTTTTGGTCTGAAAGAACACAGCAGGAAATTATTAACACAATATGAAATCATTATCCTTGATCAGTTACCGGCTTTGACAACTAAACTCCTTTGATTGAGATGACTCACCTCCGCAGCCAAGTCCCTGTTCTTCTCCTCAACAATTTTGTCATTAGCTGGATTGCTTGTTGCATTCTGGAATAACAACATAGAAAGTAAGTAGTTGAATCGAACAATACCATTCCAAACTGACGGCCTACATACCTGTCGCAATTTTTCACACGTTCTTTTTTATGCCCCCTCTTGCCACAAGCTAGGCATTTTTTTTTCCTTTTTTAGGTTTATGGTATTCAAAGGCTGATGCATCACGCTTGTTTGATTTTACAGACTGCTTTTGCGCAGGTCTCCCACGCGTTCTGACGGAAAGTGGTAACAGAATGTCCTGATCAGCCATCCCCAACTGCTAAACGCAAACGAGCTTTTGCAGGGGGAGCAGAACTATTATACAGCTCATGTAGCTCAGAGTGTTTGTTCTCCCAACCATTGATATCTCTTTGCACATAATTCTACGGACTTCCTTTCACCGAGATCCAAAATGAATGCATGTCATCTATGGTCAAAATAATCGTTGGCGTGTACTTTTGCTTGCAGAGTATGTTGGCAAGGCAAGCCAAATGTGACAGGTTCTGCACAAGGGCAAAGTTTGGTCAATAATTTCCCAGCTTTCTGTCATGCTTTTACTGCCTCCAACTGGGTGAAAATGTAGGAAAATGGATGAAGGGCACAGATTTGAGACTTTGTCATTTTATGACCTATTACAACGAAGTATCATACCTTTTCGATGTCGAAGCTGGACACCACACACCCAAGAAGCTGAAGAAAGGTATTCTGGTATCTGTGGATTTTTAGCTGGTTTTCTGCCTCGCCAGCTCGGATTGCATCAAGCTGGTTTGAATAGCAAGTTAAGTTGGCCTACCACCTGCTGAAGGTCACCTGTCGACTTATGGATATATTTTTTGAAGAATGAATTTGCATCCTCAGCTCGAGAGGAGGTGGTCTGTCCGCGATGAAAATAATTCTAAGTCCATGTCCATGAAGTGTTCTTTCCATGGTAGCCAAGTTTCGCGCAGATACGTCATGCACTTTGCATGGAATTCCTCATATTGGGTTTTGTAAGCAGCCCACGGATCACAGTGAAAAATAGCGTTCCAATTGGCAGTGAATTCATTCCAAGCATCCGTGGTTAGAAATTCTCTTTTGCAGTTTCCGAGATATTCTAATTGATGTGCCAAACAAAAAGAAAGTGAGGAAACCCACTTAAAAAATTGCCATGTCATTGATTAGTGCCACTTCTCTGTCAGTTATCAGGCAGTCAGAGTTTTGTCGTTGATCGCTAGATGGCGCTAATTTTTCAGGAATGCAAGAACACTTCCCAACTTCCCAGATTCTATTATGTGTATGGCATATTGAAAAACATAGTGAAAAAATGCAAAGCATATTTCAAAAGAATGAATAGACTTTGTGGAGGAATGTTGTGTAACATCATACATGCAAGGCTCCTTTGATGAACTATAGAAGATTTGTGAAATACGTGCAGACAGTGCAATGATGAATACCATATGAAAACTTGGATTCCCTACAAAGAAGTATTTGTTACTGCTTGGACTGACCGTTTGGCGCATCTCAGCCATACTGCAAACTCGCACGGTGGACGTTCTAACCACATGCTCAAGCAATACATGCCCACTAGCGTGAACAACCTTCTTTCCTGCTGTGAAATATATTATACCTAATATTGTTGATAATCTTGCACAGTACGATGTGTCCCGACAGCTTCAACAATTAAGAATATACAACTATGCACATTCAACGACTCAAGGAATGATTTTCGAGATATCAATTTCGAAATTTCTCATTTTGCGCTGAATAATGTCCACGAACAGCTCAAAGTTGCCCTCCAGCCACAAAGAAACGACGAAGACGTATGCTCTGGCGTATTTCGCACCGTCTAGGGTCTTCCCTGTCAGCAAAAATTTCGTCAGTACCTGCGTCGAACACAGAGCTTGCAAGTGAGCGACATCCATCCGCATGAACTCTTGTCTAAGCCCCGCCAAGTAAGTCCTCTTCCGTTGCGGCCGGCCAACAGTCTCCCGATGTTTCTTGATCAAGTGGTCACCTGCTTTGGGGACTTGCGGACATGGCATAGTCCGATCAAACGAGACCAAGGATAATTATCTCAAGTTAAGGTTCGGACCAAATCCATTGCAGTAGACTTGAACAAGTTCGAGTTGCGGCAAAGCATCATTCGGTGTTTCGGACAGCAATGTAGTATCGTCAGAAATAAATACTCTAGTAGCGAACGTGGTGTCATTGATCAAATTCCATGTTCTTCATGCTGACGAAGTAAATTCCTCAAGTGCTTGATCGTCATCAGAAAACACAATGCTGATAGCGGATCGCCTTATTTAACTCCACGTTGTGGTGAAGTAGGCGGTATTATATTTCCATATTCACCAAAAATGCGCCTTTGTTTTTTGTACAAAGGAAAAACCCAGTCGATGGGCGTTTTCTCAACGCCCATTTTTTCCAAAAAATGAGACATGACGTTCAATTCACGTGGTCATAAGCTTTCTTGAATTCGATAAAAGTCGCATACGCTTTTCCCCACGATGCGCCAATACTTTTTGAGTACTTTCAAATCAGCGCAAAGCAGTGCAATCGGTCTATAGTTGCCTGGATCACCTCGTGATCTTTTTTGGTAGAAAGTGATTCCCGAGTGGCTTCGTAATCGATGTAAGATTACTTAATCTAGCTAATATATGAACACGATCATCATAAACTGCCCAAATGATTCCGCATCAAGCTGATAAAATCCAGCTGGTAGTCCATCCATACCTGAGGAGAAACTGCTTCGCATGTGCTTGATCGCTTCCGTCATTTCTGTCGTACTTAAATGGGTTGAGCGAAGGTCTTTCTCTCCCGACGCAAGGGAAATTTGAATGGAACCCGGTGTCTTTTAGTCGGTCTCGGAGCTAGAGAGAGTCCATGACACCGTCCCGAATATACCTGGATTTGTCAACAATTTCCCTCGGGTTCGACGTCACGGTGCCACAGTTCTTGTAAATAATTCTCAATCAGCAGGCGACGACAAGCACTATCCGAAGAGCAAAAAAGATTTTTAGAGGAACTCTACATATGCTTCACATGATGACCAAATCTTTTCTCTTGGTTCTATTTGGCATATTTTGGACCGTAATTCTGAATTGTTGTCGACTCGATTCCAGAGAATGCCTTCACGATTGGTATCTTAAGTGAAATTTCGACCTGCTACACCTTCTAAAACACGCTGAGTAGGCTGATCATAATGTAAACTATATATTATCTATTATGATGTTTCTTGATTCTCGTCTCCCAACTTTCCCACAAATTATCTGAATTCAAGTTGTCCGCAACTGTATTCAAACCTTGAGGATATTCGAATGGTCGTAATGAACATTTCCAATATCCCACTGTGATGTTTAATTTGGGTTCGCAAAAGTCACTTTTTGTGCCGGATGATGGCGAGCTGCTGAACCCACTAAAACTAGGTCCCCTGCAATGAATGAAACTTTAGATACATATGACTCTTGCCAGTTTAATCAGCATACAATACAGCTTACCTGTCAGCACGAAGATCCATTTTTTGAGGATAGCATGGGGGCACTCCACCCGGGATGTTGTTACATGCCCATAATGACGGTTATTATGCAGAGAAGCAGCAACAAACCGCTCCTTGTAAACCAGCCAAGTTCTTTCACGGTAGCTCATCGAATCTCGCACGGAAGGTGGCATGCATTTCTGAAAGTTGGGTCTGAAAATCGGCAATGGATATGGCGGCAACATGTTAGCTCCAGCTTTGATTGAATTCTTGCCAGGCTTCTGAGATTTGAAATGCTGTCATTTGCTTGGCAAGAGTGTTTTTCCTGATATACCAGCGGCAAAGCAAGAAAAATGCATTAGAAAATGTCTCTGAAAGCGCGCTCATCAGCGCAAGCTCTCGCCCAGTGAAAAAGGTGAGTACTGCATGCTGTAGGCCATATCCTTGGAGAGCCATTTTAACATGATGCATTGCCCATAAGTAGTCTGCCAAGGTCTCGTTCTTCATAAAGCAGTATGCGAATGTGAAGATGATAATTGTTGCTGTGATGCCAATAATATGGAGGAGGGGGAGTCTATATCTGTTGGTTTTGTAGGTAGCATCAATACCAGACACGACCAGCACTGTACTTGTTGCAAATCTCCTTTGCAGAAGGTGAGATAATCGGTAGGTGAGTTAGCCGCTGCATACCATAAAATTGAGTGAAGTAGTCACCGGGAGCAAGACCATCTAATAAAGCTATTAGTAAAGATCAGCCAGCCAGCATCCTGTTGCGTTTTTCACGATGCAAGTTGTGAATATCTTGAGCTATGGCCATAACAGTGTTGTTTTGGCGGAGTGAAGTGACAATACGGCCAGATGTCACACCAGAATCGTGTTTTGCCTTTTTCTTGGCAACGGGCTGTTTCAGAGCCTATTAGACTAACTCTACACACTCGCAAGGACCCATCATCGAGATTAATTACCGGCTTTTATTTGTGAAGGCGCTCCCTCTTGGATGCACAAACTGGTGAGTATAGGGAGCATGACTGTGTTCTCCATTATCAATTTGCACTTGCCATTGACCAGATTTTTGTTTCCACATGCTGGCCTTGAATAAACATCCAGTACTGCGACTAGAAAAAACACGTTGGCGAGTACCTACACCCATCACTGGAGGGGGGGTTCGATTCAAAGCAGGCAAGCATCAAAACTTTCACTTCTACATCTTCCCTATTGCCTATCATTTTTTTGCGTTTGATAACAACAACATAGCTTGGTTGTAGTGCATGATCATCAATTGTTGCCTTCGCCTCTTTCATGAAAGCGTAAGAAACTTGGGGTGTTGGTGCAAGGCTGTTCATTGTGACCTTATTGTATTTATTCCGCTGCATCTATTCAAACTAATCAGAGACCACGATTGCCATCAACTTATAGAGTGTGGGGGTTGAATATCGACTCCCGTAATTTTTTTAGGGATTCGGTATAGCCACACACCCTAACTTAAATGAGAACACCGGTATCGTTACACCCCCTTAATATCCTAAAAAATGAGAACCGGTACCACCAGACTCGCTAAATAAATGGGAATCGGTATCGCTACACCCCCTAATCAAGGAATCTGGTATAGCCACACACCCTGATTATCCAACTCACTATACACCTGCATACATTGCTATACGTACGCTAACGTGAATACACTGTTCTCACTATGCCATTTGCTCCACCCCCGGAACACACCAATGCGACCTATGAGATTGCAGAAGAGGCAATACAAACCTTTGCGTGGCAAGCTATTCCACAAAGAAAGCCCACACAAAGGTCGACGAGTACGTAAATACTAGGAAGGTGTGGCTTTCTTGCGTCCATGGTGGTCGGTACAAAAACAAGGGCACGAGGGTCCGCCAAACATCAACGCGGCCGCTAATGTGTCCATGGTTAGTCACCATTCAGCGCCGACTGAATAAAAATTATGTGAAAGAATGGCGAGTGAGTGACGTCGTTGCAACTCACAATCATGAGGCAGCAGAGAATTTTGCGGCATTCCAGAAGCCAGGGTATTGAAACAGGTGCAGAGGCAGCCAATTTTGGACTTCGAAAAAAAATGGAGCACCTCCTTGGTTAATTTTGAGTACGATGAAGCAGTCTGATCCTGCTTTTCTTGCCACCGGGCAAGACATTTACAATGTTAAAAACGCGAACGAGCAGAATTTGTCTTTGGTCGTAGCCCTCTTGAAGCATTGCTGGACACACAAAAGAAATATGCCGTTAGGCATGAGTTTGATCGGGACCCCTCATCGGGTCAAGTAATTCACCTCTTGATTGCACCTAAGCCTTGCATCTCGATACACAATGATTTTTCTTCGGGGAGGGGTTCTTATAGTAGATTCGACATACAAAACCAATAGGTGACTAAGATGCTTTGTAATCAATTTTGCCCAACATCAACTAAGAGCAGACAAAATCACCAGGTTCCAAATGCCATTGCTCCATGTCATGGGTGCGGCATGCACAAATCAGCCATATTCCTTTTGCTATGTTTCCTTACGACACGAATCACAAGATGATTACAGCTGGGCACTTGTGCAAATGAATGTAGTTTTTCAAGATTAAATCACTGGGCCGATTGCCATTGTCACTGACAGAAAATTGGCATTAATGACTGCAATCTCACGGATTCTACCTGAAGCGGAGAATCTGCTTTGCATATGGCACATCAATAAGAATGTCCTGGTAAATGCTAAAAAACACTTTCCAAAGGACGAAGACTGGAAAGAATTTTTCACAAAGTGGCACGGATTGTACGGCTCTGTCACTGAACAGGAATCCGAAGAGAATTGGGGGCCCCTCAAAGATGCTATTGATGAGGCCGGCTATGCGAATCTACAATACACATGGATTCCGCCCAACGAGAAATTCATCCTTGCTTGGACCAAATAAATTAAGCATTTTGGGCATGTAGCTACATCTCGCGTTGAAGGCGACATGCAACTTGGAAGAAATGAATTGCAGTTTCAACAGGAGATTTGGCAGCACTTTATGAAAAATTGGCTCTCGCAGCTCAACAGCAGCGCCAAGGAATAAGTCAAGAAGTTGCATACGATTGTTCACACATTATTGTCCGCCTTAGTGAGGAGTTTATGGACAACTGTGAATAGAACGATTTCACATTATGCACTGAATGAAGTATGTTACATTATTTTATGCATACAGTTGTGTACAGTTCTGGCAAGATATGCACTGACCATACTTTGTTTTCTGCAGGTCTTCAAGCAGTACCAAAAGGCACTATCGATGGAGAACAATGAAAAGTGCACTAAAATATTTACGAGCACTTGAGAATTACCTTGTTCTCATGCCATCAAAGATCTGCAAAAGATGGGTTCAATCTTGCATGAAGCTCAATTTCATGAGCACTGCTGGCTTCACAAGCCTGTACATCCCACATTGTATCTTGCAATGCCTCATTAAGAAAATACAAGCTTTTCGGACATTATGATAAAACTGTAAGAGCGTTATTCGGTCTTGCCTCCACATAGACAGCGCTTTTTTGAGCAGGATCTCAATTGCCTTGCATCTATTCCAAGTCCTGAAGTAAATGATCCTGCCACATTGGCCTCACGTGGACGGCCGAAAGGAGATCAACGAGTACCAAACGACATCTGTCCACATTTGAGTACATTGAGAGGGAGGGGCATGAACTGCCAAAACGAAGATGCGGAGCCTGCAAACAAGAAGGTCACAACAGGCGCACATGTCCACACCCCAAAATTAAGAAAGCAAATCTGTAATTCAATTAAGGGGGTGTGGTGATTAAGGTTATCTAATTTAATTTTAATTTAGGGGGTTAGTGATACCGGTTCCCATTTATTTAGGATATTTAGGGGGTGTAATGGTACCGGTATTCTCAGTTAAGTTAGGGGGGGTGTGGCTATACCGAATCGCTAAAGAATAGGGATAAATTACTGCATACATGTAAGCGTTTTACCGGCTTATTGAGACAGGAAAGAATTTATGCAAGAACAAAAAATCCATGACGACGTTTTTAATCAAGGAATGCACCCAAAACTTAAACAATTCACGTGGAAAGCAAAGCTTACTCCTTACTTGGCCTCACCGCATCATTAGCTTCTGTTCGGACTTGAAATTATGGAATTTGCTTTATTCTTATCAGAGAAGCAGAGTCGGCATTCTATTATATGAACGGTGTGTGGAATCCAACGAAATTACACAGGAAGAGAAAATCAAAAATATTTTCTCTTGACTTGAAAGTGTTTGTTCGAGGAATCGTGCATGGATGAGCAACAATTAGAAATGAGCCCGTCCTTTATTAAAAAAATTGTAGTATCTTTTGCTAAAAGCAAAAAGATCCTCATAGTCATAGATCATCGTAAATTTAGATCAACTTTGATGTACCGAGCATTGGAAACACGTTAGTTTGATATAGGATCGTTAAGCTGTAATGTTGGGCCACATTGCAAGTAACGCTTCGATACGCTGTGAAGGTTTTTGCCGGTATAGCAAACTATGAGATTCTATCCAGATGGGAACATCCAAATTGTCAGGTGTGAAGCAGGTACCAGATAAATGGTTTGCATCGTCAGTTGTAGATAATATCCTGCAGCTGATAGGCAGCACCAAATTTCATTGGGTTTGACTAACACCACAAACGTTTTGACTAATGCCAAAGCTTAAAACCTCTGATTGGATGATATGGGTACCATTAATATGATTGGTCGATAAGGTAGCTATTTTACTGCTTCAACGTAAGATGTATTAGAAAACTTCTCCATATCATGAGGTCAAAATAGATAGAATAATACCGGAGCTGAATATGCTCACGTAGATGTCATTTCTTTTCTTATTCGTACAAAATACTAAAATAGTCGTATAAAACATTCTCAAACGTATATTTGTTATTCAAGATAGCCTAGGCATCACGCCAAAGATGCTTCGCGACAAAGTGCCATCGGAAAAAATGGTTGCTGATTGATATCAGTAAGCTTTCTCAGCTTAGGTCTGTAAAGTCGAATCTGTAAATTTTATGTAAAGAAGAGAATGGGAATCTCGTGCTCTTAAACTCAGTTTTCATGCCGTTTAATGACATTACCAGGACTTCTTCATTCTGTCTCCTCGCACGAATAGTTCATTTCGTCGTGTACTAGTTTCTCGAGTTTCTGCGAAATCTAAATGATCACCCTCTCGATGCGCATGTGGCAATTCCGATCCAATTTCTCGCAATTTTTGATATACTACTTGACCTTGTCTGTCGAAAAACGGTGAGTAAACAGCCCATGTTTCTCATGTGAGTGGCGAAAGGTGAGCTTTTTTTGAAGGATTTTGAAATATGCTGCTGTAGAGTCAGTTAAGCAACTTGAAGGCTTGCAGTAACAAATGCACAACTTCAGAAGAAGTTGTATTGGCGTTTTTTAGGAAGACCCGAATCAAAGGTGCAGAGATTAATAAGAGGACCATGTTCTCCTTTCACTTTAGGTTCACGATGGTATTTTACGAACAGTCATCGACTTTTGTTCGTATCAGATTTTCCATCTAGAGAACGTTATTGCTCTTTTGAAACATATCTTGCGTTGAAACAGTATTATAGCTACCTTATCGACCAATCACATTACTGGTAAAAAAATTAGCCAATCAGAGATGTGGCATTAGTCAAAACGTCTGTAGCAATAGTCACACCCTTAGGTGAATCGTTAGATATAAGACGAAAGTTGAACGTTATGAGTGCGCCGCCTGTGGTATGAGGCGTCATATATGCATCAGCCAACGGGATTTCGCATTTTCAATTCTCATCTTCTGTGCTAGTACACCATACTTACTTCCTTATTGCTATAAATGATGAGTATTGTGGATGTGTGGAGAGCTTCCGTCACACTGCTAGCACGAGTCGTAAGTCCCTTTTGTTTGGTAATTATGGCAACGCGTTGACTTTCTGGCAGAATCATGGCCGCAACATCAAATTTTGGAGGTCAGCGAGTGTCCTCATGTGGATCATTAAAAAGACCTTCCCGAGTCGGAGTATGGCATCCTGAAGCGACTGCGAGTCGACTGAGGAGCTTCAGCAAATCTGTTAGTTTTAGCGCACAACCGACCATTTTTTGAAGTGTACTGTAAGGGCCTTGCCAGCATCCACAGTGGTTCAAATGCAATCGGAAGAGCACATGAGTCACAATGTGGTAGCATCTCTTTGAAGTACAGTCATCATATTTCTTTCTCTGTATCAAAGTGACTAAAAGAAGAATAAAATTAATGTATTTCCTTCCGTGGACGATGGTTTGGATTTGAACGAAATATAATGAATGCCTTCCAACCTTTGACTTCACCGTGTCGATCAATCAGAGTGGCGGACAGTATGGGCTGTTGAATATAATTGAACGAGACTCGGAACGTTTCAACTGCAATCAATCAATATGAGAGGTGAGGAATACAATCATGAGCAAAACGAATGACGATTTCGCCAGTTTGGCGGTCGAGGCATGGTTCATCACCCACATCGTAGCTTCTAAGGGCTATACTTCCCCTCGTAATGCTCTTGAAATACTTCTAATCAAGGTGTTGCCAATATGATGAGTCAGCTGTAATGGAACGTTCCAATCAAGAGCCGTAACTTTGCCTTTCTGAAATGATGCAATGCCGATCACTTCGAGTTCATCCACCGCCGTGTTCCAAGTCAAAGCTCTGAATGTCATTCCATATATTTTCTAAAGGATACGGATATTTACAATCTTGTACACTAGCTCAGTTGAAGGTGTCTATATTACTAGAATTAGACTAACTGACTTCTCTACTTGCCTAGACTATCTTAAATAACATATATACATATAAAAAACGTTTCGTGAAATACCTGTGCGAGATGATAATATGTCTGCTCGTTGATAATCCCGTATCGTAGTAGCCTCAGCACCCTTAATACGAGACTGTGTTCAGCTTGTAAATGCTGTAAAGTTGTAAAGCTGTAAAAATGGTCCAAAAGTACCGTGATTTGAAAATTGGTGTGCGCCACACTAGGTGGAACAATGCCATCCAACTAGGACTAGGATCTGAGTTGCACTTGCATTTTGACTTGTCTGTGCCGTCCCGCAGTAATGATCTTCGGCTTCTGAAAACTCCACCAAATGATCCTTGCGTTGCGAGTTGATCCAGCACTTTTGCAAGCCGAATTCGTTCGTCTTGGTCGTAACACTGTCTTCGAAAGTACCGAACGTGCGCACCAAACGTGGTGTAGATTACGGAAAGTGCTGGAACTGTCAGAGTTGCTGATCGCTGATCGAACAAACGACGATTCCGATCTATCCAGACGAAGTGCAGTGTCACCGCTTGCAATGCAAGCCATAATTCTGAGATAATTTGCTGATAATCTTTCCAATCCGAATGCTGTGTTGGTACGATTGCACATGCAATATGCGTTCAACGTGGTCGAGAGGAGAAAAACTGACCCCAACTGGGGAGTAACTCCCTCCATAACTGTGCCGTGTGAACGCACTCTAGAAAGAGATGTTGATCGGATTTCACTGCCCCACACGAAGGCTGCGTGCACAATATAATGCCGGACTGAATATCCTTCAAGAACCAGAAACGAGATCGAACTAGCAACATCCGAAAGGCTAGGCGAAACTGTAAATCTTCGAAAATTGGTAATACACGTTTCCGAAGATGCCGTGATGTAGAAATAAAAGTTCGAACTCGTTCTGAATCCAGTGCGTCCGATCTCTCCCGTGATGACCAATGTGTCGACATCGGATGACTCTTGGGTGGTTCGGGAGGTTTCCAGACGATTCGTGAGAGCTGTGAGCGTGAAATAGATGGAAAATAATGTTCCCTTTCCTTGCTTTTTACTCCCGCATAAAAGGATCTGCCACTTGTGGTTGGTGTAATCCAAGTGATGAGACCAATCGTCGAGTGGATATGCTGGAGAATCTGAGTGACTTCATTGTAAAGTCGAATCAGCAACTTTTCTTCAGCCATATCTGAAGTGTTCAGCTCTTCGTCGTTGTAATACATGTCGACAAAAGCTTCGTTCGGTGGCCATGCGTCGCTTTGACGAAAAACTTCTTGCAGACTTCGAACGTCGAAAAGTGTAGCAAACGTTTTTCGAAATGTCCGATGTGGTTCGTCCGCCATACCAAGATTGTACCAAACGTTTTGCGTACTCGGATGGCGAGTAGCAGCTTCGTAATGTAACTTTTGGTCGCATTGAAACCACATCGGTTGCTCCATGTAATACTGACGGCGTTGTGAAACATTCAATCTGATATTGAAATGCTCCAATCCATCTGATGCCACATTTTAAATGCGTGTTTCTACCATGACGATATGCTCTCCCATTGAACCATTTTCCCATGTCAATTTGGTGCGATGGTGAATATATCCATCGGCTTGTGTGGTCCAAAGGGAGGCTGGATAAGTTGCAATAATTCCGTCGAGGCAGTTGTCCAATTCGCAGGAATAATTGTTGACGAATCGGAGGCGAACTGCTGAAGGAATTGAATGCATTGTAGCTTTAGTCGTACCACCAAAAAAGGAACTTGTAGTCCATCATCTTGTCGGCGAAGATATAAAAATTCTTTGCCGAGTAGGTGAGCATGTTTTGAATCTTTTTTGTGTTTCCGACCAAGCACAAATCGATTTAACATTGACTGCCACTGTCGAATAGTCTCTGCTGGTATATCAACGTGCATCGTGTAATGCCATAAACGTGATAAAATCATCGTCTGCGCAACCAGTAGTCGACCACGAAAAGTTCTTGCTCGTCGAAACCATACACCAAACCCATCATTAAAACGCTTGTCGAGAGTTGAAATAAACATCGAATGAGTCGGTGTCTGGCCGAACGGAATACCCAAATACTTGACCGAATCCTCCGGACCCATTATGGTCAAATTGGGAATACGTGGACACGGCATGGTCCGATTCAACGAGAGCAAAGATGATTTAATCAAGTTGACTTTCGCACCCGATCCATCGCAATAGACTTGGACGAGTTCGAGTTGCGTCAAAACACCATTTGGTGTCTCTGAAAGCAATGTCGAATCGTCCGCAAAAAATAATCCAGTTGCGACAGTCGTGCCATTAATCCAAATGCCATGTTCTTCATGTTGACGAAGTAAATTTCCCAAAGGTTCGATCGTCATCAGAAAAAGTAATGCTGAGAAAGGATCACTTGTTTCACTCCACGTTGTGGTGTAATGGACGGTGTAATATTTCCATTGATCATCAACTGCGCCTTTGTGTTATTGTACAAAAGGCGAACCCAGTCGATGAAACTTTTTCCAACGCCCATTTTTTCCAAAACGCAAAACATGTACGTCCAACTGACTCGATCATAAGCTTTCTCGAAGTCGAGAAAAGTCGCATAAGCTTCCTCCCCACGATGAGTGACTAAGTCTTGGATGTCGATGTGATGTCGAATATGGTGATGCATCGACCTTCCTCGCACAAGTGCGTTTTGATCTTGATGGGTCAATTTTGTCAAAAACGTTGCAATCGATACGCCAACACTTTTGAAATTACTTTCACATCGACGCAAAGCAGTGCGATCGGTCTATACTTGCCAGGATAAACTCGTGATTCTTTTTTGTATAAAAGTGTGATTGCTGAGTGACGTTGTGATCGAAGTAAAATTCCTCTTTCCAGCTGATATTCGACTACGAGCTTCAGACTCTCGCCAAACGTTTCCGGATCAAGCTGATAAAATGCAGCTGGTAGTCCATCCATACCTGGAGAAGAACTACTCCACATGTGCTGATCGCTTCCGCCATGTACTTCGTACTTAAGGGAGTTGAGAGACGGTCTTGCTCTGCTGAGGCAAGGGAAACTTGAATCGAATCGAGTAGCTTTTTTTGCTTTCTTTCACTTGGAACATTTGAGTCGGTCTGGGAGCTATAAACAGAGCCCATGACACCACCCCAATGATCTCTGAATTCGTCAATAATCTCCCTCGGGTTCTATGTCACGGCACCGCATTTTTTGATGACATTTTCGATCGGCACGCGACGACAAGAAGTATCCGGAGGACAAAAAAAATGCTTGGAAGAGTTCTCCATATGCTTCACGTGATGGTCGAAGCAATCATCTTGGTTGTATTTCGCATTGTTTTCGACTGAAATCCAAATTGTTCGAGACTCGATTCGTAAAAATACCGTGACCCATTGTTGTCTTGAATGCGATACCAAACTGCTGCGACTTCCAAAACACGCTGGCTAGACTCAACATCACGTCGGCTATCTTGTGCAACCTTTTTTCAAAGCTTTAAAGCTGTTTCTTGATTTTCGTCTTCCAACTTTCCCTCATTTTTCCAGGCTCCGAAGTTGTCCGCAACTGTTCGAGCACCAAATTCGCTTCCAATCTGATTGCTTCGACAACTTGAAGATATTCAAATAGTCGTAATGAAAATCTCCAGTATCCTCGACCCGGAGATTGAGTTGGCTTTGAGAAAGTTTCTTTTTGTGACAGATGATCTCCCGCATGTCGTGGACGAAAATACTCAAAGGTTTTGTATACCATATTGAATAGCTCTTCCGACATGCATATGTAATCAAGTCGATTCTTGCGCGGTAATGGTCCTGTAAATACTTTTTCAGTCGGATGTTGAAAATTCGCCAAGCGTCTACCACACCCGACTGTGAAAGCCATTCCAAACACGCTAATCGACTTGGTTCGTGTCGAATTGTTCCACTCGAAGCATCAATAGCTGGATCGAGTGGTGTGTTGAATCACCAAATACGATATGTGTTGCGGTCGATTCGAAAGTGTTGGGAAGCAATAACTCATAAAAACCCACTCGTTCCTCGGCCATGACCGGTGCATATACATTGTGAATATACACCGGTGCATCGTGATTGAGAAGACGCAAAATCAAATAACGATTTCGAATGCTTCGTTCGGCGAGTTCTTCAGCTGTTGTATAACCGGGAAAGTCCGAACGAAGGATTTTCATGACGCCGCCACTGCGGTTTTGAGTCGGATGGAAAAAAGCACTGTTGTGGTCATTGACAAATATTTTGTGCTGCATTTTCGAGGATAATAAAAACTGAAAGGAGTCCAGTTGGTTGTGATCGTGAAACTTGGTTTCTTGAACACAACAAATGGAGTGTTGTGATAGGATGTGGTCGATAAAAAGATGACCATTTTGATGAATTCCATTGACACTCACCGTGAGTGCTGAGACATTGTTACAAGTTGAAATAATCGAGGAGCCCTTAGCATTCAAGCTGAAGTGGACCAGAAATCAACGTCGTTTCACCATCTTGTTGTGAGAGGTGAAGCGTTGTATGTTCCTCTGGAAAAAAGCTGAGAGTGACTGAAAGCTCAGCGATGTCACCGTGGAGAAGTCCGCGTCATCTACCTCCAAATCATTGTGACCAACACTTTATGCCCACGTCGGAGCGGAAGAATGATATGATCACATTGGTTGGAAGTAAACGACAATGATGACCTGGAATCCAAATCACAGGTCCATCGGTGAGATATTGGATCCAGTGATCGCTGGTGTAGAATGTCGGAGCAGTACACATGAATAAAAATTCCAAAAACGCGAGAGCTTTGTTGCTCGAGTCAAACCGATAACGATGTCCGGCACTGACGTCCACCACGACATTACTTTCTCGAACAATACCGATCGCTTGGAGGGAACTTTTCCACCAACGTGGCGACTCCATCGCGTCGCAAACGTAACATCTTCGCCGAGATTGTGTGTTGCTAAAACGCGATTTATCATGAGTAGATGCGCCACTTCATCCAAAGCTTTATCATTCTACTCCATACACGCGAGTAGCACACCATTCATCGTGATCGGATGATCAAGTGCCGCTCGGATGATTTTGTCCGGATTTGTGCAGAACTGGATTAGCTTTCACACATGAGGGATGCAACAATCCGCTTGAACCAGCTTGTCCGGTCGGAGCGAGTGAAGGGCATTTTTGGAATCGATTTCCATTAGCTCCCCTATTGCACCAACTCGGGTTGGTCGCTCCGATTTCTCGATTGTTGTGTGCCGTTTTTGATTAAAGTGTGCCGCCTCTTTCGAGGTGGCCACCTCTTTTGGCATCCATGCTTTCACGGGGATAATTTGAACGCGATTTCCATGCTCCGGATTGCCAACCGCTTTTATTTCTTCGATCTCTACCTCCATAGTTGCGAGCACGGAAAAATAGTTACCGTCGCTAACTTTGGAAGCGCAAGAGGTGGCTTTGGAGACCATTGGCGCCACCCGGTTACGTTTTCCACTCGTCCATGCCGACTTCATGGATACATCCCCATCCCGCTCTACTCGTGGTTGTGAGTATGACTGACTGGTCAGTTGGAGGATGGGAGGAGTGGGTTGCAACAAGGCTGGTGCTCCTGGTGGTGTGATAATGGGGGGAGAGTTGAGATCCAACGAGATTTAATCGGAGAGCTTCCGTTCAGTTTTCCTCGCCGCCAATTCTTGACTTGGAACAGGATTCACTACCTTTTGTGATGCCACCACGAGTGCAGCTGGTTTGGTTGTTTGTTTCTGGTTCGTTTTCTGTTTTTGTGCGTTGTGATTCTGAGTTGCAGATTGCTTTTGGCGTTGGTTTTGCTTATTGTTTCTGCTTTGGTGTAGCCGTGCTCCCGTGGCGGATGCTGCACCCAAATCCAAGCAATAAAGACCACGTTGACCGAAATGTGGTCTTTCCGTTGGAATAGGAGCATTTTTCCCCGTACTGAGTAGAGCTGTTTGTCGTAAGCGATTTGTTCAATCACTTTACCAACTCTAACCAGTTGTGGGGGACGCGTCAAACAGCCAAAGCAGAATCTCCAAGTTGACATTACCGCCTCTTTAGTTGGAACAGTCTCACGAAAGGTGTCATAGACCACCTGACACCCAAGTTGGTGAAGAGCGCGGAGTATGTTGTTCCGCTCCTCCTCCACGCCTACGCCGAAAACATCGAGGTAGTATTTTGTTTCAAGAGTATCAAACTCCCGAAAAAAATACCTTTCCCCAAGGATAGTCACCGGCTGACACTCCAACTGTTGGCAGGCATCCGCAGTGGTGACCATCACCCTGATGTTTCTCCCAGACATTTGGACACCTGAGCGATTGATCGGCTCTCCAGTAAACTTTCAAAGACCGGATTGCCGTGGTCTCGCATCAAAGAGGATGAAATTTACCCATTGGGAGTACGGGTCAAGGACTAGCCCGTCTCCAACACCATGGGGAAGGTTGCTTTCCGGATTTGGAAAGGTCTTGCTGCTTTTAATTTCGCAGACAAAACAGACCAGTCCGGATGCTCTCCATCCTCATATAGCTGCAATATAGCCTCGATATTCGAGGCTTTCGGCTTTGGGAGCTCCACGCGAAATTCGCCCGAGCTCTAGGCTGGTCCTTACGCAAGGACTCCTATGACTTTATAAGGTCAGCCGAAGTGGGACTTTTAGCGTCGTCCACACTTGCAGTTGCTTTTGAGTCACCCTGTGACGAGGCAACGACAGTACCGCATGTAGAGTTATGATTCCTATGTTTTACCGTTAAACTACCACCGGTACCACATCCGACACCTGTAGTACCGGTATTGCCCTGTACCGTCACACTGGGGGTGGGGGTACTTTCCACGTCATCAGACAGGGGTGATGACTCATCACCAATCATGCAATCACCCAAAACAGGGTGACTCATGAGGGCTCCGACGCCACTACAAGTGGACGATAGCATCCTTGGTTGTGTCGATATGTCGACTTGGACCATTCTTTTCGAGAGGAAAGATTTGAAAAAAGTAGTTTTTCGAGTTGTTTTGTACTAAATTGGCGGGTTACGTAGTAGCCGGCAAATTGAGAAGTGAGATCTTCTAGCTCAACAACCTTCATCAGAAAAATTGTCGTCAGAAAACTTGTCGACCTTCTGTACACTGGTAGCCGTAGCTAGTACATCATCCACGTATATACCCACGAGTGTCTTGCCCTTGACATCCTTTTTAATGTATAAGCAGCTGTCCGTGTAGCGCTTGCTGAAACTGAGTGACTTCAATGTGTCATGGAGCATCAGGTTCCGCAACCTGACTGATTGTTTCAGGCCGTACAAGCCTTTCTTGAGGCTCAGAGCGAGCTGTCTGTTATCCTTCACGCCGAGCTTTTTCATTAATTCGGCGTCAATGTCCATTCCCTACGGAATGTGAAGTAATATCTCCAACTCTTCTTCCTTGTCAGCTTTAACGTTAGCACTTGGCACATCGCCGTGATGCGCAGGCACTCCTCAGGTTCTTGCCACCTCGAGAATGACCTTGCCAGATATCATCTCCGTCACGCCCGAGAACGTGTATGTACAATAGACGTCATACAATTGTTGATCACCACGTGCGACTAGCCTCGCTTTGTACCTCTTGATAGTACCGTCAGCTTGCATCTTAAGCTTATACACCCACTTACTATGAAATAACTTGGCCTCACTGGGAATCTTTACCACTTCTCAAGTGTCGTTGTGCTCCAATGCCTCTATCTCCGTTCGCATTGCCTCTTCCCACTGGTCCACCGCGGGTCTTTTACCGCATCGCGGTAACTCTTTAAGTACTTGAGCAATACTGCACTCACCGGGTTTACGGGTACGTGCTGGAGCCCAAGTTGCGCGTTCGCATATGATTAAGCGTCTCGTTCTCGGCGGGCAGTAGTTCAACATCGCTGTCAGAATCGATTGGGTGGGTTAGATGTGTCTTCATCCACCATTGAGATCCTTTTCGCCTTAACGGAGCTAATCTTTGCTGATCTTCTATCGTTGTGGCAGATCTGTCTCCGGCTCCTTCCGCTTAGCGAGCTCGTCCAGCTCATGTACAGCGCTTCGCCGATTAGGGTCTTCACGCTCCAGCTGCACCTGCAACTGCAACTGCGCATTCTGATCACTGTTAGTCGTCTCAACGTTTCGAACGTTCTGCGTTGTGATAACAATTCTCTCCTTTGGTAGGTAAACCCTGAAACCCTTGGTTTCATCATTTTTGCCGAATATCGTTCCGATCTGTGATCTTGGATTCCACGCTTTATTGACGGGGTTTCAGAACACCGAGCAAGTACTGCCGAAAGTCATCACATCCGCTAAGTTCGGTACCGTACCCGTCAAAATCTCGATCGGTGATATGCGTTTCGTATTGTTGCTGCACGAGCTCTGATTTAAAACATACGCCGCGTACTCAATGGCATCGCTCCAAAAGTACAGCGTTAGACCACTCGCAAACAACATGCACCTCGCCATGTTGAGTGTTGTCCTATGCATTCTTTCAGCCTTCCCGTTTGAAGCCTGGTTCTCGGCTTCACTAACTTGGCGTCTCACACCTGCTAAATTGCAAAACGGGTTCCAATGGCGTACTCTTTACCGCCATCTATCCGAAACACATGGACGCGACAATGAAATCACTTCTCAAAGTAGAGTGAAAGTGTTCCAAATTTTCTGTCGCCTCAACCTTGTTCTTCAACGAAATTGATCAGGTACCTGTAACCACGCCTATACTTCGTTGTCATCGGTCCCTTTTCTGGTGGAGTTCTAGAAGTGCTGTCTCTGTACGGCTTCATCAACCCTGTCGTAAACTTGTTGCACGGCCAAACTGACCTCTAGAGCTCGTTCATCTTTTGTTAATTCGCACTTTTAGAACGTTGTTGCGGCGAAAGACTTCAAAGATCTTCATCTTGTCCGCTTGACGCACCACGTAGTTGTGGTTGCCGTGTCTCTCGAGATAAACCCGCGCTCTTCCAATACACCATAGCTGATGATGATGTCAGATAGGTTTTCTGGATAATGAACTTCAGATAGGTCGACCATGACCTCTTGTCCATCGATAACTGTTCTCTGCTCAGCTGATCCAACCTTAGTCACTCTGACCATAGTGTTAGTCGCCGCGTGACACGTATGATCACATTCCACTGCGTTCTTCAGCATCCTCGAATCCTATACGAGGTGCACGCTCGACCCGCAATTTAAAATCCACGAAGTAGAGCCAGCACAAGTACCGGCACCAACGGCCATTGCGACTCTTCTAGATGCCGAGATGGCACCACTCGTTTTCTTGGGGCAATTAGCTTGAATGTTCCCGGCTTCACCGCAGCCATAACATGTTCATGAGTCGGAGATCTCAACTCTTGCGACGTAGGCTCCTCACGCCCACCTTGGTCCACTCGCCCATCGCTGGTATACCAACCGCCTTGTCCATTACCTGAGCGTTCAGCGCGACCGCCTTCGTTTCTTTGCTTGCTAGTGCTGACTTCTATGTCAATCGCGAATTCAACCAATTCGGCGGCTTGCGCCAGATAGTCAGCTCTCTGGTAGTTTAGCCTAGTCAACATTGCAATATGATTGTGCGCGGAAGCTGACTTGCACTAATATTCCAGTACACTCTGTTCCGAGTTACCCGACCGCTCTACCACGTACGCCAAAAACTGATAGCGCTAGGGCCATGTCCCGCTGCGATCCTTCTCGATCGTCATCCATTCGATCCCTTTTATCGATGGGATCGGTATCATGTATAGAATCAACATACTGTTCATGACGTGCTCCAGATTGTTTGATACCGCCGTCCATACGAGCAGCATCTTTTCACAATTACTCAGATCCTAGCCTTCCAGCTTTCCACTTAGCGCGATAATCCTGAAGTCTTTCGGCCATTCGCCTCCACTTATTAGTTGCGCCGCGCCAAGTCACTGTAGAAACGTATTCCCCACACCCACCCCTAAGTAAGTCTCTTTTCCTGAGAACTTAGCGAAACCGAGCCAGTCCAAGTCCCGAGGCTTCTGTATTTTCAGTCCATGACCTTCCGGTTGCACGCAATGCTGCGCTGAGGCTGGTTGTTTCCTTTGTTGCGGCGGCTGGTTAGGCAGCGGCATGCGCGGGGGTGCAGTGGGTGCGACGGTTGGCATTGGCTCGTCAAGTGATCCTCTTCTCATGCTACGGTCGCGCGCTCGAATGAAGTTCGTGAACGCACTTGAACCGCTGAACGAGTGCTCGGAGGGTGGCGTGGGCTTAGCTTCAGCCCAACGGCTCAGCTGAACTTGCATTGTAAGCTGATTTGCCATGAGTTGGGCTTGCTACTACGCCATCCCCTCGAGGAGTCCTTCAAGTCGTTCCATGCGCTCAGTTCTCACGTAAGATGCTTGCCTCGCTCCATCTCGGGCCTCGGAGGTAACCGAAACCAATCGCGCCTCCTCTCGCATCTTGACGGGTCAGTAATCACGTTCAGTGCGTTCACGTTCGTCTAGGTGACGTCGCGTGCCAGGGTGAACTGAGAGGGGGTGGATTCGATGCGTTTTGGGCTCATAACCTGTTCAACACGGGATGAGAGTTGAATAGAAAATTGAGAACTTGATGTATATTAGAGTGTGGTCTTAGCTATCGCTATCCATTACCTTAAATCTTTTCTGCGTCGGTTTCTTCTTACCACTCCCAAATGTTCGCGTCTTTCACGCAGCAGTCCCATACTTTCCTGCCAGCAGTCGCTCTGGTTTAACACTATCCTGATCCCCCAACCGTGTGAATATCATCAAGTCTGACTTCAAAATCTAAAGAGGCAGATATTTTCCAATCTTTTGCTTGTGTGGGCTCAAACCGCTGACCACACTGCCGGGGATCGAATCAACGACCTCTGGCAGGGGGTCAGTGCGCTTAAGTGCTTAACCGACTGAGCTGGGCACGGACCCAGCGGCACACCATAGAGACCGACTGTGCAGATGTTCCAGTCGATGGGTCGTCTCCTATGGATAGCCCGGTGTACAAGCCCGATATAGCGTTTGCAGTACACCGAGCGACCCGACGTTCGCATGCACCGAGAGAAGGTGATTGGCGCTTGATTAAGAAGATAGCCAAGTACGAGCAGTTCAAGTTCTTGATGAGCGGTGACCCATCTGCGATGAAAGGAGAAAGTGTGCTAGTCGAAGCTTTCAGCGACTTTGATTACGCAGGGGACAAGACTAACCGCAAATCGGTGAGCGGTGGCGTGTTGATGGTGGGCGGCATGATTCTGGGCTGGCTATGCAAGAAACAGAAATGCGTGACTCTATCCACAATGGAGGCTGAGTATGTGGCAGCTTCAGAAACTGCCGCTGATATGGTCGGCATAATGGAGCTACTTAAAAGAGATCGGCGTTCTGATCAAAACGAGGTCAATACTTCACTTCGCCAATCAAGCAGCGATAGCTCAGATCAAGAGTGAGGACACGTCTGATCGAGTCAAGTATATTGAAGTGCGGTACAGGTTTGTTAAGGATCTCGAGAAGAAGGTAATCAAGGTACAGTACGGCGAGTCCAATAGTATGCGTGCGGACATCATGACCAAGGTCCTCCCAGCGCCACGATTCTGCGAACTACGCGGAATTGTAATGCTGAGTGGGTAAGATTTCCACCCGGAAGGATTGTTAAATCAGGGAGACTACTGACTTGAAAGGGAGCGAGTGCTGACATGACAGGATGCGACTGATGGGTGAAAGACGCGACCATTGGGAGTGGTTCGAAGAAACTGACGCAGAAGAGGTCGAAGGTAACGGACAGCGATAACTGGGATCACATTCTCAAATAAATTAAGCTCTCAGTTTTCCATCTAGCTCTTAGCCCGTGTTGAACAGATAGGATAAGGAAGGTACTTCAAGAACCAGGTTAACAGCGTTATGAAATCCTTGACGATATACAATCGTCCTGTGTAGATAGCTTGTCTAAAAGAAGCGTCAATCAGCGATAGTCTAGCAATAGTGCAATAGAATGATATTTCAGAGCAAATACAGAGCAGAAACAAACATAGGTGCACTAGAAGAAGGTAACAAAGACGCCGTTGAAGAAGAATTGGATTACTGACGAAGCATTCATCAAAATATGCTGATCGAACGTTATGATAAAGGAGTATAATAGGGAACGTAATTACATTAATGGTGAAATAAAGCAATGAATTGCGAAGGGAGTGCTACCACGTGAGAAACTGGTAGCTATAGCTGTAACATGCTTCATAATTACTAGCGTAATGAGAATTAGTTGCTCGTATTTCATAATTGAAAAAATAAGATGATTATATTTCTTGGTGTTTATTTTGTTCCTGATGGAGACTTGGTGGAGAAACCACACTTGTGTACCAGGTGCCTAACACGTGTTTACCAACTTGGATGTAGAAATATTATCGAAGAAGCTTTTTCTTCAATTTTCGATTGGGTGGGCAGGTCGTTGCGGATAACGAACACGCATTACCAGCTGACATGACGGCGACGTCATCTCCACTTCAACCTGGTCCTACCAGTTGTCAGCTTATTGCATATCATTACCAACCAGACCAGAATCAGCCAGTATGAATACACGCGGATGGGAAGAAGTACACAGCGAGCGCTCACGACACACAGAGTAACAGTAGAGAGTATCTGTAGAGCGCCACGCGCTATCGCTAGGATTTCAAGGGATTAAAGTATTCTCACTTTTACCACACATCCCAGAGCTGCCTTCCAACAAGCTCCTCTGGCCCGATTGGCTCTCTGCCAGCCAACGGCTGTCATTCTGATTAATCAAATTTAAATCGGAACTGAAGAATCCCTTCCCATCGCCATGGGCCGGAACGACGACGACGAGGAGTACGTCACGTACACAATCGTCACGTGTCCAGCAACGGAAGCCCCACCTGCGTACACCGCAAAGATCAAGATCCCTAAGTTCTACGGAGGGACTGCAAAGAGCTGGCTCAAGTGGAGCATGAGCTTCAAGAGCCTCGTTGCGCGGAAGCACAGGACCACAGAACAAGCAGCAAGCCAGCTCATGATCCTCATCGAAGGAGAGCTTGGACAGGACGTCCAGACGCTCGCTCGACAAGCAGTCGAAGCGAATGCCTCGTTCGAGGACTTCCACGACCAGATCGGCATGCTAATGGTCCCTGGCGACTTCAGCGAGAACCTCGACGAAGAGCTGTGGTCACTAACCAAACAACGCGACGGTGCAAGCTTTCAGTCGCTGTTTGATGCAGCTCGTGCGCCTCTTCGCGAAGCTACCGACGAAAGCCGAAGTTATTCCGGAGGTGCAGCAATGCCTTTTCTTTAAGCGAGCCATGCCGAATGACTGACAAGACAAACTTGCAGCTGCGAGCGACAATGATAACAAGCTGATGGCGCTTGTTCTGTAATTCGAGCTTCTCGAGAAGCGTGAGAAGGTCAACAGCCGCGACAAGTCGCACAAGAGCAACATCAACAACCAAACCGGCGGCAAGGCCTCTCGCTTCTCAATCTGAGTCCAACTACAGCAAGCAGAAGCACGACAACAAGAGCAGGAACAACAGCACGTCGAACCCAAAGACCAAAAGCAAGTGGTGCACATTCCACAAGACTGACTCGCACGACTCCGCCGACTGCTTCGTCCTCAAGAAGCAGCGTCAGGAAGAGAACAAGCTAGTGGAAGCCAAGCCAAAGCAGCCGACAAAGAACTACCCTCGCATCTCCGAATTAGGCGACAACGAAGACAAGATCAAGCTGATCGGCTTGCTGGGGGAAAAAGCCAGCGAACAAGATCGCGCCACTGCGCATCAAGGTGCAGATTCGACACGACAACCGCGCGTTCGACGTTTTGTTCGACAGCGGTGCATCAAAGAGCATCATCAATGCAACCACGATGAGCGCCGACATCAAGCACGGAAGCAACCTCGCTCCCTCATCTACAACGTTAAAAACTGTTGGCGGCAACGTGACGAGCACCGGCTCCATGATGGTGCATTTTTGCTTCCCCAAGCTCAACCCTACGACTACAATCACTCATCGTTTTGAAGTAGTCATCGACAGCCAAGACGAGATGGTCATCGGGCGCGATCTCATGGATTCTCTAGGAATTGTGCTCAACTTCAAAGCCAAAGTCGTCCAGTGGGACGGACACCAAACGTCTCTCAACACGGGTGGCAGTGGCACAGCATCGGTTCGCGCGGACACTCGTGATCGCGAGTTTCCAGACGAATACAAGGAGGTCGTTGACTACGGTGTCCATCCTACCGACTTGGTGCCCGATCACCTGCCGGCACCGCTAGCCGCTCGCGTCCTAAAGCTTCTGGAGGAGCATCAGCTACTATACGACGGTCACTTGGGTCGAATGCGCTTTGACGAGCTCCCACTGTCGCCGGGCGTCCGTGCCGTCCGTGCAAATCCGTACGAACTGCCTCGCTCGATGGAAGCCAAGGCCAAGGACGAGATCCAGCGCCTGTTCGACGCGGATGCGCTTGAGCAAATCTACGACTCCGAGATGATATCGCCAGCCTTCTTCATCACGAAGCCAAATGGCTCGCTGCGTTTGCTTATCGACTTCCGAGTGCTGAACAAGTACCTGCGTCGCAGTCCGTATTACGTTCCAAAAGATACGCGAGATCGCTGGCGCCAAGTTCCTCTATACATTCGACGCAAACATGGGATATTATGCCAGGCGTCTTGCCAAGCAGATTCGAGCTCACACGGCTTTTTGTCTTTCATTCGGCAAGTACCAGTACAAACGTCTGCCAATGGGGATCTCAACGGCGCCCGATAAGTTTAAAGCGTGCATGGAGAAGATCTTCGGCGATCTCCCGTTCGTGGTCGTTTACTTGGATGAATTACTCGTGTACTCCAACACCGAGAGCGAGCACCTCGAGCACCTGCGTGTGCTGCTCGAGCGTCTGGCCAATTACGACGTGACACTTGATGGCAAGAAGTGTCACGTGCTGCGCAAGTCTGTCGACTACATCGGCTTTACACTCACAGCTCAGGGCATTTAATCACAAGCGAAGAAGATCCAAGCAATCAACAAGATCGCCGTTCCTTGCAACAAGAAAGAGCTGCGTCGCTTTCTAGGCAGGATCGATTACTATCGCGATATGATCCCCAACAAGTCAGCACTATGTGCGCCGCTGAAACGCTTCACGAGCTCCAAAGTCGCATTCAAATGGCTGCAAAGCGACACCGACGCGTTCCGGGCCGTCCAGAAGGCGTTTGCAGAAGCTGTGTTGCTGGCGTTCCCTGACTTTGACCTCCCGTTCCACGTCTAAGCTGATGCAAGTGGAAAGCAGCTTGGTGGCATCGTGATGCAAGAAAATAAAATTCTCGCCTGTTACTCTCGCACGCTCAGCAAGCACCAGATCAACTATACAACGATGGAGCTCGAGCTCCTGTCGATTGTGGAACTGCTTCGCGAGTATCGCACCATGTTGCCTGGCTTCGAGGTCATTGCGCACACCGATCACAAAAACCTCATCTATCCGAACGAGACGAGTCTCAGGGTCAAGCGATGGAAGCTGCTGCTTTCCGAGTAGCGTTTGTCATTGCCTGCATCAAGGGCATAATGAACGCCGGCGCGGACGCCTTTTCTCGAATGCGATTTGACACAGGAGAGCAAGCGCAAATGCACGACGAGATCAACGCCGCGACGGACGATCCACCATGTGTCATGCACGGCCCAGTCATCCGCCAGCAACAGGAGCGCGATGAAACTATCCAGGCGATCAAGTCTGCGTGCCTCGCCGGTCAGAATAACCCGAACTACAAGCTGCTTGCTCTCCTAGGATGCACGCGCATTTCAAGGTCGCGTCGTTGTCCCAGACACGTTGCGTGACGACCTCCTGGATTGGTACCACCACAATCTCGGGCACGCTGGTCCTGAGCTCCTGTACAAGACGATACGAAAGTCGCTCTACTGACCTGCAATGGAAGCGTCGATCATCAAGCGTGTCAAGTTGTGTCTGACGTGCAAACGACCTAAATTCCACGGCGGCAAACAAGACTACGGACTACTACCACCAAGGACGCTAAAGACAGTGAACCCGTGGGACGTCGTGCACGTCGACCTTATTGGTCCGTACGATGGCTATTACGGTATCACGATCATCGATCAAGCGACACGCTGGCTCGAAGTCGGCGTTCAACCAGACAAGAAAAGACTGACGACAGCAGAGAGCTTTGACCGCGAGTGGATTTGCCATTATCCCGGTCCAGTTCAAGTCGTTCATGATCTCGGTACTGAGTTCATTGGTGAGGAGTTCCAAGAACTCTTGCAGAGCTACGGGATCAAATCGAAGCCGATCACTGCAAAGAACCCGCAAGCCAATGCAATCTGCGAGCGCGTCCACATGGAGCTTCTCAAAAGCACTTCACTACTCCGCGTTCGCTGTTCGAGCCAGTTACAACAAGCATCCTGAACGCATCACCTGGCCAACTCATCTTTGGTCAGGACATGATCACACGCAAGCTCTACGAAGCAAACCGGAGCTACATGTCCAAGCGGCGATTCGACGCGATTCTCGCCGACAACGACCGAGATAACGACAAGTGCATTTCGCACTTTTACAACGTCGGTGACAACGACATGGTCCGAGTACCGAAGCAGTTTCGCGCGAAGACACGTTTAGTAGCCAATGGACCACTCACCATCACGGATGCCCACGACAACGGCACGATCACGATCGCCAAAGGATCGACCACGCAGCAAATAAGCATCCGACGCGTGTTCCCGTGTTAGCGCACAAGTTCATGGGGGGAGAATGACATGACTGAGACATCATCTCCACTTCAACCTGGTCCGACCAGTTGTCAGCTCATTGCATATAATTACCAGCCAGACCAGAATCAGCCAGTATGAACCCACGCGCATGGGAAAAAAGTACATAGCGAGCGCTCACGACACACAGAGTAGCAGTAGAGAGTATCTGTAGAGCGACCTGCGCTATCGCTAGGATTTTGAAGGATTCTCACTTTTACCACACATCCCAGAGTTGCCTTCTAACAAGCTCCTCTGGACCGATCGGTCCCTCTGCCAGCCAAGGGCCTGTCACAGCATCCCGCCTCTTTTACCCTTCTCTTTCGATTTTACTTAAACTCTGATCGATCTGTTTGAGCAGTTGACCCCTACTTTAAAGCAACCTTGCTTTACCTGATCAAATTTCAAGAGAACATTACACTTGAGCTACGGGTAATGGAGACTAGGTACATTACCTTCTTCTGCTTGTTCTTCCATAACTCTAGTTTTTCTTATTCCTACTCTGAGTTGTTTTACTTTATTCTCATCTGATTGTGATTGCTCAGTCGAGTAAAGGAAAACGGATGCGACCATTGCAAAGCTTTATAACGTGATTCGAACCATTCCGGTCAATTGGTTTTGTTTTAGTGTGGTGTAGATAGAAGAGAGTGTATTGGAAAATGAAGGCACAAACGAGCGACATTTGCTTTCCTGCGGAAAAAAAGAAAGGTCATTGGAACACGTTCCATATTTGGACCACCGGTACCGAATTAGCTAAGTACGGTAAAACAAACCTGTACATGTAAGTGGAGTAAAACCTATAAACGTAAGTACAGTAAAACCTGTATAACATTATCGTCCTAGCTCTAGGAAGGAAGAATGCTACAACTGTGGACAGTTTGGAGGAACCTGGATAGTCAACGTGATTTCTCATTTCTGCACTAAGTTTCCGTTATATCGAAAAAGTCATCTTCGCTAAGGAATAGAAGAAAGAACCGCAAAGCTTAATACATGACCAAAATAGCAATACACAGCTTTCTTAAAAGGGAGAGCTAAAATTTTCCTTTTACTATAATTCATTTCTTAATTCCCTAAGTTTCCCGATCAAGTCCAACGAATATTCATAGTCTTTTTCTTACAAAATTCAGTCCATCGCTGTTCCACCGGATTTCCAATAAAATCCCACCACACTTTTTTCGTTCCCTAATAAATTGCAACGCTTATCCCATACTATTGCGATACACACCAACGTATGCCCCTCGAATTTCTATTAGAATCCAGCACACTTTTTTCGTTTTTGGATAAACTGGAACGCTTCTCCCTTTCATACCTAATACACACCAGCACATGCCCCTCAATTTTCTGATAAATAGAATATGGGTTCCTATCAACAAGTCCCTGGACTATTATGAATGGTGTGTACACCTTACATATGGTATACAAGGAAATTCATTTGTTGCTGTATATACAGTGCACACCACCTATAACCTGTAACTTTTTAGGCCTTAGTAAATTCACTACTCTTCACGCATAAATTATCGCATAACAAAAAAAGAGATTCTATATGATGGATACAGTCTAGCGCTTCAAAACAAAAGGCTTAGATTTTAAATTGGATGATTTTTGGATAATTTATAGGCTTTAAAAGTTGCCTTGGTTCTCTAGATTCAACTAGTATTTCCTATCGAAGCGTAAAATTGGCCGCCATCAGTGGGCAAATTAGGGTTTAGGGTTTGAGTACAAGTGTAATATATTATCTTTATATTATACTTACAGCTTCATACAGTATCTACTAAAGCATTGCTGTCTGTGTGAACTGAATCTGGAACTCTTCGATGTGATCGGTACTTTCTCATAGCATATTCCGCGGCTTTTCGGGATAGATCTTTCCGATACACGTCCATATAAAGGAAGCACTTTCTTGCATGGAGACGGATTGTTGCGAGTGAAACTGAGACAAGTGCTTTCGGAACTGTCGCGACCAATCCTTTCCATGTGTGATCGCAATTGTTCCTTGCGTATTGTTTTGCTTCCCCCAAACGGTTTCTATAAAATTAAATTCGCAATGAAATTTGGGGTAAAATATGATGAGATGGCCCGCCGCGGTGATTGTCTCTTCCAACAAACCTTTTTGAGTCTTAAAGTCTGGCTGGTTCTGAATAACACTGCGGCCACAGCAGCTACCTGTGTCACCACATTTACCCCGAATCCAGGCGAACGTTTTTCGTCCAGAGTTTGCGTTCCTGTAGGACGATCTTTATGCCCTTTGGTTGTCCGGCCAGAGGATGATCTGTGGGTAATACCATGGCTTGCGATGTACCATCTACAAACATTCCATTCCGCATCACCGGTTGCTTTCCTTCCGGTCCAAGATTCATCCGTTGAGATACGAGAGCATCTTCAGCAAATGCTTCGTGGCTAGTCGCATTGTTGAAAGCGAAGAGAGCTTTTGCATTGGGAAACTGCGCATCGAAAATGGGAATTGCGGCATCCCGGACTTGCTTATGAAGGTCTTCCGCAGTCCACCAACCATCATAGTTCTTGCCGGGATATGTGATTATGCAGGCCTCTTCTGGAAGATTGCTGTTTTGAAGCTTCTTTTCTTTGATCAAAGATAGTCGACCCCCTTGAATGAGACAGAAAATGTTAACTCTTGATCAAAGTAATGAGCGAAAAACTCTAAAATAATAGACTTACCATCATCAGTCAGGAATTCGCTTACATGTATCGATCTTCCAGCCACCTTCTTCCGCAGTGGCTGTTCGCTATCAGGAAGCCATAGCTTCTTCTGACCATCATGGGGGGGCAAATGTGCTTTCATCGTGCGTCACTAGGATGATGGCATCTTTGGCAGGCCAAATCTCCGATTCCATTTCCGGCCCCAGCAAATTCCGGCATAAATGGCTCATAGATTCTCATTCGTTCCAAAAACTGAGTACGATATGCCACGACATCTGCTCGTTCATGGCCATCAACGTACTTGCCTTTCTTGACCTCTGAATAGCGTAGGCCAAGTAACTTCATCCAGCGGGTCACAGTGCTGAGGTGGATAGATGCGGTGGGATCAACTTTTGGAAGTATTTGCCCGTTGACATGCTTGGTAGAATCCGTTGGTACTATGCAGAATTTATTGTTTCGAAGGTAAAGCTGCACATCTGCAATGACATCTCCATCCTCTAATAAACTGATTGTTTTAATATGCTTTCCCTGCTTGCTCTCGGGAGTAAAATCAGCTTCAAGATATAAACATTCCCATCCACGAAGCATCTCGGCAAACCAACGCCCTTTTCCATTCGCAGCCGCAATTATTTGCGAGGCAGCAACTATCTATTTTGCAATGACGATAGACCGTTAATAAATAAAATAAAATTGCGCTAGAGAATGTGCAAATGAATCAACTATACCTCACTGCCGCAGAGTATAAGCCTGAAGTATCCTGCAACAGAGGCAAGACGCAGCCGCATACTTTCCTCCTGTGATTCATTTTGTTTTCCCAGTTTCACAAGCGCTCTTTGAAGATTGTTGTGAGAATAAAGAGGTCTTTCATCTATCAAGTCCTCGCTTTTAGAGTCTATAGGATGACGCTGTGTGGCTTTCGCCTTATCTTTTAGTCAAGAAAGAGGATCTCTGAAAAAGAAATATGGTAATCGTGTATATGATCAATAATTTGTAGACTTTTTTTTTAGTATGTCTCTAGCTTTTTTTAAACAATAGCTGCTTTTTCCTACACTGCTCTTTCGCGCCGCTTCGTTCTGTCGAAATCTACAAGGTACCGAGAAGGCCGTTCACAAGCAGACTTTATACTCACAATAATGGTGTCCGTTGCTCTTCCTCAAAATCCTCGAATTCAGCTTCTAAATCCGCCTTTATGTCGCTCCTATTTTCGATAGTTGAACTTGATATATTTCCGGCTTTTTCGTCTCATAAGCAGTCCGCATAGCTTTCATGTGACGTTGCTGTTTTGATGTTCGAGGCATGCTGCTTAGATCAATGGGCTGGCAGAAAAATAGGAATGTGTTTTATTGTCAAATGAGCAGGATGGTTGGTATCAAGATCAAATGTGATTGGGGAAAAAGCTGTTGGAATGGTATTGGGGTTTTTGAATTTACGCCAATCATATTCGTTGACGGTTTATAATTGATGATTCTTCAATTTTGGCCGCAAAAAATAATAATTACAGATTATAGATGACTTGCATTATACCAAAAACAAAAACGGTTGTGTCGTCAGTCGCACCTTGGACCGTTTCGTGTGCAGGTTCTCGTTCCCTTTCAACAAGTTTTTATCCATGGGATTTTTATGGTCTGATTATAAGTGTCTTGCACTGTAGGATGTGAAGAAACTTTAGCTTAGTGGCCTCTAGAAGTTGTTCTGAAGTTAACTCACGCTATCCATAATTAATATTCACTACCCGAAAGCTCGAATCCAGAAGAATGTGCCCGAAGATTTGATACTGCACGATTACAAACTATATGGTCACCTTTCCGAAGACACATTTGTCTGCGGTACTTTAAACTGGACGCATTACGCTTCACGCTTGACACTTGTCGAGACCAGGAGATTCGTGCCAGGCTCAGATATCTTGCACCTGTATTACATCTTCAGGTCATCAACTCGATGCAGTTTTTCCAGTCGAAGAACTTTGTGATAGAAGCTTTTAGCTTGTAGTGCTTCTGTTGGCATTTGATGAACCGTTGTATAAATTATCGCCAACATTCATTGAATAATATCGTACCAACAATGTTAACAAACAAGTTTCGATTCCAGCTCAAGATCTGTCGTATTTGTTTCGACAAGGGTAGAGTTTTGCGATTGGTTTTATGTCACACCAAAAACATGTTCTTTTTATTGCGAGCACAAACATTCCACGATATTCAGCGATAATATATACCCTTCTTTTCTGATTATCTTCCTCCAGAGAAACTAGCCCGTCGTGAAAATTGTAGCGCACAGGATGGCGATCGTGTTCATTTTAGCCTTGCAAAGGAGCTGCTTCAACACTCTTTTTTGTCAGAACTGACAGATAATACCAAATATTGGATCCATTAGGACTCAGGTTTCACAAATCAGACTAGAGTAGATGTAACGCGATTACTCAGACTTGAGAATGTCAGGTTACAGCTTCATAGGGATAAATAAACACACGCTGGATAGGTAATTATGAGGTACAACTTAAAGGTGCTTCTATAGATGGGACAAGTCGTGTTGTACCACTACGGGACCGAAGAAGCCTATGGGATTTTATTTACGGCACACTTTCCATCACCCCTATAGCGTAATCATGGGCGAGTAAACAGCAAGGATGAGTGACTGACGACTCAAATAATCACGCAATGCGAGCATAGATATTCAGGGGATCGCTGCAGATAATTCGTCTTGAGATGACTTACGTTATTCCCTTAACACTCCAAACTGCATGTTTGGTATGTTATTAAACCTCCACAATTCATTATAAGCAGACATTCCGTTTCTTTCAAATGACAGCAATTCGATTCCTTGACTCGCTGTACATAGCACGAAAACAAGCTCATTTGCGCATGTATGCCATCGAGAACTCAAATATTCCTCAAACGGAGATATTTGTGTCGCTAATGGCGTCCAAACGGAATGTAAGTGACGGACGAATACGCTGACGCTACACACTGCATAGCGGAATGCACATTGAAATCAAATACGTAAGTCAGTTTTGAACCTATGAGTTGTTGAAGTAGCGTCTCGAATTGGTCACAGCTTTAGAGGGTATGCGTTATGGAAGTGTATGATAAAGGGGAGGCGTTCATTGTGTCGTACTTGGAGAGGGTACGCGCTGCATTCCAATTGGTTACAAACTCGACGCGGAATATCTTGAAACTTGGGCAACAACATACTGAATCATGGGCAAGGAGCATTTGGCACGAGGTATCGGCCGTATGTCAGAGATGATCATGACAAAAGGAAAAGGATCCTGGATTTGGAATAGTGAGAATAAAAAGTTTCTCGACTTTACGAGCGGCATTGCGGTTACAAATCTTGGACATTGCCATCCTGCTGTGACAAAAGCTGTTCAGGAACAAACTGCACTTCTCACACACGCTCAGGTACGCCATGAAATGAATGCTTTCCAGGTTTTTTCATCAATTCGCCAATCTCCGTAGGTCAATATTGGATATCACAATTTGATGCTCGACCTCACGGATGCCTTACTTCCAAATATGCCGAAAGGATTGAATTCCTTTTTTTTCGCAACATCGTAATTATCACCCTACTTATAATCGGTAACGGTGGGAGATGTTTGAAATATCTTACATCGTAGTGGATCAGAAGCTGTGGAGAATGCCGTCAAATTAGCACGACACGCGACTCGAAAGCAGAACATTATTACTTTCCAGGTAGAGAAAATTATAAACATGTATGTCACATTTTCATAATTGGCCGCAGGGAGGGTATCATGGACGGACATTTGGAGCCATGAGCTTGACAACGAGCAAGACCATATATAGAAACGGCTTTGGACCGCTTATGAGTGGAGTATTTGTGGCTCCATTTCCATATCATATTCATGGACCTATCAGCGACCCCGGTGATATATCAACGATTCATAACGGTGATGGCATATTGGTATCTTACTTGCTGCTTTACAGAACTCTGTAGTGCTTGGTGCCTGGACCAGTTGGAAGTATTGCTCAAGCAACAAACTGCGCCATCTGAAACAGCAGCAATACTGATCGAGCCAATTTTGGTAGATAAGATAGCAGCGACTGTATTTGCATATTCAAATATCACTCCAAATAGGGAGAAGGTGGATATGTGGTCCCACCCAAGAGTTTTTTGCAAGGCTTGAGAGAGATCTGCACCAAGAACGATATACTACTTATAGCCGACGAGGTTTCACATGCGAACTTCATTGTTCGCAACATTGATGACAAAATAGTGGATGTCGTAGATTCAATGCGGATTTGGTCGAACGGGCGAATTGTTCGCTATCGATACACATTTTGGCGTCATACCTGACATTTTGGTCATGGCCAAAGGAATCGCGAACGGATTTCCTCTGAGTGGCTTTGTCAGCCGTAAGGAACTGACGGACATGCAGGTAATTGATTTTTCCTTGTGCTTTGTATTCAATTTTATATCGTTTATATGTAGCCCCCAGGCTCCATGGGTGGGACCTACGCTGGGAATGCTGTATCTTGTGCAGCAGCTATTGCGACACAGGTTAGACATGAGCGTTGACTGTAGAATGATTTACAATATCTATTTCTTCCGTGTACTAGAGCGTGATGAATCGTGAAAATATCACAGCCAATGCCCGCGAGCGAGGTAGTGAGCTACTTCATGGACTGCGAAATCTACAAAATAGTGGAAAGTATCCAATAAAGGTATAGTATCAGTACCTACAAGACGGACTTGAGGTCTAAAGCAGCTTTCACAGGACGTTCGAGGATTAGGATTGATGATTGCTGTCGAATTTGATCACAGGATTGTTGCAGCGGGCTCTGCTTCTCGTGTCTCAAAAGCGTGCTTCGACAATGGGCTTCTAATCCTCACAACCAGCATATATGAAACGCTAAGATTCATGCCTCCACTTACGCTGTCTACTGAAGAATGCCAGGTGGGCTTGAGAAAGTTTGAGGATGCTTTGAATTCTTTATTTTGAATCAAGTAGGATGTTGACTGATGAATACCAATGTTTCTTTGGAAAAGTTTGAACTTGATCAAGTTTGGCTCGACACGAGCTGCTTCGGTAGAGAACTTTGAGTTAGATGGTAGAATTTCCTGACGAAATCTCGCCCTAGAGCTCAGAACTGCACTGCACTCTTATACTAAGGACAGCGCTGCTCAAAAAATTGAGCCCAACACAGACTTATCACCGACATTGAGAAGAAAGACGAATTGCATTGGATAATGCGACCACGCATTTTGAGACTCAGTTCAGGAAGTACTCATTGCTTCGCCAAATTTATCAAAATGATCATTTCGAAGACAAAAATGCAGGCAGTTCCGCTTTTCTATCCATCGGCATTCAAGATGCGTGATGCCATCCTTAGTACATAAATATTTCCAATGTGCGTATTTTTAGTCTGCGCATAGTCGATGTACCCGGCTGAAACTTTTCAGGCATATTATCTTGGTGTCCATACCCATATTAAGGGAACGTCTCCAATTCAAGTATACCTAGCACAACTTATAACGTACGTTGATGCTACATCCCACTTGCAAGCTCTCAGTGATGTATATCGTGCTTCTTGCATCTATTCGCTATTCATGATCATAGCTTTGACAACAGTTCATGTTTGCTTCTTTGCCACGTATCTCCTAATGTATCAGCAGTCATCTTCTTCTGTTGGCTAGGTACTCGAGGTATGATTTCTTCGCTTAAACCTTCTCAAAGATTAGGTGAAATATGATTTTGATACATTGCACTCGTATATTACTTACACACCATCATTCTCCCATATATCGCTAGTGATAAGCACATGACATGCACAGATGATGTCGTTTGTCCCTTTGCTTCCATGAAATTACACAAAAGGCCCAAAAAAGCCAAGCAACGTAAAAATCTCGGTGTGCTACCAGATCAAAAATTTCGATAAGCTCTGATAGAACCCGCGCGCATCCGAAAGAACTTGTTGGGCTGGAGGTAAATTCGGATACCTTAAACATCCGCGTGTACTACGTTGCTGTCTTCCACCAAACGACGTGTTCAACTTGCTGCCGCTGTACCCGACGTACATGGGGTTTCTGACACGCCCTCCCCGGAAGTTACTTCGTCATTTTGGGATGCTGCTGCTCTGGTAAACCGATCATTGAACTCAATCATTCAAGCCTTTCACTGGCGAGTGTTTTTAGTCATGATATCAGATGGGTTGACATTGGTCTTCACCTACTACAAGGCACATTTACTTTCTTCCCTTGATCTGGAACGTAATGCCAGTGCAGCTCAATGTGTCTTATCGTGCGGCTCTATGATGATTAGTTACCATGACATCGGCTGCTTATTTTCAAAAAACTAGATCGAGATTTGACGTTTGAGAAGTCTTAAACTGAACCATTTCGTAGTCCTTGTCCAACCATACAAGCTTGGCATGATGTGACATATTCTACCTCTTCTGTTGACTCCGTCATAATGTCCTGGCATCTGGACGCCTACGAAATTTGCACCTATAGCAAGGCAGTGCACGGATTCGGTAACACTTGTGCATGCGTCGGGGTCATTCCACCAGTTAGCGTAGCAGTTACCGTCGACGATCAATTCTAATCGTTGACTCGCTGCTTGTTTTCAAATATACATTGTCTCGACTTTTTGTGCACATCAGGTGTCTGAGTACCCTTGTGGCAACACTGATGTGCTTCTGAGTGGGATTCTGCACGTAGGGCGGCTTAGCTGCTCAACTGATAATGCAATATCAGGTCTAATACGTGTAGCAGGGTATATCAACGAGCCGAGAAGCTCTTGATATGATCCACATCTATATCCTCCCCAGTTAAACGAGTGTTTGTTTCCATCAGAATTCTTAGCATTACCGAAATTGTAGCGCTGAATGATTTCTTCACAGTACTTTTTCTCGTAAATCTTCGTAGAATGGTCAGTTTGCTCCACCTGCACACCCACGTGCGTGCTCAACAAGAAAGAAGCCTTGATTTCTAGCGCAAACATTCTTTCTGAAACCCTACGTATTTAGTTGTCGCACACAAGATGTCGTCCACGTGAGAAGCACAGTGATCACGATCACGATGGCAATAAAATAAAGATACCTTTTCGTCCCCCATTGATTTGATCCATGATAAACAAAACAGCGCGACACTCTGATGTTGAATTCTCTTCCTAATTGGCGTAATCCGTAAAGTGCTTGGTCAATGATGGATATCATTACTTCCTTATTGCAATGGTAGACCTCGATTTCTTCCAGAAAATGCAAAATTAGCGCTGTTGATGCAGCTCTGATAGATTGCGACATTTTGTAGGATACACATCGCAATAAACATTCTGAATGTGGCCATACGTGCGACATGAGAAAAAGTTTCCTTGAACTTCGTGCCAGGCCTCTTCTTGTCCCCTCTATCCACAGCTCGGGCCTTGAGCCAAACCACGTCGTCTATTTTACATTGAAGACTCACATTGCACTGGGATTTCCCTCAGTACTTCGTTGACTTCCAATGCAGCAATTCAGGTATCCATACAGTCGCGCCACAAATGTGCATGTTTTGATCGCAGATAATTCTAAATGCCTTATTGCTGCAGTGCAATTCACGTTCTCCACGGCGATGCAAATGCTGAATACACCTTGTAGTTTTCGAGCCTTAGAGCCCATTTAGTACTTCATTTCTGAGAGGACCGGGCATGTTGCGAGCTAGGAACTTTCAATAGCTTTGCAGCCATCTAGATAGGCTTCCTTTCGCACATCCGACGAATTTCTACATTTGCTATAGGTTCATGTCCAATCACTTCTCTGGAGAGAATTGTACATATTCGCTCATTTTCTTAATGTTCTTCTATCTCACGCTGGTGACTTGAATCAGTTCGACATTCATTTATGTATTCATCATCAGCCAGATCGTCTGCGGCATCGTTCATTGTGATCAGACGGGACGTGATCAACTGACTCAGCGTCCCGATTTCTCGAGATGATTTTCAGATCCACTACCAAGACTGTCATTCTCAATTATGTCTCTCGTCATTTCTTTCAGCTTCAGCAATCTATTAATCATTTACAGATGTATTTACCGCTTCATCACATATGATTCACTTGCTCTGAGCTTCATCACATTCGCCAACATTGCTCTTCTGAGTTCTCGTCCTAATTTCTGTGTACAGTTATGGCAGTGCTTTGTATCATATGTTCCCAGTACGTTTCTCTGCGCCAAAAATATCAACAGATAATCTTTTCCCGCTTATCCTTCGCCTAGCCGTACACTCTTCGGATTAAGCTTCGTATTCGGCTAGTTGAGAAAAAATGACTTGCTCGTCCTCATTATGATCATCAGATCACCCCTCTTAGAGAAACTCATCGAAGGTCTTGTAGCCATCCTTGAGGATGTAGGTCCACGCGGTCCTTACCTTTGATGGATCTATTGATCCCCAAATCCAAAATGGAACCATTCCTGTTTCCATTGGGGAAGTATACGTGGCAATAGCCAATGTTTTCGCAGCAGCCTAAGAAAATGCCACTTGCAGTTCATGCTCAGATTGTAACATGTAATAGCTTTAGAAACCACACATTCGCAGTTGACGGATTTCCTGTTTAAAGGCCAATTATGGCATCGTATGGTGTACATCTTGCGCCTTTTCATTATACACGGCTCTTGACGTAACACAGTATTCGCCAGCCCGTGCACCCAGAAAAAACTAGAAAGTCCAGTCAGATGCATCATCGTCTTCAACATCTGATCAACGCCAGATGATTTTGCTCCAATAAGCTGAGCTGAGACACATTTTGACCCGAACTTGATGTGCCCTAAGCCACTTTTTGAAATACCAATACCAAGTCACCATTGCCCTACTGTGTAGAACTCTTCACCCACTTCATGTAAATTTTCATGTATCCATTCACTTCCCTTCCGTCTCACACTTTAACAAGAAACCTTACAAATGGCGTGGACTACCCCCTCCCCTCCATTATGGTCTCAAGAGCAGCAGATAAGTCGATCCATTGTTTATTCTAAGAATAAGCAGGTCCGAAAAAATAACATCGTTTACTAGCCATCTGTCTGTCAAGAGCTCTCTGCCAAACGTCTTCCTTCGTTGCTTGCTAAAGCGACAATACGCATCGTCAATTTTGCTTTAGCTCTTGAGCATTATAACCTTACCCATGCCGCGATTACCCTTTAGCTGAATATTCTTTGGGCAAATACGTACAAGTCTTTCGTGCAAGAAATTAATTCCAGCGACTCCATCCGTACTGTCCATAAATGATTGTCGTATTGTCTTCGAATTACACCTGTCCCATCCCTACTCATTTCAAAGAAACGAGGATCATTATCCCAGGTTATTTGTTAACCTTGCTCAAGTGTTGGTTCAGGCAAGAAAAAAATTGCAACCAAAACATCTTCTGGGACATACAGCACGTCTTCCACAAGCAAGAATGCCATATGCTTGGCAATCGTCGCTACAAGAGGGATGGTTACACATCCTTCTGCTTCTGCATCAACACCGTCAGCGAAGCCTGAAATCATTAAGCTCCACTCGCTATCGTCCATACTTTGTAATGATGTGATGCATTCCTTGCCCGCTGTGATGTGTGCATGCGATCCCGCAACAAATTGGGCTGACATTCTTCTAAGTATTGGTGCGGGGGCTCTTTCTAGTTTTCGTAAAAGATTGCTCTAATTCAAATACACGGACTTTACGTCGATTAGTCAAGCAATCGACGAACCTTTTGTCTGAAATGCTTGTAGAAGATTTATAGTAAGACAAAGTCGGAACACCTTCACTGCCGAATCTGTTACAGTTTTCAGACGAAAATATCCGAAGCAGCTCCTCAATTAATTCGACTGGGGGCCTTCTTTTTTCGCTTCATACAATTTCTCTTCCGTTGTGCTGTCGGTAGGATCCTTTTCATTATCCAACTTGACCGCTTTTGGTGTCTATATTGATTTTCCCTGACATCATCGAGGTCCTCGTATAGTTTTCGTAAAGCAACATTGGAAGGAGCCACACGCTGGAATGTTATTTGATGTTTCGTTTTCCGCATCCCATATGATCAGCTTTTTCCTCACTCCTTCTGGAGTCTTATTTCTCTATCAAACGTATATCAATGAGCAAAGGAATCTACCTTTCTTCTTTATTGCACTTTCAAGCTCTCCACAATAACGGTCCACCGCTCCTTCAAACACTGCACTGTACCCACACAAAGGTTTCTCATAATGATATTTTTTAATGGCTATTCAGTTCCTCTATTGCCAGAGATTTCTCGTAGAAGGCAGCTTGTCTCAAACATATTGTACAAACATATTGCATCTATGAGCTGCAATCTCGAATAAGTGTCAGAATTTCCGGCTCGAGACAAATCATCCCTGTTATGTTTTTTTTGATCGTGGTCGTAGACGCATGGGAACATAATTCGCTGAGTTTTTCATGATGGTATGAATTAGGAATGATGTATGACAATGCACACACTGTTGAAATTTACGCTACCATGGAGACTGAGCTGAGGCTTGGACGCAATCGATTCACAGAACAGACCGTACGGTCAGACTGATCTCTATCAGCGGTTGATGTCACAACTCGGGATTGATTTGGGCTATTCCAAAGAGGAAGGGTATATAGCGACTACAATCTCACTTCGTGGCTCCATTACTGCAACGGAATATACGATTCCTCCTTGGGAAATAACAAAATAGACAGCAAAATATATATATGACATCAAAGCCAAGCTGCTTAACCGCGAAAAAACGACCAGCTACAGAGAAGCGGTAACTCAACATAAGCTCGGGTCAACTTTAGGAGCATACTCAACGAGCTCAACCACCATACTTCCAGATTTGGAGTCTCAATGTAATACCGAATAAAGAAGCACGTTCCGAAATTCCACATCAAGTGAAAGTCAGGTTTTCGGATAAGATGATAGACCTTGCACGTATTTCAAATTTACAGATTTAATTAGCTAGCTATAAGGGAAGGCGTGAGATCGCTGTGTTACCAAAAAGCTGTTACCAAAAAAGGGCGTGCAACAACCAAGGTTAGAACAAGCGTAAAGTAGGAAAAGCTTGGCTTTGTATCAGAGCCTTCCAATCACGAAGAACTATCTTGGCTACAAATCTTGGCCTATTGATCTATATCCAATAAATTGTGGATTTGCATCAGTTTCGAGATCAACGTTTCTATGTACTTATATATTGCCATAAATAATCAGCTGTCTGTGCCTACAAAATTCTCGGTAGTACCAACCACACGAATAATGACGGATATCACCATGTCGATTGTAGACGATGAATCGATCCGAACAGCAGAATTTGCTGGTATTTCCTCGTATGCTCGGGACACTAGTTCATGGCCTTGGGTAGAAAAGTATCGACCGTCGACATTGGACGATATAATTGCCCATAAAGAGATCGTGTCGACTATTAATCAACTCGTAGACAAGCAGAAACTCCCGCACCTTTTATTCTATGGACCACCCGGAACTGGTAAAACTTCAATGATCATTGCAATTGCAAGAAAGATCTATGGGAAGCATTTCAGCTCGATGGTTCTGGAGGTACTATCGGACGCACTATGTATCGCATTATGATTGATCTTAGTCGCTGTAGCTGAATGCATCCGACGATCGAGGGATAGACGTTGTTAGGAATCAAATCAAAGAGTTTGCTGGAACGAAAAAGCTTTTCAGGTGAGAAGATCTTGACGTGTCGATGTGTACATTGCGAGGATATAACTCACGTGAAGCTTGTATTAACTTGTTTTTACCTTGGTAGTTCAGGTTCCAAACTGATCATTTTGGATGAAGCAGACTCGATGACAAATGATGCTCAATTTTCATTGCGTCGAGGTATCAAGGCTCATTTGTCGATGGAATTTTGCTCACAAAACGTTCTTATTTCGAAGTAATCGAAAAGTACACAAAACACACGCGATTCTGTCTGATCTGTAACTACGTGAGCAAAATAATACCAGCTCTCCAGTCCCGTTGCATGCGATTCCGTTTTGCACCTTTAGATGTGGCACAGGTTGGAGATCGGGTCAAACAAATAAGAGACTTGGAAAAGTAATTCGCAAAGCTTTGTGTTGGAATTTTTGAGTAATTGCCAGGCTGAGCTTCCTTGTATAGAATTAATTTGACCGATGGAGGCTTTGACGCATTGATGCAACTTGGAAAGGGTGACATGCGTCGTATTCTGAACATCCTTCAAGCAGCATCCCTTGCGTATACAACAGTGAACGAGGAAAATGTTTATTTATGCACAGGCAACCCAGTACCTGAAGACGTAGCAACTATTTGCCACTCATTGTGGAATGACTCATTCGCTGACGCCTTTGACAAATGTCAAGCGATCCAAATGACCAAGGGCTACGCTACGACGGATATCATGAAAGAAGTGTACCACAATACAACTGAACTAGATTTGCCGGCAAAGTGCCAGCACTTTATTTACGATGAGCTTGCTAAATTGGAACACCGATTAGCCACAGGCGCATCTGAAAAACTCCAACTCATTTCTCTCGTCTCGATCTACTACATGGCCAGAAATCTTCTGGCCACGGACGGGGTTTCCGACTAAATCAGCACCAATCTTCCGTTCACGTCAACAATCACAGCACACAAGCAGCAGCAGCGTTTTGAACAATACAAACATATTTTATTTCCGCGGCTCTTCCGTTCGCTGACTGCTTGCTCAAGTACTTTCGGTACGCAATAAGTGCATTCTCCGTAGGTGCTCACTAACCACATCTTTAATCTCAGACTTACTGAGTAAAAGTGTTCCAACCCTTGTTTGGAAGTCTGAACAAAATGAAGCTTAGATAAACCAACTAGGATGAAAAAGAGTGGTATTTTGCCTTTCATAATGCTTCCATAACTAAAAAGATGAGCAACATAGCTTTCAGCAAGAATAGAGTCTTCATTTACAATCGAAGCCGATAACCAAGGGTCAAAACTCCAAAATCTCGTGGGTTTCTCGATGATCCAGTCCCGGAAGAGGCTCATGATGTCCTGTTTCACGATATCTGCCGAGGAGTTTTCTGATAACAGCATAAGCGCGACTACTTCCTGCAAATGTCTGAGGATTCGTGAATAGAAGCAGGTAATTGACACACCTTGAATTCACCATTTTGATCAAAATGGCATCGCAACTTCTTCATTATATCGTGATAAGTCTCCAACGACTGCCCGAGAGCTATGTTTATGTTCTTTAAGATGCAGTCTCCAAAGCGTGCAAACTGGAGACTTCTTTGAAGTAGGAAATAGCTTGCTGGAGAAGTTATCCTAACACGCTCGTCCCCTAATAATACTGTGGATCCAAATTGGCAACAGCTTGTCAATCGTAATTAGTTTTCTCAATGCACCTTTAAGCTCGGTGGACTGGCTGTGAACGCGTACTTGCTCTAGCAAGAAATCGAGTTTCAAGCTCCTGGATTTATCATTCATTGCACTAAACGACACATCACCCTCGTCATAATTCACTGCAAGTGATACAAGCAAACCGTATAAGCGATGATCGCAGCACTTTCATCGCTCCAAATTGCGCTGCTGCTTTTTGTACAAGCGTTTGCAAAATTTCTGATCGCATTGGGTGCGTTGATAGGTACGCGCTTTGCATAATCCATCTAACTAATCTCTCCGTGCCTGATCTACTCTCGTTGGGCATCAGCAGAGAATTAAGAAAATTAGATTCTAATGCATACTTGCTGGTCGTGGAATCGGACGCATCTACCGCGTTTGCCCAATCCAGTGCGCGATCAAGAGACTCAATATTCCACTCATGAAAGTCTATTGATTGAGTCGAATGCAAAATACGTGAAAATGATTCCTCGCTACTCCGTCTCCTTGAATTCATTTTTCGAGACCTTTCAACCAATGACGTAGTGGTCCATCTCGGTATGAGGATATTGTCAATGCAACAGCAATCTATAGTCGCTATCAATGCACTTGAAATTTCAAATGATGGCTTCAGTCCATTGCAAACTGAGCCGTCAGGAAGCTTAACGACAAGGCGACTTTTGACTAAAAATTCTTGGACTAATGGTCGACACACAAGAGCTTAAACTTCGTCGAGTTATCGGATACAACGGTAAAATCTGTGTGCGGCTATCCTTCTGTATTGACTAATTTGCTGATACCTCGTCAAATGCTTAGGAGCATGCAGCAATACGCTAATATATACGACCGACGGAAAGTATTTGGTCTATTCACTTGGCTTGGCAATTGTCATAAAAGATTTGAAGAGTTTGAGCCAAGCTTTTTTACACGGGCACACCGATATTATCACATGTCTGACTTTATCTAACGACGGGAAGCGTCTTGCATCGGGTCAGCAAAGCAAAAGTCGTGGAAATAAAGCTCCATTACTAATCTGGAATTTTGAGCTTGCAACATCGGATATGAAAAACAAGGCTGATCAGAGCGGCACACTTTTGCATTGGTTGGTTCTGCATATGGGAAAAGTGCAGGATGTGGCCTTTTCCGCACAGGATACCTTTTTACTCTCAATTGGGGGGCAGGACGATAACGCTCTTGTTTGCTGGAACGCTGAGAGTGGTGAAGCCATTTGTGGAACGCCATCGGGCGATGACTCGACACTTGTTGTTCGTCCATTTCACTGCAACAATGGGAATGAATTACTCGTTACTGGGGGCAACTATGCGATCAGTGTCTGGCGTGTTGACACAAAACATCGAAAATTCCATAACTTACGCGCGAATGTTGGAAACTTGAGACGCATCATCACGTGTATCGCTGTATCTCCCGACGATAAGTACGCTTATTGCGGTACAAAGTCGGGGGATCTTCTGGAAATCTCACTTGATTGTGACTTGACTAAAGGGAATTGTGTACTGCCCCCTGTTGGCAATCAAAAACCGCTCTACAACCGCACAACAAAGGAACGCTTCAGTCTTGGTATCACCTCCGTTCTAGTTCACGATAACGAAGAAAATATGCGATTCCTTTTGGTGGGTGCCGGTGACGGTACGTTAGCATGTTTATGGATCGGTTCTGCCTCCACTCCCACGGACAAAAGCACACCAATACCAACTAAATGTGTTGAGAAAATGCTTGGAAGCATTACGTCTATATCTGAAGGTCGTCTGGGTGAATTCTATGCCGGTACAAATCAGTCCAACATTTACAAATTCTGGCTGGAAGAGCAAAATACCACATCGTGTCTCTCGCTGACACTGAAAATGGAACTACGCTCCACCTGCCATCACAGCACAATCAATGACGCTGTCTTTCCAAAATGTAAAAAGCGATCCACGGATGAAAACTCCCACCTATTTCTTACATGCTCAAAAGCAGATATCCGTATTTGGAATGCTCGCAAGTGTCAAGAAATCCTGCGCATTCAAGTTCCAAATCTAATTTGTAACTGCATTGATCTAACTTACGATGGGAAGCTCATTGTAAGTGGGTGGGATGATGGAAAGGTGCGAGCATTTTTTCCCGAGAGTGGAAAGCTAAAATTCGTGATACAAGATGCCCACAATGAAGGGGTAACTGCCATGGCTGTTTGTGATAATGCCGAGTACAGCAATGGAATGGCCGCAAAAGAGTGGAAGCTTATAACTGGAGGCAAAGATGGTCGTGTACGAGTTTGGAAGATCACAAGCACACGGCAAATAATGGAGGCCTCTCTCAAAGAACACCAAGGGGCTGTGAATTCAATTCAAGTGCTGGACAATTTCAGCTCTTGCGTGAGCGCATCTTCTGATGGTTCCTGTATCGTATGGAATCTTGAAACATTTGCAAGAACACAGGCAATGTTTGCCTCCACAGTGTTTCGACGAATTCTGTATCATCCGGACGAGAGTCAGCTACTGACTTGCGGGTCGGACAGACGTGTAACTTATTATGATGCGTTTGACGGTGAAGCGATACGTATTTTGGAAGATGCTTCTGACGATGATATGCTGGCTATGGACATTGAGAACAGTGGAGCTATATTTGTGACCGGCGGGCGTGATGGTATTCTAAAGATATGGCACTACGATAACGGAGAAACCATTGCTGTCGGAAAGGGGCACAGCGAAGCAATAAATGCTGCCAAGATATCTCCAGATCGTAAGGAGATCATCACTGTCGGATCAGAAGGTGCTATATTTATTTGGAGCATTGAGAATATAATCCAACAACTACAAGAATGTAGCTAGCAGTTTATGAATATATTCAGAGGCACCAGCTAAACACGTCGAACGTTCTCAGTATACGTGATACTCATTGCACTAGTTATACATATAAACGATTCTACCCCGAATAAGGTCTGTATAGTTGTGCGATTGAGAACGTTTGATGGGCCTGAACCTTAGCTACGCAAAGGCTACTCCTGACGCTTGATCGAATGCACACACAACGTCATGAGCCTTCCGACAGGGTAAGGCAACTACTCTAAGTGACTGTTAAAGCTACCAAATTTACACTCTATCGATTGCACCAGGCTGTAAGATGCATACATTTTATTGTAAATGTAAAGCAGCAGACTTCTCGATACCCACTGCTTATAATTTGAATTCGTTATGAACAAAGCTTTTTACCACATAGAAATGCACATGGGAGCCGCAATTGTGTTTTCAATAATGATAAAAAGACTTCTTTATTGTGATTTTTTACCACTCCACAGATGTGGAGTATTTTTGTAGCGATGGTAGCAATGGGCTAAACTGTACCGGGGTCTACTCTAGACTCGGCTTTAGCAAATACATGACTCAAGACGAGCTAACTCCAACATGTCGACCATAATGTCGGGCATAAAGAGCTACTTTTGACTTGACTGTGAATTGACTAAAGAGTAGAATAAGACCACCCCGATCGCATGCATTAAAACTGGAATTTAATGATGCAATTTGATGTTGTGACAAGCGATGCAATAACACGATATGAGTAGGTAGAATGAGAGATTGTATGACGTCTTCCTGTGATTCGGGACATTTGCATCAGCTTGCAAGCAGGTGCGAGTCGGTAGATCACCAAGTTTATGTATGATATAAAATGCAAACTGACAACTCCTTTTTTACACTCTTCACTGATAATCAGCACTCAACTTCGCTCATATCGCTGACTTCACTATCTTCCTCTTGATTTCCCAAATCAACGCTTTCCGTAGCATACTTGGAAACATGTTCTAAATGAGCAAACCATGTTATTTTGAAGCTTCCTGTGCGTACATTTGACTCATCACCTTTCACTTTGGAATTATAGGAGGCTATGTCTTTGAGCATCAAAGAAGCGGCTTCTCCATTAAGCGGGTCAGTAGGATTGGGATATCGAAGCAATTGTGGAATAAAGACATCGAACACATTCACGAGATCTAGAGCTAATAGTTAGTCCACGAAGGATTTGCCATCAAATCGAAGGTTACCAAACATGGGACTCCAAGTCTGATTGATCACGTCTAGACAGACGGAACCGGACCTACACAACACGCTAAGACGCGACGCAATTAAATAAAACACTAATTCATACATGTCGTCTACGTTCGGATGGTATATACGATTTACAAATCCAATAGAAGGAGATTTGAATGGATATTCGTTCGGTAATGAGACGTGGATATTCCAAATGCCGCCTTCGTACGGAGCTGTTTGCAATGTTTAGTTGTTTGGCCGCGAAGCGATTCGATGTAATTGATCCTCACTTTCTTTAGGTCCATGAAATACGACGTTGAAGTCACTCATGGTCGAATCATCCGTCATTTGCACTCGATAATTACTCATCATTCTGTGTACAAAACGCTGCATGAACATCAAATCAAAACCAAAGCAAGTAAAACCAAACAAGCGTGAATATCGCACAGTTTCATCACATCTGTGTCTCGGCGTTTATTTAAATTCATGACCACAATTCTCTTTTATATTATTTTCGAAAGTGAAACAATGATTTTCTCTGCAACGTTTGAGGTTTTGATCCTGATTTTGTGTACGAGTAACGTGTTCTGAATATTCTCGTCTTGAACTTGAGCCATGCTGATCCTTATCCAATTTTACGTCGAGAATGGGTCGCATGTGAATCTGAAGCATCCATCTGCTTTGAATCTTGTTTATTAACGGTTGTAGATTCATGAGATGCTTTTCTTTTCTTTTTTTGCTCTGTGGTATTGCGAACATGGCGAAGTTGACTAAAAGTAAACGCGGAGTGCTCCAACGCGAACGATTCACCATCAAAAACGAGTAGACATTCTGTACGCTTGTTGCAGGCTACTTTTCCCTTAAATAAAATACCGCAGCCATCTTTGTTGGTAGTACCCATCGAAACTTGCACACTATCTGACGAATCACATACTACTAGACCGGGTATAGATCGATCGATTGAAGCAGGTTGGAAGTCGTAGCGGAATGTGCAAAACAGTTCTCTTGGCTCATCCGAATTATCAACAAAACTGCGTCCTGTTTTGACAGGATATTCGTGGCCTTCAAGCGGTACATCACTCATCAGTAAGTTCGGCTGATAGGTACAAGATGCACTGGCACAAAGTTCAAAGTTCGTGTAATGCTCGATGCGGAAGTCCCATCAAATGACATTCGCTTTCAGATCGAATTAGAGTTCATTCAGTGTTTAGCGAGTCCAGCATATCTAAACTGTACAACTGACATCTCTATCATGACCTTAGCCTCTCAACGATTCATCAATTGTTCCCGTAGACCTCGCAACAAATCGATACTTCGAAAATCCAGCATTTATGAACTACATTAAATATCTGGAATACTGGAAAAAACCAGAATATGCTCAATATATTGTGCACGTGATGCTTCTTTTTATAGCTTGAAATGCCTGCTCAATTGATTCTGTTCTACAGATACCCGCATTGCTTAGCCTTCTTGGATTTGATACAAACAGAACGTTTCCGTCAGGTGATTATTGACCATATCGCTGCATGATCCTTATAAGCGTTCTCACCATATTCATAGATGATTGCTCGCGATGATTTCATGACATTGGTGCACTCTCAGCAATTTTATCATTGGCGGACATTTCTGAATAATCGCATCACTGAGGACAATTCGATTTCCACAATAAATCAATCGTAGTAGATTGATCATATCACTTTAGTTATTCTTATCGATATGCTCACCGAAATAACATGGCAAACATAGTATAGCTCTATTTTGTAGTAGGATAGTAATGGAACTCCTTATTGCAGATATAAGTATTTCTTCGAGTTGCCTTCCCAAACTCCATCGACATGTTCGCGACCGCAACTACTACTATACATAACAAACAGTTCTGCATAATCAAGTATACATGTCTTGATCTATTTCGGTTGTCTGCTGCTGTGGGCAACGCCGTATATCGATCAACAATCCTGATCTCGGAATGCTACTTATATCGGCGCCTAAATTCCAAGCGCAACATCTACTCACCCGCAAGCCTCAGAAGAGCTAGAACGCCTATGGCATGTTTCGCTTGCCATACCTGCTCGCGAAGTAAAATTCGGCAGTTCCCCAAAAGACTTGACAGAAACAACGAATTGAAAGTCTACAAACATCTGGATCAAATAGCTTCAAGAAATCCCAACTTAGCGTGTAAATGTGGGCTCTGGACACCACATGAATCTGTACTGCGCAAGCAATGGGAAGGACATGTCCTATCAAAATTACAAAGCTACTTCAATGGCTTCATGCGAATAATGTGATGACCGAATCTCTACGCTTCCAAAACTCAAAAAATAATGAAGGAGTCGGCGTTTACGCGGCCAAATCGCTTCTAAAAGGTTCTTTGCACTTTTAATTAGAGATTTTGGCTACTTTACACTTTGTGCTTCTGCAGATGAGACAACATTAGAGATTCCATTCCATTTGATGATATCAAAAGTGACCGCAATGCAATCGGATTTGAGTCTACTTTTGCAGGATCAAGAAGAGCTGGACCAAGATGAGATTGTGGCGCTTTTTCTTATGATTGAACGATTCAAGTCATCGGACTCGTTCTTCGAACCATTCATTCAGTCTTTACCGTCAAATTGTGATCTTCCAGTCTATTGGAATGAAGCGGAATTCGCAGAATTGGATGGAACGAATGTCGCATTGCTAGCTAATATCATGCGAAAACGAATTGCAACGGATTTCCATGCCATCCATATCCCTTTACTGACGGCGTATGAGAAGAAGTTCAAGCTTAAAACTAGTGAAATCAGTAAAAGTGATTATGAATGGGCTTTAAGCATCATCTGGACTCGTGCATTCGGTATCACAAGAAAAGGCGAATATTTGCGCGTTCTTTGTCCTGCATTAGACATGTTTAATCACAGTACACTTGTACAAGAATCTCTTGATGAGTTTATAAAATTCGACCAAGAGAACGATGTCTTGGCACATTCTGTGGTGATGGCCACCTCAGCGAATGATCCACTTTATATCAGCTATGGGCCTTATAGTGATGCAAAATTGCTATACTCTTATGGCTTTGTGTGCATGGAGGAAAAAAACCGCTTCAATGGGATTGACTTGTGGATGCGAACACCTTCTACAGATCCGAATTACAAGCTAAAGCAGGCAATTCTAGAAGCAAATGCAGCAACGAGGGATCAAACGTATGATTTTAAAGGAACGATACATCTTGATGATGTTGATGAAAGGCTTCTGGCATCTGTGCGCATCATTCTATTATCACATGGAGAATTCCCGAATTATACAAAGGTTAGAGTAGCTTTCAATCTCACCGCAGCATGTCACGTCTATCCACGCAGGCCTTTGAATCTAGTATTGTGAGTGTACGGAATGAATTGGCTGTATACGATGCTTTGCATGATGTTTGTGAAAAGAAGCTGGCCAAATTCCCGACCAGGTACGTCTGCGTTTACTACAATCAGCAAGGCACTGACGGAACTGTAGTTTGGAAGACGATATGAAATTGCTAGCTGACCTAGAGATAAGCACCAATCTTCGCAAAACGAACGCAGTACGCGTGCGCATAAAAGACAAAAAGATTCTTCGAAGCACTTGCAAATTGATGAAGGAATGGAGGAATTTATTGGAAAAGGATTGTACTATATATCCACCCGGCCATTCACGACAACAACATTCCATGACACACGAATAAGCTTTTGTCAAACCTTCAACGCTCGCACCGCCGCGGGTAGTTGCGAAAATTCATGTGCCAAATAGCACGCACATTGCCTTATGCGATTATATACATCGACTCTAGCACAAAAATTACATAATGCAGCAGCTTTTCTCCCTTGTGACATCTGGATCCGACATTGAACTGTTCTCATCGGTGCTATCGTCTGAGGACATGCCTTCGCGCTCGACCTTACGGAGTGAAATGAGAATTTGGTCAAAGAGAAAAATCTTCAGATTTGACTCATACCTCGCTTGGCGAGCATAAATGCTCCGGAGAAAGAGCGTAGACGTCTCCCTCGTCAAAGAGCAACGACACTCGACCTTCTTCAAGCTTTTTGGTGATTTTCCCTCGAAAATACTTGGTCTTTTTTCCGTCCAGATTCACTTTTGCGTACACGTGCGCGCCGACTTTGAATCGGTCCGCAGAAGCATATCTATATGGTTCCTGTCGATCGGTCAATACGCACTCGCCCCTGCTTGTTTTCAAGGACCTCTGTGAGCGAGCTCTAGTCTCTATATTAGATGACCTGCTAATTTCACTCAAGAGATTCAGGTAAATCTGAACATTGGAAATAATTCAGTGAAACGCATAGCAGTCGTACACTGTGCTGACACATACCATCTTGAGAGGACGCTCAAGGCTGTCCGCCAAGTCCTCAAGTGAATTCACAATCAGCTGAATTGTATCTGGTGCCAGCAAATTGCAACTCTGCTTCCACAACTTGCATTGTCTATCGGCCATGTCGAGTTCGTCTTGCACAGACTTATCATGAACAAGTATGAATTCCTGAATCCTGCGTTGAAGATCCTTCTTCTTGATCGGTGCAGAGCCTCCAAAATACTCTACGTGGAGGTCCATTTTTTTCTTCAAGTCTTCCAGCTCCATCTTTGCCCGAGTCTGTCGTGTTTGATGGAATTCATGTAGTTTTGCAATGAATTGCATCATGTACGGGATATAAAAATTCAGCTTTATCGCAATATAAGCCGATACGGTAACCTTGGCTTCGTCCAAAGCTTCGATTTGTGGCTAAAGACATCAACTGTCATACTTGACACGTTGTCCATCCAGCAAACCATCTTACCTTTTGACAAGAAACTCGGTGCTGTCTCACAATTCTGAGAAACTCCTGTAAGTGTGTGATGTAAAGCTGTTTTTGTTTCTTTTTTTCGAGTGCTCTGACATCGTGCTGTACGATCTTACTGCACAACTCGTGTTTCTGCAGAAGCTTCAACACTTGAGGATTCTTGGAGGCAAGTATCGTACTATGGGCTGCAAAGTGGGCTGATAGTAAACTTTCACCAGTTGAGGTGAGCTCATTCTGTTTTTGTAAAATTAATTCATTGAGGCCCTTGATAGCCTTATCTTGATACTCTCGTGCATTCTCAAGATGCTTCAAACATTCCCCCATTTTATTCATTGCTCCATCCTGGGCGCTCGTAAAATCTTCGCCGAGCATTAATAGTCGATTGTCAGCCAAGCAGTCATGCTGAGCAATCTCCATTGATGCATTTGCAAAACATTCCAATTGTTTCAAATAACATGATGACAGCTTCATGATATTGTCTACCACCTCGCGACTGCACATTGCGTACGAACGCTCAGACAGACCCTTCCCATTGACTTCATTCAGTGCGTGATCGACTTTTTGTTCGAGTGAGTAAAGTTTCACTTTGTCTTCGTCCCTTTGATGTATCTAAAACAGAGGCTTGTTGACCACAATAATCCTATCTCAAAATATCTTACCCAGCCCGCAATATCCGACGAAGAGGGTAGCAAAAGCAGTATATCGAGAATTGTCCTGCTTGAGTATGATTTCATGCGGGATTCAGCATGTGATTTCATCATAACCAGGTACTTCGCTAAAGAAGAAAAGATATCGTCTAGCTTTTCTTTAATTACTTTTGCGATCGAGCGTTTCAGAAGAGTGGAGATATCTGAAGCCCAATTCTCTGGAGAAGGAATATCATGAGCACGAGATTCAATTACGGCATCGATGATCTCAAGTGCTCTATCAGAGTTTTCAGGCAGATAAACAGAGCGACCGTATATTGGGGTCCATTTAACATCATCTGCTTCGTTATTAGAGATGTCAATTGTTGTGCTCTGATGGGCGCAAAAAAAGCAGTAAGCTCCACGGATTGTGTCACTTGTCCACTTACCTGATCATCGTGACGTTGCTTTTTATTGAATCTAGCTTCATATTCTTTCCGGCGCTTTATGTCTCGAAGACGAGAACCGGTAGATTGTGTTTCGCGCGTTTCCTTTTCACTTGCACGTTCATCCCAATCGGATTGCAAAAAGTATGGTGCAATAACATTATGTTGTGAGTAATTTTGTATGATACTAGTTTTGTTGCTCTGTTCTGGACTCATTACGTCTTCGACTTCCAACTCATCTTTAATAACGCGAATATCTGCTTCGCTCATTTTGGTGTCAGCCAATCAGCACGTGATAATGATGTACCCCAAAAGTGGTGCAGTAGTTGACCTTTGGCGGCCGTCTAGATTGCATCCCATTTTCGTGAGGAATGGAGTCTGCAGATTCGAATAAAACAGAGAGTATTGGGTTAATGGAAAATGCTCACAAAGTGACTGATATTGCAATCGAATTGAAAGAGAATCGGTTGAAGCGGGCCTTCCGACAGTTAACCATTCTAAATAATATAAATGCGCAAGCAAATGATCGGACTCTGAGTGATATCGAGACGAGACAGCAACATATATCGGTGAGTGCTGTTGTAAATGCAAAATAAATGTTATAATGTATCATACATGTGGATAGACCAGATCTTTAATCTGTAGCATACCATTTTTCAACAGCCTTTCTTGCGGAGCTATCCAAACATTGATTGATGAATGCATCACAGTAAAGCTTGACCCTAGTGGCTATATTTCGCTTTCGTGCAATAAAAATGAAGAAGATTTCTATATCATTGTGAGTGGATCCATCAACATAGTCAATCGGGACAAGAAAACCTTGGAAAGCAATCGCAAGCTTGGGATCGGTGATTTCGTATCTTCTCACGTTGGAGCAACAAAAGGACTTGTTGCCACAGAAGCATCAATATTCTTGAAATTGAGGCTCAAGGTATACCTTCTATGCTTGTGGAGGGGGAAATATTCACTTGTGTTTGATTGATAGCAAATCGAAGCGGTAAGTCCGAGTGCGAGTAGCGCGATCCAAAGTGACTCTAAATTGGTCACCGGTCTTGAAACGGAGGTTCGTCTGAACAAAGTGCCAACTTCATTAATCCACTTATTCACTTGATCAATCGTTACCAGACCGCAAGTTTCATCAGCTGGTCCCAGTGGTCCGCCTTAGTTTTACAAAAGTCTGATTCTGATCGAAACGAAGATAGTGACAAAATATCAAAGCGTTCTTTCAGAATATTTGCCAAAGACTTATTGCTCCAAATAGCACCCGAATATGAGCCCGAAAGCGTTTATGAAATGGTTCGACACTCACTGATTCAGCAATTCGGTACTAAACGGGTGCGTATCTACACCATTGATCCAACATCCGATAGACTCATCATGCAGGTACATGCTGTAAAAGATATTTTTCTTGACCATTTTCTAATTTATTTTCATCACAGATAGGAGAAGACGATCTATGTATGACAAGCCATGCAATGAAAACAAGTATAGCGAGTCTATTTACTTCGTCTGAAGAGGCCATCATTATAAATGATCCGTCCCAGATTCCGATTATATCCTCACTGATAGGTGTGGCATATCAAAAAAACGATGTAATTCTCGCAGCACCCATTCATTCGCATACAGACAAGGACACCTCAATTTCAGTCACCAATACGCATACATTGGCCGGATTCGTAGAGGTTGTTCTTCCTTCGGACAAACAAGAGGAAGATGCTTCAACCCCCAATAAAACAGATTCTCAAATGATGGAATTTACGGCAAGAGTTCTCGAACAATATTTTTTTTTTGATTGTCGTACACTCGTTGATATTCATGTCAGACCTGTGATCGAGAAAAACACAAACTCTGTCAAAAAAGATTCAATCGATTTACAAACGAGAAAAAAAGTAAGATTCATCCAAACGTGTGATTACTTGGTATTTAAGTGCCACAAGCTGGAGCTGATTCAATCCGATTGTATGATTTCCGAGCTTCTCGTCACAACTTCTCTTGGTAAAACTATCATACACACGTCAAAAGTTCAAGTTGGGGACCCCATTTCACCGCGGGCTGGAGCGAAGAGTATCAAAACACATCAAGATTCAATCAAAGCAAGCGTTCACATTGACCTCATGCTGGCCAACATCCCGCATGGCTGCCATATATTAGTTGAGCTCTACCACAAGGGACGGATGATATGCTGGACAGGCATGTATTTGTTTGATTTTACACACACGTTCCAGAGTGGCGTTCGAAAGTTATGGTTGCAAAAACCAGCATCCTCAGCAATTACACCTCTGGACATTGGGAATTGCGCCCGAAATAGTCATGCTTGTGCGACAGGTAGTTTTGAAAATTTCATTCTCGGGTCCATTTGCGTAGAATTTGAAGGAAGTCATGACGCTTTGAGTGCATTTCATTTCGGGAATACATTTGTGGGTAAAACAAACTCATTACGTACAACAGTACTCAATTCCACTTCATCTAACGGAGACGATGGCGAAAGAGATGACCATGATTTCAAGAAAGAAGCTCAAGAGTTTCGTGAAGCACTCGAAACAATTAAAAGAGATTCACTTTTTCCGATATCAAAAACAATCGCAGCACACATATGGTCGCATCGAGAAGCTTTGGCTGATGATGCGGGGCTTCTACCCGCATTCTTATTGTCAATAGACTGGAGTAAGCACGATGTGGTGATAGAAGGGCACCGTTTTTTGAGAATATGGAAACAACCCTCTTATTTGCAAGCACTTCGGTTACTTAGTCCCTCGTACGCGGATCCCAAAGTTCGAGCATACGCAGTTCGGTGTCTGCATTCACTTCCAGACCATCGGCTGAAGTTATACCTCTTACAACTGGTCCAAGCTCTCAAGAACGAGCGCTATCATGATTCAGCACTTGCTCGGTTCCTTCTCTTTCGAGGACTCACAAATCCGGGGGAAATCGGATATCCCTTGTTTTGGTTTTTGCATGCAGAAGTGCAGTTTTGTCATTCGAGTGCTCGATTTCAACTTTTGATTGAACAATACGTCAAACTTTGCGGTATATACAAACTCGAAATTCGACAATCAATGTATGTTATGAGAAAACTCGAAGAAGTAGCCGCTGAAGTGAAATTGGAGCGTTCTCAAAAAGCAAGAAGAGCTGTATTGGACTCAAAATTGGCAGAAGCAATACTACCTGATGCTTTCCAGGTACTTATTGCAGGTGCTTTGAAACGTTACGTCATACTGACTTTCTATTGCTTCGACATTGAAGCTACCTCTTCATGCACGCACATTCTGCTCCGGTTTTGATATTGAGAAATGTAGAGTTTTGGAGTCGAAGAAGAAGCCTCTTTATCTTGTTTTCAAAAACGCTAGAGCTCAGTTTGGTCAGGTACATGTGATTTTTAAATCCGGGGATGATTTGCGCCAAGACCAGCTTGTGATACAATTGCTGCGAGTGATGGACGATTTATGGCAGGAAGCTGGAATGGACTTGTGCCTGACACCATATTCCTGCATTGCTACCGGTGTAGAAACGGGTTTGATTGAGGTCGTACAAAACGCAGAGACATTAGCAGCGATTGTTTATGGTTATCGAGGGAAGTTACAAACTAGTGTGGGGCGCAAGTTGATTGCGGTGAAAGATGCGCTCATGAGTGAAGCTATATTGTCCGATTGGTTGTTCCTCAAACAAAGTGTTCCAAGCTCCTCAGCAGATAACAAATTGCAAGCAATCGAACGGCCAATAAACAAAGTGAAAGCGGACAGACCTCCTGGTTGCTTCCCGTTGCAATCTCCCCGCAAAAGAAAACAGGAGAAGGCAACACCATTGAGCCCTGATAGCAAAGAACGGAAGGAAATCACACAAAACTTTCTGCGCTCTTGTGCAGGTTACTGTGTCGCGACATATGTCCTGGGTATAGGTGATCGACATAATGACAATTTGATGCTGCAACGCAATGGAAAATTCTTCCATATCGATTTTGGCCATTTTCTTGGAAATTTCAAGTCCAAACTTGGAGTCAAGCGCGAACGTGCACCTTTTGTGCTAACACATTCTATGATCGATGTCATTGGAGGAGAGCAAAGTCCGCAATTTCAGGAATTTCAGAGACTGGCATGCGAGGCGTTCAAAGTGTTGAGATTACATTCGGATTTGCTCATTACACTTGTTGTGTCAGCTTCCAGTTGCGGTATACCTGAGCTGAGAAATGAGCAAGATGTCCGCTGGCTCCATAAGACCGTTATGTTGGACGAGCCGTCGGACGAAAAAGCTGAGACGCGATTTAGACAATTGATTCGGCGAGCATTGCGTACGAAAACAACGTTGATGAACGACGCGGTCCATTTGATGGCGCACTAACATGAAGATCTTGATTTAGTAGCGTTTGCATTACGCATTTGTCTCATTGATTTTCAAATGAGAGGTCATTTCTCGTCATTGCTTTTTTTCTTCCCTATCATCCGGAAATAAGAGAATGAGCCTGAAAGAAGCATTCCAAACGCTAAGCTCCACCCAGCCTTCACAGTGAGCGAAAATGGCTCGGTAAACATCCCTCGACCATGCTTTACGATCACACACACTTCAGTAGCTACAACTGCAACACCTAGCCAAGCACGAGGACCCAATTTGTTTATAGGTACATCTCGTTCTCCAGGATAGCTTAGTGTCATCGTGGTAAAAATGTAATATTCTGCAATGGCGTAGCTTCCCGCTGAATACCAAATACAGAGTCGGTATATGTTCAAGTAGCTTGAAGTTGGGATCCAAAGCACGGATTTTAGAAAAAAAGAGTTGAGCATCATGACAGACAGCATAAACACCATACACAATACGCGCCAAAATCGATCGGCTGAACGAAATATTTTCCAGTCGTAGGCAAGCCAATACGCAGGTGTGAATTGAGCAATTGCTCGCTTTGCTTTGCCCCTGAGATTTGGAATTTTTCGTATTCCGACCCAATTGAATTTTTTCATTTCGAGCTGCCGGCATAATCTCATTCCGAGGAAGATGCCCATAGCATTGCAAAGCAAGATATCAAATATCAGGTGGTCCCACCAGCATTCATTAAAATTTGGCAGCCAATGACGAAATGTTAGCTCGTACAATTCAAATAGTATGCTTAGTGCCCAGCAGATGATATGGCTTCGAATCATAAGTGCACCGACAAACCAGCCAACAAAATGCATTACAACGAATCTATCGAAAAATGTACTTTTGATGTTGTAAAACATTGAGTCTGGATTCTCCGGTGTATATAATCGGCAGTCAGAAGCATAAGACGATTCTGGAAGCTGCACTGCAACCGTTGGATCGAAATGTTTGAGTATCTGACGTGCATCGGAAGTTTGCAGAAATAATATGATCAATAGGAGCATTTCATAAAGAAGGAATATTCCAGTTATCAAACGCCATACGATCGGATGTGGACGAATGAAATGCCCGTCTGGCAGTTGTAGCATACAATACATGAGGAAGAATGCGCACGCAAAGGAGATTCCACGCTTGAAGTCAGCCACAAATATATCTGTATCATATAAGGATGAATTTCTTTGCTCATGCTGTCCTGAGAATGCTTGATGAATAATCCAAACAAAGAAAAGAAAACCGTAGAACAATGTGTGAGGCTTGTTGATCCACTCGCTGTCATCTTTATCATCATGTATTATAACCTTCTCGTCAATGCTCCATCTACGATTCAAATAATCTCTACTATCGCAAACAGGAGAATTGGCTTCATCTTGAGCATCCGAGTTGCTTGTTGTTGTCGATTTTCTGTGATCCACAATTTGACGACTTGCCTTCGACATTGTTGAATATATTGGGTGGTTCACACCTGTAATAACTAGTGTAAACCATGAGTTAGTATTGACAAGGTGTGCAACAATTTACTAGTGTAAGGTCGAGTAAGTAAATTAATACAATCTCGAGCTCATAACTTCAGCACTCCGAGGCAGAACTAATCTTCGAGAACATGATGCCCAATGCTATTTTGGTGAGGACGCTATTGTTAGTACGATTGCTCGAAAGTCTTGACACTAATGTGCCGTCAGTCCATTACTGAGAACAATGGCCCGACGCGTTACAACTACTTACACATTTGCATATTCGGATACCAAATACTACAAAAATTGATGGATTGCGCACGCGCTTGAGTGGATCCTTCTTCTCGAATTATGCTATCAGCACGAGATCTGAAATGAAAACCCACTTGCTGTGCAGCATTGCTGTCACGAGGCCGTTTGATGACTTCGAAAACTCCTAGGCGAATCAAAACAGAAGTTTTCTCTTCGATCGTTTTTTTTCCCCATTCTTTTGCCTTGAAGCTCTTCATCGCTTCGCCTCAGAAACGCCCAGCATACCTTGCGCTTTTATCTACAGGGGCCTCGGCTCTTATGCTTACATGTATCTGAGGTCGGTGTGAATGCAAGTGTCAAATTACGTAACGAGACGATCATTTTGTGCGGACATTTTCCACCGTCATAAGTACAAAAAAGTAGCGTATTGTAGTGATGGTTGAACCGCTCAAATCTCAGAACGGTGCGGCCTTCGATGGGTGCATCTGGATGGATATTTCCGTTAATTGTTTTTTACGAGAGTATGATAGATTAAGATCGGTGGAAGTACATCTAAATTGGTGCATTGAGGTATAGACTGACTTTATATTATATATCTTGAGTATGACTTGCCGATTTTATAATACAAAATATTTCAACCGGCAGTCTTGACTTGCTTCAAGTCCGGAGATTCCTTTATTACCAGGAAGAACGATCTCAATCTCTTCTCAATCACTGATCATCAATCTACGGTCGAGCCACTCGAAAGCCACCACACTTAAGCTGAAAAGAACCATGTAATGACTATTGCACTGTATATAATGAGCATTGAATTGATCGACATTTGTACCAGCCGAAAAGGAAGCAGGGCTAACACACACACTTTTATTCCCTCAACACTTCTCTATATGTTTCCTTTAAACCGTTGAATTCTTTCGGAAAGTGCACGAATCGATCAAGTTTGAAGAAAAAAGTTATACTAGTGATAGCATCGCTTTGATATAATCTTATGAAAATATGTCGCAGTCCAAACAGCCATGATATCAATGATGGTATTGAGCAAGCAGCGCTGTCGCGATTGCCATGAGCGTCGTTGACGTTTCACACATTTACTATTAGATAAGCGTGAGCTAATTTCCAATTTTCTTCTTATTACTGTACTACCTTACAAATCAATGCTGAGGTAACTTCGTAGACATTGCAAATTCTATCAAGCTACCACTTCATCAGAGATCCATGCCCTGCTCCCTTACTCCGAAAACTTTTTTACATATATATCACACTAGCTGGTGAATTTTCGGTGGTTAGGGGTGACGCACTACCTGGCACATGCCCAATGCGTCTAATTCTGACTGCTCTCTAATCCGGTAGTTCAAGACCCTCCAACTCGGCACCTTCACCGTTCGTGAATTAACCTCGAAGATAAAGCAGACATACCTAGGAAAAATTGAGGGGAGTTCTTGGCGACGTCCGACGGCCAGCTGATCGAGTCATACTTCTTCCTTCGTTGACACCCTAATATGGCCTGGGATTCATACTGTCCGATAGAGTCGCTTACCATGTGCATCGGTATTGGATGGTCAGCGGGGTCGCATCGCCGTCCTGCAACTAAAAGTCTCAAAGAAATTACGGTTATACTTATCAACGTCTATGCCCCGTACAGGGGACGCTCAACAGAAGAGTCTGAAGCATGCTACGACACACTTCAGCAAACAATTCAACGTCTTCCAACCAGCTTTTTATTCATTTCAAGAGACTTCAACGCCAAAATTGGGCAACGACGCGAAGGAGATGCTTTCCTGATTTTATGCTCGCAAGAATACCGAAATGAATGTGGCATCCGTCTCCGAGTGTGGAAAACGACCTCTTCCTGTCAAACACAGTATTCTGAAAAAGACGCGCACGCAACATAACAACCTGGCAAGACATTCGCCGACGGGGTCCCATTTTTAATCAGATCGACTACATCATACTCCCACTACGCTCCAAGCTTTTCCTTCCAATTCACAATCTTGGAGCAGGGCACTCATTGACAGCGATCATCGGCTTACAAGCACACATCTTCAGCTGCCCAATGTCTATACTCATGCACATCTCCCGCACGCAGCCTTGAACACTTACTTTTGACACCGCCCTTTTCCGGGATCCGGATCTACTTGATCTATACCAGCAACCCATCACAAATGAACTTCTCGCATCAACGCCCACTAGTTCACTTGGATGACCATAGGTGCTAAATCGCATCGAATCCGTCACGAATACCATCCTCCGGCTCAATATTGAGAATACACAAAGCCCCTATCACAATCATGAGATAGCTGAGCTGTCTCTTGCGCAAAAACGTCTTCGTGATATGATCACCCGTAGCAATGAACCTGTCGATTTACTGCTTTATCGATCTCGCAGACAGTCCCTGCAGCAGACCATCTGACAAAAAGTGCAAGGAGGCTGGCAGACTTCCTGTTTCCCAGAGCATTAAAGATCTCGAAAAATAAAAATACACGGAGAGGATGTATCAGATCGCCCGACGGCTCACGCTACGAAAGCAGTCATCGTTATTTATACGTGACCACGATGGTCGTGTCATTGGAAACTCCAGGGAAACTATCCAAGTCATCACGGATTTTTTTCTGCTCAATTTCATAAACCTCATCTCAGTGACGTCTCTGTCAGAAGATACAGCATGACCTCATCTATTACGGAGGACGAAATTACACAAGCATTTCGGTCTCAGATTGATAATCACGCACTAGGCGCAGATCACGTCCCAGATGAAGTACTGATGTATAGTACACCAGTGGTTGCCGACTTCCTCACTAAATCACTCAATCGTCATATCCAAAACCTCACCCCATCCATGCGCGGAAGAATTAAGCATGGTGTAATCATCACCGTTCCGAAGCCCAATAAACCGACGGGCACCAGTGCCAATCTTCGACCGATCAACCTTCTCAGCACCACTTGTAAGAACATGTCCACGGTCATTCTAAATCGCATTCGTAAGAAGTTGCTAAGTGGCTCTCACCTGACCAGAGCGTCTTTCGAGTCGCCCGCAGCACAGCTGATGCAGTATGGTCACACAGATAGAATTTGACCTAATGCGTTACTTCCAGACCAATATGTACATTCTAAGTACTGACCTCAGCAAGGCTTTTGACACCATCGATCGACATAAATTGCTGATTGTTCCAGACAATAAAAGCTCCCTTCAAAGCCACGACCCTCTAGCTCCACCTTGATATGATGTGATACTCAGCATTCGCAAGTATTCATGGTACCCTTCAAGGACATGCAACCTCCCCACTTTGTTTGTGATCTACTTGGAAGCGGTACTTCAAGACCATTGTGTTTGCCAATGATGTGGGCTTCATTCATCATGATCCTAATCGTCTCGAGCATATACTTCTTGTTGCCGAGCGAGTATTCCGGGCGTGATCTTTGATCATCAATGTGAGCAGAACGGAGCGAACGACTATTGCTCGCTCATAGGAGACGACCGACGAAAGTTGACGCACCGTTCACAACCTGCCATCACTACTTGATGACTTCGAAGACGCACAGAAGAAAAGCTCACGCAGCATCTGCATTCGCATATACAATCTCTATATTTTACCTATTCTGCTATACAACTGTAGAACATGGGGTCTCACAGACCGCCACATTGGCATATTACCGTCGTCATTTTTGCCGCGACTTTCGTATCCACTACCCCCAGCGCATCAGCACCGCGGAATTTACAGGGTTGTAACACAAAACGACTTCGAAGTCACCTGACGAGCCTCGATGGAGGTATTCTTTTGGTCATATTCTTTGCCGCGCACACCATCTTCCAGCTCAGTTGAACATGCTTAGATACTATGACTCTACTGGGAAGATGCCCATAATATCGAGGTCGTACACGCATCTGGCTCCCAACCATTCTCGACAAGAACCTACGGCTCAACATGAAATCCAGTCTACGTCTCCGCAACACAGCAGATCTATACACCCTATCAATTATAGCACAGACCGCGTCATATGGAAAGAACTTGCCCAGCGTCTCTGCAATAGACAGGAATTGATTTAACAAAAGAAATAAACAGCCAGGCGTAAGCGAAAGCTACAGTCCGCTAATACGGACTTGATGCCGCCGCGAAAGCTCATAATGATAAAAATTGGTAAATTCAATTCTTATGGCCTGGATCAATCTCAGCGCCTATGCTGTCTTCGACTCTCACAAAGAAATCCAGACGACAGCTTCGTCGAACGCTTGACTAAATCCTGTTCCGAACTAAACTACGTATTTGAGTCCGCTCCTTGTAAGAATCTAGAAAGGTACATTTTTCCGATCTCTAGAAATATATCAGCTCAGATGCTAACTAGAGAAGTATCTGACACCTAATCCATCATTTCCATATTCTTTTTAAAGCTGCACTGAAATTAAACTTTTCATCCCTTTCGCTTTGAAGTCGATGATTACGATCTGGCTCTGAGTTTTGACGCTACAAGTCACAGACGGCTTCCGTGTTGATCGCCGCAAAAATCAAGCAAAGAAATACATGTATTAGGCTTTTTATACCTACCTTAATTATGCTTTTCGGGATTGTTCTTCATTTACTACCCAATACTCCCTTCGTACGGGACACAAGGGATTTAGATCTCATCACTCCACCTTCAATAGACCGCCACATCTCTTCAACTGTGGTACTGTCAGCGACCCACCCCGACAGCAAGACCGGAACATCTTCACGCATTATTACAGCGGGCTCCCAGCCATTTTACACGCTATTTAGCCCGATCCATTCGACCAGAATTTCCCATGTCTGTGTATCGCGATTGATACAGCACTCTAAGAATAGTTTCACTAAATGGCCTCTATTCGCGAACACGATATAATACTTTAGATCCTTCGTAACTTTCAAATGGCTTTCTTTATATTTTTGAAGCGGCGAATCGTGACGCGTGAGGACATCGTAGGGTTCCACTAGTTCCTGAATATCATGCACCCAATCATTCAATGTACCACACGGTATGTTTCCTTCCAACGTAAGACCATTTTTTTGCGTGCTTGGTGACGTGACCGGATTGTAAAAATCAAAATTTCAGAATAGGTCCATATCATGCCCTTTTTATTGCTGTAGCGGCGTCTTGCTGCATCGTTCTTTTGTTTTTTGGCCTCGGATAATGACTGATGCATATGCTTGTCGCTTTAGCAGCGCATAAATTCTTACTTGACGTCATGCAGAACATTATGCAATATGAGCAACTCCGTTTCCCAGTGTTTCTTGAAGGCTTTCCTCCAATGGATACTTGCTGTTTTACATTCGATTCCAGCTCGGTCATAGACGCCAATCATTCCATGCCGTCGGGTGATACATCACGCTGATCGAATCTCCTGCTGGCAGTGCCGTAAACCCTGTAACCGGTGCAGGCTCATTTAGCCGAGCCGATGGTAGCTAATTTACCGACGGTTGACAGAGCGGCAACAAACTGGGCCATTGCGCAATCCTCAGCTTTCTCTCGCTCAAATAACAGCGCATTTTCTAGAGTAGCTGACGGCTCAGTAGTTAGACCGACTGATTTGCCCACGGACAATACGCCGTCATGAAATGATGTTTTACGCACAGAAATTTATAAAATTTCTACATAGATTTATGCTTGAATTGTGATCCTCTGTCAGACACCCAGACCGAGACCGCGCCATACCTCTTAAACTAATCTAGTATTGCTGCCACGGTGACATCGGTGTTGGCCACCCCACTAGGAATAAACTCGCAGAATCCGCTTTTGTCATCTTTCAATACGAGCACATAATGACACCCTTCAACACCTGCAGGTATTGACAAGAAAGCGAAATATAAGATTTCATTCGGTTTGGTGTCTCTCAGACTTACTCCAAATGGGCCGTTACATCTTACTCCTCGCGATAAAAGACAGCGTAGAAATCGGAGCACGAAATTATTCACGCCGTGATTCATCGAGCTCCATGTTATATGCTTTGATAATATCTGAAGTGTCGTCGCGACACCCCGATGACCTGCAGATTCTGCATGAGCCCCAATACAAAGTCGTTGCTGGATATTGACGGCACTATTTGGGATCCAAATGCGGTTATCCGCATCTCATGATACGCCGCGCTTGTTCTATTTCGTTAATGGGGATTTATACGAAAGGCTGCTGTCTTCCAAAGCTGATTGTAGCACGCCAATTTCCTCCAAAGACGGCCATAAGGGTTCCGTACCCAGCTCAGTCAGTTAAGCACTTTAGCGCACGGAGCCCCTGCCGGAGGTCGTTAGTTCGATTCCCGGCAGTGTGGGCAGCGGTTTGAGCCCACCCAAGCAATAAGCTTGGAAAATATCTGCCTCCCTAGGTTTGAAGTCAGACTTAAGTGATATTCACACGGTCAGGGACTTATGGTAGGATAAGGAAGGTAGTTAAAAAAACCAGATAAACAGTGTAATGAAATCCTTGACAATCCAAAGACGGCCATCAAAAGCAGTATCCTCCAAAAATGCGAAACCTTTTGTTCAACAGCCAGAGCATAACATTTGGTTGTTGTTTGTTTCATTCCTTTACTTGTCTATCCTCAACGGGATAGAATATCCCTCAGACATTTTCATCCTTAATATATATTTGATCACATAACAAAGTTTTTTCAAGACCATTGCCCATCATTGAAGCTTGTCCACTTCAAATCGTGCAATGGCGGTATCCACGCTTTTGGATCGAAAATAATTTTATAAATTCCAGTGATCAGTAAAAAGATGCAAAGCTCTCTCTCGCAGTAGAAGATACTCCAATCGTTTACACGTCTCCACAATGACTAAACATTCCTTCTCTACGGTTGACCAACTTGCAGCGGCTCCTTTGCAAGACCCACTTATAGATGCGAGTGGTACATGTACTTGCTCGCTGAGTGGCTCCAGCTCTTCCGGTGCCACTTGAGTGACAATTTCTCCCCAGTGATCTTTAAAGGCGTCCTTATAGACACATACTTCCCAGTACCCTTTCGGGTGTGCCATCGGTACCATCGCGCAGAGTGCATCCTTTATCAGCTGAAAACACTCATCATGCGGTGGTCCTCATTCATGTTCATCTAATCGAACTTGCACCAGCTTTATTTTCTTTCTGCTTCTCGCCGTTCTCAACCAACCAATTTTGGAGGTTTTGTACCAGCGTCGAGTAGTTTGATATATTGTTCCGCATCCAATTCAACACACAATGGAATTGCTGAAGATCTGCCGCAATGATTGGCTGTACCAATTCGCATCATTCCTGTATCCGGTCGGCGTAATGACTCAATCCATTCCCTGTAATCTTCTTTCCCCACCACGCAGTTTCGAGAGAGAAAAAAAAACTATTTGGATGGAGCTTCACACCGAAGTTTTCACATCTTTCAAGAACGCTCTCCAAAATATCAAGAAGTTCCACTTCTCAACCTAAAATTTCATCCAGCCATACTTAAAAAGCCTAATTGATGACGGGTTTCGATACTCGTTCAGCCACCTGATGTGCAAAAGCGACAGCCTCTGTTGAACTCACAATAACTCGATTTCCCGTATTAAGTCTTTCAGGTGTTACCACAGTAAAATAAGCCCGACTGCTTTCATGAAGCGGTAGTTGCCCGTAGAAACCAAAACTATCCAGCTAAAAATGAAAGCGTGATCCAACGAGACTCTTGAGAAGCACTATCAAGTGCGGCATTGGACATGCCATTGGAATTATGAGAGCGTTTACCGCACGCAGATCCACCGTCCTTCGATAGCTTCCATTGCAGCATTTCGAGTTGCGCTACCCCATCTTGAGTCGGAATTCCGATACATCAAGTTGTGTTCTTCCAGACTGGATATATGCTGCTTCAGAAAATCTCAGCGTAACGGCGGATAGCGTCTGGATCTCGCCATCACCGGTTCAATTCCTTCCTTTATTTAAACCTTGAGGGGAAGGACTTCGACTGGGGTCCCGCTGCGAACTCCACCAGAAATGATCATGATATCGGTAAAGTAATAACGTCAGTCGTGAAATTGATTCCCATCTAGCTCCCTTTTTTCTTGCTTCGACAAATTTTGACTCGAGAACTTCCTTGATAGCATTTCTTTGGGTTCCAGCCTTGACCACCTCCGCTAACATCACATAAGTTTTTCTCTCATTTAGATCGATGTTGTCGTTGACATAGCACGCCTGGTCGCATTATTCCAGTACACGACATGAACGGATATTGCCATCAGTACTGTATTTGATCTCCGAAGCGTCCCATATATGTTTTCTTTGTCTTGCCTCTCCCAAAATAGCATCGGCGGAATATCGCATCAACTTCATCCTGCCTCAATCAATCAATAGCGTCAGCGATTTGTCTTTTTCGTTTAACATCACCTCCGGATGTCTCTAGATTAAAGGTCCACTCAACGTAGACAATTTTCACCTAATCCATCATAACCCGACGCTTTACCCAGATTGGCGTTTCTACGAGCGTATTTATCTTCATCTGTGTGATCTATCGGCTCACAAGAACAACTGCCTTTCATTACGACACGTCTCCCAATCCCGCTAGCGAAGAACTCCCCCTTTTCACTAAAGGAGATTTCTTCATGTTCGATGCTTCGGGAGAATATTCTTCACGATTGCTTTTTCTGTTCCTAAGGAGAGCTTCCTGTTTGCCTGATGCACGCCGCGGGAGCCTTTTGACTGAATATTTTGTGATTTAACATTTCAATCCTTCAAATTCTGGTATGAGGCGGACCCAAATTTGAGACTCGTAGCCCATTTTCCTCTTCTTTAGGATTATGATTATAAACACTTACACGTCGTTGCTGAGCAGAAGACAATCGTGTTTTCGTAGATACAACATTACATATTGAACCCAAATGGGTTGCCTCAGGTTCCCATCCCATAAATCTTCTCAATTGTCCTAGAAACCATTGGTGGGACGTCACAGGATTTTTTTCAAATGTTTATTGGTATCCATCTCCAGCTTGTCCAAGATCTTGTTTTTGGAAGCCATAGAATCCAAACCTTCAGCTATCCAATTTGTAGACCCTCATCCTCCAATGCGCGGAAGATCTGATTTCGAAGTCGCGACATAAGAGATCCAGCATCCATTTATAGTTTGTCCATCTTGAACTTCTTCATTGAATGATTAATCTTACCTAACTCTAACGATTACGTTGCAATAGATTCATTGAAATAATTGATCCAATCTTCCCCCACCACCGCTTCTGTTTGTTCAAAATTTTGAATTTGATGATTTGCGCCCGCGTCCAAGCATCAACGTACCCTGAAGTGCGGTGCATTTGAGATGTGATTATCCCCTGATACGTTCATCATATCCACATCCCCCGTTAAACGTCGAACACTTTCCTCAGTCAAATTATCAACTAAAGGTCCTGCTGGGTCTGATCTTCTTTATTCCTGACGCGCAGTCATCTCCTCCGAATCCGACGCGAAAGCTTCAAGATCCGTATACACGGGCTCGTTGCTCATCGTCGAACCTCGAGCCCAGTTGAACTAAAGCTAACTTTGGTTTGTCTTTATGTTTCGACGATAGTAGTCACCGACAGCTTCCGCGATTGTAGTTTCTTGTCCGTGTTGATCACCGCAAATATCAAGCAAAAAGATATATGTATTAGGCATTCTATAACTGCTGTGATTAAGCTACTCGGGTTTGTTCTACCTTCACTAACGAATGCTCACTTTGTACGGGAAACAAGGAATTCAGATCCCAACAGCTACCCGCCTTCTGAATGAGATCAGGACATCCTCCATGAACTGACTTTCAGCTATTCTCCGTTATTCTAATCCAGTCAATTGCACGAGTACCTCCCATTGATGGATATCAGAAATTAATCGACAATCCAATAACCGGCTCTCCAAATACCCTCCGTTTGCGTACACGACATAGTCCGTCAACCCTTGCAAACCTCTCGAATGATTTTATCGAAAAAACTATAATCTGCCAACATGTATTATAAGATACTGAGTGGATTTACCAGCTATTGTACGTCATTAGTTCATCCATTGAACATCGCCACCCCTCGGTAGGGCCCTTTCCGCTGAAGCATCAAATTGTTAACACGCCTGTAACACTCGTCGACAGCACGAAATCGCCAATTTCGAACTTTGCGCCATGTTCTTATGCATAATGCGCCGTGCAGCTTCATTCTTTTTTCGGGAAGCTTCGGAAACCTTTTTGTGCATAACCATCAGTGTGCACTGGAATTCTGACATGTGTTGGCGCTGTAGTGCAATTTGTTTCATGTTCGGTAAACGCGGCTATGCCTTGTATTTCTGATGGCTTATTTTTTATTTTCCATTCTAAAATAACACAAATTCGTATAAAAATATACAGAACGCTGATCGGTCTTTCTGTGGCAACGCAGTTAAAGCCATTACTGGGGTAATCCCTCCAGTCGAGGGGATGGTATCTGGTTTATCGCAGATTGACATAGCGGAAATGACCTGGGATAATTTATAATCCCTTTTCTTGGCTCACTCTTTGATGAGCGCATCACCTTTGAACTGGTGATTCATGACCTTAACGGTCTGATGCGTTCGATAACCAACACAAGGTTAGGTCACGCATATCTTTCATATCTCTCCATAAAACCGGTAAAATTAATATACTTTTGATTTGCAGTCATCGGAGTCAAAAAACCCCGACGTCGTCGGCGATCAAAGTTAATTTTAGTTCGTTGCAGTTTTCTTGAAAGTAAGTCTGAAATAAAACAAAGTTGGATATTCGTGAAGATCATGAGCACAAACGAAGATATGTACGAAGTGCTGGCAAACTGAAAGGTCTGCACGATGTTAACAACAGAGTAGAATGGGAAATAAATGTATTAAATGTAGTTAGAAGGAATTCCTAATTACGCACACTGCGACCCGTCACAGTAAATAAGTTTTTCTCTCGCGGCTCCTCGCAGTCGATCTGTTTCCTTTCGGCAAATCTTCACGGTCGTAAGAGTCACTATCTCTTCACGGCGGCGGTTACTGTGAACTCGATGCGCATGATCTTCCAGCACTCCTTCCCGGTGCCTTGATAAACATCAATTCAGACCTATGAGAGAAAACGCAATTCTTGAATCCTTGGAGCTGGCAGCACCTCTGTCAGTAAATCGGCGACGATCGTGTTCGCACATTAACATGCTGGCTTGATCGTCTACTTCTTGGCGTAATCACATAAGAATGTAAGCTTTACATCCACATGCTTCGTGCTGACTGAGCTCGCCTCATTTTCGATTTACTTCACTGCAGATTGGTTATCAATCTTGAGCACCACAGTTGTCCTCACTCCTTGACCGATCTCTTCGTCCAATCCCAGCGCCTCACGTCCTCCGACTGCCGTAGCGACGAACTCCGCTTCTGCTGTCGACTGAGCCGCAGAAGCTTGCTTGTTGCGGTGCCACCCTACGGTAATTCAATTCACAACCTCCACACCTGCACTCACAGACTTTCGATCTTCATTGTCAGCCGCGAAGGCCGCATCACTAAAGCCGACAATCCTGATGGGCGATTGAGGCTCGCTGACTTCACGCAAATGCAGCTTTAGACCTTTCGTTCCCTTCAAGTATCTTGCAATCTTTTTTGGAAGTTTATAATCTTGCAACATTGGTGCGTGACGTTGTCTAGTCGTTCTGTGCACCGCAAACGAAATTTCTGGACGCGTGCAGTGCGATACCCATAGCAAGATCTCAACTAGAGACTGAAAATCCTTGTTAGTCGGTACTCGATGCAATATCGCAGTTTTTTCCATCAGCAGCTCGTTGTCTCCTTTCGACTACTTGCACTTCAGATATCGGTACTCATATCGGGTTCGCTCCAGCCAGACCATTTTTTTCGAGCACTTCTTCAATAGTTTACTCATGGTCGATACAATAGCCTCCATTTTGTCCATGAAATCCTCATTCCTAGGAACTTCTTAACAATACCGAGATCCTTCAGCAAGCACCTTCATGTCAGTAAGAAATTATCAATGCGTTCCACTGTCGTGTCTGTAATTAGCAGGTCATCCGCATAGACCCTGACAGTAGTCATACCATCCTCGTCGGCCTTATAAAATTGCACGGGTCATTAATGCTTTGCACGAAATCAATCTTGAGCAGCGTGTCGTACAACAGTTGATTCCAATGTCTTCCTGCCTGTTTTAATCCCTATTGACTTCTACCTAGAAGAAGCACCAATTCATCAGGTTCCGTTACTCCAAGTCGGTATAGGGTGTCGTGGGTCACTTTCATTCCATCGAGAATTATCAAGTGGATTTCGTACTCTGGCTCCGTAAAAGCTCCCGGGTACGCGCTTGAAACGTCACCATGACTAGCCGGAACCCCCCACATCCGTGAAAACGTAAAAATGACAAATGCATTTCCTGTCGGCATCACCGTAGAGAATGTGAGATTTTAATTCACACCAAATATATGCTTGTCGCCGCAACCGGCCAGTCTCGCCTTGTATCTTTCCACAGTCCCGTTTGTCCTCATCTTGGTTTTATAAACCCACTTGGTTGGGATGGGGATCGCGTTTTTTGGACATTTGATCACCGTCCACGGTTTGTGACGCAAGTTCCTCTTGCTCAGCAAACGCCCACCTGGCACTGTCAGGTCCACGACGCCTGCCCCATAATTTTTTCGGTCTGGTGTCGGGAGCTATCTGTCATGTGCTTGTTCCACAAGAAGCACTGCGAACGCCATAAGCACTGGATCCGACACTTGCAACTCATCGGCACTCGTTTTCAGTTTTTCGACATTGATGCATTATCCTTGATATAAACATCTGAGTGAGCTGACCTTTTCTCGTGCTTCCATGCTACTTCCTTCACCATGCTCCTCTACCTCGGCTTGCTTTTTGATTTCGTACGTTTGCGCTGTGATCACCTGGACCTGATGGCGGCATATCCTTCGGCTGCGCATCAGTTTCCTCGGCCACTTGATGCTCACTTTCGCTCTCTTTTGCACATGTTCATGCTCTTGTGCTCTGCCATCATGAACTGCACGTTGAATTTGTTCATTCGCCGCATTATCGAGTGCCTCGATGTTGGTGATGCATCTAGTCGTCTTTACGACATTATGTTTGATTAGATACACCTCGTATCCTTTTGTTTCCTCGCTTATACCCAGGATCATTGACTCCTCTGCATGACGCACAATTGTATTCTCTTTAGGATCCCGACAAACCATACACGGAAACCCGAACACAACGACTACCTGTAAACTCGGTGCCCGACCGGTGAGTACTTCAATCGGCGACGCACGCTTCAAATTTGCTCGAGTCGGACTCTGATTGAAAATGTAAGCAGCGTACTCGCTCCAGTACATCAGCGCTAGACCTGAACCAAAGATCGAGGATCGCACCATGTTGAAGATGATGCGGTTGGATGGTGGGGTTCAGTTGAAGGTGTCTATATTACTAGAATTAGACTAACTGACTTCTCTAGTTGCCTAGTCTATCTTAAATAACATATATACATATAAAAAACGTTTCGTGAAATACCTGTGGGAGATGATAAAATGTCGTCTCGTTGATAATCTCGTATCGTAGTAGCCTCAGCACCCTTAATACGAGACTGTGTCCAGCTTGTAAATGCTGTAAAGATGAAAAAGTTGTTAAGTTGTAAAAATGGTCCAAAAGCACCGTGGTTTGCAAAGTGGTGTGCGCCACACTACGGTGAGCAGAACCAGCCAACTAGGACTAGGATCCGAGTTGCACTTGCATTTTGACTTGTCTGTGCCGTACCCGCAGCAATGATCTTCGACTTCTGAAAAATCCACCAAATGATCCTTGCGTTGCGAGTTGATCCAGTACCTTTGCAAGCCGAATGCGTTCCTCGTAATCGTAACACTGTCTTCGAAAGTACTGAACGTGCGCACTAAACGTGGTGTAGATCACGGAAAGTGCTGGAACTGTCGGAGTTGCTGATCGATGATCGAACAAACGACGATTCCGATCTGTCCAGACGAAGTGCAGTGTCACCGCTTGCAATGCAAGCCACAAATCCGATATAATTGCTAAATATTCTTTCCAATCCGACCGTAGTGTTGGTACGATTGCACATGCAATATGCGTCCAACGTGGTCGAGAGGAGAAAAACTGATCCCAACTAGGAAGTAACTCCCTCGATAACTGTTCCGTGTGGTCGCACTCTAGAAAGAGATGTTGATCGGATTCCACTGCCCCACACGAAGTCTGCGTGCACAATATAATGTCGGGCTGAATATTCTTTAAGAACCAGAAACGAGATCGAACTGGCAACATCCGAAAGGCGAGACGAAACTGTAAATCCTCGAAAATTGGTAATACACGTTTTCGAAGATGCCGTGATGTAGCCATAAAAGTTCGAACTCGTTCTGAATCCAGTGCGTCCGATCTCTCCCGTGATGACCAATGTGTCGACATCGGATGACTCTTGGTTGGTTCGGGAGGTTTCCAGACGATTCGTGAGAGTTGTGAGCGTGGAATAGATGGAAAATAATGTTTCCTTTCCTTGCTTTTTACTACCACATAAAATGATCTGCCACTTGTGGTTGGTATAATCCAAGTGATGAGACCAATCGTCGAGTGGATACGCTGGAGAATCTGAGTGATTTCATTGTAAAGTCGACTCAGCAACTTTTCTTCAGACATATCCGACGTGTTCAGCTCTTCGTCGTTGTGATACATGTCGACAAAAGCTTCGTTCGGTGGCCATGCGTCGCCTTGACGAAAACATTCTTGCAAACTCCGAACGTCGAAAAGTGTAGCAAACGTTTTTCGAAATGTTCGATGTGGTTCATCCACCATGCCAAGATTGTTCCAAACGTTTTGTGTACTCGGATGACGAGTAGCAGCTTCGTAATGTAATTTTTGGCCGCAGTAAAACCACATCGGCTGTTCCATGTAGTATTGACGGCGTTGTGAAACATTTAAATCTGATATTAAAATGCTCCAATCCATCTGATGCCACATTTTAAATGCTTGTTTCCACCATGATGATATGCTCTCCCATTGGACCATTTTCCCATGTCGATTTGGTGCGATGGTGAATATATCCATCGGCTTGTGTGGTCCAAAGGGAGGTTGGATAAGTTGTAATAATTCCGTCGAAGCTGTTGTCCAATTCGCAGGAATAATTGTTGACGCATCGGATGCGAACTGCTGAAGGAATTGAATACGTTGTAGCTTTAGTCGTCCCACCAAAAAAGGAACTTGTAGTCCACCATCTTGTCGGCGAAGATATAAAAACTCTTTGCTGAGTAGGTGAACATGTTTTGAATCTTTTTTGTGTTTCCGACCAAGCACAAATCGATTTAACATCGATTGCCACTGTCGAATTGTCGCTGCTGGTATGTCTACGTGCATCGTGTAATGCCACAAACGTGATAAAATCATCGTCTGCGCAACCAGTAGTCGACCACGAACAGTTCGTGCTCGTCGAAACCATACACCAAACCCATCATAAAAACGCTTGTCGAGAGTGGATGGTGGGGTTCATGTGTTCCGCTTTCCCGTTAGATTGTGAAGTATCTGTTTCTGTTACTTGATGTCGCACACCTGTATGTTTGCAGAAAAGACTTACCACTTCATATTATCCTCCGCAGTCAGTGCGCAGGACGCAGACGCGGCAATTAAATCTTTTTTCAAACCACGCAAAAAATGCTCGAACATCTTGGCCACAGCATTTTTCTGCCGTACCGCAAATACACGCACGTAATTTGACTTGTAGTCGCTGAACACGACCGAATATCTGTTTCCACGACGTTCTTTTGGGTGATCGGTCCTTTTAGATCACTACAGATCACACCACCGATGCGGTCCGTTGGTGCATTTGCACCCGAGTCTTTCTCGGCCTGTTATGTTCTGCTGCCCTTGGCTTCAGTGCAAGTGATACATTTTGCACGCACGTGATCAGTAAGTTCAATACCGTAATCAGAAGCTTTGGCCATACGCCCCACGGTATTGTAAGCTATGTGTCTAAGACGACGATGAAAATGGTGCAGCGATCCCTTCTGTACATCTGTTGCTGGTCCCGTATCTTGAATTATCGTCATCACAATCTCATTAAGTCCCTTTGACATCATTATCGACGTACTTGAAGTTGAATCTACCACAAATACGCCATACTCAGTTCGAAAATCGAGCAGAGGTTTTTTTCCTAGCTGCATGTACATCACATCACCTTACGTAGTAAGTGAACACCCTGGGATCCGTACCCAGCTCAGTTAAGGGTGTTTGCCCGTAGTACTTTTATTTAGACACCTTTCTGTTACTACAGTTTGGTGTTTATCTACTGTATTCTAATCACTAGTATGTAACGCTCTGAAGAGCCCGGTCCAACTCCTGTACAGTTATTTTCTGGTGTAGTTGCCAGCGGTCTTGACACGTCATATCTTCATTGAGTAGGTTGATATTTACGTGGAGGAATCTTTGCCTCCGCCGAGGGGCCCCATCGCAGCCCTTTTGCTACCGCCGGGATTCGAACCGGGGTACACACGGTCGGAACACATGTGTACTAACCGCTAGGCCCCCCGACGGGGTGTAGCTCAGTCGGTTAAGCACTTGAGCGCACGGACCCCCTGCCGGAGGTCGTTAGTTCGATCCCCGGCAGTGTGGGCAGCGGTTTGAGCCCACCCAAGCAATAAGCTTGGAAAATATCTGCCTCCCCAGGTTTGAAGTCAGACTTAAGTGATATTCACACAAATAGGGGCTCATGATAGGATAAGGAAGGTAGTTAAAGAACCAGATAAACAGTGTAATGAAATCCTCGACAAAGTAAGTGAACACCCTTTTGCAAACAACTTGTTCATGGAAATGAGGTTTCTAGCCAGCTTGTGCGCGTGATATACGTCATGAAGCGTGATCTGGGTCTTTGTTCCATTCGTAATTCCATGTAGCACCACAGATCCTCGTTTAGCCACCTTGAGCACACCTCCATCAGGCAGCAGGACTCTATCATATTCATTACATTCCATGGCATCGTGAAGCAAGCCAGGCTCTTGGACGAGATGTCTTCTTGCCTCGCTGTCAACCACCCACATATTCGAATTCCCTTCGGTGACGTCAAAAACGTAGATAGCTTGTTCGCTGTCTCTCCGGGTGCTCACATGCAGCCACTACAAAATTAGCTTTCCCGCGGCTATCGTCTTTTCTTGATTTAAGGCACTTTCTCGCCAAATGTCCTCGCTTGCCGCAGTTGAAACACTTTCTGTCTTCACCTTGGGAGTGACCTTGAACATTGCCATGTCCCACTGCACTGACTATGCTCTTGGTCATTCTATTATCCATTTTTCCATCGTCCTCAATATCTTGTGTCCATGCAATGAGCTTTTGTGCATGGGTGAGTTAGTCCGTGTGACTTGGTTGGTATCGCACCATCATCGCAATTTTGAGGTGCGGCGCCGCGTACTTGACAATGTTTTCCACGACGAGTCTTTCGTATAACTCGCTTCCTTGACTCAATGCGGTAAGGTATAAGAGATGCTGGTTTCACGAGCGCGAATTGTTTTTTTCACTCGCAAACAATGCGGCGGCCTGTTGGTGCGTAATGGTCACCTTGAACGCTTGGTACAGCTGGTCGAGTGAGTGGTAAAACGTCAAATTGACCGCCCACGATGTCCTCACTTTGGCTTGGAAATACGATGCAGCCACACTGTTTGGCGCCATGTATTCCCCCAGCTTGTTTACTTTCAGGCGTTTTCCCCACGCAAATTGACTCTGAATCTCGGCCATCTCGATCGCTTCGAGGACTTCATAACCCCACATCTTGAAAACTGTGCCGAGACTTGCATATTGCTCTTCTCCTGTGGATTTGTTTATCATGAGTTCGGGAATCTTGATCGGTCCCGGCGGTGCCAAGTTAGGCGTGCTCTCTTCTATACCCTTGAAGACACTTCTTGCTCTAAATTCACTGTCACTAAGATCATTCAGTGTGAGTCCTCCACCAAGCTCAGACACTGCACGAACAGTCGTGGCCGGTCCTTGACTTCACGGTGCTGTGTGAGGGATCTCCGCTGGTAGAGAAGGCGACTACGGGGGAGCGCTTACAAACGATGATCTCATTTTGCCGAGCCTCAATTTGAGCATTCTCGCAAAAGCTGCCGCCTGGTACTCTGGCGACGATATATCTTCACTCTTTTCTTCGGCATACCCCATCTGTGCTGTGACCCGTCCTTCCATCTTGATCCCCTTGTTGGACCCATTCGTGAACCGTCCTACTTGCGTGGACTATGTGTTGTCGTGCTATCGTCACGCTCTCTTTACCAATTCATTGAACTTGAGCTCATAACCTGTTGGCAAACTCTAAGGTCTGCACGATAGTATAAACAGAGTAGAATGGGGAATACATGCATTAAATGTAGTTGGAAGGAGTTCCTAATTACGCACAATGCGACCCTTCACAGTAAAAACGTTTTTTTTCGGCGAACTCTTGCAGTCGTTCTGGTTCCTTCTGACAAATCTTCGCGGTCGTAAGAGTCACTGTCGCTTCACGGTGGTGGTTACTGTGCACTCGATGCACATGACCTTCCAACACGAAGAAATCAGAAAAATTACACCAGAAGAAAAAGAAACACGAAAAGATCGCGGGTGCGAAGATTCGATTCGTCTGAACCGCTCGTTGGAGAGCAGACCGAAGAACGCGGTCGGAGGATGACAGAAGACATCGAAATGGCGGATGCTTCCGGAGACAGTCGGATATCAAACGCGCCTCAACTTCCAGAAAACCCGATTTACGAAAGAGAAAGTCTAGATAAGCGAGAATCTGTCAAGGAATAGCAAAATGTTACAGCACGATTCTAGCCTATATGCATGGAAAATTCATTTGTAATGCCAGTATCAGCCTGCGTGGACGTTTGACAAAAGGATAAGTTCATGAGATTTGAAATGGAAAAATATTCCGGAACATCACCGAACAAAATTGGATTACTTAATTTCGGGAAGCCGAACAGCCTGATTGCGTTGATGTAACGAAATTAGACGCAGAAATGCATAGTGTAAGGTTATATTTGACCTTAATTGATACCGAATCGAGAATATCTAGCTTGAGGAATCAGATTTACAGAATACTGGACCAGCACGGTTTACTAGAGTACCTGGAGAAAGTATATATGAAAAGAATCGTCAAGTGAATGTTTGATGCATTGGGACCACCGGAGTTCTAATGCAACCTTGTAAAGAATGAGAATGGACCTCGAGAAAACCTATGGTGTTCTGCAAATCGTTTCAAGACCTACTGACAAATTTCATAAAGTGGGAGCCGGAAGCGAAATGAAGAATTACCCATCAAAGGGAGGATAGCAAAGAGACAAACCGAAATATTAATGCAACGAAGAAGTTTTTCTCAAGTCAAGAGCGACAGAGCTTTAGATTTTGGTACAAGAAGGTCACAAAGATTTAAATGTTTAAAGTGTGATAGTACGCACGCAGCACCTGTTCGAAATTGTCCGTGGTGTGCACCGGTTGAAGCGGAATTTCTGTTGCCTCAACGGCGATTGCCCGTGGAAAACAAAGTGAAGAATAACATACGACTGAAGAAAGTGTCGAAGTGTAGAAACAGCTGGAAGGTCAGGGCCACAGCGGATGGAGTAGAAAACATCAAAACTCTATTGGATTTAGGCTCATTGCCGTCTCATATCAGTGGATTGGTAAATATTCTGTCCCCGAAAACGTTTCTGCGCATGGAGGAGCTGAAACCGCCCCTAAAGATAAGTAACGTGGGTACTACTCCGCTGTGGGTGAAAAGAAAGGAACTACTTAACTGCGTCGAGTTCATAACTAGAGGTGGACCATTTATCTGGAGAAATCTTGAAGCGTTGGTAAATGAATAGGATAAATCATTATCCCTGATTTTAGACCGAGAACTGATGGAGAAAATGGGGTGCTCGGTTGCAGCCCTCATGGAAGGAGCGACGAATAAAAAAGATGATATGGAATGCGCAGAAGCCATGACGCTCCAATCGCTTGTGTGTAAGTTTCTGCACGGCTGTGAAGAAAAGATTTATGAGGACATGGATAGTATCAGCGATTAAAAAGAGGCAACTTATATACTCGAGAAATGGGAAAAGTAAGCAGCCGAAAGGAAATCATTCAAACCATATTGGAAGGGGTGCAGAAAAAGTAGGCGCGAATTCAGAGTCGATAGAATGTCTAAAGGAGCTGTTTATTTAATTGCAAGATGTGCTCCGGGTGAAATGACAGAGGAACTATCAGGTCAGTCGCTCCTCTTAAAGTACGGCTAATAGAAGGATCAACCCTAGATGGTATCCACCTTTGCACAAGGATTATTTGAAGAAGCATAAAACGAACGATGAGTATCGCATAACAGTGGAGTTACGTGCTATCAGTGCAGTATATGTGCCTATGGCCTAGCCAAAGCCGCATTTGGAGGTAGTCTCGGATCAATTGTATGGTGTGGCATTATGAAGGGTATCGGATCAAGGATACCATTGCATAAACGAAGTCATGGAGCAATTAAAAAACTATTGGGTGCTAAACACCATTTCGTCACGGCGTTTTGCCCGTGGGCAAATGGAACGGTGGAGGTAAACAATCGTCAAATGCTCAAAGTCATGCGGTCTCTGCTGAGCAAGCGCAAACAGCGGATCGGATATTGGCCAAATTTACTTCCATGTGTCAGTGAACGTTAAATCAGCTTCGATCCAGTCGACCTGGTGTAATTGCCTCAGTAACAGCTTCCACTAGATTGCCGCGAAAGGATCCGATCAGTGTACTGTACCAGCCAGCGATACGCCGTTTTTCTCGTGTACGGAACAGGGTTTAGTGACACGCAGCTGAAGCACATTGAGACGTTCAAGCTACGCTGGACGTCATACATCAACGAGTGTTTGACGTGGTACAGAATAGAAACGACTCTGCGAGACGTAGACACAACAAAAAGCACGGCATGTCCCTCGTGAATTTTGAAATTGGGGATTTTGTTCTATCTGGAAATGTTATACGACGAAAAAACCAGCTCATGGTACATTGGAAGGGACCTTATTGGGTAGTGAAAATACTAAACGGGTGGACTTACGACATCCAAGAGTTGGTTGTACCGTTTGCTAATTGTACCTAGCCTGTCACGAGATTGTAAGTTTACAGCGAGCGAGATTTGGAAGATTTGCAAGACTACGTAGTGTATGCAAATGGTAAACATTTGGTGCAAAAGTTTTTGGAATGCCGTATCAATCCAGATAAACATCATTGGGATGTTTTAGTTGAATGGATCGGTTTGGATGTTGCTGAAAATAGCTGGGAACCTGCAAGCATTCTTCCGGAAGAGGTCCCGCTGTTATTTAAACGATGGGTGGCATCCGAACCTTGGGCGGAAGCTTTGGTCTCTTTCGTTCACAATGAAGGACAAGAAGGAGAGAGAAATGATGGCTTCGGTATCCATCCCAAGGTTAGGTCATGGGAATCTTTTATACCTTTCCATATACCGGTACTGAATGAATCTGAAAAAAAATGCTTTTTTATTTGCACTTACCGGAGTCAAACAACCTCGAAATCGTTGGTGGTTGAGGCAGAGGATACTGGTTCAGGAGTGGACGAGATACGGACAATAAGCCGTAACAAAATGATGTTCAGCCTATTATTTTTTTTAGGTCTCTCCATCACTGCATCACTGAAACCCATAAGAAGACGACACCATATCGCTTGAACCAATTCATCAACGCTTGATCAGTAACCTCCGTATTTGACGCTGTTGTTGATACAAATTTACAAAAACCACCCATACCATCTTTCAGTACGAGCAAGTATTCGATGACCAGCTGGTCCAGCTTGCGGTACCATCCAAGGTCGTTTTTGTAATGTATTGGCATCGTCTCGTATCTAGATACTTCGTTTATCCGGTCAACGCAAGCAGCGTGTTGTGATAAGGTTGCTAACGTTTCACGAAACCTCTTTCGTTATTAGCTGTATCCCCATATAAATCTGGTGCTTTGGAAAATGGGGTGCATTAGTAGATATACGATCATCCTCTGATACGTCTGTCATCTCGTAATCCTTCGCCATCCTCCGTAATCCTTTGCAATGTTTTTGATCCGTTATTTCAGCATTAGATGGTCTAACTGGTTTTAATCGGCGGAACTTTCGGAATGTTTTGGATCCCTCAGAGTCGGATGCTATTCTATCCAGCTTCTCATACATCCCCTGGATGGCACTCATGTCTTTAACTGATCAGTGTTCTTATTTACCAAGCTTCTGCAACGACAGTAATTTTATCACAAGCTAAGTTTGTTCTGTATTCGTCTGATTTGACTTCCATAAATCTTCCACAGTTCTCCTACAAAGCAATCCAGACGACAACTTCGTCGATCGCTTGGCTGATTCTTGTTCCGAAGTCAAGTACGTCTACTCTGATTAGACTCTCTCCTTATGTAAAACTAGAAAGGTTCCCGTGCACCCATATTAATACTTTAATGAGCGTTTTGCGGCGGCATCAAATACTTCCTATAGGACTCTCGATTTCTCTCACCCTGGCTGTTTCTTTACTCCTATAAAAAAATCTGGATAGTGCAGAGACGTGAGGGAACTACTTTATATCTGGTGCGGTCCTGTGCGATGTTTGACAAGACGTATAGATATGATGTATTTGCTTCGGAGATTAACGTTTATGTCGAGCCGTAGGACCTTGTCGAGAATGATCGGGATGTTGGTGGGGGTACGACCCGATGATCCGTAAAAAGCTAAAGAAGGGATTCGGCGAGTATTTTTTCAGCAGAATCATTCTATCGTAGCAAGTTCAACTGAGCTGAAATGGGCTGTGCGCGACGAAGGATATGACCAAAGAGCTTTCATCGAGACTTTGTTAGGTGAATTCGAAGTGGTCTTGCGGTATAGCGCTGGGTCAAATCCGCGTTTCAGGAAATAGAGAATATCGAGGACCCTGCGAAGCTATTGGCGATGATTCACTTCAAGACTACCAACGTCACGGTCTGCGAGAGGCTATGGTCCACAGTTGTACAACAAATACCTAGCACAATGGAATTGTATTAGCGAACGCGTAATGTTTTTGGAAGAAGGTGAGGACGGAGCCAAAGTTTTCAAACCTTTTGAAGGCTGCTATTGCTTGAGATATTAGATGCTATACGTCTTCGAAGGCGCCAGTTCTGATACCAGCGTACGAACCGAACGCCAACATTCGTCAGTAGCGCTTAGTGCACGAGCAAAACTCGATCGATCAGGTTTGCTAACAATGATGGTCAATTACCATGACCAGAAATGTGATCGGCAGCAAGAAGAATTTGCTCAAGACGAGTAGTCTGATACTGAATGAAATTCCTATCATCGGCGAATTCAATGGTGGGTAGCGCGCGCATTGAAACGCGGAGCCGGTGGCGTAGATCTCTTGTCTCCGCTTCCAAATAAAGCACGAAGAAAAGTGGGGAGAGTGTATCTCCTTGAGGTGTACCATGACTAGTTGCGAATGTTGAGCAGCATAAATACCATGGCGGAGTTAAAGGGGAGAGGCGCTGTATAAATGCTTTTATTAGCCGACATCGTTTGAATCTAAGATCGAGTCAATGATGAGCAGCAATCTATGTCAATGTATGGTGCCAAAAGACTTGTGGAGTCAATACGTAGAATGTACATATTTGTCTAAAAGCTACGCGTTTGGGCAATGTTCCATCGGTGATTCCAGACCGGATCAGCTGCACTACGGGCGACTCGAAAACCACTTTGGCTAGGAGAGTGCCACGAATCCACTTTACGAGGGTGCGATTTATAAAGATCGTGAGTATGGTTTTGCGAGTGGTACTAAGAAGGGTGCTAGGTCAAAGGTTGACACAGCTTCCCGTTGGATTCTATGGGAGATATGGTGTCCTGGGTATGACGATTGATAGCTTCGACGATGGTGGCAGCAATCACTGGATGACTACATATCAGTAGCTCATCTGTGTCGTTGTCTGTACCCGATGCGCGGTTGTTAATCTGAGACCGAAATGCTTGTGTGATTTCGTTGAGAGTGTTGAGTGATGTCATGCTATCTTCCGACAGAGACGTGACTAAGACGATAAGACGAGGCTGATAAAGCTTGGCTGACAGAAATATGGGATGACCTGGGCATTTTCCCTGTAGTTACCAATGACACGCCCATCGTCATCTCGTATAAAAATCGTTGACCTGTTTCGCGCCGTGAGATGTATGGTGATATGGTAGTCCTCTCCGTGTATAGGTGAAATGAAGTCTGTCGGTCTCCTTAAACGTTTTTTGGACAATCGGCAGCACGGCTTGTCGGCGAGATCGATAAAGATATAGGCCGACAGGGTCATTGCTTCTGGTAAGAAAGAACAGAGAGGTTTTTGAGCACGAGAATGCTCTGCTATATTAATCGCTTTGATCGGGGCGTTGCACAGTAGCTTTGCAGCGATATCTAGGAAGATTTTAGACCAATTCATAATCCAATACTTTATAGACGTGATCGGTTACAGACAGATACGTAAACGTTACATGAACCATCAGCGTCTGCAAGAGACTGCGTCCGTTTGCGGTCCTCATAGAGCTTATGAAAGGTTAAGTGGGTTGTTTGTAGTGGGAAGAGTTGTGATCGGTTAATCTTAATCAAACCGTCAATTACTCGTTAACGATTGATCACACTTGCAATAGGCAAAGTATAGCAATCCTCTTAGCATCTAAATTATACACAGGAATTCAACGGAAAACGTTCTGCTTGCTGATTATATCTCCAACCATGTTTAAAAGGCAATACTGTAACTTCCAGCAAAGTCGCAAATGAAAAGGCTGCGTCAAGCCCGCGCATTGAGGGTTTTTTCGTTGTGGAGGGGAAGCATTTTGAGCCATCTGAAAAAGCTGCTGAACAAATCATGCAATTCGGTTGAGTCATGAAAAGAAAGGCTTCAGTATTCTGAATAAGCGCTTCTGGATTTCATGTCAAGGCAATATGGAGGGCAGGTTGCAGAAAGAGCAATCCATGTTAAGGAGTATGTGATTGCATTGGGAGGCCGGTAGAGTGAGGAATATGTGACAAACAGCGGCCTTTCGACGGTAGGCAATCAAGAATCCTCAATAGAAACATATGCTGTATTATTGAGGATGAATTTCTTGATGATCATCGAAGAAAAGTACGTACTCAAAAAACACGTGAATAAACTTTTTGAGTCACCAGCAAAGCTTGAATTTGGATAATACTTTTGGTATGATTTCTGACGTGTCATAGAAATATATGCCGATAATGGTAGTAAAAGTGCCGTTCAAGATAGCCACCGCTGGAAAGACGCTACTATTGGTTAAACCAAGTGTGCTTTTGGCTTGTATGGAACTCACTATATATGGAGGGCCGCTCGTATGGCGGAATATGGAAGTCATGGTAAATGAAGAAGATGTATCACTCTCGTTTCTCATGGATAGAAATTTGATGTAGATGATGGAGTATTCGATGGAGGCGATGTTGCAAGGAGCAAGAGAGAAGCAAACAATCTGGAATGCGTCCGGTGATTAAAAGCAAGAAGTACGGACTCCCATCAGTAAGTCTTTGCGAAGCTGCGAGGAAAGGCTATATTTAGACCTAGATCATACTGTTTACCATGCAGAACGGTGTCTTTTCGCCCCGGAAGTGACGTGTACCGAAACTCAGAAATTAGCTATTGATACCGTATTGGAGGGAAAGGTGACCGAAGCGCAGGAAGCAGGAGCCTCAGTGGTGTTAGTCGGCCAGCTAAAGAACCTTTTTATCAAATATGGAGATATATTCCGAGTGGAATTTGCTGAAGACCCTTCTGTCAATGTTGCACGATTGCAAGTCATTTTGAAGGAAGGATCCATACCGTTCATGGTAAAATTCAGGCGATACCCACCACTTCATGAAGACTAAATGGATAAACATCTCGCAAATCTTATGGAGCACGATTTGATATATAGTAATCTGAAATCTCGATGGGGAAGTGCCCCGCGTATTGTAGCAAAGAAGGAAGTCGGATCTTACCGTATGACGGTGGACCTAAGGGCAATAAATGAATTGACGGTTTCGCTGGCATGGTCCCTGCAGCACCTCGAGGTAGTTCTGGCAAATTTTGGACGGTTCAAGATGCGATTTTTCTTTGGACTGTTTTCGATTCTACAGGCAACTACCGTTACATCCGAATAGCCAAGGTTATTTTACTGTGGTGGCACCGAATGGCTTGTCTACGGAAAATCGAGGAAACTGACTGCGAAACAGCATTCCAAATTACACGACACTTGTAAAAGATTTGCAGAGCGTTCTAGAAAATGCAGCAAAGTCTGCAGGAAGCAGAAGGAAAGAGAACCTCATGATCGTGTTGCTAGGAGCCATGGATGGAGTGCGAATTGATATGCATGTTCACAGAAGATTAAGGGAGTGTTTTTTGAAATGCTGCCTATGGCGCATCCAAAAGATGCCTGGTACGTGTGCCTGTATACCGCTGCATCTCAAGAATATCGGGGGTCTATCATTACTCAAATAGCAGAAAGAGAATTATCAAAACCCAGATGGGGACAAGATCATTTCCCGCTCGCTTTCATAAGCCGGTTGTTCAAAGGATCTATGTTGAAATTGGCGAAGGTTGAGAAAGAAGCGTTTGCTATAATGGAGACATGCAAGCCGATGGAATACCTGTTGCTGCAATAAAAAGGATTCCATATGTTTACCGCTATCGAAATCTGCAGTTCATATTTGACCAGATGAGTGTTGGTAATGCGATAGTTCGATACAGAGCCGACAAATTCCAACGATGATCGATGGTGTTACATATGTTTCTCTATACTCTAGATCACGTGGCCGAAAGCGGAAATAGCTGCGGTGATTTGTTATCACGGTGACGTCGATCTACTTATCACAAAGAGCGCGCGTCAGGTAAGTGCGGTGCTTTATCAGTTGTCAATAATTTGTCGCCTCTGGAGTAAACGTATTTGGAATGGCCTTCATTGGAGAAGACCAGGGCTATCCAAGACAAGGCATTTATGGAGCAAGCACCCACAAACTACACCAAGGATGAGGTCAAGTTATTTTGGGTTGATCCACAGGGACGTACATGGATACCAGATCATGTTGTGGATCTACAGAAACGTTTATGTGTCATCGCTCATTCGGGTGCACATACAACGAATGCAAGGATGAATTGAAGAAATACAGGTCCCAGCACACTGTCACGTTTACCTTGGTAAATCAGAACAAAAATGTGAGGACTAGGTACCATTTTTTTTAAACGTGTACAAGAAACTTTTTTTATTCGCTCAGCGCGCAAAATCAAAGAAGAAAAGCGACTTCCGAAGCTAAGCTAGTCGGTGCAAGATCGTTCTATCGTTACTTTCTGAAAACTACCTGATACAGCCAATACAAAGATAGGTTAAATGGACACAATTGCCAGCTTTTCAACGTCACCTTTTTTTCCGTGACACAAAGATCCCTGCAATCAAGTAGGCCAATCCGAAATATATTATTACTCTCACAGCTTTTTCTTTTTGCAAGATACATAAATGTTTTTACATTTCCAACAACATATGAGGATAATACTGGCTAGATAGAGAAGCATGACGCTGGATATGTAAATAAATAATATATAGCACTGAATTCTGTCGTCTGCAAGATTTTTCTCAACTTCATTATCAAACCCCACAACCTATTAAGTGTGTAAGAGTCGATGTTCAAATTCGTATCAGCTATCGCTATTGGCTTACAGGTCACCGTCCTCTTTGGAGACACCTTCCCATGCGGATCGCACTTTTGTGCGATAAATCGATTGAGTTTTCAAATTGGTGTGCGCCACACTACGGTGAGCACAAATTATGATGATGCAGCTGGATTGGAGGAAATGCCATCCTTAAAAAGTTGATGACCCGACCCGTTCATGCAAAATACCATTGAATAATAAAAAAAATGCACCAAGGATGTGTACTATACGTACGAATATACACATGCCTGGCTTCCCCTAGTAACGGCGAGTGAAGCGGGAAGAGCTCAAGCTTGAAATCTCCTGATATCAGCTCCCAATGAGAGACATGCGTCTACTGCAATACAGGACCATCACCGAGATTACATATTATCATATCTTACACCTCACCTCTGTCAGCCAGCCATTTTCTTCTTCCCAGGCATGTGTATATTCGTACGTATAGTACACATCCTTCGTGCAGTACTTTTATAAGTCTATAATTTGGCTTAGTACGTCTACAGTTGATTTTACCATGTCGCGTACCAAGTGCTAACTGTCTAGAAGACATTGACGATGTGCACTTGTCTCTTCAACGGTTGCATGTTGCTTTTTACTCCCACATAAAATGATCTGCCACTTATTAGATTAGAAAACAAAGAGGTCTCGTCGTTATAAAAGTACGTCACACTTCAAATGACGTACTTTACAGGACAAGTGTAAAGTTCGCGTTAGTATGAAAAAAAAAATATAATTATAAAAACCGTATTATTTTAATAAATGGGTCTTCTTTTAAATTCAATCATTTTTCTGAATGACGAACGTGCTGTGTATGAGTGACTAAAACTAGGATCAGACATGGAGCAGTAACCTTGGATCATCAGCCTCATTACTCAGCAGTACTGCAATCAGTTCTGTGTAAGTAATGCGAACATCGCTTACTCCAATCAGAATCTCTCACTCGACACAATGTAATTTTTGCTGCGTTTCTCAGCAAAACAGTGACCAGATGAATTAAGTACTCTGTGACAATGGAAAAGCACTCCAAGATCCGGTCGTATCTTTCCAGTCGCGGTATTATTTATTAACTGCTCTGATTATGTGCTATGGTATACCGACGTATACGGGCACCATATAACGGTATTAATTGGATATAAATGTCGAATTGTCTCCAAAAATCCAATAACATGTAATATAATTTTCTGTACGGTAGTTTGGTGGTTCATCAGCCGTAAGTAGCAAATTTTTTATTAACAAACCCAAGGAGTTTTGTGAATTAACCAGCCTAAGGCAATCTACATTACCCTTTACTTTCATTACGCACTGGGGTTTCAACACCCAAATACTTGCACACATGTTAGACTCCTTGGTCCGTGTTTCAAGACTACAATAAATAACATATAATACATGCAGATGTGGCTTGAAAAGTCATAAATAGTGAACTTGGTGCGGTTGAAGACAGTTGAGTAGACAAACAATACTAAAATACCCATATTTTGTGTAACATTTGCATCTTCAAATCCAAATCGACCAAGTATCTCTTTCGCTCCGATCGAATGTACATGTCGAAAATGCAAAAAGTCAGACATGTCTCACATGAATGCAAGTCATAAAGTCAGACATAACATGCATACATGCAAGTCAAAAGTCAGTGGTGGTCTATTTTGTTGGTTTGCACTCCAGGGTAATGATTAATAGGGACAGTTGGGGGTATTCATATTTCAACGTCAGAGGTGAAATTCTTGGATCTTCAATTTTTGATATTAAACGATCATATTTGTAAGCATCGTACCGGTAAAAAGTATTAAGAGAAATTTCATTGTTTAAGGAAGCATTGCCGCCGACTCTTCCCTCTATCGGCATGTCAGGAAACCTTCCGACGACCTCATGCAGGGTTACGCATAAACTTTCGTTCTTGATTAATGAAAACATCCTTGGTAAATGCTTTCGCCTAAGCTCATCTTTCAACGATCCAAGAATTTCACCTCTGACGTTGAAATATGAATACCCCCAACTGTCGACTCACATGAATGCAAGTCATAAAGTCAGACATAACATGCATACACGCAAGTCATATAGTCAGACATAACTCACATGAATGCAAGTCAAAAGTCAGACATAACTCACATGAATGCAAGTCATAGAGTCAGACATAACATGCATGCATGCAAGTCATAAAGTCAGACATAGCATGCATACTCCTTTGCGTCACCGCATGAACAACATAATTGCCCTGATTTGAAACTGATTGCTGATCCGAGTTGGAGTTGAGAGTTGGTACGTTGAAACTGATTGTTGAAACTGATTGTTGATCCGTGTTGATCCGTGTTGATCCGTATTGATCCATTTTGCAACTGTCCGTTCGAGCGACTTGGCCGAACCTAAACTGGAATGGTCAGTACTTCGTCTGGATGACCAGAAAACAAACCACGTACCTTTCTCCGTAGCATGCACCACAATCTCCAGCAAGCCCACCTATATTCGTAACATGCACCACAATCACCAGCAAACTGCAGACATCAATTAACAAGTTGCTGGACTACTACATGAATATTACATTTATAATCATATACATTTAATGGGTAAGTTTGACGATCAATTTGCACGTCAGAATCGCTACCCCTTGATACGGGACTGTGTCCAGCTTGTAAATGCGCTGAACCAGAACTAAAATATGAGAGCTTTGTAATAATTTTCCAAAACGCGTGCATGAAACTTTTCTCTTACACCGCCACGCGCAGAGATCCAACACAAAAAAATACGTTTGAAGGTGAAGCTGTTCAGGCAAGAATCATACTGTCGGCCTTCTCTTAAAAGTATCACACACAATCAATACAACGATGGTTTCAAATAATACACTCGACAGATTTGTCAACATTAACTTGCTTGATCGGAACTTTATTGCGTGGGAATTGCAATTATTTTGTAAAACAATTACAAGCAACATTTATATTTAATCTCAGCGCAAAGTTCACAAAAAACAGCAACGTTTGAAGCTGAAGCTTCTCAGAACAAGATCATTTTGTCGTCTTTCGTGAGAAGTACTGGACAGAAGAAACGCAACAATGGTTCGAAGGGACTCAATTGGTAGCTTTGTCGAAGTGATAGATGAAAACAAAAATATGTGAGCTGTGTGATATTTCTCTAACTATATGACCGCATTGTTGTGAAATTTTTTCTTCGGGCAAAAAGACCACACGATAAAAGCTCTTTTTGACGCTAGAGATTTTCAGAACAAGATCATTTCATCGTCTTTTGTGAGAAGCACCGATTACAACCAACACAACGATAGTTTGATGAGATACAATTGCACGCTTTTTCAAAGTTATCTTTGTATCTCGGAACTTCAAAATGTGAGCTTTTTTAATGTTTTCTAAACCATGTACCAGAAATGTTTATATTCGATCCAGACGTCACAAATATATAAAAAAAAGCTACATGTGAAGCTAAAACGTTTCGTAACAAGATGGTTTTATCCCCTTTCTCGGATGACCCAACGACAACTAAGGTAAGTATTGGTTGAAGGAATACAATTGCTAGCAATGTCTTAGTGATAGATAAAAAACTAATAGAAATGAGCTGTGTGATATTTCCCTAAAAGTATGCCAACAATAATGCGAATCTATTCTTCGGTGAGAAAGATCACACGAATAAAGCTACTTGCGAAGGAAGATTTTCAGAACAATTCATTTCATCGTCTTTCCTGAGAAGGACCGAATAAATCCAGCATAATGAAGGTTTGATGAGATACAATTGCACGCTTATTCAAAATTACCTTGGTATATCGGAACTTGAACATGTGAGCTATTTGATTGTTTTCTAATTCATGTACCAGAAATGTTTATATTCAATCCGAACGTGAAAAATATATAAAAAAAGCTACATGTGAAGCTGAAACGTTTCGGAACAAGATGGTTTTATCGCCCTTTCTCGGATGAACCAACGACAACTAAGGCAAGTATGGGTTGAAGGAATACAATTGCCAGCAATGTCTAAGTGATAGATAAAAAACTAATAGAAATGAGCTGTGTGATATTTCCCTAAAAACATGCCAACAATGTTTTGAATCTATTGTTCGGTGAGAAAGATCACACGAATAAAGCTACTTGCGAGGAAAGATTTTCAGAACAAGATCATTTTATCGTCTTTCCTGAGAAGGACCGAAAAAATCCAGCATAATGATGGTTTGATGAGATACAATTGCACGCTTATTCAAAATTACCTTGGTATATCGGAACTTGAACATGTGAGCTTTTTGATTGTTTTCTAAACCATGTACCAGAAATGTTTATATTCAATCCGAACGTGACAAATATATAAAAAAAGCTACATGTGAAGCTGAAACGTTTCGGAACAGGATCGTTTTATCGCCCTTCCTCGGATGAACCAACGACAACTAAGGCAAGAACGGGTTGAAGGAATACAATTGCTAGGAATGTCTAAGTGATAGATAAAAAACTAATAGAAATGAGCTGTGTGATATTTCCCTAAAAACATGCTAACAATGTTTTGAATCTATTCTTCGGCCACAAACATCACACGAATAAAGCTACTTGCGAAGGAAGATTTTCAGAACAAGATCATTTCATCGTCTTTCCTGAGAAGGACCGAATAAATCCAGCATAATGATGGTTTGATGAGATACAATTGCACGCTTATTCAAAATTACCTTGGTATATCGGAACTTGAACATGTGAGCTTTTTGATTGTTTTCTAAATCATGTACCAGAAATGTTTATATTCAATCCGAACGTGACAAATATAAAAAAAAGCTACATGTGAAGCTAAAACGTTTCGTAACAAGATGGTTTTATCGCCCTTTCTCGGATGAACCAACGACAACTAAGGCAAGTATTGGTGGAAGGAATACAATTGCCAGCAATGTCTAAGTGATAGATAAAAAACTAATATAAATGAGCTGTGTGATATTTCCCTGAAAGTATGCCAACAATGTTTTGAATCTATTCTTCGGTGAGAAAGATCACACGAATAAAGCTACTTGCGAAGGAAGATTTTCAGAACAAGTTCATTTCATCGTCTTTTCTGAGGAGGACCGAATAAATCCAGCACGCTTATTCAAAAATACCTTGATATTTCGAGACTTGAACATGTGAGCTTTTTGATTGTTTTCTAAACCATGTACCAAAAATGTTTATATTCAATCCGAACGTGACAAATATATAAAAAAAAGCTACATGTGAAGCTAAAACGTTTCGTAACAAGATGGTTTTATCCCCTTTCTCGGATGACCCAACGACAACTAAGGCAAGTATGGGTTGAAGGAATATAAATGCCAGCGATGTCTAAGTGATAGATAAAAAACTAATAGAAATGAGCTGTGTGATATTTCCCTAAAAACATGCCAACAATGTTTTGAATCTATTCTTCGGCCACAAACATCACACGAATAAAGCTACTTGCGAAGGAAGATTTTCAGAACAAGATCATTTCATCGTCTTTTCTGAGAAGGACCGAATAAATCCAGCATAATGAAGGTTTGATGAGATACAATTGCACGCTTATTCAAATTTACCTTGGTATATCGGAACTTGAACATGTGAGCTTTTTGATTGTTTTCTAATTCATGTACCAGAAATGTTTATATTCAATCCGAACGTGAAAAATATATAAAAAAAGCTACATGTGAAGCTGAAACGTTTCGGAACAAGATCGTTTTATCGCCCTTCCTCGGATGAACCAACGACAACTAAGGCAAGAATGGTTTGGAGGAATACAATTGCCAGCAATGTCTAAGTGATAGATAAAAAACTAATAGAAATGAGCTGTGTGATATTTCCCTAAAAGTATGCCAACAATGTTGCGAATCTATTGTTCGGCCACAAACATCACACGAATAAAGCTACTTGCGAAGGAAGATTTTCAGAACAAGATCATTTCATCGTCTTTTGTGAGAAGCACCGATTACAACCAACACAACGATAGTTTGATGAGATACAATTGCACGCTTTTTCAAAGTTATCTTTGTATCTCGGAACTTCAAAATGTGAGCTTTTTTAATGTTTTCTAAACCATGTACCAAAAATGTTTATAATCAATCCGAACGTGACAAATATATAAAAAAAGCTACATGTGAAGCTAAAACGTTTCGTAACAAGATAGTTTTATCGCCCTTCCTCGGATGAACCAACGACAACTAAGGCAAGAATGGTTTGGAGGAATACAATTGCCAGCAATGTCTAAGTGATAGATAAAAAACTAATAGAAATGAGCTGTGTGATATTTCCCTGAAAACATGCCAACAATGTTTTGAATCTATTCTTCGGCCACAAACATCACACGAATAAAGCTACTTGCGAAGGAAGATTTTCAGAACAAGATCATTTCATCGTCTTTCCTGAGAAGGACCGAATAAATCCAGCATAATGATGGTTTGATGAGATACAATTGCACGCTTATTCAAATTTACCTTGGTATATCGGAACTTGAACATGTGAGCTTTTTGATTGTTTTCTAATTCATGTACCAGAAATGTTTATATTCAATCCGAACGTGAAAAATATATAAAAAAAGCTACATGTGAAGCTGAAACGTTTCGGAACAAGATCGTTTTATCGCCCTTCCTCGGATGAACCAACGACAACTAAGGCAAGAATGGTTTGGAGGAATACAATTGCCAGCAATGTCTAAGTGATAGATAAAAAACTAATAGAAATGAGCTGTGTGATATTTCCCTAAAAACATGCCAACAATGTTTTGAATCTATTCTTCGGCCACAAACATCACACGAATAAAGCTACTTGCGAAGGAAGATTTTCAGAACAAGATCATTTCATCGTCTTTTCTGAGAAGGACCGAATAAATCCAGCACAATGATGGTTTGATGAGATACAATTGCACGCTTATTCAAATTTACCTTGGTATATCGGAACTTGAACATGTGAGCTTTTTGATTGTTTTCTAAACCATGTGCCAAAAATGTTTATATTCAATCTGAACGTGACAAATATATGAAAACAAGCTACATGTGAAGCTAAAACGTTTCGTCACGAGATAGTTTTATCGCCCTTCCTCGGATGAACCAACGACAACTAAGGCAAGAACGGGTTGAAGGAATACAATTGCTAGGAATGTCTAAGTGATAGATAAAAAACTAATAGAAATGAGCTGTGTGATATTTCCCTAAAAACATGCTAACAATGTTTTGAATCTATTCTTCGGCCACAAACATCACACGAATAAAGCTACTTGCGAAGGAAGATTTTCAGAACAAGATCATTTCATCGTCTTTCCTGAAAGTACCGAATAAAACCAGCCCAATGATGGTTTGATGAGATACAATTGCACGCTTATTCAAAATTACCTTGGTATATCGGAACTTGAACATGTGAGCTTTTTGATTGTTTTCTAAACCATGTACCAGAAATGTTTATATTCAATCCGAACGTGACAAATATATAAAAAAAGCTACATGTGAAGCTGAAACGTTTCGGAACAGGATCGGTTTATCGCCCTTCCTCGGATGAACCAACGACAACTAAGGCAAGAACGGGTTGAAGGAATACAATTGCTAGGAATGTCTAAGTGATAGATAAAAAACTAATAGAAATGAGCTGTGTGATATTTCCCTAAAAACATGCTAACAATGTTTCGAATCTATTCTTCGGCCACAAACATCACACGAATAAAGCTACTTGCGAAGGAAGATTTTCAGAACAAGTTCTTTTCATCGTCTTTCCTGAGAAGGACCGAATAAATCCAGCATAATGAAGGTTTGATGAGATACAATTGCACGCTTATTCAAAGTTACCTTGGTATATCGGAATTTGAACTTGTGAGCTTTTTGATTGTTTTCTAAACCATGTACCAAAAATGTTTATATTCAATCCGAACGTGACAAATATATAAAAAAAGCTACATGTGAAGCTGAAACGTTTCGGAACAGGATCGTTTTATCGCCCTTTCTCGGATGAACCAACGACAACTAAGGCAAGAACGGGTTGAAGGAATACAATTGCTAGGAATGTCTAAGTGATAGATAAAAAAGTATTATAAATGAGCTGTGTGATATTTCCCTTAAAGTATGCCAACAATGTTTTGAATCTATTCTTCGGTGAGAAAGATCACACGAATAAAGCTACTTGCGAGGAAAGATTTTCAGAACAAGATCATTTCATCGTCTTTTCTGAGAAGGACCGAATAAATCCAGCACGCTTATTCAAAAATACCTTGATATTTCGAGACTTGAACATGTGAGCTTTTTTAATGTTTTCTAAACCATGTACCAGAAATGTTTATATTCGATCCGGACGTCACAAATATATAAAAAAAAGCTACATGTGAAGCTAAAACGTTTCGTAACAAGATGGTTTTATCGCCCTTTCTCGGATGAACCAACGACAACTAAGGCAAGTATGGGTTGAAGGAATATAAATGCCAGCGATGTCTAAGTGATAGATAAAAAACTAATAGAAATGAGCTGTGTGATATTTCCCTAAAAACATGCCAACAATGTTTTGAATCTATTCTTCGGTGAGAAAGATCACACGAATAAAGCTACTTGCGAGGAAAGATTTTCAGAACAAGATCATTTCATCGTCTTTTCTGAGAAGGACCGAATAAATCCAGCACGCTTTTTCAAAAATACCTTGATATTTCGAGACTTGAACATGTGAGCTTTTTGATTGTTTTCTAAACCATGTACCAGAAATGTTTATATTCAATCCGAACGTGACAAATATATAAAAAAAGCTACATGTGAAGCTGAAACGTTTCGGAACAGGATCGTTTTATCGCCCTTTCTCGGATGAACCAACGACAACTAAGGCAAGTATTGGTTGAAGGAATACAATTGCTAGGAATGTCTAAGTGATAGATAAAAAAGTATTATAAATGAGCTGTGTGATATTTCCCTGAAAGTATGCCAACAATGTTTTGAATCTATTCTTCGGTGAGAAAGATCACACGAATAAAGCTACTTGCGAGGAGAGATTTTCAGAACAAGATCATTTCATCGTCTTTCCTGAGAAGGACCGAAAAAATCCAGCATAATGATGGTTTGATGAGATACAATTGCACGCCTATTCAAAATTACCTTGGTATATCGGAACTTGAACATGTGAGCTTTTTGATTGTTTTCTAAACCATGTACCAGAAATGTTTATATTCAATCCGAACGTGACAAATATATAAAAAAAGCTACATGTGAAGCTGAAACGTTTCGGAACAGGATCGTTTTATCGCCCTTCCTCGGATGAACCAACGACAACTAAGGCAAGAACGGGTTGAAGGAATACAATTGCTAGGAATGTCTAAGTGATAGATAAAAAACTAATAGAAATGAGCTGTGTGATATTTCCCTAAAAACATGCTAACAATGTTTTGAATCTATTCTTCGGCCACAAACATCACACGAATAAAGCTACTTGCGAAGGAAGATTTTCAGAACAAGATCATTTCATCGTCTTTCCTGAGAAGGACCGAATAAATCCAGCATAATGATGGTTTGATGAGATACAATTTCACGCTTATTCAAAATTACCTTGGTATATCGGAACTTGAACATGTGAGCTTTTTGATTGTTTTCTAAACCATGTACCAGAAATGTTTATATTCGATCCGGACGTCACAAATATAGTAAAAAAAAGCTACATGTGAAGCTAAAACGTTTCGGAACAGGATCGTTTTATCGCCCTTCCTCGGATAAACCAACGACAACTAAGGCAAGAACGGGTTGAAGGAATATAAATGCCAGCGATGTCTAAGTGATAGATAAAAAACTAATAGAAATGAGCTGTGTGATATTTCCCTAAAAACATGCCAACAATGTTTTGAATCTATTCTTCGGTGAGAAAGATCACACGAATAAAGCTACATGCGAGGAAAGATTTTCAGAACAAGATCATTTTATCGTCTTTCCTGAGAAGGACCGAAAAAATCCAGCATAATGATGGTTTGATGAGATACAATTGCACGCTTATTCAAAATTACCTTGGTATATCGGAACTTGAACATGTGAGCTTTTTGATTGTTTTCTAAACCATGTACCAGAAATGTTTATATTCAATCCGAACGTGACAAATATATAAAAAAAGCTACATGTGAAGCTGAAACGTTTCGGAACAGGATCGTTTTATCGCCCTTTCTCGGATGAACCAACGACAACTAAGGCAAGAACGGGTTGAAGGAATACAATTGCTAGGAATGTCTAAGTGATAGATAAAAAAGTATTATAAATGAGCTGTGTGATATTTCCCTGAAAGTATGCCAACAATGTTTTGAATCTATTCTTCGGTGAGAAAGATCACACGAATAAAGCTACTTGCGAGGAAAGATTTTCAGAACAAGATCATTTCATCGTCTTTTCTGAGAAGGACCGAATAAATCCAGCACGCTTATTCAAAAATACCTTGATATTTCGAGACTTGAACATGTGAGCTTTTTTAATGTTTTCTAAACCATGTACCAGAAATGTTTATATTCGATCCGGACGTCACAAATATATAAAAAAAAGCTACATGTGAAACTAAAACGTTTCGTAACAAGATCGTTTTATCGCCCTTCCTCGGATAAACCAACGACAACTAAGGCAAGAACGGGTTGAAGGAATATAAATGCCAGCGATGTCTAAGTGATAGATAAAAAACTAATAGAAATGAGCTGTGTGATATTTCCCTAAAAACATGCCAACAATGTTTTGAATCTATTCTTCGGTGAGAAAGATCACACGAATAAAGCTACTTGCGAAGGAAGATTTTCAGAACAAGATCATTTCATCGTCTTTCCTGAAAGTACCGAATAAAACCAGCCCAATGATGGTTTGATGAGATACAATTTCACGCTTATTCAAAATTACCTTGGTATATCGGAACTTGAACATGTGAGCTTTTTGATTGTTTTCTAAACCATGTACCAGAAATGTTTATATTCAATCCGAACGTGACAAATATATAAAAAAAGCTACATGTGAAGCTGAAACGTTTCGGAACAGGATCGTTTTATCGCCCTTTCTCGGATGAACCAACGACAACTAAGGCAAGAACGGGTTGAAGGAATACAATTGCTAGGAATGTCTAAGTGATAGATAAAAAAGTATTATAAATGAGCTGTGTGATATTTCCCTGAAAGTATGCCAACAATGTTTTGAATCTATTCTTCGGTGAGAAAGATCACACGAATAAAGCTACTTGCGAGGAAAGATTTTCAGAACAAGATCATTTCATCGTCTTTTCTGAGAAGGACCGAATAAATCCAGCACGCTTATTCAAAATTACCTTGATATTTCGAAACTTGAACATGTGAGCTTTTTTAATGTTTTCTAAACCATGTACCAGAAATGTTTATATTCGATCCGGACGTCACAAATATATAAAAAAAAGCTACATGTGAAGCTAAAACGTTTCGTAACAAGATGGTTTTATCGCCCTTTCTCGGATGAACCAACGACAACTAAGGCAAGAACGGGTTGAAGGAATACAATTGCTAGGAATGTCTAAGTGATAGATAAAAAACTAATAGAAATGAGCTGTGTGATATTTCCCTAAAAACATGCCAACAATGTTTTGAATCTATTCTTCGGTGAGAAAGATCACACGAATAAAGCTACTTGCGAGGAAAGATTTTCAGAACAAGATCATTTCATCGTCTTTTCTGAGAAGGACCGAATAAATCCAGCACGCTTATTCAAAAATACCTTGATATTTCGAGACTTGAACATGTGAGCTATTTTAATGTTTTCTAAACCATGTACCAGAAATGTTTATATTCGATCCGGACGTCACAAATATATAAAAAAAGCTACATGTGAAGCTAAAACGTTTCGTAACAAGATGGTTTTATCGCCCTTTCTCGGATGAACCAACGACAACTAAGGCAAGAACGGGTTGAAGGAATACAATTGCTAGGAATGTCTAAGTGATAGATAAAAAAGTATTATAAATGAGCTGTGTGATATTTCCCTGAAAGTATGCCAACAATGTTTTGAATCTATTCTTCGGTGAGAAAGATCACACGAATAAAGCTACATGCGAGGAAAGATTTTCAGAACAAGATCATTTTATCGTCTTTCCTGAGAAGGACCGAAAAATCCAGCATAATGATGGTTTGATGAGATACAATTGCACGCTTATTCAAAATTACCTTGGTATATCGGAACTTGAACATGTGAGCTTTTTGATTGTTTTCTAAACCATGTACCAAAAATGTTTATATTCAATCCGAACGTGACAAATATTTAAAAAAAAGCTACATGTGAAGCTAAAACGTTTCGTAACAAGATCGTTTTATCGCCCTTCCTCGGATAAACCAACGACAACTAAGGCAAGAACGGGTTGAAGGAATACAATTGCTAGGAATGTCTAAGTGATAGATAAAAAACTAATAGAAATGAGCTGTGTGATATTTCCCTAAAAACATGCTAACAATGTTTTGAATCTATTCTTTGGCCACAAACATCACACGAATAAAGCTACTTGCGAAGGAAGATTTTCAGAACAAGTTCATTTCATCGTCTTTCCTGAGAAGGACCGAATAAATCCAGCATAATGATGGTTTGATGAGATACAATTGCACGCTTATTCAAAATTACCTTGGTATATCGGAACTTGAACATGTGAGCTTTTTGATTGTTTTCTAAACCATGTACCAGAAATGTTTATATTCAATCCGAACGTGACAAATATATAAAAAAAGCTACATGTGAAGCTGAAACGTTTCGGAACAGGATCGTTTTATCGCCCTTTCTCGGATGAACCAACGACAACTAAGGCAAGAACGGGTTGAAGGAATACAATTGCTAGGAATGTCTAAGTGATAGATAAAAAAGTATTATAAATGAGCTGTGTGATATTTCCCTGAAAGTATGCCAACAATGTTTTGAATCTATTCTTCGGTGAGAAAGATCACACGAATAAAGCTACTTGCGAAGGAAGATTTTCAGAACAAGATCATTTCATCGTCTTTCCTGAAAGTACCGAATAAAACCAGCCCAATGATGGTTTGATGAGATACAATTTCACGCTTATTCAAAATTACCTTGGTATATCGGAACTTGAACATGTGAGCTTTTTGATTGTTTTCTAAACCATGTACCAGAAATGTTTATATTCAATCCGAACGTGACAAATATATAAAAAAAGCTACATGTGAAGCTGAAACGTTTCGGAACAGGATCGTTTTATCGCCCTTTCTCGGATGAACCAACGACAACTAAGGCAAGTATGGGTTGAAGGAATATAAGTGCCAGCGATGTCTAAGTGATAGATAAAAAACTAATAGAAATGAGCTGTGTGATATTTCCCTAAAAACATGCTAACAATGTTTTGAATCTATTCTTTGGCCACAAACATCACACGAATAAAGCTACTTGCGAAGGAAGATTTTCAGAACAAGTTCATTTCATCGTCTTTTCTGAGAAGGACCGAATAAATCCAGCACGCTTATTCAAAAATACCTTGATATTTCGAGACTTGAACATGTGAGCTTTTTGATTGTTTTCTAAACCATGTACCAAAAATGTTTATATTCAATCCGAACGTGACAAATATATAAAAAAAAGCTACATGTGAAGCTAAAACGTTTCGTAACAAGATGGTTTTATCCCCTTTCTCGGATGACCCAACGACAACTAAGGTAAGTATTGGTTGAAGGAATACAATTGCTAGCAATGTCTTAGTGATAGATAAAAAACTAAAAGAAATGAGCTGTGTGATATTTCCCTAAAAACATGCTAACAATGTTGCGAATCTATTCTTCGGTGAGAAAGATCACACGAATAAAGCTACTTGCGAGGAAAGATTTTCAGAACAAGTTCATTTCATCGTCTTTTCTGAGAAGGACCGAAAAAATCCAGCACGCTTATTCAAAATTACCTTGGTATATCGGAATTTGAACATGTGAGCTTTTTTATTGTTTTCTAAACCATGTACCAGAAATGTTTATATTCAATCCGGACGTCACAAATATATAAAAAAAGCTACATGTGAAGCTGAAACGTTTCGGAACAAGATGGTTTTATCGCCCTTTCTCGGATGAACCAACGACAACTAAGGCAAGAACGGGTTGAAGGAATACAATTGCTAGGAATGTCTAAGTGATAGATAAAAAAGTATTATAAATGAGCTGTGTGATATTTCCCTGAAAGTATGCCAACAATGTTTTGAATCTATTCTTCGGTGAGAAAGATCACACGAATAAAGCTACTTGCGAAGGAAGATTTTCAGAACAAGATCATTTCATCGTCTTTCCTGAAAGTACCGAATAAAACCAGCCCAATGATGGTTTGATGAGATACAATTTCACGCTTATTCAAAATTACCTTGGTATATCGGAACTTGAACATGTGAGCTTTTTTAATGTTTTCTAAACCATGTACCAGAAATGTTTATATTCGATCCGGACGTCACAAATATATAAAAAAAAGCTACATGTGAAGCTAAAACGTTTCGTAACAAGATGGTTTTATCGCCCTTTCTCGGATGAACCAACGACAACTAAGGCAAGCATGGGTTGAAGGAATATAAATGCCAGCGATGTCGAAGTGATAGATAAAAAACTAATAGAAATGAGCTGTGTGATATTTCCCTAAAAACATGCCAACAATGTTTTGAATCTATTCTTCGGTGAGAAAGATCACACGAATAAAGCTACTTGCGAGGAAAGATTTTCAGAACAAGATCATTTCATCGTCTTTTCTGAGAAGGACCGAATAAATCCAGCACGCTTATTCAAAAATACCTTGATATTTCGAGACTTGAACATGTGAGCTTTTTGATTGTTTTCTAAACCATGTACCAAAAATGTTTATATTCAATCCGAACGTGACAAATATTTAAAAAAAAGCTACATGTGAAGCTAAAACGTTTCGTAACAAGATCGTTTTATCGCCCTTCCTCGGATAAACCAACGACAACTAAGGCAAGAACGGGTTGAAGGAATACAATTGCTAGGAATGTCTAAGTGATAGATAAAAAACTAATAGAAATGAGCTGTGTGATATTTCCCTAAAAACATGCTAACAATGTTTTGAATCTATTCTTCGGCCACAAACATCACACGAATAAAGCTACTTGCGAAGGAAGATTTTCAGAACAAGATCATTTCATCGTCTTTCCTGAAAGTACCGAATAAAACCAGCCCAATGATGGTTTGATGAGATACAATTGCACGCTTATTCAAAATTACCTTGGTATATCGGAACTTGAACATGTGAGCTTTTTGATTGTTTTCTAAACCATGTACCAGAAATGTTTATATTCAATCCGAACGTGACAAATATATAAAAAAAGCTACATGTGAAGCTAAAACGTTTCGTAACAAGATGGTTTTATCGCCCTTTCTCGGATGAACCAACGACAACTAAGGCAAGTATTGGTTGAAGGAATACAATTGCTAGGAATGTCTAAGTGATAGATAAAAAAGTATTATAAATGAGCTGTGTGATATTTCCCTGAAAGTATGCCAACAATGTTTTGAATCTATTCTTCGGTGAGAAAGATCACACGAATAAAGCTACTTGCGAGGAAAGATTTTCAGAACAAGATCATTTCATCGTCTTTTCTGAGAAGGACCGAATAAATCCAGCACGCTTATTCAAAAATACCTTGATATTTCGAGACTTGAACATGTGAGCTTTTTTAATGTTTTCTAAACCATGTACCAGAAATGTTTATATTCGATCCGGACGTCACAAATATAGTAAAAAAAAGCTACATGTGAAGCTAAAACGTTTCGTAACAAGATGGTTTTATCGCCCTTTCTCGGATGAACCAACGACAACTAAGGCAAGTATGGGTTGAAGGAATACAATTGCTAGGAATGTCTAAGTGATAGATAAAAAAGTATTATAAATGAGCTGTGTGATATTTCCCTGAAAGTATGCCAACAATGTTTTGAATCTATTCTTCGGTGAGAAAGATCACACGAATAAAGCTACATGCGAGGAAAGATTTTCAGAACAAGATCATTTTATCGTCTTTCCTGAGAAGGACCGAAAAAATCCAGCATAATGATGGTTTGATGAGATACAATTGCACGCTTATTCAAAATTACCTTGGTATATCGGAACTTGAACATGTGAGCTTTTTGATTGTTTTCTAAACCATGTACCAGAAATGTTTATATTCAATCCGAACGTGACAAATATATAAAAAAAGCTACATGTGAAGCTGAAACGTTTCGGAACAGGATCGGTTTATCGCCCTTCCTCGGATGAACCAACGACAACTAAGGCAAGAACGGGTTGAAGGAATACAATTGCTAGGAATGTCTAAGTGATAGATAAAAAACTAATAGAAATGAGCTGTGTGATATTTCCCTAAAAACATGCTAACAATGTTTTGAATCTATTCTTCGGCCACAAACATCACACGAATAAAGCTACTTGCGAAGGAAGATTTTCAGAACAAGATCATTTCATCGTCTTTCCTGAGAAGGACCGAATAAATCCAGCATAATGATGGTTTGATGAGATACAATTGCACGCTTATTCAAAATTACCTTGGTATATCGGAACTTGAACATGTGAGCTTTTTGATTGTTTTCTAAACCATGTACCAGAAATGTTTATATTCAATCCGAACGTGACAAATATATAAAAAAAAGCTACATGTGAAGCTGAAACGTTTCGTAACAAGATCGTTTTATCGCCCTTCCTCGGATGAACCAACGACAACTAAGGCAAGAACGGGTTGAAGGAATACAATTGCTAGGAATGTCTAAGTGATAGATAAAAAACTAATAGAAATGAGCTGTGTGATATTTCCCTAAAAACATGCCAACAATGTTTTGAATCTATTCTTCGGTGAGAAAGATCACACGAATAAAGCTACTTGCGAAGGAAGATTTTCAGAACAAGATCATTTCATCGTCTTTCCTGAAAGTACCGAATAAAACCAGCCCAATGATGGTTTGATGAGATACAATTGCACGCTTATTCAAAATTACCTTGGTATATCGGAACTTGAACATGTGAGCTTTTTGATTGTTTTCTAAACCATGTACCAGAAATGTTTATATTCAATCCGAACGTGACAAATATATAAAAAAAGCTACATGTGAAGCTGAAACGTTTCGGAACAAGATCGTTTTATCGCCCTTCCTCGGATGAACCAACGACAACTAAGGCAAGAACGGGTTGAAGGAATACAATTGCTAGGAATGTCTAAGTGATAGATAAAAAACTAATAGAAATGAGCTGTGTGATATTTCCCTAAAAACATGCTAACAATGTTTTGAATCTATTCTTCGGCCACAAACATCACACGAATAAAGCTACTTGCGAAGGAAGATTTTCAGAACAAGTTCATTTCATCGTCTTTTCTGAGAAGGACCGAATAAATCCAGCACGCTTAGTCAAAAATACCTTGATATTTCGAGACTTGAACATGTGAGCTTTTTGATTGTTTTGTAAACCATGTACCAAAAATGTTTATATTCAATCCGAACGTGACAAATATTTAAAAAAAAGCTACATGTGAAGCTAAAACGTTTCGTAACAAGATGGTTTTATCCCCTTTCTCGGATGACCCAACGACAACTAAGGTAAGTATTGGTTGAAGGAATACAATTGCTAGCAATGTCTTAGTGATAGATAAAAAACTAATAGAAATGAGCTGTGTGATATTTCCCTAAAAACATGCTAACAATGTTGCGAATCTATTCTTCGGTGAGAAAGATCACACGAATAAAGCTACTTGCGAGGAAAGATTTTCAGAACAAGTTCATTTCATCGTCTTTTCTGAGAAGGACCGAATAAATCCAGCACGCTTATTCAAAAATACCTTGATATTTCGAGACTTGAACATGTGAGCTTTTTGATTGTTTTCTAAACCATGTACCAAAAATGTTTATATTCAATCCGAACGTGACAAATATATAAAAAAAGCTACATGTGAAGCTGAAACGTTTCGGAACAGGATCGTTTTATCGCCCTTTCTCGGATGAACCAACGACAACTAAGGCAAGAACGGGTTGAAGGAATACAATTGCTAGGAATGTCTAAGTGATAGATAAAAAAGTATTATAAATGAGCTGTGTGATATTTCCCTGAAAGTATGCCAACAATGTTTTGAATCTATTCTTCGGTGAGAAAGATCACACGAATAAAGCTACTTGCGAGGAAAGATTTTCAGAACAAGATCATTTTATCGTCTTTCCTGAGACGGACCGAAAAAATCCAGCATAATGATGGTTTGATGAGATACAATTGCACGCTTATTCAAAATTACCTTGGTATATCGGAACTTGAACATGTGAGCTTTTTGATTGTTTTCTAAACCATGTACCAAAAATGTTTATATTCAATCCGAACGTGACAAATATATAAAAAAAGCTACATGTGAAGCTGAAACGTTTCGGAACAGGATCGTTTTATCGCCCTTTCTCGGATGAACCAACGACAACTAAGGCAAGAACGGGTTGAAGGAATACAATTGCTAGGAATGTCTAAGTGATAGATAAAAAACTAATAGAAATGAGCTGTGTGATATTTCCCTAAAAACATGCTAACAATGTTTTGAATCTATTCTTCGGCCACAGACATCACACGAATAAAGCTACTTGCGAAGGAAGATTTTCAGAACAAGATCATTTCATCGTCTTTCCTGAGAAGGACCGAATAAATCCAGCATAATGATGGTTTGATGAGATACAATTGCACGCTTATTCAAAATTACCTTGGTATATCGGAACTTGAACATGTGAGCTTTTTGATTGTTTTCTAAACCATGTACCAGAAATGTTTATATTCAATCCGAACGTCACAAATATATAAAAAAAGCTACATGTGAAGCTGAAACGTTTCGGAACAAGATGGTTTTATCGCCCTTTCTCGGATGAACCAACGACAACTAAGGCAAGAACGGGTTGAAGGAATACAATTGCTAGGAATGTCTAAGTGATAGATAAAAAAGTATTATAAATGAGCTGTGTGATATTTCCCTAAAAACATGCTAACAATGTTTTGAATCTATTCTTCGGCCACAAACATCACACGAATAAAGCTACTTGCGAAGGAAGATTTTCAGAACAAGTTCATTTCATCGTCTTTTCTGAGAAGCACCGAATAAATCCAGCACGCTTATTCAAAAATACCTTGATATTTCGAGACTTGAACATGTGAGCTTTTTGATTGTTTTCTAAACCATGTACCAAAAATGTTTATATTCAATCCGAACGTGACAAATATTTAAAAAAAAGCTACATGTGAAGCTAAAACGTTTCGTAACAAGATGGTTTTATCCCCTTTCTCGGATGACCCAACGACAACTAAGGCAAGAACGGGTTGAAGGAATACAATTGCTAGGAATGTCTAAGTGATAGATAAAAAACTAATAGAAATGAGCTGTGTGATATTTCCCTAAAAACATGCTAACAATGTTTTGAATCTATTCTTCGGCCACAGACATCACACGAATAAAGCTACTTGCGAAGGAAGATTTTCAGAACAAGATCATTTCATCGTCTTTTCTGAGAAGGACCGAATAAATCCAGCACGCTTATTCAAAAATACCTTGATATTTCGAGACTTGAACATGTGAGCTTTTTGATTGTTTTCTAAACCATGTACCAGAAATGTTTATATTCAATCCGAACGTCACAAATATATAAAAAAAGCTACATGTGAAGCTGAAACGTTTCGGAACAAGATGGTTTTATCGCCCTTTCTCGGATGAACCAACGACAACTAAGGCAAGAACGGGTTGAAGGAATACAATTGCTAGGAATGTCTAAGTGATAGATAAAAAAGTATTATAAATGAGCTGTGTGATATTTCCCTGAAAGTATGCCAACAATGTTTTGAATCTATTCTTCGGTGAGAAAGATCACACGAATAAAGCTACTTGCGAGGAAAGATTTTCAGAACAAGATCATTTTATCGTCTTTCCTGAGAAGGACCGAAAAAATCCAGCATAATGATGGTTTGATGAGATACAATTGCACGCTTATTCAAAATTACCTTGGTATATCGGAACTTGAACATGTGAGCTTTTTGATTGTTTTCTAAACCATGTACCAGAAATGTTTATATTCAATCCGAACGTGACAAATATATAAAAAAAGCTACATGTGAAGCTGAAACGTTTCGGAACAGGATCGTTTTATCGCCCTTCCTCGGATGAACCAACGACAACTAAGGCAAGAACGGGTTGGAGGAATACAATTGCTAGGAATGTCTAAGTGATAGATAAAAAACTAATAGAAATGAGCTGTGTGATATTTCCCTAAAAACATGCTAACAATGTTTTGAATCTATTCTTCGGCCACAAACATCACACGAATAAAGCTACTTGCGAGGAAAGATTTTCAGAACAAGATCATTTCATCGTCTTTTCTGAGAAGGACCGAATAAATCCAGCACGCTTATTCAAAAATACCTTGATATTTCGAGACTTGAACATGTGAGCTTTTTTAATGTTTTCTAAACCATGTACCAGAAATGTTTATATTCAATCCGGACGTCACAAATATATAAAAAAAGCTACATGTGAAGCTGAAACGTTTCGGAACAAGATGGTTTTATCGCCCTTTCTCGGATGAACCAACGACAACTAAGGCAAGAACGGGTTGAAGGAATACAATTGCTAGGAATGTCTAAGTGATAGATAAAAAAGTATTATAAATGAGCTGTGTGATATTTCCCTAAAAACATGCTAACAATGTTTTGAATCTATTCTTCGGCCACAAACATCACACGAATAAAGCTACTTGCGAGGAAAGATTTTCAGAACAAGATCATTTCATCGTCTTTTCTGAGAAGGACCGAATAAATCCAGCACGCTTATTCAAAAATACCTTGATATTTCGAGACTTGAACATGTGAGCTTTTTTAATGTTTTCTAAACCATGTACCAGAAATGTTTATATTCAATCCGGACGTCACAAATATATAAAAAAAGCTACATGTGAAGCTGAAACGTTTCGGAACAAGATCGTTTTATCGCCCTTTCTCGGATGAACCAACGACAACTAAGGCAAGAACGGGTTGAAGGAATACAATTGCTAGGAATGTCTAAGTGATAGATAAAAAAGTATTATAAATGAGCTGTGTGATATTTCCCTGAAAGTATGCCAACAATGTTTTGAATCTATTCTTCGGTGAGAAAGATCACACGAATAAAGCTACATGCGAGGAAAGATTTTCAGAACAAGATCATTTTATCGTCTTTCCTGAGAAGGACCGAAAAAATCCAGCATAATGATGGTTTGATGAGATACAATTGCACGCTTATTCAAAATTACCTTGGTATATCGGAACTTGAACATGTGAGCTTTTTGATTGTTTTCTAAACCATGTACCAGAAATGTTTATATTCAATCCGAACGTGACAAATATATAAAAAAGCTACATGTGAAGCTGAAACGTTTCGGAACAGGATCGTTTTATCGCCCTTCCTCGGATGAACCATTGACAACTAAGGCAAGAACGGGTTGAAGGAATACAATTGCTAGGAATGTCTAAGTGATAGATAAAAAAGTATTATAAATGAGCTGTGTGATATTTCCCTGAAAGTGTGCCAACAATGTTTTGAATCTATTCTTCGGTGAGAAAGATCACACGAATAAAGCTACTTGCGAACGAAGATTTTCAGAACAAGATCATTTCATCGTCTTTTCCAGAAGTACCAAATAAATCCAGCACAATGATGGTAGGATAAGATACATTGCACGCTTATTCAAAAATACCTTGGTATATCGGAACTTGAACATGTGAGCTTTTTGATTGTTTTCTAAACCATGTACCAGAAATGTTTATATTCAATCCGAACGTCACAAATATATAAAAAAAGCTACATGTGAAGCTGAAACGTTTCGGAACAAGATGGTTTTATCGCCCTTTCTCGGATGAACCAACGACAACTAAGGCAAGAACGGGTTGAAGGAATACAATTGCTAGGAATGTCTAAGTGATAGATAAAAAAGTATTATAAATGAGCTGTGTGATATTTCCCTAAAAACATGCTAACAATGTTTTGAATCTATTCTTCGGCCACAAACATCACACGAATAAAGCTACTTGCGAGGAAAGATTTTCAGAACAAGATCATTTCATCGTCTTTTCTGAGAAGGACCGAATAAATCCAGCACGCTTATTCAAAAATACCTTGATATTTCGAGACTTGAACATGTGAGCTTTTTTAATGTTTTCTAAACCATGTACCAGAAATGTTTATATTCAATCCGGACGTCACAAATATATAAAAAAAGCTACATGTGAAGCTGAAACGTTTCGGAACAGGATCGTTTTATCGCCCTTCCTCGGATGAACCAACGACAACTAAGGCAAGAACGGGTTGGAGGAATACAATTGCTAGGAATGTCTAAGTGATAGATAAAAAACTAATAGAAATGAGCTGTGTGATATTTCCCTAAAAACATGCTAACAATGTTTTGAATCTATTCTTCGGCCACAAACATCACACGAATAAAGCTACTTGCGAGGAAAGATTTTCAGAACAAGATCATTTCATCGTCTTTTCTGAGAAGGACCGAATAAATCCAGCACGCTTATTCAAAAATACCTTGATATTTCGAGACTTGAACATGTGAGCTTTTTTAATGTTTTCTAAACCATGTACCAGAAATGTTTATATTCAATCCGGACGTCACAAATATATAAAAAAAGCTACATGTGAAGCTGAAACGTTTCGGAACAAGATGGTTTTATCGCCCTTTCTCGGATGAACCAACGACAACTAAGGCAAGAACGGGTTGGAGGAATACAATTGCTAGGAATGTCTAAGTGATAGATAAAAAAGTATTATAAATGAGCTGTGTGATATTTCCCTAAAAACATGCTAACAATGTTTTGAATCTATTCTTCGGCCACAAACATCACACGAATAAAGCTACTTGCGAGGAAAGATTTTCAGAACAAGATCATTTCATCGTCTTTTCTGAGAAGGACCGAATAAATCCAGCACGCTTATTCAAAAATACCTTGATATTTCGAGACTTGAACATGTGAGCTTTTTTAATGTTTTCTAAACCATGTACCAGAAATGTTTATATTCAATCCGGACGTCACAAATATATAAAAAAAGCTACATGTGAAGCTGAAACGTTTCGGAACAAGATGGTTTTATCGCCCTTTCTCGGATGAACCAACGACAACTAAGGCAAGAACGGGTTGAAGGAATACAATTGCTAGGAATGTCTAAGTGATAGATAAAAAAGTATTATAAATGAGCTGTGTGATATTTCCCTGAAAGTATGCCAACAATGTTTTGAATCTATTCTTCGGTGAGAAAGATCACACGAATAAAGCTACATGCGAGGAAAGATTTTCAGAACAAGATCATTTTATCGTCTTTCCTGAGAAGGACCGAAAAATCCAGCATAATGATGGTTTGATGAGATACAATTGCACGCTTATTCAAAATTACCTTGGTATATCGGAACTTGAACATGTGAGCTTTTTGATTGTTTTCTAAACCATGTACCAGAAATGTTTATATTCAATCCGAACGTGACAAATATATAAAAAAAGCTACATGTGAAGCTGAAACGTTTCGGAACAGGATCGTTTTATCGCCCTTCCTCGGATGAACCATTGACAACTAAGGCAAGAACGGGTTGAAGGAATACAATTGCTAGGAATGTCTAAGTGATAGATAAAAAAGTATTATAAATGAGCTGTGTGATATTTCCCTGAAAGTGTGCCAACAATGTTTTGAATCTATTCTTCGGTGAGAAAGATCACACGAATAAAGCTACTTGCGAACGAAGATTTTCAGAACAAGATCATTTCATCGTCTTTTCCAGAAGTACCAAATAAATCCAGCACAATGATGGTAGGATAAGATACATTGCACGCTTATTCAAAAATACCTTGGTATATCGGAACTTGAACATGTGAGCTTTTTGATTGTTTTCTAAACCATGTACCAGAAATGTTTATATTCAATCCGAACGTCACAAATATATAAAAAAAGCTACATGTGAAGCTGAAACGTTTCGGAACAAGATGGTTTTATCGCCCTTTCTCGGATGAACCAACGACAACTAAGGCAAGAACGGGTTGAAGGAATACAATTGCTAGGAATGTCTAAGTGATAGATAAAAAAGTATTATAAATGAGCTGTGTGATATTTCCCTGAAAGTGTGCCAACAATGTTTTGAATCTATTCTTCGGTGAGAAAGATCACACGAATAAAGCTACTTGCGAGGAAAGATTTTCAGAACAAGATCATTTCATCGTCTTTTCTGAGAAGGACCGAATAAATCCAGCACGCTTATTCAAAAATACCTTGATATTTCGAGACTTGAACATGTGAGCTTTTTTAATGTTTTCTAAACCATGTACCAGAAATGTTTATATTCAATCCGGACGTCACAAATATATAAAAAAAGCTACATGTGAAGCTGAAACGTTTCGGAACAGGATCGTTTTATCGCCCTTTCTCGGATGAACCAACGACAACTAAGGCAAGAACGGGTTGAAGGAATACAATTGCTAGGAATGTCTAAGTGATAGATAAAAAAGTATTATAAATGAGCTGTGTGATATTTCCCTGAAAGTGTGCCAACAATGTTTTGAATCTATTCTTCGGTGAGAAAGATCACACGAATAAAGCTACTTGCGAACGAAGATTTTCAGAACAAGATCATTTTATCGTCTTTCCTGAGAAGGACCGAATAAATCCAGCATAATGATGGTTTGATGAGATACAATTGCACGCTTATTCAAAATTACCTTGGTATATCGGAACTTGAACATGTGAGCTTTTTGATTGTTTTCTAAACCATGTACCAGAAATGTTTATATTCAATCCGAACGTGACAAATATATAAAAAAAAGCTACATGTGAAGCTGAAACGTTTCGTAACAAGATCGTTTTATCGCCCTTCCTCGGATAAACCAACGACAACTAAGGCAAGAACGGGTTGAAGGAATACAATTGCTAGGAATGTCTAAGTGATAGATAAAAAACTAATAGAAATGAGCTGTGTGATATTTCCCTAAAAACATGCTAACAATGTTTTGAATCTATTCTTCGGCCACAAACATCACACGAATAAAGCTACTTGCGAAGGAAGATTTTCAGAACAAGATCATTTCATCGTCTTTCCTGAGAAGGACCCAATAAATCCAGCCCAATGATGGTTTGATGAGATACAATTTCACGCTTATTCAAAATTACCTTGGTATATCGGAACTTGAACATGTGAGCTTTTTGATTGTTTTCTAAACCATGTACCAGAAATGTTTATATTCAATCCGAACGTGACAAATATATAAAAAAAGCTACATGTGAAGCTGAAACGTTTCGGAACAGGATCGTTTTATCGCCCTTTCTCGGATGAACCAACGACAACTAAGGCAAGAACGGGTTGAAGGAATACAATTGCTAGGAATGTCTAAGTGATAGATAAAAAAGTATTATAAATGAGCTGTGTGATATTTCCCTAAAAACATGCTAACAATGTTTTGAATCTATTCTTCGGTGAGAAAGATCACACGAATAAAGCTACATGCGAGGAAAGATTTTCAGAACAAGATCATTTTATCGTCTTTCCTGAGAAGGACCGAAAAAATCCAGCATAATGATGGTTTGATGAGATACAATTGCACGCTTATTCAAAATTACCTTGGTATATCGGAACTTGAACATGTGAGCTTTTTGATTGTTTTCTAAACCATGTACCAGAAATGTTTATATTCAATCCGAACGTGACAAATATATAAAAAAAGCTACATGTGAAGCTGAAACGTTTCGGAACAGGATCGTTTTATCGCCCTTTCTCGGATGAACCAACGACAACTAAGGCAAGAACGGGTTGAAGGAATACAATTGCTAGGAATGTCTAAGTGATAGATAAAAAAGTATTATAAATGAGCTGTGTGATATTTCCCTGAAAGTGTGCCAACAATGTTTTGAATCTATTCTTCGGTGAGAAAGATCACACGAATAAAGCTACTTGCGAGGAAAGATTTTCAGAACAAGATCATTTCATCGTCTTTTCTGAGAAGGACCGAATAAATCCAGCACGCTTATTCAAAATTACCTTGATATTTCGAGACTTGAACATGTGAGCTTTTTTAATGTTTTCTAAACCATGTACCAGAAATGTTTATATTCGATCCGGACGTCACAAATATATAAAAAAAAGCTACATGTGAAGCTAAAACGTTTCGTTACAAGATGGTTTTATCGCCCTTTCTCGGATGAACCAACGACAACTAAGGGCAAGTATGGGTTGAAGGAATATAAATGCCAGCGATGTCTAAGTGATAGATAAAAAACTAATAGAAATGAGCTGTGAGATATTTCCCTAAAAACATGCCAACAGTGTTTTGAATCTATTCTTCGGTGAGAAAGATCACACGAATAAAGCTACTTGCGAAGGAAGATTTTCAGAACAAGATCATTTCATCGTCTTTTCTGAAAGTACCGAATAAAACCAGCCCAATGATGGTTTGATGAGATACAATTGCACGCTTATTCAAAATTACCTTGGTATATCGGAACTTGAACATGTGAGCTTTTTGATTGTTTTCTAAACCATGTACCAGAAATGTTTATATTCAATCCGAACGTGACAAATATATAAAAAAAGCTACATGTGAAGCTGAAACGTTTCGGAACAGGATCGTTTTATCGCCCTTCCTCGGATGAACCATTGACAACTAAGGCAAGAACGGGTTGAAGGAATACAATTGCTAGGAATGTCTAAGTGATAGATAAAAAAGTATTATAAATGAGCTGTGTGATATTTCCCTAAAAATATGCCAACAATGTTCTGAATCTATTCTTCGGGGAGAAAGATCACACGAATAAAGCTACTTGCGAGGAAAGATTTTCAGAACAAGATCATTTCATCGTCTTTTCTGAGAAGGACCGAAAAAATCCAGCACGCTTATTCAAAATTACCTTGGTATATCGGAATTTGAACATGTGAGCTTTTTTAATGTTTTCTAAACCATGTACCAGAAATGTTTATATTCGATCCGGACGTCACAAATATATAAAAAAAAGCTACATGTGAAGCTAAAACGTTTCGTTACAAGATGGTTTTATCGCCCTTTCTCGGATGAACCAACGACAACTAAGGGCAAGTATGGGTTGAAGGAATATAAATGCCAGCGATGTCTAAGTGATAGATAAAAAACTAATAGAAATGAGCTGTGTGATATTTCCCTAAAAACATGCCAACAATGTTTTGAATCTATTCTTCGGTGAGAAAGATCACACGAATAAAGCTACTTGCGAAGGAAGATTTTCAGAACAAGATCATTTCATCGTCTTTCCTGAGAAGGACCGAATAAATCCAGCATAATGATGGTTTGATGAGATACAATTGCACGCTTATTCAAAATTACCTTGGTATATCGGAACTTGAACATGTGAGCTTTTTGATTGTTTTCTAAACCATGTACCAGAAATGTTTATATTCAATCCGAACGTGACAAATATATAAAAAAAAGCTACATGTGAAACTAAAACGTTTCGTAACAAGATGGTTTTATCCCCCTTCCTCGGATGAACCAACGACAACCAAGGCAAGTATTGGTTGAAGGAATACAATTGCCAGCAATGTCTAAGTGATAGATAAAAAACTAATATAAATGAGCTGTGTGATATTTCCCTGAAAGTATGCCAACAATGTTTTGAATCTATTCTTCGGTGAGAAAGATCACACGAGTAAAGCTACTTGCGAGGAAAGATTTTCAGAACAAGTTCATTTCATCGTCTTTTCTGAGAAGGACCGAATAAATCCAGCATAATGATGGTTTGATGAGATACAATTGCACGCTTTTTCAAAGTTTTCTTTGTATATCGGAACTTCAAAATGTGAGCTTTGTAATTATTCTCTAAAAAATGTACCAGAGATGTTTATATCCGAACCGAACGTGACAAATATATCGAACACAGCTACGTTTAAAGCTAAAACTTTCCGGAACAAGATCATTTTTCGCCCTTCCTCGGATGAACCAACGACAACTAAGGGAAGAATGAGTTAAACGATTACAATTGCCAGCAATGTCTAAGTGATAGATAAAAAAGTAATATAAATGAGCTGTGTGGTATTTCCCTAAAAATATGCCAACAATGTTCTGAATCTATTCTTCGGGGAGAAAGATCACACGAATAAAGCTACTTGCGAAGGAAGATTTTCAGAACAAGATCATTTGATCGTCTTTTGTGAGAAGCACCGATTTCAACCAACACAACGATAGTTTGATGAGATACAATTGCACGCTTTTTCAAAGTTATCTTTGTATATCGGAACTTCAAAATGTGAGCTTTGTAATTATTTTCTAAAAAATGTACCAGAGATGTTTATATCCGAACCGAACGTGACAAATATATCGAACACAGCTACGTTTAAAGCTAAAACTTTCCGGATCAAGATCATTTTTCGCCCTTCCTCGGATGAACCAACGACAACCAAGGCAAGTATTGGTTGAAGGAATACAATTGCCAGCAATGTCCAAGTGACAGATAAAAAACTAATAGAAATGAGCTGTGTGATATTTCCCTAAAAACATGCCAACAATGTTTTGAATCTATTGTTCGGCCACAAAGATCACACGAATAAAGCTACTTGCGAAGGAAGATTTTCAGAACAAGATCATTTGATCGTCTTTTGTGAGAAGCACCGATTTCAACCAACACAACGATAGTTTGATGAGATACAATTGCACGCTTTTTCAAAGTTATCTTTGTATATCGGAACTTCAAAATGTGAGCTTTGTAATTATTTTCTAAAAAATGTACCAGAGATGTTTATATCCGAACCGAACGTGACAAATATATCGAACACAGCTACGTTTAAAGCTAAAATTTTCCGGAACAAGATCATTTTTCGCCCTTCCTCGGATGAACCAACGACAACCAAGGCAAGTATTGGTTGAAGGAATACAATTGCTAGCAATGTCTAAGTGATAGATAAAAAAGTAATATAAATGAGCTGTGTGATATTTCTCTAAAAATATGCCAGCAATGTTTTGAATCTATTCTTCGGCCACAAAGATCAGACGAATAAAGCTACTTGCGTGGAAAGATTTTCAGAACAAGTTCATTTCATCGTCTTTTCTGAGAAGGACCGAATGAATCCAGCATAATGCTGGTTTGATGAGATACAATTGCACGCTTATTCAAAATTACCTAGGTATTTCGAGACTTGAACATGTGAGCTTTTTGATTGTTTTCTAAACCATGTACCAGAAATGTTTATATTCAATCCGGACGTCACAAATATATAAAAAAAGCTACATGTGAAGCTTAAACGTTTCGTAACAAGATCGTTTTATCGCCCTTCCTCGGATGAACCAACGACAACTAAGGCAAGAACGGGTTGAAGGAATACAATTGCTAGCAATGTCTAAGTGATAGATAAAAAAGTAATATAAATGAGATGTGTGATATCTCCCAAAAAGTATGCCAATAATGTTTTGAATCTATTTTTCGGCCACAAACATCACACGAATAAAGTTACTAGCAAAGGAAGATTTTCAGAACAAGATCATTTCATCGTCTTTTCCGAAAGTACCGAATAAAACCAGCCCAATGATGGTTTGATGAGATACAATTGCACGCTTATTCAAAATTACCTTGGTATATCGGAATTTGAACATGTGAGCTTTTTGATTGTTTTCTAGATCATGTATCAAAAATATTAATATTCAATCCGAACATGACAAATACATAAAAAAAAGCTACATGTGAAGCTAAAACGTTTCGTAACAAGATCGTTTTATCGCCCTTCCTCGGATGAACCAACGACAACTAAGGCAAGAACGGGTTGAAGGAATACAATTGCTAGCAATGTCTAAGTGATAGATAAAAAAGTAATATAAATGAGATGTGTGATATCTCCCAAAAAGTATGCCAATAATGTTTTGAATCTATTTTTCGGCCACAAACATCACACGAATAAAGTTACTAGCAAAGGAAGATTTTCAGAACAAGATCATTTCATCGTCTTTTCCGAAAGTACCGAATAAAACCAGCCCAATGATGGTTTGATGAGATACAATTGCACGCTTATTCAAAATTACCTTGGTATATCGGAATTTGAACATGTGAGCTTTTTGATTGTTTTCTAGATCATGTATCAAAAATATTAATATTCAATCCGAACATGACAAATACATAAAAAAAAGCTACATGTGAAGCTAAAACGTTTCGTAACAAGATCGTTTTATCGCCCTTCCTCGGATGAACCAACGACAACTAAGGCAAGTATTGGTTGAAGGAATAACATTGCCAGCAATGTCCAAGTGATAGATAAAAAACTAATATAAATGAGCTGTGTGATATTTCCCTAAAAACATGCCAACAATGTTTTGAATCTATTCTTCGGTGAGAAAGATCACACGAATAAAGCTACTTGCGAAGGAAGATTTTCAGTACAAGATCATTTGATCGTCTTTTCCGAAAGTACCGAATAAAACCAGCCCAATGATGGTTTGATGAGATACAATTGCACGCTTATTCAAAATTACCTTGGTATATCGGAATTTGAACATGTGAGCTTTTTGATTGTTTTCTAGATCATGTATCAAAAATATTAATATTCAATCCGAACATGACAAATACATAAAAAAAAGCTACATGTGAAGCTAAAACGTTTCGTAACAAGATCGTTTTATCGCCCTTCCTCGGATGAACCAACGACAACTAAGGCAAGTATTGGTTGAAGGAATAACATTGCCAGCAATGTCCAAGTGATAGATAAAAAACTAATATAAATGAGCTGTGTGATATTTCCCTAAAAACATGCCAACAATGTTTTGAAACTATTCTACGGTGAGAAAGATCACACGAATAAAGCTACATGCGAAGGAAGATTTTCAGAACAAGATCATTTTATCGTCTTTCCTGAGAAGGACCGAATAAATCCAGCATAATGATGGTTTGATGAGATACAATTGCACGCTTATTCAAAATTACCTTGGTATTTCGAGACTTGAACATGTGAGCTTTTTGATTGTTTTCTAAACCATGTACCAGAAACATTTATATTCAATCCGGACGTCACAAAATATAAAAAAAAGCTACATGTGAAGCTAAACGTTTCGTAACAAGATCGTTTTATCGCCCTTCCTCGGATGAACCAACGACAACTAAGGCAAGAATGGTTTGGAGGAATACAATTGCCAGCAATGTCTAAGTGATAGATAAAAAAGTAATATAAATTAGCTGTGTGATATTTCCCTAAAAGTATGCCAATAATGTTTTGAATCTGTTGTTCGGCCACAAAGATCACACGAATAAAGCTACTTGCGAAGGAAGATTTTCAGAACAAGATCATTTCATCGGCTTTTCCGAAAGTATCGAATGAAACCAGCACAATGATGGTTTGATGAGATACAATTGCACGCTTATTCAAAATTACCTTGGTATATCGGAACTTGAACATGTGAGCTTTTTGATTGTTTTCTAAACCATGTACCAGAAATGTTTATATTCAATCCGCATGTGACAAATATACCGAAAAAAGCTGCATCTGAAGCTAAAACGTTTCGGAACAAGATCATTTTATCGCCCTTTCTCAGATGAACCAACGACAACTAGGGCAAGAATGTGTTGAAGGAGTACAATTGCCAGCAATGTCAAGGGGCGGGACTAAAACTAGCATATGTTCTTGTTTCAGTTGGTAAAATGGAAGTGAATATATTAGGGTCCTTAGTTGTTGTTACTGTTCTAAGCCCTAGACTTTACGCATTGTCTTATAGCTGCGTTGTATGAATCTTGATTGGTGGAATATGATGCACTGTCTTTACATTATTTCTCGACTTCGCATATCAGCATCCGATTGGCGGAATCCTTTTCCAATATGATGATTGGCTGATTCCATTGCGACACTCCCCCTCGACGTACAATTCTGACATTTAGATTTGGTACGAATTTCTGGAGTTGTTTCGTCGAAATGGCTTTCGTTAAAAAAATCGGCCAGTTGATCCTTTCATTTGATATACTTGATTTCTATGTTGCCTCGTTGAACTTGTTCTCGAATGAAGTGATATCTTATGTCAATATGCTTCGCACGACTCTGATATCCGTTATTCATTGCAATTGCTATTGCACTCTGATTGTCTTCATATACGATAGTGCTGGCTATATCCCGTACACCAATTTCGGATAGCAAATTCCTTGTCCATAATGAGTCCTGTATACATAATGATAAAGCAATGTATCCTGCCTCAGCTGTACTCAAAGCTACACTTTGCTGTAATTTCTATTTATAAACGACTGGGGATAAATTCAACATAACCATAAACCCAGATGTTAATTTCCGGTTATCCTTGTTACTGGCCCAATCCGCATCGCAAAATGAAGTTAGTTGGATCTGACTTTCGTTTGTCCAAAACATATTCCTGTAGAGATTGTCGACTTCAAGTACCGAAGGACTCTAATTGCTGCGTTCCAGTGTTCTACGCTAGGGTTTTCGAGATGGCGACTAAGTTGGCTTACTGCAAATGCGATGTCAGGCCTTGTTCCTTTTTGCGATACACAAAAGCGATCCCACCAAAGACCTATAAGGTCTATTAACCATTCTTGAATCCTTTTCTTCGATGTTTGAAAGGAACTGTCCTACAACACAAGGATTATTAACAAATATGGAATTGACTTGATTGTACTTTTCAACTATCCTAGATATGCTTCCTTGCTGGCTGATACACATAACTTTCTCCAATCGATCATAGTTTACTTCAATACCGACTACGAATCGAACATTGCCAAGTGTCTTGAGCTTAAAATGTTTTGATAACTTCTCGACAAATTCTCCAATTTTATCCTCGCATTGTGATCCAATGAGTAGATCATCAACGTACAATGTAACCAGTGAGAATGACTTACCCTGTCGTCTGACAAAGATGCAAGGATCTGTTTTACACTGATTGAAGTTCATTCCAATGATAAATTCTAAGATAGTCTTGTACCAAGTCGATGCAGCTTGTTGCAATCCATAAAGACTCCGATTTAATATTAGAACTTTGTTTGAACCAATTTTGAATCCTTTAGGGGGAAAAACATACACTTCTTCTTTCAAGTTTCCACCAATTTAAGAATGCCGTGTTCACATCAAATTGATGAATATAAGCTCCAATGTGAAAGCAATAAGCTAGAAATACTCGAATTGAATTCATGTTGGCCACAGGCGAGTAAGTTTCCATGTAGTCCACCCCATGCGTCTATCTATATTCAAGTGCAACCACTCGAGCTTTGTATCTGTCAATTTCACCATTTTCGTTTCTTTAAATAGTAAATACCCATTTTGTACCGATAACCTTCTTCATCGAAATTCGATCAGCACATGTCCAAACTTTTTTGTTCTTTAATGCTGACAGTTCATTTTCAATTGCTTGCTTCCAGAATCCACCTTCTGGAGAATGAACTGCTTCGTCATATGTCGCAGGTGCCTCTAATGCTGCGTTTGCCTGCTCATAATCAATCCTGTATCTATTACACGGACGATCCCTTGTTGGTGCTAGTGCCGAAGATTGCTCATAAGGAACGATTTCTTGACCGTTTTCACTGAATTGTAGCATAGCATTAGACCTGAAAACTGGTGACTCATTTGCACCATCTAATCTCCCCTAGGTACAATGCTTCTTTCAGCCTCGTTTTCTTCCATTTCGGTATCATGGCATCCTTGAGCGTTATCCTCTTCAATGTTTTCCATTGAGACATCATTAAAACATTTCGTGCATCGAGTGTGGTCTCATCATTGTCCGAATCTCCGAAAAAATGGTTGGTTGTATTACAATCGATGTGTAATATGTCAACAACATTTGAGCGGGGCCTTTCATCAAAAGTCGCCGAACGTGTTAACTCAATTCGTTTTCGTGTTTGATTCCAGATGCGATATCCTCTTGCATCTTCGGAATATCCCAGAAAAATACAAGGAACGACCTTGTTTTCGAATTTGGATCTTTTCGATTTGTCGACATGCGCAAATCCAGGTGAGCCAAACACAATAAAATGTGAGATATCCGGTTTGACTCCAAACATGACTTCATGAGGTGTTTTGATTCCATTTGCTGTGCACGGTCGACGATTTGTAATATAGGTAGCTGTAGAGAAAGATACGGTCGTTTGATGTCGTATACCATTTTTACGACATATTGCGCCAAATGATTTGTTGATATATTTTGTGCCATTATCGGTTCTGATGCTTTTAAATCTTTTACTGGTCTGATTTTCCATAAACGCTTTGTAATTTTTGGAAAATTCCACTACTTCGGTTTAGGATTTCAAGAAATAAACTTTGACATATCTGGAATAATCGTCGATGAATGATACCATATACCTTGAACCACCTTGTGACTTTGTCCTCATTGGACCCATGACATCACTATGAACTAATTCCAGAGGTGTCTTTGTCTTGATTTTACCATATGTCGTGATAGAAAATGGTTTGATAAAAGCTTTTCCATCCAAGCATCCTCCACATAAAACGTTTTCGTCTTCCAAAGACCTTCGTTGAGCCTTGATTCTGTATCCTGTCACGCACTTTTTAGCTTTTTCCATCCTCTGTTTCGAAATGTGTCCTAATCTTGAGTGCCATATTTTTTCGTTCGCTTCTGGAGTGTGTTGCTGCTCTTTGCAAAACAGAGCACTTTCAGATATACTTCCATATAATACGAATAATTTCCCGCTGCGCTCAATAATGATAATCTTTGTCGATTCACTGCTGACTTCACAATTTGACTTTCCAAAAGTTATTTGTATACCTTTTCTGTTCATTGCAGATACTGACAAGAGTCGTTTGTCAAGCTTTGGAACATACAAAACATCTTCCACTCGAATCTTTTCTCCATTTGGAAGTGCCAAATGTATACTTCCAATACCCATTGCTTTTAGCTTCCCTCCATTTGCAATTGAAATGCTAATATGTTTCTTCATCGGCCGAAGCTGGCTAAAATCATTTTCATTGAAGGACATGTGGCTAGACGCACCACTTTCCAGTATCCATTCACAATTGCTATTATCATAGGAAGAAATAGCGTATTCCCTCTTTTCTTTACTTTGATTGCTTAATTTCCAGCAATCCTTTTTGAAATGTCCAACTTTGTTACACTGAAAGTATTTGATATCGACCTTTCTGTGGAATTTCTTAATCACATTCCACTCTCTATGGGAACCTTTGTTCTTGTACTTCGTAGCACGCAACGCCACTTCATTAGCTTGCTTTCTTTGTAGTCCTTCAAACTCTCTGCGTAGCATTTCTTTAGCCTATAAAATATTGATTCCTTGAATGTTTTCAATAATCTTACTTATCTGATCATATTCATCCGATAGACTTCCCAGCAATATTACCAATTTTTCGTCCTCACTTATACCATCACCCAATGCCTCCATTGATAGGCATAAATCATCAAAGTTTTGAAAATGGTGCATTATATCTCCATTTTTCACAAGCTTAAACTGGTGTAATCCCATTTTCTTTTGCACAGGATTATGGATATTCCTTCTCAGATGAAAGCTTTGCAGTATTTCCCACACTTCTGAGGCTGTACGAGCATTTCTGATCAATGATTGAAAACTTATCCCGATTGACATCGTTATTATGGCGAATGCCTAAAAGTCATGCACTCTCCATGACTCATGGACTTGATTCTCAGCAATTGGTACTTAAGTTGCATCAATGCGGTCCAACAGAACTTTCTTCATCAGCTTGAGACGAGTATTGAATTCCCAAACGAAATAATTATCTTCATTGAGTATCGCTGTTGGATCATTCATTATTTCAAGAGTGTATTTATGACTGACGCTGAATCTCAATTTGCGAGTGAGCTTGGGCTCATAACCTGTTGTTGTTTTAGCTGGTAAAATAGAAAGTGAATATATTAGGGTCCTTAGTTGTTGTTACTATTCTAAGCCTTAGCCTTTACGCATTATCTTATAAGCTCCGCTGTATGAATCTTGATTGGTGGAATATGATGCACTGTCTTTACATTGTTTCTTGACTTCGCATATCAGCATCCGATTGGCGGAATCCTCTTCCAATATGATGATTGGCTGATTCCATTGCGACAATATACATGAGCTGTGTGATATTTCCCTAAGAATATGGCAACAATGTTTTGAATCCATTATTCAGGATGAAAGATCACACGAATACAGCTTCTCTCCAAGGTAAAGCTCTTCAGAACAAGATCATTTCATTGTCTTTTCTCAGGAGTACCGAATACAACCAACACAATGATGGTTTGATGAAATACAATTGCAAGCTTTCTCAAGTCACCTTTGTATATCGGAATTTAAATATGCGAGCTTTGTAATTGCTTCCTAAAACATGTACCAGAAATGTTTATATTCAATCCTAACGTCATAAATATACCAAACAAAAGCTACGTTTGAAGCTAAAACGTTTCGGAACAAGATCATTTTATCGCCCTTCCTCGGATGAACCAACGACAACTAAGGCAAGAATGGGTTGAAGGAATACGATTGCCAGCAATGTCCAAGTGATAAAAAGAACTAATATAAATGAGCTGTGTGACAAATCCCTACAAATCTGCCAACGATATTTTGAATCTATTCTTCGAGCAGAAAGATCACACGAAAAAAGCTACTCTTGATGGTAAAGATTCTCAGAACAAGATCAGTTCATCGTCTTTGTTGAGAAGTACTGAATGCAAACAACACAATGATGGTTTGATGAGATACAATTGCCAGCTTTGTCCCAAGAAACGCTGATATTTGATATTCACGCGCAACGTTCGTCTAAACAGCTACTTTTGAAGCTAGAGCGTTTAGAAAAAAGATCATTTTTATCATTCTTTCTCAGAAGTATCAAATACAATCAATGCAACGATGGTTTGGAGGAGTACAACTGTTCAGAAGTACCGTGTTTTGCAGTTGGTGTGCCTCACAATAGGCTCAACGTAGTTACACTTGCACTCCTACTTGCCGGTACCGTACACGCAGCAATAATCGTTGAAGTCTGAGTAATCCACATAGTTGTGCTTGCTGATCTGACACCTCGACAAGCCGAATGTGTTCGCCTTGCTCGTAATACTGTCTTCGAAAGTACCGAACCGTGCGCCTTTAACGTAGTGTTCATTACGGAAGTGCTGGAACTGTCGGAGTTGATGATCAGTGCTTGAACAAACGACGATTCCTACCGTACATATGAAGTAAAGTATCGCCACTTGAGTTGCAAGCCATAAATCGGGTATAATGTACTGATATTCTTTCTATGCCGGTCGTAGTGCTGGACATAATGTCTTGTTATCAGTCTCGAGGAAGTATTTTGATCGAATTCCAGTGCGCCACACGAAGGCTGCCTGCACAATATAACATCGGATTTGATATCGTTTGGATGTAAGAACGTGATCGACTGGGCAACATCTGAAATGTTAGACGGATCTGTAGATCCTCAGAATTGGTAGTACACGTTTCCGACTATTGCTGGTTCGGGAAGTCTCCAGACGATTCGTGAGAGTTGAGAGCGTGAAATAGATGGGGAAAAATGTTTTCTATCCTTGCCCTGTTCTCACACATGTGACAGTCGTCCACTTGGGTTTGGTTGGATCCAAATGATGAGACTAGTCGTCGAGTGAATACACTCTAGTAGCTAAGTGACTTCATTGTAAAGCTTACCCAGTAACTTTATTCCGTCCATATAGGATCTAATCAGCTCTTCGACAAAAGATTCTTTCGTAGGTCAGACGCCGCCATCTCTGAAAAATGACCTGTAGAGTTCGAATCTAGATAGCTGTAGGGGATGATTTACGAATTTTCCGATGCTGTTTGACATTATGCTAAAAATTTATCAAGCATTTTGCGTACTCCGATTACGAGTAGCAGCTTCTTAGGTAGGCGTGGAACCACATCGGTGTTCAATGAATACTTACGGTGTAAGAGATCATTCATATAAGAATATAATACTACAGTCCATCGGATGCCATATTCTGAGTACGCATTCCCATCAAGAAGCTCTGATTTCTCATTGAACCATTTTACCATGTCGATGTGGTGCTATGGTGAGTATATCCCTCGACTTGTGTTGTCCAAAGAAAGTCTGGATAAGCTGTACTAATTTTGTCGAAGCAATTGTCCAATTCGCAGGAAAAATTGTAGACGAAAAGATGCAAACTGCGATAGGAATTGATTGCATTGTAGCTTTTCGTCCTTTCACCGAAAAAGGAACTCGTAGTCCAGCAACCTATCGACTAAAAGATAAAAACTTTTTGCGTATCAGGGAAACGTGCTTCGGGTCTGCTTTGTGTTTCCGACCAAGCATAAAGGTTTAAAGCATCGACTGCCATTGTCTAATGGTCTCTGCTAGTATGTACAAGTACATCGTCTAATGCCACATACGTGAGAAAATCAGCGTCTGCGCAACCAGTAGTCGACCAGTGACTATTGGTGCACGTCGAAACCGTACACCAAACCCGTCGTGAAAACGATCATCAAGAGTTAGATAAGCATCCACTGTGTTGGTGGCTGGCCGAACGGAATTACCAAGTACTTGAACAAATTTTCAACCGAGTATGGACGCATTGAGAGTACGAGGATACGGCGTGGTCTGATCCATCTACGGCAAGGCAGATTTCTTCAAGTCAATCATCGCACCAGATCCATCGCAGTCGACTTCAATTAGTTCAAACTGCGTGAAGAACCCATTTGGCGGCTTGGAAAGCAACGTCCAGTCGCCCATAAGAATTCTCTAGTTGCAACAGTCGTGTAAATGATCGAAATGCCGTTTTTTTATGCTACCGAATTGCATTTTGCAAAAATACGATTGCTATAAAAAAGGAATACTGAGAGATGATCCCCTGATTTGTCTTTACGTTGCTGTGAAATGGTTATGGGCTACTCAGTTCGGTATTGTAGGCGCTCGGCGTTTACAACATTCGGCAGATAATAGTTTTGAAAGACCTTTACAAACCATTGATCGTCCTTAGGACTACAACAATCAGTATGGCGTATTTTCGAATCGAGTCATCGATGATACTGAGCTTTGGTCGAATATCATTCCGTGTAAAAGAAAGGTGAAAGCTTTCAAAAACATTTTCTATCTCCCGACATTTCTTTCCTTTGCGAGCGGATCAGAAATGTTCCCAAAAAGCCGCCATATTGGAATAAAGCGCACGGAAATTTATTATTCGAGTTCGGAGATCATTTTAGTGCTATTATGGTCACTTAAGATAGACCATATACCGACTCACCTATAATTGTGGTATAGGACAAAAGACAATGGACTCGTATCAAGTGTCACTAAAATCAGAAAAGCAAAATCACCTCTCAGGTCGGTGAAGGTTGACCGTTATAGCCGAAGCGATAAAGAACATACGAACTACTCAATTTTCAGGTATGGATGCGGTACCAGATTCATTTTTCCATCTTAATCCGGAACGCTTCGGTGAGCGTCTTGAGATTGTGTTCGAGTTACGCAGGAGAGATATATAACTTAGATCCCAACGTCACTCTTCAAACATCCTTCTCCACACAATTGGATTACGATGAAGGCCGGGGAAGTGCTGACCGATCGCAATGCGTAGTGTCAATGTGTAAGGGCTTTAGGAATTATTCGCGCATAGATTGTAACGCTCGTTTTCGTATTGAGGCATCTAGGCCAAAACCAATTGAGAATGCAAGGACATGAGACTATTTTTGCCACCTCGCCGACATGCAAGAGTCGATCAGCCATCACGCAAAAGAATCGTATATTACCAACTTGGATTTAAGATAGCTAATTCCCAAGTTGATGAGATGCACGTGATCCGTGTTTTGGGCAAAAGGGCGCTGTAAAAACGTTTCATCGATTGGATTCAATTGTCGTACACTGATACGAAAGCGAAGTTGATGATTAAAAGCAATATCACACTTGTATTACACCATGACGTGGAGTAACATAAGGTGCTCCTTTGTTCTTAATACAATGCAATCAATTCATATCGCAGTTTGCATCTTTTCGTCTGCAATTGTTCCTGCGAATTGAACAATTGCTTCGAAAATATTAGTACAGCTTATCCAGACTTCCTTTGGACCACAAAAGTCGAGGGATATACTCACCATAGCACCACATCGACATGGTAAAATGGTTCAATGAGAAATCAGAGCTTCTTGATGGGAATGCGTACTCAGAATATGGCATCCGATGGACTGTAGTATTATATTCTTATAAGAATGATCTCTTACACCGTTAGTATTTCATTGAACACCGATGTGGTTCCACGCCTACCTAGAATTACATGAGAAAGCTGCTACTCGTAATCGGGGTACGTTAAATGCCTGATACATTTTTAGCATGGTGCCAAACAACATCGGATACTTCGTAAATCGTTCCTTTCAGCTATCGAGATTCGAACTCTACAAGGCATTTTTCAGAGATGGGTCAATATGACCTACGAAGGGACGATGTGGCTATAGAAGAGTTCTTTGATCGAATTTGAAACGAAATCATCTAGCTAGTGCATGTATCCACTTGATACGCGTTCTCATCATTTGGATTCAGCCACAGACATAATCAAGCCGTTTTGTCCGAAAGTATGAACCTCAGAAAAGATGAGTTTTTACCCGCTATCAACGCTTCTACCTCTCTCGAATCGTGTGGGACCATCCTGGATGAACGAACATCATACCATGAAACTTATAGGGAGAGTGATTGGAAGCTACAGATATAAAATGTTTTTGAAAGTTTTCGGTTACATCGTCTTATCTTTGAAACCTTGCCGTATCTTTCGATCTCGGTTCCGGGTGTATAAAGATATTGAGCCTGATAATCTTGTGTGGTCATGCTTCGTGTAGAGGAGTGTAATAAGTTCAACATTGCTCAACATGAGAACACACGAAGTGATATGCCTAGAGCTGCTACTCAATTTTGATCAATTTTATTCATCCCGACTACGTTGGCCGTATCATACCTTTCTTTTTGTGCTGCGATACTGAAGAATAGTAAGCATTACTAGCAAATTCTATCCAGGCTATGACTTCTATTATAAGAAATTTCACCGCGCTTTGGCTGAACGGAGTGGCTATCTATTGTCCACCCAGCGAGAAGCAATCTGATTAGTTTCAGCGTTTTTTATATCCTATCCTACGTTTGATGAGCAGGTTCGGTATTTTGAAAGGTAAATCGGCTAGCAACGATCATTCAAGTGCAAGTATAACTTCGATCTTAGTTCTAGTTGAATGACAAATGTTCAGCATAGTGGAAAACATCAATTGAGGAACATGGTACTTGTACAATTCGTACAAGTTGAACAGAGTCTGGTAGTGTATTGGCCACGGGAAGCTACAATAAAGGCCTGTCAAAAAGTGTCACATGTTGTCACCTGTCCCAGGTTTTGTAGTAAAACCTTTCTGTATCTAATATTCAAGCCAGCCGAAGCATTTAGAGAAGTCAGCTAGTTTGTTCTGGAATTATGTATAAGGGAGTCGTTATTCAGCACTTATTTTTCGGGAATTGCTGTTTCCACCCATCTTTTTGCTATTTCCACCCACCAATGTAAATTTTTGACCAATCATATTATGACGTTATTACCACACCAATGTGACTTTCTGACCAATCCGATTACGGCGGTATTTCCACCCAACATTTTACTATTTCCACCCACCTTTATCAGTGTCCCATTTCATTAATTGCAACCAATCTTTCGCCACTCGTTGTGATCTCATTGAACACGTTCTTCACGTATGTCGTGAGTCTGGCTATGGGGTGTCACTAAAACGTTCAGATGGAGACAGGCGAGTTTTGCTTGCTTGTGATCTTGGTGGGGATTGTAGGAGACGCTCTGCTGGAAACGTTGAGGGAACGATACGAAAAACAGGAACCAGACTGCAGGGGTGTCCTTGGGAGGCATTTGGAAAGAAAAACGGAGATGGTTGCTGGAAGGTCAAAATGCGCAACATCCAACACAATCATGAACCTTCAGAGTGTGTGACTGGACACCCTGGATGCCGAAGAAGGACTGAAGAAGAAAAGGGGCGCGTACAGGAACTCGTACCCGTTGGAATCTCCGCACGTCAGTGGTTAACTCTTTTGCGTCGTGAATTTCCCAAATCTCTGGCTACGATGAAAACCTTCTACAACGCCAAAGCGCAATGTCGTCTAAGGAAATGGCAGCCAGGTACCCGATCCAGGCTTTGATGGATGAACTCACATCGAGCACGTGGACGTATAGTGTTAAAAACACCGGTGATGGGCGCGTCACACATCTGTTCATGGCTCATTCAACATCCATCCGTTTAGCTCGCCGGTATTGTGGGATTCTTCTCATGGATTGTACGTACAAAACGAACAGATCCAGGATGCCTCAGCTGAGCATTGTGGGACGAACGGGAATGAACTCAACATTTTACTTGGCCTTTGCATTTTTATCAGGGGAGGGGAAGACAGATTATACCTGGGCAATTCAGCAGTTGCGAAACATGTTGGTACAAACTTCAGATGTTCTGGTGACAGATCATGACTTGGCACTAGCTGGTGCCATTGAGGAAAATTTCCCGGACTGCGCACATCTCCTATGCATGTGGCACATCGGAAAAATTTGGTTGCGAATTGCAAGGAAGAATTTGGCACAAAAGAGGAATGGGAGGATTTTTTGGGAAGTTGGACAAATGTTTGTAGATTAAAGACAATTGCAAACTAAGATGCAGGATGGAGTACATCAAAAATTAAGTATGCTGGAAAATCGGACGTTGTCAGCTATTTGGAGAAAACCTGGATTCCGCATAAAGCAAAATTTGTGCGTGACTAGACAGACAAGGTGATGCATTTTCAAAATACTTCGACGTAGGCGGTTGAAGGAGCGCGTTCAGCTTTGAAGCGGTACATACAAACATCTTCTGGAAGTCTGGATCTTGTTGAGGCAAGAATGAAGCAAGCCATTGAGCACCAATCCCGGGAGCTTGAAGCAAAAATTGCTAGCGAACGCATCCGAATCCCACATGTATTCCTTGGTAGTGTAAATTTATGAGCAACTGGCTGGACGCGTCTCCGTTTTTGCTCTGAAAAAAATCGAAGAGCAATTTAATAGACCGGAAGAGGATTTGAAGAATGCCTGAAGTCATACGTTGCGGAGTACTATGGGATTATCATGTATGCATGAAATCCGTGATCTTTTTAACAGCCCCATACCCTTAACAATGATCCACCAGCATTGACACCTAGGTGACATTAATAACAATGCAATAACGGAAGGGGCTAAGCAAATTTCCATCATGCCGAACAACATCGCATCTTTCAGCTCTACTTGAAAGCACTGGAAAGCCGCTAATTGAATTGTTCGCCAGCCCAACAGTCAATCATTCATGCTAAAATTTTGGAATTGGTAAGTGGGAATTTGCAGGTCTTGCTGAACCTTCTATCGTGAAGGCGAAAGGACGTATACTTGGGGCCCAAAATAAGGTTCTCATTTCTTCAACAAAGCGCGAACCGTCAGCATTCGAGTATGCAATGAAGCCTAAGCGGCGATGTAAAAAATGTAACAGGGAGGGACATGATCTCCGAAAATGTCCCACGAAGATTTCAACACTATTTTCATCTTGTAGGCAAAATGCAGGTGAGCAAAGTAAAACGAAAAATTGAATTTGCATATATGAAACTTGCCCAATCATATAATAGAAAGGTGGGTGGAAATAGTAAAAATTGGTGTGTTAATAACGTCATAATCTGATTGGTCAAAAAATTACATTGGTGGGTGGAAATAGCAAAAGGATGGGTTGAAATAGCAATTCCCTATTTTTCTGTAATCATCACTCAGCCTCCATAAATTGATGGCAATTGGAGCCTCTGATTGGTTTAAACAAATATGAGAGAATAAATAAAAATAAATCACGGGAATCAGTAATCAGCCCGCACCATTCATAAATTTATGATTTCTTGGCCTCTGATTGGTCTGATTAATGCAACGAAATGAAAACAATGAAATCAAAAAAAAATTTCGGTTTCTGCAAATTTTGTACTACTTGATCTAAGCGTGTATCTAAATCTACTGCTTCAAGTGTTGCTGTTACTATTGGTGTGCTGTTGATTCTCGACGGCAGGTTATGGCATTAAGACCTGTCTTTTGGAATTTTTGACGTCTTCGGCGATGCACAGGAGCACCCACAGCAGCGCTAACATGCTTAAACTTCGATGGAAGTCGCTGCGTTGAGCCCGATGTCCTACCACGCGTGCGCACCCGCACAGGATCGCGAGTTTCTGTCTCTGTGACTGCCAAGACATAGTCTAGCAGCGCACGCCTAATATGATCGGACGCATTTCCCAACTCATCATTTATCCTCTCCCATGCAATCTCAATGCCAATTGGCATGGTCCCAACCTCAATATGTGCTGGCATTGGCTGTATCAGTCACCAATGCTGATCAAAATCATTAGCAGGCAGCGGTATTACCTGGTGACAAAGATTGTTGGAGCAACGATAGTCCATTGTAGATCTCGTCAAGCCTACAGGTAAATTGAAGCTGGAGGAGACAACAGTGTGACTGATTTATATTTTAATTATTCCGTTGCATTCATTCAGACCAATCAGAGGCTACGTTTGCCAGTACTTTATGGAGGATGGGGGCTGAATAACGATTCCCTTAATTTGACTTTTATTATTCTGTCATACTTATTTTAACCAATCACAGGCCACTAATTTAAAATCAATTGAGGCTGAGTGCAGATCACAGAAAAGGTGAGTGATGAATAACGATTCCCTATTTATAATTCCAACTAAAAATAGTTCGGTGTGACCCACCTAATTAAGATTTTGATCAGATTTATTGTTTGCTAACGACTTTACTTCCATGACATCTACGATAGTATCACATATTGGAAGAACAACAGTCACTGTTATAGCGTTGCTGTCGACCGACCACTTCGGAGTAACGGCTGCTTCTATCCTTGGTCGTTGTAGAAAAACCAGGCGAAGATAATGTCTTGTGAAGAGACGAAACCGTCGTAGTATGTAGATAACAATAAATAACACTTCTACATTTGCACTAGCATCATTCCATTGAACAGGTTATATGCCCAATCGATAATGCCGCCCACGCGGTGGAGCCAACCGCGGAGCCTAAGACAGTTGCTGCCCGCGAAGAGGCCGTTAATCTACGAAGTCATGACTTAGAAGTCAAGTCAGAGACGATGCCACGGAACACTGATGACAGGCTGGGGGACCTCTGACGGGACTAGCGAAGCGAATGGTCAAGCTAGAGGCGCCACAAGAAGACAAGGACCAGTTACTGGAGAGAGAGTCCCACGTATTCAGCTCGGTGATCAGCCAGGGACAGCCTGTGAATCGGGGTTCTCTCGATGTGACATCGCCGAGAGCTCGGTCGCCAAACCCTTCTCTAAGAACATACTTCGGGGTGAATCAACCTGGGTATGCACGGGCGGCTCATAATGTCGAGTTTTCACAGGCTCCGCAGCCGGGGTTGCCACAACAGTACATGCCACCTCCAGTGTATCAGCAGCAGCCGAAACCGCAAAACGACCCGTCGCATGAGAAAGTGCGTGACGAAAGACAGCGCAAGATGAGCATTCGTCAATTTGATGGAAAGGAGCTTTACCAGGGTCTAAGAGGTGGTTTCCTGTCCTGGGGGAAGAAGTCTGTACGGGAAGTCTCTTTCGATAAGACAGCAAGTAGGTTTGCGAGGACAGAAGATGTCAAGATAGACGTACTTCGACTCAATCTCGCGGGAATGGATGATCATTACTAAAGTCGCCAAATTGAAGGTTGATGGCAGGGGGAGCCGACATTGGAGCACGCCATACAAAGGCTTCTTCATACGTTCGCAACGAAGATCTCTTCCAGCAAAGAGCATGAAACTATTTACGGACCCCAAGAGTCCCAAGCGCATTGTACCATACACTATTTGTACCTGGTCTCAGTAAGCGAGGCATGTGGTGGAGCAGACAGCTTGGTATAGGACAACATTGTCCATTATGCCGACCCATCGATGAGTTAACCAATGCTGGCGCGCTTGAACTTGACAAGAATTGATTACTTGCGTCAAGCAAAGAAATGGGCACACTTCGCGCAGTCGACGGACATCGAGCTGTGCGGAAAGCACATTGGAGAAGACGTCGTGAACAACGTATGAAACGTGCGCAAAGGTTTGCGGAAGTGTTACAGTTTCGGAAATCTGGAACACATACAGGCTGCGCGTCCCGCGAATAAGGTCGACAAAAAACAAGCGATGACGTGGATTTTGTACTTGCATTGGACGACATCAGCGCTAATCAAGAAAATTAGTCAGTGGACAGCGACTCGAGCCGTCACTTGGTAAACGATGAAAAAATGGTCGAGGATCCAGGGACTTTCATGGCGAGTGCGTCACAGCTGACGAAGTCCGCCTGCGCATCATGAAGCGTGGAAGCGTGACAATCACAACCACAGTGAAGGGCAAGGTCACAAGAGTTCGGATTTCGGACGTCCAATATGCCGAAAACCTTGCAAGGAACATTATTTTTTATCGCATATTGGAGGCCAAAGGGCTCGTGATATCCTACATAGGGAATCACAGGGTCGTCACCAACGTGGAAAGTGGGATGGCCATCTTTGATGTCGATAAGATGAACAATGTGCTCGTTATGCGGTCTCATGGGAGCGGATGCGTCAATAGACCAAGGAATATGCTAATAACGATGTTGGCACAAGCTGAAAGTGAAGTGAGCCAAAACGTGTAAAAAGGAGCGCTCATGCACTTTAACAGAAGACTTGCGCATCTAAACTACGACACAATTATTCGCATGGCCAAACATCCACCATGCGGAATCGAATTGTCCAACTTAGCACGTAAACATTGCCTAGCTTGAGCCCAAGTGAAGCAGGCCCGAAACTTGCAGCCGAATAATGACAATGGCGTAAACTCACCGGTTTATGTTATGGGGGGGGGGTCATCTTGTCTGACTTGAAAGGTCCCATGACCCCTCGTGATCGACCAGGAAATCGCTACATGGTAAAATTTGCGGACCATATAACGAACTACTGTCGCGTTTTCTCGACGAAGACAAAAGATGTGGCTGCCCAGAGGTTCAAACAGGTTATGGCGTTTTTCGAACGGCAATTTCATTATCTCACTCACGTTCTCAGGACCTACGGAGGTGTTTTTTCTCAGACTCTCGATCTCTTTTTCAGGAAGATAGGAGCGAATGCATAGCACCATTGTGAATATGGTGTGGATCATGATATTCGCAAGCGTTCTGCCACTGAGGTTCTGGGGTGATGCGGCTGAATATGCTGGCTACATACGTTTTGGAGCCCAAGCACGGCAAACGCCCGTCGACAATCACCTCTACACACGTTGACGAAATAGATACCTGTTTCGAGGGACATTGTGGGTTTTGAATTACCATGCACCAGGACGCGAAGAACAAGTCATTGGGAGCGTGAGGTTAACAAGTTTTAATTGTAGGCAAGAGCGATGAAACCAAGGGTTACCGAGTGTATGTACCAGGGGACAAGGTGGTGGTGATCACCCAGCACGTTAATAACGTGGAGGCACTAACGAAGCGGTAGAACGATCATCGGCTGTGAGCGCAGAGACAAGGAGCTGTCGAAGGTTTTGGAGACGATTTCCTGCAGCAAGAGACGACACAAGCGACAGTTCATGGTAAAGAGCGCAAGAACCGAACAAGAACGATTGGATGGGTGCAAAAGGCACACGGAACTAAATCGACAAATGAAGAATGGAGGTCGGAGGAGCACACGGATGCGGGGAATAGCATTCGCGTGAGTAACCCAAAATACTACAGTCAGACCATGAAAAGCGGCCAAAGAGAAAGGGGTTTGTCGCCATGGATCAGGAACTGGAAGCTTTGCAAGAATATGACGAGTAGGAGCTGCAACTCCGCCCCGAGGAAGTCACATTTTGCACACCACATGGGTGTCCAAAACTAAGTTGGATGCAGAGGTGAGGTCGAGAGATTTAAGGCGAGGCTAGTTGCCTGCGGAACGAACAAGTTTTTGGCGTCAACTATGGGCTTGACGTTTCTGCTGTGATGGAGCTAACTGCAGCAAAGATTATACTGGTACTTGCGCTGCGTTGCGGGTTACCAGCTAGACATGGTGACATCCCTAACGCGTACGTGAAGGCGGACAAAGAAAAACATTTGGATATTTTCTCGCTGTAACTCAAGGGTTGGTTGTGTCAAATGTGATATTGAAACAACTTGATGTTCAAGGCAGCGAGAAACCGGAATTATGGCTAAAGAAGTCTTCTTACGGACTTAAATAGGCGGGTCGCCTTTAGAGTAACCTATGAAACTCGAACCTGGAAGAAAATGGGTTCACTCGCTGGTTGTCAGACGCGTTCTTGTATTTGAATTGCGATGAAGGAGAGCTAACCATTGTCGGGGTGTATGTGGACGATTTGTTGGTCACGGCGTCTAGCCAAACCAAGGTGAAAAAGTTCTTCAAATCCATGTGCGTTATATGTATCAAGGACTTGGGTGAAGTCAACAAGTTCTTGGGCATGCGTGTGGCTGAGAAGGAGAAGAATACGTATACTATTGACCAAACGGCGGCTAAGGAAAAGATGCTGGGTAAAAATGGGCTAGTGGAAGCAAATGGTGTGAAGTTGCCTATTGGTGAAGAAAGTAACGACCTTGAAACGGAACTGATGTATTTGTTAGCAAAACGGGGTAAAAATTGCGAGCAAACTATACGCGACTTTCAGTCGCTAGTCGGCAGCCTTATGTGGAATGCTCGATGCTCGAGACATGACATCAGCTTCGCAGTTCACAAGGCGACAAGACGTACTCAACAGCCTAACCGTCAGCAATTGGAAGTTCGCGACGCGCGTTGCCCGATACTTGAAAGCAACAAAATACATGAAGATTTACATGATTATTGACCCACAACATAGTGGTATCACGGTGACAAGCTGGAGCGACATGTACTTCGCAGCAAATAAAACCGATCGCAAGTTAATAACTGGAGGGGTACTTGCGGTGAATGGAGTTATCGCTTAGTGGATATGCAAGAGGCATACTGGAGTGTCCCTGTCCAACTTGGAGGCAGAATTTAACTCGGCATCGCACGTCTATATGGAGCTGCTGGAATTGCGACAGATGCTAAAAGAGATTGGGCTTCCTGTGACGGAACCAATGAGCATGCTGATGGATAATCAAGAAGCAATTAAGCAGTTAGAGTGTGAAGGAAGCATGTCAAGTACGAAACGCGTGAATGTGCGAATTAAGTTCATCTGGGATTATGCCAAAAAAGGTATAGTCAAACCTGAATTCTTGCAGTCGAAGCTCATGAAGGCGGACCTGTTGACGAAAACACTATCGGCGCCCAGGGTGACGGAGTTGCGAGGATTGTTTAATCTTGTGTGATTGTGGGCAGGTGGGAAGGTTGAAGCGCGTCGTCCGAGGAGGAGTATCGGAAGAGCAACAGTCGCTGTCAAAGCGTTTCTGCGACCGACCACTTCGGAGTACCGGCTATTTCTATCCTTGGATGGTGTAGAAAAACAGGCGAAGATGATGTCTTGTGAAGAGACAAAACCGTCGTAGCATGTAGATAACAATAAATAACACTCCTACATTTGCACTGGCATCATTCCTTTGAACATTACATAGACAAGCGAGATAAGCCCAACAATAAAAATTGATTCCATTGTTGCACATGGACTCTATACCGTCATCGGAATGGATCCCTTCATATCAAAATCCCTCTACCTGACCTTCATCCTCATTGGTAAGGACCTACACGGCTAGAGTACACATATTTGGTAGAACATGAAAGGGACAGAGAGCTATCAGATCGACCCAACATATTTGATCTATGATCACTTTGAAACATGATAAAGCGTTGCGTATCAGACTCTTACTGAAAATGGTAGCAGAAAAAGCCCGATGTAATAATAACGGAACTTGAATGGGGATACAGCGACTATCATAAGGAGTGGAAGTACTGCTCTCGTTTACTTGTTGTCTCGTTAGTTTGTTTCTTACTAGCCCGGTATTCTTACTCCGTGCCCATGCCAGTCCGTTTAAATTAAAAATCAAAATATCCATTTGAATATCAATCGCCATCTCCCCTGCGACCAAGACTTATATAGACCTATCGGAGATTTTGGTGCTACCTCATATCTTACAAGCGGCATGTCTAAACGTCTCATTTCTCTTCTAGGCTTCATGTCAAGATTGTGGCCCAAGTATATATCTGGCTGTAAAGCGCCCACAGTTGCTTTTTAGGTTGTGGTTGTAACAGCAGGTATAGTTCAATTATCAAGTACAAAGAAGATTCGTTGAATATAAGCGGCATGGCTAATTTGAAGACCAGATTTGCGCACAGCAACATTTCTTCTCGTGTTAAGTGAATATTTTCGGTGAAGACGGAGAAAACTTCGTGTCGTTTCTAAGTTCCAGGTGCTAATGCCGTGAACATTTCGCGGACAATGTCTGTGTACATTATAAACAGGTTTATATTCTACCAAGCTTCAGACATTTTTTGCTTCATTCTTGCAAGGTTTGTTCAGGATTGATTGATTTTTTACTTTATGACGGATCAAAGCAATTTTTTCGTCACCCAAAGTGAGCTTCCGGTACCGATAGTATGAGACACCCGCAATTATAGCAGCAACTATAGCCGTAACAATACTCGATACAACCATGCACCACGACCACCAATCGAGTGATGAGAAGGAGTACGTCTCTTGATTAATCGATAGGGCACTGTCATATTGTAGGTAATATTCATCACAGGTGGTCCCTACTTGACTCAGAGTTTTCAATGTGTAACAATTTTGTATTTTTGCACTCGCAATTGTTCTACAGAAGTTTAGGGTGTCCATTGTCGCCAGCTCATGTGCTGCTCTGAAATGGATAAAACCGGCGGTCAAATCCCGATTGTGAGATCCGCTGGCGATAAAATTGTACGAACTGTGATCTTTCCACGCTACGACTAGGTGCCCACATATCATCATGTTGCAATTATGGAAGTTTCTAGTCGCGATACAATCTTCGGATGTACATTTTTCCTTCAAGTCATTGAAATAAATCCAATCGTCAGCCATATTTGTCATGGTTTGCGCTACACACCAAAGTATAGGAGAATATCATTTGCGATCGTCGTCGTAAAGATCTTACCAGTAAGATTCTGAGCAATGGCACACATCTTGAAACGTTTTTCTATCATCGCGGCTCCTATGCATCGTTTCCTAGTCCCTACCTTCAATGTTTTAACGCATCCCACGACAAGACTTACGCAAGCTCGGTCGACATCACACAGACAATCCAGATTATTACAGATAATGTCATCCATCTGAATGAAACCAGCAGAATTACACACTCTTGAAATGTCCTGTTCCATAATTATTTCCTCAAGCTGAGACTTGTATGAGCAAGGATGCGACTTGTAACTGCAGTAGCTGCACGTCATTTTATCAAATTTCTGGTTTTGGGTAAATGAATGTACTTCAGTCAAAAACTACCGTTTATTCCAAATAAAGATCGAGGAGCTACCCTGCACATCCGAGTACCGGTATGGACGGGGGGGGGAGGTACTAGAATTGTTAGGTCTCCTGCCGGAGAATTTTGTACCAACCTCAAACAACTTATCTTTCAGATGTTTATTCATCTATTGGAGACATATAGCTGGCAATCTATGAAAGTGTATGCTTCTGTAGTGAATTGTGCAAAGCAATGATTGAATTAAGGGCGCTGATGTCTTTTTTTATTCAAAAAAGGCATGAGCGGGCGAGACACAAAAGCTGGCGTTTTAAGTCCGACGAAGGAGTCATTACGAATGAATGAAACGTCAGTTTATCGTTGCACACTATCAGGGAAAGCATAAAGGTTTTGAAGATAGATGCAATGCGTTCTGGGTGGTTTTAGATTATCCGGTAATGAATCTTTCTATCATTTCATTCCAAGTTCCTTTGTCTCGGTGAAAATTGGCGCCATATTTGAGAAAATAAGCCTTTATCTCGCTGATGAGAGTATCATTCTTCCTTTGACTGTTCTATTTTGAGTTTGGGACTGCTATCATATTCAGACCAGAAATTTCAAAGCTATTAGCATCAAACACTTCCTTAATGCATTTTACGTGGATATATTGCGGTTGATAGTGCACTAGGTGCGCAGTCAATCCGAGCGTCATATGTTCGTCACCGGCTGCCGCATCGGTCGTGAAAGCAGCTTTCAAATAGAATCATGAAAGCAGAATAATTCATTCCAGGTGTGATTTGCGAGTTGTTAAACCCTACAGTAGGCGATATAAGAACTATGTTATCCGAATTATCTGAAGAAGGGTACAGATGCTGTACTATTTTTATATGAGAAACTTACTATCACACACGTATACTCTTATCATTCAGTGACACAAGAAGACAACGAAGAAAAGTATGTCTCCATTCGATTCACATGGTTGCAATCAATCGACCCAAATAGTTTCGTTTTGTCGAACTATCACATACATTTACGCTCCAGTTACGATATTACCGTGAAAAAGCACAGAAGCGTCAGTATCGTCATAATGACACAGTAGAAGAAGATAGACTCACTTTACTATTTTTGTTATAGCCAATTCGCTGATGCTATAGGCTGTATACGAAATAAGGATATACAACTATTGCATTTGAGTAAATCATCATATCCAGTCGTTTTGTTCACCCAGCAGACTGGCAAGCAGTCAAGCACCGTACACTTTTGTACACTTACCTAGTCGATCAGAATTAGTCGCATCCATCTTGCACGTATTCTCCCTGTTTCCGTTGTAGTCATCACCATCTGTCGTAGACCTGGATCGCCGGATTTGCTATCATGCAGACCTACCGTCACGTTACTGACACCGAAAACATTCTACGCCCAAGCATGAGACACATGAAGCAAAACTTATATTCGGTGCGTGTTGAGACTTTTTCAAATCACTAATTTTCACTTCGCCATAATCATTTATGCAACGAAAACTAAAACTGTAATCATGCTCAATTCTTCATTAAATTTGTTGCGCTCATGAATGAAGTCGGGAATAAGCTCTAAATATACAAAGCCGAAGCCTCGCTTGAAATGGCATCCTGAAGAACCAGCAACTTCTAAGGAAGTAAAGAAGAACACCGAGAATGTGGCTGGAGTAAGCGTCTTTATTGGTTTATTTGGAAAGCACCAAAGCCACTTGCGCTGACGATCAAATTAATGATGCTATGGCACAGCCACAAACAGGTACAAGCTCAAAGTTTTCGAGCTGTGGATATTTTTGAACTATGCGAACACACGGATCATTCGGAATAACAAACGCAACAACTGAATTGCATCTGACATTCAGCGTCACTGCTTTTGATTGGACCAAATTGTGGTTTTTGTGAATGGACGAATAAGAGGAACATTATTTTTCGGAGCTCAAAACTATGTCCAGCACCTTCAAAACTACAATCTATTTACAATCAGCGTTCAAGCATCCTAATCAAAGTTATTTCTGGTAAAACGTGATTCGCGTTGATAAGTAACATGTCTGGCTTTTAATTATTTCTCAGTAAGTTCTAGCCTTCTTCCATATCACGCTTATTGAGATTGTACGAAGTCGAGAAGGTACCAAAATTCGTCTAGATTGTTTTGGAATCCTATCAAGATGAATCCCTGTAATTTTGCCGAAATTATTACTTCAACAATCTGCTAGACGACAGAATAGCCGTTGTTGCTCGCAAACATTGGTTTTGCCACACAAAATGGTGTCGCAAGTGGATGAATGCATAAAGTATAGGACATTCTACTTCCAAATATGCACAAAATATATATCCTTATCACTCAAATTACTGTAATTTTGCACAAACAATAGATTTATGTTGACTCAGTCAGAATACACACTAGACTTAATCAGGATTTTTACTGCAAGTACGAACTCATGCCTTGTTCAATAAAAATATCATGTTTTCTCTTCTTTCGGAGGCAACAAGCTATAAGTGCAAAGTTAGGAGGCGTGATAAAGGCGATGTTAATGAAGACCAAGAAGATTCCATATTGGCTCGCACCAACAGAAGAGAATTAACAACTGTTGATCTTCCAGCCATCAACTTGAGTAAATTTACAGAAATGAACGCGTTTAAAGTCATCATTTCCCCACTAAATGGTGCGAAGAGCAAATAGGGCACTTCAGGGTGTTACAGAGGGTGCTTATGATACTACCAACGCCTCGTTAAAGGCGAGTGGTAATGCCCATGCAGCACGGACGATAAGAAAAGTATGTCTCTGTCCGACCTTCAATATTACCAAATGTCTCACAGTAAGATAAGGTTCGAACTACTGCAAAGTATCACGCGTAGCTCCCGCAGTTGAGCTCCTACGAAATCGAGGTCATCATACGCTTATGCTAAGGTGGAGCGCCCAGTGTGGTAGCCCGTGATTGTGAAATTGGAAGCAGCAAGACCTTCAAAATCCCCGAAGCCGCCTTACCAATGGTAGGGAGGACTGGCCCGTTCTCCAAATCGAAGAGTTTGAGCTCCCAGATGCGAGATCATGGTAACATAGGCTTCAAAAGGTTGCTCGAGAGCCGATCTATCGCGAAGATGCCTAGATAGCTTAGGTAAACATCTGGGTGATCATCACCTTGGCGGATGCCTACAACTGCTAGTCGGTGACTATCCATGGGAAAATTATTTGTTGCTAGTTTGATACTCTTGAAACAAAATAATACCTAGATGTTTCGGGGTATGCGGGAAGGGAGGACGGATTGATATCCTCCGGTTTTTTATTACAGGCTAGGGTGTCAATTTGTATATGACACCTATCGTGAGACGCTCTGACTGTGAGACTGCTCTAACTGAATAGTAGTGAGACGGATGAGGGATTATGCTTCTGCTATTCAACAATCTACCCGCAGCTAGTGTTGTTAAAGAAAACAAAGAAATCGTTACGACAAACAGATCTTCTCGGTGAGGGGGTATGATTCGCTTGCGACGTAGCGACCAAATTTGAGCAAGGTGGCCTAGATTTGTTGTATCCGAATGCGACAATACCAGTCCCGGAGACGAAGAAATAAACAGAAAGAGAGCCACACAGAAGACCAAGGTGGTGGTTTGCCCAACGTGTGACACCTTTTGTTCACTCAAGTGGTGCATAGACGTGAAGAAAGGAATCCGATGAATTCTCGTTGCATCTCATCTCTCCATCCAATGACACACCACGAGAAACCTTAACCTGGATCTCTTCTCCTTCTCTATCAAGAGGCAAGTAAAATATCATCAAACTTGGAAGATGTTTTGATAAAAGAGAAGCAGCACCGCAGGTTTTCAAAGTTGCGATCTCGAGCACATACTGGATTGTGTTGGAAACTCGATTCGATGATTCTAGAATCTCCTTTACATTTCGTACTTATGTAAAGCAGTAGGTTCAAAGGAACAAATAACATAATTACATTTTAGCTTCGACATTTGTGTTCGTGCTTCGCGATCTTTCTCAGTCTGTCGCAGCGTTGCTGGACATTAAACAGTTTTGGTCACCAGCATTTAGGTCTCCGTGCTTTCGAAAATGGAAGAAAAGCTGAAGGAAAAGGACGCAGTGGCCGATCCGATATACGGAAAGTGAATTCAGACCATTCCGGTCAAAGCATGGATGCTGACTGAAGTGCCTATATTTAAAGAAGTGTTCCATTCTTGTTGGAATGACTTTAAATTGTGCTTCAGGTTTGTAATCGCACTTGATACTTAGTCTGAACGATTCGTAGGATTCAAAATTTCTAGAAATAAAACTCGGTTGTTTCAATTTTCTGGAAAGCAGCGATCTTCGCTCACCTGTCAGCAGGTTATGAGGCCAACAAAGTTGTCAGCAGCCAAGACCATTAAAGAATACGACCGCCTAGATGAGTCGAATATGGACCGACTTATGATGCTGGTGGAGACACTCGGAAATCGAATGGACAAAATCGAAAGTGAGGGGAGTGTCGGCTGGGCCGTACCAGCACCACCCTTGCGAATGGAAAGCACATTTTCTGGACCAAGCAAAAAAGGCATGGTTTGGCAATGTCATCTCTGGAAGCGAAACCGATGCGGCATCGTGGAAGTTGGAAGAGGACAAGCTTTGTCCATGCCAAGCAACATAATGCGTTGGACGGGGTAAACGTAGTCAGATTCCAGAAAGCAAGGTATTTGAAGCTCGCTATTAAGCCATTCGAAGGGAAAGAAACATACTGTGGACTGTAGACTTAGAGCGCCTTTCATACAGTCAGGTCTCGTGGACCAAATTAACGGATTATTCTGGCCCAATATCACCAGAACGCAGGCAGCACTCTTTTTTGCGGCGAATAAAGAACGACTGGACATTCATGTAGAGATCACTTTCTATTCTTGTTGGCAGTCAGTGAAGCAGTCGGTGAAGCAGACGTTATGCTCTAGAAAAGCGTTATCAAATACGCAAAGCCTGATTTCAAGTAGCTTTGATGGTCCGTGTCAACACAATGAGAGGGGGATCCATAAGGCAAGACGAGGAACCGTGTCAGTTTTCCCAGATTATGGATTTATATATCATCATTGATACACCAAGAGATCCAAAGAAGTAGACTTGAGACCGCATCGGTCCGATAAGATAATCCAAGCCGTAGAAGCGAATGAAATTCTACAATTAAGGGAGAAGCGGACATATGCAAAAGGATTGCCGGAACTAGAGCTCCTCACCCCAGCAGTGAATACATCGTTTTACGAATTGGATGAAAAAGTATTAGTCTGGAACAGACAAAAAAGTATGGATAATAGACAGCTGGTCCAAACGGAAATAAAAGGAAGATGAGATGGACAGGATCAACAAAGATTATCGCAAAGGTAAGCGGTTTAACGAATAATGGTCTCTTGATCGATGTGCCGTATGTGGGAAACCCTTGGAACATTGTTTCGCATGAACGCTAAAGGCAAACAAATGCAAATTGACGTACCAAGAAGATGGATCGATAGTTGTTCAACGTATTTCCGATGTATAACCATGAACGCTCTCATTATTGAGACAGAAGGTCGAGAACGTGTATCTAGTGTCGTGTGTATACTCGCATTAAATGAGTCCGTGGACAAATCAAAAAAGTAGATGGGAAGTCTACTACAATTCCATCAACGATTTGGTCATCTGTACTACGATGCTATGAAGCGCATAGCTAAGCTTCCGGAATAAGGGATCAAGATTGATGACCATCAGCGATTACATGGCGAAAAGCAGGCAAATAAAGAATAAACAGACTCGGAATGATACCGGTATAAACTCACCGTCTGAATGAATTGACGGAGTTATATGCAGTGATTTGAAGAGTCCGATTACACCCCAAAACCGACGTGGATATTTGGTCAATATTATCGACTACAAATCGTACTATTGTCGGATATTCTTGGCCAAGACTAAGAATGAAGCAGCTACGAAGTTCAAGATTTCTTAATTTACTTCGAAAAACGATTTGTTGGCAAGATGGTGTCCTACAAACTGATGGTGGCGCAGAGTACAGAAATGTTCGACCTTTTTTGCAAAGAAGAGGGTGTAAGAAGACAAATAGCCAAGTCCAAAACCATGCATCGTATAAGAAAGCTGGACGAATGCATAATAAAGTCATGAACTTATTGCGGTCTATGATATTTGGAAGCTAAATGGCGTTATCGTTTTGGCGAGATGCTGACTAATATGCGACGGATATTCTCAATAGACGCTCAGCCAGAGCGAATAAAGACAGGCAATCACCTTCGAAGGCTTTCACTGGGAAGGGTACAAGTCTTGTTAATGTCGTAATATGTGGCTCAAATTGTTCGGTTCGAATTTGAACTGGAAAAGGTCGCTCGCAAAGCGGAGTGAGCAAGGCAGTGTTATCGGGAATGCTCTAGGAACGAGGGGTACTAAGTGTATTTACCCAAATCCCAGACTGTCATTATGAATCGAGATATTTCAAGTCTGGAGAAAGCGTTAGAAGGAGCAAATGGAATAAAAATTCGAAACGTCGCAAAAAAAATGACAGATGTAGACGTGAAAGCTCCTGAGGATACCAGCGTTTAAGATAATCAATCACAGATGCTCCAAGAGTGCGAGTGGATATCATCAAGAAAGATCCAACAAAAAGATGGTGACCAGAAACCAAAGAATACGTTTTTGACCAGAGACATCTAGCCAGTGTTATCTGAACCAGATCCGAAAGCGTAAAATCAAGCAATGAAGTCAGTGAAGCATGTCAAATGAAGGTCACGCTGCAGATGCAAATGTAGCCTCATTGGAGGAAATCAGAACATGGGCCAATATTCCAAGAATTGACGAGATCAAAGACTTAGACATCATGCAAGCATTCATGCAAGAATGGACGCAAGCGGCATCAAAAATGGTTCAAGGCTAGTATGGTTACCTGCAGGAGCGTACAAGTACTTGTAATCGACTACGACATGACGTTTGCAACAGCCATGGATATAAGGTTAGCAAATCTCATACTTACTTCAACAAAACTTGGGGAAAGCATTAGGTTTCCTATCTGATGGGTAGTTGTATGCACCAACAGAAAAGAACTCGGATCTATATTTGCTCGTACCTTAGGGAATTTCAATGTTGATTGCCAGTCTAGACGAACTCGGTGTTACGAGTTCCTCAAGAGGTACTACGACTATAATAGAGTCTCTATGGGTTGAAAAGGAATGACAGCTATGCAGTCACCTTTTGCATCCGAGTATAAGCAATGCAGCTTTAAAAAAAAAGTACCACAGACTCATTTTTTCGACCAAAACACAAGTAGGAGTTCGGTTTTGGTAGTATATGTCGACGATATGCTGGTATGGGAGACAAAGTTTTCGAGAATTGAGTCGACATTTAATGGCCTTTCAAGTCTTTCAGTCAAGAATCTCGTACCCGCCAGCAAAAGTTTGGCATGGGAGCTCGCTACAGCGAAGAAGTTGGAGCTATTTTGGACCAGGAACCGTCTATGTGAGGATTATTATTGATAATGGTTCTGGATGAAGCGTACCCAGTTCTCAAGCCTATCAATCAAGACTACAGTGATACCACAGTATCAAATATAGAATACATGGAGACGCGTGAAGTCATGAAGCAGAAAATCAAGAAGTATCAGTATTCAGCGGGCAGACTTTTATGGTTTTCGCGGTTTACTCGTCCATCCATCCGTTTCGCTGCGCACAAGCTGACGAGACGTTCTCACAATAGCCGATTTGTTAAGTGTCAGAGTGAGGAAGTATCTAAAAGTTCCGAAAAAATAAAGCTCTATTTGGGTGGTGAAGTATGCATCAATCCCCGAGAAGTCTTTCTAGAAGATTTTCATTTGCTGATCATACGGTGAATGATGAACTAGAAAGAGCATATTCGTTACAGAATTACTTTTGTATAAAATACAGACCAGCTAGCCATGCAAGAAGCAGCACTCGGTGGCATTATGGACTACGAAAGCAGAGTTTGTAGCAGAACAGCAAGGGAATTATTCAAAGAGTTGAAAGTGAGGGAGCCAATCATCTTGTGGATGGTAACCCGGGGGCTATCAGTCAGTTTCTCAGAGAAGCTGCTTCAATCGAGGCTAAACGTATCGACGTCCGACTCAAACTCATCAGAGCTAACATAGAAAAACAAATTATCGCACTAAGTTACGTGCATACCTCGAAGATGATGGATGACTTGCAGGTGAAGGGGTTTCCGGCACCAAGATGTCGAAATCTAAGAGAGCTATGAAAGTACGGAATCGTACGGCAAGTTCAAGATGACTCAATTAGAGGTGTAACCAGAAAAGAAGAAGTGTTGGAAGGACTTAAGAATGTTCTTGAGGTCTCTAGTCGCACTTGGTACTTGGTCTAAACGATTAGTTGGAATTTTAATCATCTAAAAAAAACTCCGTTCTGTCAATTTCCTTTAACGTAACCATCTTTGCTCACCTGCCAACATGAAGGTGTCTTTATTACTAGAATTACACTGAGTGTCTCATCGATATTCCTAGAGACTGTGACGAGCTTGTAAAAATGTAAAATGGTCCAAAAGTACCGTGTTTCTAAATTGGTTTTCGTCTTATAGGCTGAACATAAACATCCAACAAAGACTAGGGTCGGAGTTGTACTTGCACTTCTACGTGTCGGTGCTATTATCTCAACAATGATCCTTTTCTTCTAAAAACGCCACCGAATTCTCCTTGCATTGTGAATTAATCCAGGACCTATTTTAGCCGAATGCACTAACTTGGTCGTAACGCTGCCGTGGAAATGCCGAATGGGCGCACAAATATTATATTTATCATGGAATGTTCTGAAGTCGTCCGAATTTTTGATCATTGACCAAAAGATTTACGGTTCCGATCAGTCCAAGCAACATGCGCCCACCTAGACTAGGTGAGGAACACTGCCTCAAGTTGGGAGTAGCCCTCGACATAATGAAGCCGTCTCATCCGACTCGCGAAAAAATATTCAACCGATTCAGCTACCGGACACGAAGACGGAGTGCACAATATATTGTCGGGATAAAAATCCTTTGATAAAAATGATAGAGATCGAACTGGCAACATCCGAAAGGCCGAATGAAACTGTGGATCCTCAAAACCATAAGGACAAGTTTCTTAAAATGCCTTCATGGAGCCATGAATTTTTAAAATCGTTCTGTGCTCGCTGTGTCCGATCTCTTTCTATATGACCAATTTGTAACCACCCGATGATTCCTAGTTGCTTTGAGAGGTTTCCAGACGATTCGTAAGATTTGAGGCGCGGAAGATCCGGTGAAAATATTTTCAATGCTTGATTTGTACTCCCACATAAAACGATCGGCTACTTGGGATGAGTTGGATTATCTTATGAGACTAATATAGGACTGTATAATCTAGAGTAGCTTGGTAACTCATCATCAACTCGCCCCAGCAATATCGAATGTATCTAGCTCTTCGTCATTATAGCATAGATGGACGATTCCTTCCTTCGTGTACCGTGTGTCTCAATTTCTAACATAATGCGGATCTCATATTTTGTAGCAAAGGTGGCGCTATATCTCCGAGGTGATTTTTCTACCATGCCAAAATTGTACTAAACATTTTGCATACTCCCATACGAGTAGCAGCTTGATCATGTAGTTTTTGGTCACAGTGGAACCACATCGGGTGCTACATGTAGTACTAATCGCGTTAGAAACTATTCGAATCGGAAATTGTAATGCTACAGTTATCTAATGCCACATTTTAAATGCTTGTTTCCACCAAGAAGATGTTCTATCTCACTGAAACATTTTCCCATGTCGCTGTGGTACGATAGTGATTGATTCTTCGGCTTGTATTGGCCGAAAAATTCCATAGAAGCAGCTGTCCACTTCGGAGGAATAATTGCCGACGCATTGGATGCGAACTGCGACAGAAATTGATTGCGTTGTAGCTTTACTCGTCCCACAAAAAAAAACATTGTCTCCACCATCATCTCGAATTGAATATAAAAACGCTTTTCTGACTAGGTGAACGTGCTTCGATTTTTTTTGTGTTTCCGTCCAAGAACAAGTCAATTTATCATACGCTGCCATTATGGTATAGTCTATGCTGGTACCGCCACGAGATTTGTGTAATTCCACCCACATACGTGATCAAAACATCGTCTGAAAAACCAGTAGTCGACAACGAGCAGTTCTTGAAAATCGAAACCATACACCAGACCCATCATAAAACCGCTAGTCAACAATTTATTAAACCATCAAATGAGTTGGAGTCTGGCCAAACGGGAAACCCACATACTTGACCGAGTCCTTCGAACCCATTATGGTTAAGGTGAGAGTACGTTGGAACATCAGCAGGCTACCCTACTCGACGCAGAAACTTTCACAACAAGTCCAAAACGTTTGCAATCGCACGAAAGGAGGGCCGCGCCAACAACATGGATCGACGCGACGCAACTTATTTGAGTTGGAACTGTGGAACCCGAGGAAAAAGCTCATATACCGTTTATGTAGAGCTTGTCGTGAAGCAGGCATCGCTCGGAATCTAAGAAGTGCAAGAGAAAAATGGACAAGAAATTTCATAATGTATCTTGGACGCAGTAATATAGTCACCCTATCGATGGATTATTTAACTTTACGCAAATTAGCCAATCAGAGATGTGGTTTCTGTGGCAATAGTCACACCCATTATATTTTCATGCTTTGATTCTGTGCACAATGCTGTAGTAAAATTTTGTAGTTTTACCGAGCAGAAGGATAAGCTACTTGATTGTCCGTATATTAGTCTAATTCAACTGCTAGAATTTTCTCTTCTCGTGGCCTAACCTGGTATCTACCGTTTCTATCCCTGACGTACCATACACGCCGTGACTATGCGCTAGATCAGATTCCCGCTGTGTCTCGAGCTCACCGAAAATCCATCTCTTTTCAACACTCCCACTCATGGCGTCGCGTGTACCTGTCGCTTGCACGTTACATTTCTTGACTAAGTGAGCATATTTAAATCAAGTCTAGTAACTGGGCAGCGCTAAAAGCTTCTTTTAGCAGGTCAGCCGTTATCGCTTTGGTCGGGATGTAGACAGCTTGAACGACACCTTTCTGAGCATAATCCATAATGAAGTTCAGCTTGATGTCAATGTGCTTTGCAAGCCTCGAGCTTTCTTCATTTCCCGATTGACGAATTACCACTTCATTATCCATCCCCATAGTCATCGGCAATACAACCTTAAATTTTTATTCTGTAAGTAGATCAAATGACCCAATAATTCTTTTCCTGCGTGTGAATCCGAGGAGAACTCTTCTTCCATTGTGGATAGTGCTACGGCTGTCTGCCTTCGGCAAGTCCATCCCACAATCATGCCATTGATGCAATATATCCCACCGCTGGTAGATTTGCGCTCGACTTAACCACCAGCATAAATTAGCGTCACTGTTGCTTGTAGGCTCTCCCGTAGCCATTTCTGCAGTTTCCTTTTGCTTAAGCCGAAGCTTGACGTCCTTGGTTCCCTTTCGGTACTATTCAATTCGCCTAACCAGCTGCCAGTCACGTTTAGTGGGTGTATGTGATCGACGACTTGCTAGGTGCATGAAAAGATATGTCCGGGTGCCTAGGACGTGATAGCCATAGTAGTGAACCTAAAAAGAACTGGGAATTCCGCACCGATGCAAGATCCATCAGAACTCTCACTAGAAACCAGTGGGTCTACCTCGCGCACACCGTTGTCATAATCAAGTGCGATTGGGGTAATCACAAAATGTGCTTCTTTGAGCCAAACTTCGATAGCATCGCGTCGAAAGACGCTTCTTGGTCAAGTTTAGATTCACCATGAAACGAATGAGAAATTCTCATTCCCAGAAGCTTGTTCGCAACTACAAGATCTTTTCTATACAACATTGCTAAAAGCTTGACTACTTCGTCAACTCGCTCCTCCGAGGTTCCCGCCACTATCAAAACATCGACATACACTCCCATGACAGTTTGATCTGCACCGTTAGCTTTGTAGTAGATAACTATGTCCGTGACACATTCCACAAAATCCCGATTGCAATAATTCTGTACACACATCCTACCTACTTTAGGACATAGAGACTGCGTTGAAGCTGTAGAACCACTTCTCCAACTTTCTGTACACAAAGTCTTTAACTCTTCCTTTTCCACAATCATACCCTGTGTACATATCAAAGTATTTCGATATCCGGCTCCGTAGACAACTTCGAATATGCCTTTGGCACATCTCCATGTCTCGCTGGCACGCCCAGAATCTCCGATAATGCCAAATTTCTTTTCATGTGGTCATGTCCATGACAGCGACAGAAGTCATCGTGTGATTATCTCCATATGACTGTGCATCAGCGCACGCTATAATGCGTGTATTGTAGCGTACCACATCGCCATTTGCATTTGTTTTCGTCTTAAAGACCCATTTCTTGGGAATTGGGCGCATTTGTTCAGTGTGCTAAACAAGCCACCACGGGTCACTCGCTGAAGTTCGGACATTGCTGCATGTTTCCATTCTACAATTTTGTCGCTTTTCATTGCAGCAATCCAGCTCTTTCAATCGTTGTGGTAAACCGCCCCAGATATCTCACGCGATGGATTTTCCTTGCCTTCCACGTTTTCAAGAGTTTTTTTATATGTCCCTTGCGCGGCTCCTCCCGATGTCCAGAATCTTTACTTTCTTTCTCAAATTCCTCATTGAATTGACGGATGAGCTGTACATTTGATTCCTGGCTGAAAGTCTTGATATCTGGACATTCTGCGTGATACGTACCGCACGGTCTCTCGTAAATATGACACGATAACTTTTGATTTCATCGTTATTCCAGATAATGATTCCTGCTCTCTGCGTCCAACAAGTGCTTCGTTCTTTGGCTTCCGGATAAATAAACACGATGAGCCGAAAATAACAATATCGGTCAGCCAAGGCTTTATGCCTGTAAGCACCTCAACTGGTGACACGCGACCAATGTTTCCTCGAGTTGGGCTGCAATTGAGAATATAAGCTGCGTTAATCCGCCTGATCGTCCCAGAATCTCAGAGTCAAACTAGAGCCAAAAATCACGGAGCGTACCATATTCATTATCGTTTGTTCATGCGCTCCGCCTTTCCGTTGGATGCCTGGTTATCGGCTTCCGCTAGCTGTTGACGAACACCCTTATTTCTGCAAAATAAATTGATCACCGTGTATTCACTCCCCCATCTCTGCGTAGGCAGCAGAACTTCCAATCAAATCGCTTGACGAAGTAGAAGAGAAACTGCTCCAGCTGCTTGTCTTGGGGAAGAACACGCGGCAGTAGTTACTCTTGTGGTCGATGAAGTTAATCATGTAAAGGTTTACAAGTCTGTCGGTCGACGTGATTGGACCCTTGATGTCACTGCAGATGACATCACAAACTCTGTCAATGGTCGCATTCAATCTCGTGTCCATATGTGACTTTGTGGTGCATCTTTGTTTACCATGAGGACATGCAACACACGTCGGTCTTTTCCTGTTCGTTAGACCGATTCTTTTAACAGTTTCACCTGCCATGCGCTCAAATGTGCCATGCGAAAGGTGAGCAAAGCGTAAATAAAAATCCAGCAGACTGCCTGATTGTATATCTGGGTTCGGCAAACTCATTTCTTGATCGAGCGCCGTGTCAACGCAGTCATTCTCTTGCTCCACGTCAGTATCGATAACTTTCACCAAAAATAAATTGTTCATACCCTTATCCACACGAAAAGGTTTGCATCCACCACTGCGACGGACAATTAGAATTTATAGCCGCCGTAGAATAGCTCGTACCCCATCTCCTCAATCTTTACATACGAAATGATATTCCACGGGAGGTTTTTTGCGATATACTTCACGTAGCTTGACTTGGCGAAGTTCACCGTCACCGCTAGCCATGAACTTAGCGTTTCCCTTTATTTCCATTCATATGCTATCTCCGTTCGGGGGCATACGTTCTTCATCGTACTCTTCGTCTTTATGAGGCTGTCTTGCCGTTGTCACCAAGTGACGACTCGACCTACTGTGGAGAATCAATAGGATGTGGAGTCCATACCATCTATGACGGACCCCGTTAAATTCCTCTGCCCCTTTCTTGTGCCATCGCGCTTGTAGTGACCTTCCTTCCCAATTTGGAAGCAAATACCTGGGTTCCTGCTCTTGCGCCATGTTTTGTGTCTACGATCACCATTTTCCTTATTCTCGACAAGGGCTACCGCTCTCTTGCATCCATTGCTAGGTGTAGGATCCCTCTCTCAAAGAATCATCTCGCTACGGATTTAAACGTGCTGGAGAACTCCTTGGAACGAACTTGACGAGAAGGCATACTTAGCGATATTCTCGAATAACTGATCTAGTGCACCACAACCAACAGCATCACTCACAGCCATCATAAGCATTATGGGATCAACCCATGCAACGGAATCGTTCTTCTTCGACGTAAAGAGCTTGAATGCCTGGGATTTTGAAATCTCGGGCTGGACTTCATATCAATCCGGTCCATTGGTTACCATACTTGTGAGTTGTCAACGTACCAGGTATCCACCTTGCTGTGAAATTGTTAATCAGCTTTTCCGGTCAAGTACTTCTATGAATGTACCGATCAATGTCTTCATGTCATAAGCACTCACTGAGTTTTTTCGCGACTCTAACCTGGCGAAGAAGCTCTTCTACGAAGGACCGAACCCAGCACCAAGGCCAGAGTAAACCTCCTTGCCTTCAAAGCTCTCAATTGACAATTTAAATACCTCATTCGCTGTACCTTTGGCGCCGCAAAGTACGCCGGCGCTTGTGCCTGTTTGTAAGCGGCTTCTTTTGGCGTCTTTTCGCGTATTCCTAGTAACACTCTTTCTCTAGCTGCCCTTTGCTGTATACGCCCTGGTTCATGCTATTGCGCTACACATAACGTGACTTCATCTTCAAGATACGCCGGCGTCATGATACTACCGAGTTCAGTGCGCGCCTCCACATAAGTGCGAAAGGTGCCGCTAACCACAGACACGACCGAAGCTTGGTCACCCTCAACCTGTCGTGATTCTAGCCTGCCAAGTTCAGGTCCGATATTCCCCGTCATCAATTCTCGCAGCCTGGTACCAGCCTCTCTCGTTCCGGGCCTTGTAGTGGCTCCGTTATCGTCCTCTTAGGAAATGCTCGGCGCTTGGGATTGATTCAGAGCAGCTTGGCCATAGGGCTTGGGCTCATAAGCTGTCGTTTTACCGAGAGGAAGAATAATCTACTTTATTGGTGGCAAAAGGTGAAGTCCGTATGAGTCTTATTTAGCTGCTAGAACTTTCTCTTATCGTGAACTAAACTGGTATGTACCGTTTCTATCACTGACGTACCATCCACGCCGTTATTATGATGCTAGATTGGATTCTCGCAGTGTCTCGAACTCAGCGAAAGTACTCCGTCTTTCAACAATTTACACCATATATGTGCTTTCAGGACGTAAATATCGAAGGAATGGTGGCACTGCTCACTTCCAAATAGTATTTTACTTGTCCGGGGTACGTATTGCTGGACAGAGCACAAAAATATGTCTGCTGATTGGCCAGGGCATTTGAACAAAAAGGTGCACGAGCACGCACGAAGTGCCGACCCTCTCAATAAGATTTGGTGGCCAGCAATATTCGAAACAAAACAATTTCACGTGGAACTTATATGTTTCTTTCGGATTTTCTTACTCCTTCGACATTTATTGATCTGTACTGATAAATTAGACTTATTACATGTCAGCGTCGGTCTATCTCACTGTTGAGTGCCGGTCATGCTTGCTTAATGGTAGATGCAGGCGAAGTCACATCAAAGAGATGGATTCTTCAAAAAAGAATCTTATGTCATAAAAAGGTACTCAACTCGGCTTTGGTGGTATCGAAAAAATCTCTCACAAGAAGCTTCTTCACTTGCATCACTACTATGCTCTGCCATCAACCGTCATGTATAACTACAAGATGAATGATTAGGGAAGGCTTCAATGAAACTCACCAGACACTTGAAATTAGAGCATAACACTGAAACATCACAATAGCTTTGGCGGCAACAGTCTTGTTTTAGTCCGTATACCTCGAGAGCAACAGACTGGTTCTCCGAGCAGCAACATCTACGTTATTTGATATATCTCAAGGAAATAAAGGAGAACCCTCAACTAGTGTGCCATTTCAGACATGGCTAATCTGCTCCACCTCTTTGTGAAGCATTCAAGAGAAGAGCGACCGATAAAGAAGTACTTCGTCCACCGTGCACGTGAAAGTTTCTTTTATTATGTGATACATGCATCAAGCTGGCACATTTAAAAGAGTGGCATTAGGGATATACGTCAAGTACCAACAATTGTACTGTCAAAGATATCTTGCGAGCTGTTCAAATTCAAAATAACTTCAGCAAGATTTGAGCAATGTGATTTCGACATGATTTCATAATTGCAGGGGACGATTGAAGATAATTTGAAAGACTTTCCAGGTTTTTTTCTAGAAATTCGGTACAGCAAGCGGATACTGAGAAGAAGCTTTCATATATTTTGAATCGTTATAGCTGCTTGCCAACGGAAAGAGTATCTATACGTAAGTCGCTTTGGTGGACATTACATGCATATGATGATACATATGATGCAACCTACATTAATATACTTGAACAAGGAAAAATGCATTATCCACCTATTCAATGCATCATACGATCCCCAGCTAGGACATACCCACCCGAATAAATGTGCTAAAATAAAAAGTAGCGACCACTGCACATCGGCAGTCGTAAAGATGGATTACTTTGTTCCCGTAAATGACGTTTTGTATTTGATAATAGAAAAATGATCAGCACCAGAGGGAAGCGGTGAAATGAACCCGTAAGAAAACGAAGTAAGACATTTACTTGATCGTTGGTCTAATTATCTCGAATACTTCCATAAGGATCCAAGGTGAGCGCCACAGCAGTCACATTCCTGATATCGTTATCTTCACACTAAAAAGATGTGGGTGGTCCAAGAAGTAGGCCACAAGCAACATTCGAGGTGTGCACAATTACATCTTATGCTTTACATCATGTGCCAATTCCAATCAAACCGTTTAGTATCATATGAAGATCTAAGTAATTCTAAATCAACAACTTAGATTTACTCCATGTTATAAAGATCGTTGTGGTCAACTGTTAACCATGAAACATAGAAGACAGGATAAAATGCACCGGTTTGCGGTATTGCTTCATGTGTCTCACACTTGATCATAACATCTCTTTCATTTCACTGACTCAAAGGTAAGTATGGATGGTAACATCGAAGATAATACCAACCTGCCACAATCGTCTCACAGTGGATCCAGAGAAACTACGACTTCAATAAATTTCATTGCGATCACTAATGTAGTTTGGCACGCAAGACGCTTGAGTAGTCCGCGCTAGAAAGTTGTATTGAGAAATAGCTGGAAGCTATCGAGAGAACGATGTACCGACGAAAAAAATTTCCCCATAATCAGCCTTTTTGGCAAATAACAGCCCAAAATGTTGATGAATACTTCGGTATGAAGAAAGATAATGAAGGGAATAGGACCCACCCCAAAATCGAGAGTTTTCGTAAAGAATCAAGGTACGAGTTTAAGGACTAAACATGCAATAAAAGCTTTCTGATGTGTCATCACGAGCATTACATGAGTCTTGCATATGCATCGATGTTTATGTCGTTATCTAGTTCCGTGACGGCATCCAAGGAGAAATTCTCGGTTTGTAAGGCTGCGGTACACGAGTCTGTTTCTACTCTCTAGAGCGGATGTAGGAAACTGACTCAGATGTTTTCTCAATTTTTTATCGTCATTTTCCTTTCCATAAAATGTCGAGGAACAAGAAATCATGACATTCTAAATGGTCTCTCGGGCATAGCAGTATGGGCAGAACACTAGTGGGGGAATGTTTGACGAAATTCCATCCGCCCGGTTTGCGTGAGAGCGTCGCTCAGGTATGCTTGTGCATTATTTAGAATTTCGCTATGATGATCTTTTAGCAAAGCACAGCAAGGATTCTGCCCGGGTATTGCCGATGTGTCATATTGCAACCTATGTGAGCTACGTGCACAAGAAGTCATTTTTGCATTGTATAGTCCAAATAATATAAGAAATAGCGCAATGAGACAAAGTCTCTTGTTCAATCAAAGCATGATCAGAATTAATCAAATACATTGGGTCGAGTGTGTAATTCATTGTTTTTCTGTGACGAAACAAATCATTAAACAAGTTACATATATTTCATGAGGATTGTTATTTCCACCCAGCTTTTTGCTAATTCTACCCACCGCGTGACTTTTTCACTAATCGGATTACGGCGTTATTTCCACCCAAGTTTTTTACTATTTCCACCCACCTTTTTATGATAGGGGCACTTCACTCAAAAGTTTTGATTGGTAGACCCACCCTGGATGCATATTATCTGCCATGAAAGGCCTGGCACCAGGTGTATTGAAAATCCCCTATCCGAGTCGCATCCGTAAGAGATAATGTAGAGTACCTTTTTTCAGTCCTAAGAATTCTGCTAGAGATTTCGCAAACGTGCACTCGATTGCACTACAGGGCAATTCGGAATTCGGGCGATGCATACAAGCGGTATAACGGTATAAAGATGACAAGTCCACTGAAAGCAGCTACGTCCAACATCTGGAAAGGATAGCCCGTCCCATAACAGTACAGCCGCAGGGCGTATGTTCGCTTGAAAACCGGCATAAAAAAGTTACAAATGTACTTACAAGTTACTTTAAGTTTCTCTCGTGTTACAAGAAGTACGGCATAAGAACGCTGTCGTTATCAGTTCAATTCTCAGACCAGACTGAACGTACTTTTAACTTCGAAAGACTTTCTCGCAGGATGTAGTAGATGGACGACATATGATGGCGATCCGTAAATGCGTACTTTACTGTTTGCGAATGACGCGGTACAACGAAAAGCATGATAAGTTATCTGATCTAGATTTGGGATTCTAGAAAGGTGTGCAACTATGAGTTCTGATACCTTCGATCGGCATGTAGGACTGTGAAACAGTAGCCATAGAGTAAAAAGTTGATTGGAAATAAAGCCGTAATTTGATTGGTCAAAAGTCACGATGTGGGTGGAAATAGCAAAAAGTTGGGTGGAAATAGCAATTCCCTATTTCATTGGCTTGACCGCAAAAAAAATAACTTCGTGGAAAATATTCTTTCAATCAATCTGATATCTGGATGATAATTTCAGAATCTTAGAGTACTATGGAAGTGATTTGCTGCTAATCTTACATAAAAATAGCTCAATGATCAACTCAGTGAGTAGTGCTCTTCAACCTTATGTATATAGCTAACGCTGCTTGAATTACGTTTTGAACAACTCTGACCAATCACTCCGCTGAAACTGTGTATCATATGAAGGGATGCTTTAACCCTTGTAGCATATTTGGGTATCTATTTGGAGCGCTGAGTTTTCATTAGCATGTCTTCAACGCCTTTTGCAGCTGCGTGTGGTGGACACTTGTCGCCAATATTCAACTAGAAACGTTAAAAAAAAAGTTACCACGCAAATCATCGCCTAGATTACATTTTCATGTTGATAAAGCTATTTAATCTCATAGAGGATTTGCATTTTCTCGACCACGGCAGCCGGTAGATAATTTGGCTCATAACGTCAGCTCTCAGATCCTTGAAGATCGCCAAAAAGAGGGTAAGGGGAAAAGCAATGTGTCTGCTACATATTTTCAGCTAGAAAACCTTTACCGAATTATGCGGATCTTGGTGCCGATCATTCTGAGCGACATGAAAGGCTGGCAACATGTAGGACATCAAAGATAAATCCAAAACACGTTCGAGCAATTATGGACAACATCGCTAGATAATCTAGACTTATCGTTTATTCTACTCAGGTGTAAGTGAAGCTTCAAAAGATAAGTAGCGCACACAAAGCACCAACTAGTAACGAAATTGTACAAGATCAAGTCTTCAAGCCTCTGAGGGCTTGGTCGGTGGCATGCCCGAAATAATGAATATAAGGTCTCGCTCATTCCTTACGTCATTGAGGATCTTCAACAAAACTTCGGATCATTCGGACCAGAAGAGCGGGACTATATTATAATTTGGCAAGCACAAAGTGAGCAAGCACGTGCCGGATACTTCATCTCCAGATATGGGTAGCCTACCAGCTGAGATCTATCAATTTAATCCGAATAAGCGTGGATTGTGTTTACAAATTGTACTCAGATATCAGTGAAAATTCGTGCGTTTCATTGACCACAAACTCACTCGTCAATCAACTTGCTACACACGTACGGCAGTTACCGACCAATCATATTGGTTATTGTGAATCTGATAATTACGATAAATCATGTATACATGATCAAGATAGATACGCAACCTGTATGACGCCTCTCTCTTACATCAGGAGTCACTTGATCTGGAGTACCCTCAATGGTACACATAACTGAGGCTAGAAGACAAAGTAAGCTGAATCAATGTCGTTGGTACTTATTGAAAAGTGCTGTTCAGTTGTAGCATTTATGGTAGCTGAGTTGGATTTACTAACGCAACGACAATTGACTACAACAACTGTCAGGAAAATTGGTTTACGAGATCATTGGGCTTTGGGATGGGGAGGACTTTCGATCTACCAAAACAATTGGAAGCTCAAATACATGACTGACGTTGCCAATCATCGCGAATAACGATTCAGGGTCCTTTCTTCTACTTTGAGAAAGCTTGTGGCTGAGTAAAGTAGACCTATATATACATCTAACCATTTAAGAGGTTCGTTCCGGCTGTATCACAGCTAGTAGGATTTATCTTGATCAAAATCTGGCTCTGTCACAAGGTACTTGAGATAAAAAGCTTGAAGATTACAGACTCAGATAATGTTCGGTTAATTTCTGGCGAAAATGGGATCTCTAAAACGAGAAATTTCATGAAATTTGGCTTGGTCAGCAAAATTTTGGCCAGCCAAAAAGAGCTTCAAAAGTACGATAATCAATCAGAGGACATCCAGTCTTCGATTGTAGCCAATCAAATGGCCCACGCCTATAATCACTTACCTCCTGTAAAAACAGTCGACCCTCGTTGCTATTTATCTACAAATACAATCAAAGATCATATGTACAGTACAGTTCGTCCATTAGTTACACCATTGACGTTGATGTCCATCATGATAGAGTTGAGACTTCAACGGTGGGATCGTTATTTCTTAACAGTGTATCCAGCAGCGTTCCTTGTCGAATCCTTCCGATATACATCCATGTATCGAAAACATTTCTGTGCATGCATGGCGTCGAATGGATGTGACGGAGGCAGATTCCAGAGCCTTAGCAACTGTGCTAACCAGGCCTTTCCAGCTGTAGTCACCGTTTTTGCTAGCATAGACCTTGGCAGCACCCCAGAAATTCTCAATGAAGTTTATCTCAAAGTGAAAATGTGCATAAAATAATATCATGTGTCCAGCAGCAACGATTAGTTCTTCCAACATGCCTTTCTGATCCATTTAGTCATGTCCGTGGTCAATCGTATCTCTTGCACAACACATTATTGATCCAGGGCACTTGTCTTTGCACCGGAGGCAAATTCCATCTTTTCACAGGCCCCTCTCAGTTAAAACCATTTTCAATCCGTGTGGCAAACCTGAAAGTGATATAAGGGTTAGAAACATGACTCAAATGGAACCCAATAGCTCTATCATCTCGAAAGTATCATCATGATGAGTGTCAGGAAACCACATTGTCTGGACTGTGCCATCTTCCGTTCTCCCCTTGCGCATCTTTGGTTGTTATCCACCTGACACAAATTCATTTTTTTCCGGACAAGGGCAGCAGTAGATAATGCAGCATGACTTGTAGCATTGTCAAATGCAAAAGGGCTTTGTATGTGGGGTACTGTACCTCAAAGATTGGAATTGCACGATCCCTCACTTCCTTGAAAAGATCTTCACAAGTTCACCATCCATCATAATTCTTGCCAGGTGCATAATAACACACGCTTTTTTGGGATCCTGGGATGCTAGAAATTATTCAAATCACTCAGTGATAGGCGACCCCCAACATCTGACAAGAATTCGCTGACATGGATTGATCTTCCTGCTCCTTTTTTTCAAAGTGGTTGCTACCCATCCTGTAGCCATAGATTCTTCCAACCATCGTGTGCAGCGAAAGTGCTTTCATCGTGTGTCACAAGAATGATCGGCGCTCCCACTGACCAGGTTTAATCTCCATATCCCTCCTTGAGAATATTGGCATCTGCACTTCAAGATCCACCATGCCTTTCATGAAGATAGTAAGATATATAAGAACGTCGAGGTGCATGACCATCGACGAACATTCCTTTGCGAAAAGCAGAATGCTGTAGTCCCAGTCTCTGCATCCATCGGATTGCGGTCTTAACAGAGATCACTTTGGTGCTTCCTGTATTGGTAAGAGTGTGATGATTGACATGCTCGGTGAATTCAGCGGGACCAATTTTGCGCTTTTTTTTCTGGTGAAGTCTGCAATCGCACTCTGACAAGAACATCTTCATCCATCAAAAGGCTTCGTGACTTGATATGTTGGCCTTGGTTGCTGGTTGGAAGAACAACCGTGGCGAGATACCTAGTTCCCCAAGTGCGAAACAACCGACAAAACCATGATCCGTTCCCGACTGCCTGGGAAATGACTTCTGAGGATTCGCTTCCAGAGCCCAATCTCCTTCAGGCGAGACACCATCCACTCGAAGCTTCTAAACAAACTAAAGAAATGAAACTTCTAAACAGATGGAGCATCGTCAAAATTATGATATGTTAATACAAAGAATACACTTGCTTAAAAATTACAGCCTCAACTCACAGGATAGTCCATTTAAAGAAGACTGAAGTAAGACGCGATAGCAGCCAGTCGTGCACGTTGAGCTTTGTTAGTTGTCCGTTTGGCCTGCTGGTAAAGTTTCAGCATTGAAGCGACAAGGTATACCTCGCCCTTGTCATCAATTTCGTTATCATTCTCATCCTCGTCATCAGTTTGCCTGCTTTAGTTTTCAATTGTCTGTTTATTTTTGTGCATCTTGATTCATAACTTAAAAGTTTGTCTCGTGCCGGCGAGAACCAAGTGCAGCATTGCGGTTTTCTGCACGTTTTCGTCGTCGAGTACGGCTCGAGTTCCCAATCCACCGATACGGACGTCTCGAATAGAGTGCATTTCAAGTGCTGCAAATTGTGCTTCATTATAAGTGAAACTCTCAGCCTCTTCGACCTCAAGCTCCAAATGTTCGTCCACCTCCATTTCAGTAGGCCAAAAGTTTGGCTCAAGGAGGCTGGGCAAGTTCTCTCATAGAATTGTTGGGCTCGCATATCGCTCTGACAGCCTCAATTCGAACTTTTTTGATGTTCTGGACAGTTTGAGCTGCTGTGAAAGTTTTGTGGGTGGTTCCATTGTGGTGGCGGTGGCGAGGTACAATCAGAAATGGAAGGTGAACGCGGGAACAAAATAACCTGGAAATGTGTGATAATTCATGTAGCCATTCTGCTTCATCAATCCTGATTGGCTGACAGACAGGTTCTTTTCACATTAGAATTGCAGGCTGCATAAAATTGAAAATTTCTAAATTTGTCCGCAAGAAATAAGGAGTTGATGGTTATAGGTATCCCGCACTGTACCATCACAGCTACTCAATTTGCCGGCTACTGCGTAACCCGCCAATTCAGTACAACACAACGCGGAAAACTACTTTTTTCAACTCTTTCTCTTAAAAACAATGCTTCAAGTCGACTTAAAACACAAGAAACCCCACCCCAGTGTGACGGTACAGGGTAAAACCGTTGTCGGAAGTGATACCGGTATCGGATTTGGTATCGGTGGTATGTGCGGTACTATGATTGCCTCGTCACAGGGTGCCCCAAAGGCAACTGCAAGTGTAGTCGACACTAAAAGTCCCACTCTTGCTGACATTATCAAGTCACAGGAGTCCTTACGTAGGGACCATGCTAGAGCTCGGCGAGATTTCGCGTGGAGCTCCCAAAGCCGAAAGCCTCGGATATCGATGCTATACTGCAGCTATATGCTGATGAGGTGCACCCGGATTGGTCAGTTTTGTCTGCGAAATTAGAAGCAGCAAGAGCTTTCCAAATTCGGAAAGCAACCTTCCCTATGGTCTTGGAGACGGACCAGTCCTTGAAACGTACTCCAAATGTGAAAATTTTGACCTCCCTAATGCGAGACCACGGCAATCCGGTATTTGAAAGCCTACTGGAGAGCCGTTCCATTGCTCAGGTGTCCAAAATGCCTGGGTGAAACATCAGGGTGATGGTCACCACGGCGGATGCCTGGCATCAGTTGGAGTGTATGCCGGTGACTGTTGTTAGGGAATAGTATTTCGTATGAGAGTTTGATACTCTGAAAGAAAAATACTACCTCGATGTCTTCGGTGTCGGCGTGGAGGAAGACCGGACCAACATTCCTCGCTCTCTTCACAAACTCTGGTGTCAGGTGGTGTAGGACACCTTTCACGAAACGGTCCCCACTAAAGAAGTGGTGATGCCGACTTAAAGAGTCTATTTCGGCTCTTCGACATGCCCCAGCAGCTGGTTAGAGTTGGTAAAGTGATTAAACCAATCGCTTAAGGCAAACAACTCTACCCAGTAAGGGGGGAAATGATCTCATTCCGTCGGAACGACCACGTTTTGGTCAACGTGATCCTTATTGCTTGGATTTGGATGCTACATCAGCCACGGGAGCAGGGCAACACCGAAAAAAAACAATGATCAAAAATAAAGCCAAAATCAATCTGCAACTCAGAATCACAACAACTTGTAACAAAAAAAGCAACAAAAACAAACCAAAGAGTCAAAGGCACTCCACACAAGGTAGTGAAGCCAATTCCCACTCAAGAATTGGGGACGAGGAAACCTGAACGGAAGCTCTCCGATCAAATCTCGTTGGAGCTCAATACTCTCCCAACTAGCATACTGACAGGGGAACCAGCTTTATTACAGCCCTCTCCTCCCATTCTCCAACTGGCAACTCGATCGTACTCCCAACTACGGGTGGAGCGGGATGAGATGTATCCATGAAGTTGCCATGGACTAGTGGTAAACGTTATCGGGTGGAGCCGTTCGAACAAATGGTCTCCAAAGCACCACCTCTTGCGCTCCCGAAGATAGCGACCAGCAAATATTTTTCTGTGCTCGCAACTATAGAGGTGAAGATCGACAAAATCAACGCAATTGCAAATCCGGACAATAGCAATCGCATCCAAATCATTCCCGTGAAAGCACGGATGTCAAAAGACGTGGCCACTTCGAAAGAGGCGGCACACTTATATAAGAAGCGTCATACAACGGTGAAAAAAGCGGAGCGATCAACCAGAATTGGCGAAATAGGAGAGCTCATGGAAATCGATTCCAAAAATATCCTCCACCCGCTCCGACCGGACAAGCTCATCCAAGCTGATGTGTGCATACCTCATGTGCGCAAGCTGGTACAATTCTGTACAAACCCGAATAGAGAGTTATCCGAGGGGCATTTATCATCCAATCACGATGAATGGTGTGCTACTCGCGTGTATGGAGTCGAATGATAAAGCGTTGGATGAGTCGGCGCATTTACTGATGATTAATCGCGTCATTGCAGCACACAATGTCGGTGAAGATGTTACTTTTGCGACGCGATGGAGTCGCCACGTTGGTGGGAAAGTTCACTCCAAGCGATCTGTCTTGTTCGAGAAAGTCATTACGTGGTGGACGTCAGTGCCGGACATAGTTCTCGGGTTGACTTGAGCAACTAAAGCACTCCCGTTTTTGGAACTTTTCTTTATGTGTACTGCCCCGACATTACTTCCATCTAATGTGATCATACTGTTGTTACGCTCTGACGTGGACATCAAGTCTTGGTCTCAATGGCTTGGTGGCAAATGGCGAGAACTTCTCTTCGGTGACATCTCTGACCTTTCAGTCAATCTTAGCTTTTTCACAGAAGAGAAAGCAACACTCCACCTATCACAAAAAGATGGTGAGAAGAGGTTGATTGCTGGTCCACTTCAGCGTGAATTCTAAGGGCTCCTCGATTGTTTCAACGTGGAACAATATCTCAGCACCCACGGCGAATGTCAATAGAATTCATAAAAATGGTCATCTTTTTAGCGACCACATCCTGTCACAACACTGCATTTGTTGTGTTCAAGAAACCAGGTTTCACATTCACAACCAGCTGGACTCCTTTCCGTTTTTATTATCCTCAAAAATGCAGCACAAAATGTTTGTCAATGATCACAACAATGCTTTTCTCCATCCGACTCAAAACCGCAGTGGCGGCGTCATGAGAATCCTTCGTTCGGACTTTACCGGTTACTCAACAGCTGAAGAACTCACCGAACGAAACATTCGAAATCGCTATTTGGTTCTGCGTCTTCTCATTCACGATGCACCGGTGTGTACTCACAATGTATATGCACCGGTCAAGGCCGAGGAACGAGTGGATTTTTATGAGTTATTGCTTTCCAACACTTTCGAATCGACCGCAACACATATCGTATTTGGTGATTTCAACACACCACTCGATCCAGCTATCGATGCTTCGAGTGGAACAATTAGGCACGAACCAAGTCGATTAGCGTGTTTGGAATGGCTTTCACAGCTGGGTGTGGTAGACGCTTGGCGAATCCAACATCCGACTGAAAAAGTATTTACAGGACCATTACCGCGCAAGAATCGACTTGATTATATCTGCATGTCGGAAGAGCTATTCAACATGGTATACAAAACCTCTGAGTATTTTCGTCCACGACATGCGGGAGATCATCTGGCACAAAAAGTAACTTTTGCAAATCCAACTCAATCACCCGGTCGAGGATATTGGAAATTTTCATTACGACTATTTGAATATCCTAAAGTTGTCGAAGCAATCAAATTGGAAGCGTTTTTGGTGCTCAACCAGTTACGGACAGCTTCGAATCCCGGTAAAATGTGGGAAAGTTGGAAGACGAAAATCAAGAAACAGCTTCAAGGAATCGAAAAAAAGGTTGCAAAAGATAGCCGACGTGATGTTGAGTCTAGCCAGCGTGTTTTGGAAGTCGCAGCAGCTCGCTATCGCATCCAAGACACCAATGAGTCACGGTATTTTTACGAATCGAGTCTCCAACAATTTAAAATTTCAGTCGAAAACAACGCGAAATACAACCAAGATGAAAGCTTCGACCATCACGTGAAGCATATGGAGAACTCTTCAAAGCATTTTTTTCGCCCTCCGGATAGTTCTTGTCGTCGCGTGCCGATCGAAAATGTTACAAAAAAATGTGGTACCGTGACATCGAACCCGAGGGAGATTATTGACGAATTCAGAGATCATTGGGGTGGCGTCATGGGCTCTGTTTATAGCTCTAAGACCGACTCAAATGTTCCAAGTGACAGAAAGCAAAAAAAATTACTCGATTCGATTCAAGTTTCACTTGCCTCAGCAGAGCAAGACCGTCTCTCCACTCGGTTAAGTACGACCGAGATGGCGGAAGCGATCAAGCACATGCGGAGTAGTTCTTCTCCAGGTATGGATGGACTACCAGCTGCATTTTATCAGCTTGATCCGGAAACGTTTGGCGAGTGTCTGAAGATCGTGTTCGAATATCAGCTGGAAAGAGGAATTTTACTTCGATCACAACGTCACTCAGCAATCACACTTTTATACAAAAAAGGATCACGAGGTGATCCTGGCAACTATCGATCGATCGCACTGCTTTGCGTTGATGTGAAAGTACTTTCAAAAGTGTTGGCGTATCGATTGCAACGTTTTTTGCCAAAATTGATCCATCAAGATCAAATAGCATTTGTGCGAGGAAGGTCGATGCATCACCATATTCGACATCTCACCGACATCCAAGACTTGGTCACACATCGTGGGGAGGCAGCTTATGCGACTTTTCTCGACTTTGAGAAAGCTTATGATCGAGTCAATTGGACGTACATGTTTCGCGTCTTGGAAAAAATGGGCGTTGGAAAAAGTTTCATCGACTGGGTTCGTCTTTTGTACACTAACACAAAGGCGCAGTTGATGATTAATGGAAATATCACACCGTCTATTACACCACAACGTGGAGTGAAACAAGGTGATCCTCTCTCAGCATTACTTTTCCTGATGACGATCGAACCTTTGGGAAATTTACTTCGTCAACATGAAGAACACGGCATTTGGAATAATGGCACGACTGTCGCAACCGGATTATTTTTTGCGGACCATTCGACATTGCTTTCAGAGACACCAAATGGTGTTTTGACGCAACTCGAACTCGTCCAAGTCTATTGCGATGGATCGGGTGCGAAACTCAACTTGAGTAAATCATCTTTGCTCTCGTTGAATTGGACCAAGCCATGTCCAAGTATTCCCAATTTGACCATAATGGGTCCGGAGGATTCGGTCAAGTATTTGGGTATTCCGTTCGGCCAGAAACCAACTCATTCGATGGTCATTTCAACTCTCGACTAGCGTTTTTACGATGGGTTTGGTGTATTGTTTCGACGAGCAAGAACTGTTCGTGGTCGACTACTGGTTGCGCAGACGATGATTTTATCACGTCTGTGGCATTACACGATGCACGTGGACATACCAGCATGACTATTCGACAGTGGCAATCGATGTTAAATCGATTGTGATTCAAAACATGTTCACCTGATCGGCAAAGAATTTTTATATCTTCGCTGACAAGATGGTGGACTACAAGTTCCTTTTTTGATGGGAAGACTAAAGCTACAACGTATTCAATTTCTTCAGCAGTTCGCATCCGATGCGTCAAGAATTCTTCCTGCGAATTGGACAACTGCTTCGACGGAATTATTACAACTTATCCAACCTTCCTTTGGACCTCACAAGCCGATGATATGGGAAAATGGTTTAATGGGGCAGCATATCGTCATGATGGAAACAAGCACTTAGAATGTGCCATCAGATGGATTTAAGTATAACAAGTTCAGATTAAATGTTTCACAACGCCGTCAGTACTACATGGGCACCCCGATGTGGTTTTACTGCGACCGAAAGTTACATTACGAAGCTGCTACTCGCCATTTGAGTACGCACAACGTTTGGTACAATCTTGGTATGGTGGACGAACCACATCGCACATTTCGGAAATCGTTCGTTACGCTTTTCGAGATCCGAAGTCTGCAAATTATTTTTCGGGTAGGCGACACATGGCTAACATAGGAAGATTTCGTCGCCAACTATTACAACGACGAAGAGCTGAACACATCGGATATGGCTGAAGAAAAGTTGCTGAGTCGACTTTACAATGAAGTCACTCAGATTCTCCAGCATATCCACTCGACGATTGGTCTCATCACTTGGATTATACCAACCACAAGTGGCAGATCATTTTATGTGGGAGTATAAAGCAAGGAATGGAAACATTATTTTCCATCTCTCACGAATCGTCTGGAAATTTCCCGAACCAACCAAGAGTCATCCGATGTCGACGTATTGGTCATCACGGGAGAGATCGGACGCACTGGAATTCAGAACGAGTTCGAACTTTTATGGATACATCACGGCATCTTTGAAAACGTGTATTACCAATTTTTGAGGATTTACATTGTCGTCTAGCCTTTCGGATGTTGCCAGTTCGGTCTCGTTTCTGGTTCTTGAAGGATATTCAGCCCGACATCATATTGTGCACGCAGCCTTCGTGTGGGGCAGTGGAATCCGATTAACATCTCTTTTTAGAGTGCGATCACACGGCACAGTTACGGAGGGAGTTACTCCCTAGTTGGGATCAGTTTTTCTCCTCTCGACCACGTTGAACGCATATTGCATGTGCAATCATACCAACCCTACGGTCGGATTGGAAAGACTATTTCGATATTATCTCAGATTTATGGCTTGCATTGCAAGCATTGACACTGCACTTCGTCTGGACAGATCGGAATCGTCGTTTGTTCTATCGGCGATCAGCAACTCCGACAATTCCAGCACTTTCCCTGATTTACACCACGTTTAGTGCGCACGTTCGGTACTTTCGAAGACAGTGTTACGACCAAGAGGAATGCATTCGGTTTGCAAAGGTGCTGGATCAACTCGTAACGCAAGGAGCATTTGGTGGATTTGGATGGCATTGTTCCGCCTAGTTTGGCGCACACCAATGCGCACAACACGGTACTACGGATCATTTTAAACACACGGTACGTTTGGACCGTTCTACAAATCACGGTACTCTTGGACCCTTTTACAGCACACGGTACTTTTGGACCATTTTTACAACCTTACAACTTTACAACTTTACAGAATTTACAAGCTGGACAAAGTCTCGTATTAAGGGTGCTGAGTCTACTGCGATACGAGATTATCAAAGAGAAGACATATTATCATCTCTCCCAGGTGTTTCACGAAACATTTTTTATATGTATATATGTTATTTAAGATAGCCTAGGCAACTAGAGATGTCAGTTAGTCTAATTCTAGTTATATAGACACCTTCAACTGAGCTGACGCGGACCCAAGGTATCTATTTTACTGCTTCAACGCAAGATACATAATAAAACTTCTCTATTATATAAAGTCAAAATAAATACAATAATACCGGCGCTAAATACGCTCACGAGAATATCATTTCTTTTCTTATACGCACAAGATATTCGAACACCCGTGATTAACAATTCCAATATGTATTCTATTTGATTGAAGATAGCCTACGCATCGCGCCAAACATGCTTCGCGACGAAGCGCCATAAGAACACTGGTCATTCGTTGGTATCAGTATGCGTTCTCCATTTCAGCATTTGACTTTGCATTTGTAAAATTCCTGTTGATAATAGGATGGGAATTCTGTGTTCTTGATCTCAATCTTCATGCCGTTCAACGATGCATGACCACGAATTTTTCATTTTGTCCCCTCGCACCTATTTTTATTTCGCCGTCGCGCTTAAACGTAGGGTGGAGAAACCACATAAGAGACATGGGCAGATTTCTCACCGTTCTCCGGCAAAGAAGGTGAAGCAATATATCAAAATTAGCGAAAAAATTGGATCGGAATTGCCACATGCCCACGCGTTCAATTTGAGGAAGCCCCGAATCAAAGGTGCTGAGATGGATAACAGGAGCATGTTCTCCTTTCACTTTAGGTTCAAGATGGTATGTTACGAAAAGTCATCGACTTTTGTTTGTGTATCAAATTTCTGATCTAGAGAACATTGCATTGAATTGCTCTTTTATAATAGGGATTTACTGCGGACACAACCAATTTTTGCTACCCGTAGAAATAAAAATTACAAACATAACCCCTACTTTCGTACCGTCAATTAAGTAATTTTAGAATTCTATCTATCCCTATAAATAGAAAGTACAAACATACGCCCTACTTTCGTACCTACAATTAAGTAAATTTAGGAGTCTTTCTCTCCTGTTACACCTCCAGTCTCCTAACCACTCCGTCCACCACTACTGGGGCCATGTTCTCAGCTACAAGTACCTCTAATCTCTGATTCACTACGCGATCGACTACCCAACTTCCCCCCCCCCCCATTCCACTCCCCAGTCCACTCTGTCCACTCCGCGCACCATGGCCACCGCTCTCGCTTTTGCTGTTCTCACGCATCCAGTTCCGATATTTTGCTTTCAAATACTGCACCTCTGAATTTGGTGAAAAACACATCCTTCAATTCTCGAACCGTTACACTCCGCGCCATAAATATAGGGACAACCGTTTATTTTCTGAATTATGCTTAATTTTCCTTTGTTTCGACTACTAATTGAATAAAAGATTTTCCTACATTAAGCTAATCATTTTGGCGTTTTGTTTGTGTTGATCGAATAAGTGGAAGTGGGAAATTTGGCGGGAAGGTACACAGACCTGCGCGACATATTGATAGTGTACACCACCGCCACTCGACCACACAGTTAGACAAGGCACTATCTTCGCCTTTAGTCAACATGGATGGATTCTTCTGAATGTTTTCTGCGTGCTCATAGTCGAGTTTAGTGTTTCTTAAAGCGAAGTCATGGGGCGAAAGCCGGCTCTGACTGAGTACGAGAAAGGGCAAATTGACGCCCTCAGGTCGAACAAAGAAACTCTACGGATGATTGCTGCGAGCCTAGGGCGCTCCACAAACGTCGTCCACGCTTACCTAAGAAATCCTGATGGCTATGGAGTGAAAAAGAGCCCTGAAAGGAAGCCGAAACTCGGACCGTGTGATGTGCGGTGCATCATCAATGCCGCAATCAGCGGTGATTTGTCCGCTGCTGCCATTGCCAACACCGTGAGCCCACAGGTCAGCAAGAGGACCGTTCAGCGCTTGCTCCAGCGAGCGCCTTATCTTGTCTACAAGAAAATAAAACCCACGCCGAAACTCACGAAGCGCCACCACACGGCACGACTTGAATGGGCCAAACAGAAGCTCAAGGATTGCACTGAGTGGGACCGGACCATCTTTTCAGACGAGAAGCGGTTCACGCTCGACGGACCAGATGGTTGAAGTATTATTGGCACGATATCCGGCTTGAAGCAAGGACATTTTATAGCCGCCAAAGTGGAGGGGGTGGAATCATGGTCCGGGGCGGTTTCTCCGCAAAAGGGTTGACATCCTTGGCCGCATTGAATGGTCGTCAGAACTCGTTTGACTACCAGGGGACGTTAACTAACCATCTATTACCTTTCGCAGATCGTGAACATCAAGATGGCTACGAATTTCAGCATGATAACGCAAGTATCCATGCATCTAAATCTACCAGTGCCTTTCTCAAGTACCTCAAACTCAATGTGATGAAGTGACCGTCTCTTTCGCCGGACCTAAATCCGATAGGGAATCTCTGGGGTGACATTACGCGTTCTGTTTACGGTAACGGGCGCCAATATTACTCGGTTGGCGAGCTTGAAGCGGCAGTCAGGAAAGCGTGGTCAGAAATCAGTCAAGAACGGCTATATGCGCTCTTGAAATCGATGAGCGATCGCTTCTTGGAGGTCATTGAGCTAAAGGGTTTCAAGACACACTACTAGCACCACTCTTAGAGCATAAATGCAGTGTTCAAAGTCGAGGAACGCGCAATATAACAGGTGTTCCTTATCATTTTGACGCGGCCTATTTTCACTTTTTTGCTCATAACTGTGGATTGAAAAATCCAATTCTGACTTTGAGTAAAGATTCCAAACCGCCGTGCTTATTTTAATCTAATGTATGTATAGTGCACTTTTTTCACATCTTTTTCTAAGAAAAATACGTGTCCCTATTTTTATGGTGCGGAGTTTATTGATGAGGCAGTAAAATTACATGCACTATCCAATGGATTCGTTATAGTAATAGCTTGTTCGAAAGTCACTGCTGTTCATCACGGATGCGACCTAAGTGGTCTTTGAAGAAATAATTGGAGATCAACAGAAGACATCAGCAAGAGGATATCTTCCAGCCGTCAATATGGTTGTACTGCTCGCTGGCTTGGTCGTCTAAAACAAGTAGTTTAGCTGCTTGATGATGCTCGCTTGGAGCACAACCATGAGATTGCTGTTGACCTCAGTGGCCATCCAGGTGCCAGAAAATATTCATCGCTGCATCTACAACAAATACCTGTAATGTCAATGGGCAACTGCACACCAAGAGAAAGTGCAACTGTTTTGAGGCAGATGGCGGCTGAGGGCTCTCAAGTTGCGGTCATAACAAAGGGGATCAGCAACCGAAAAGATTCTATTCGAAAGTAGTACCTTGCAGGCCGCACATCTTTCAAGATCTTAATGGATAAGCTCAAATGTGGGGATATATGGCACCACAGCTCTAGATCAGACCAAGCGTGTCATATAAGCCATCTCTATATCATTCACGTTGCAAAAAAGATATCTGGTTGATAAGTACCATCCTGTGTTTGTGATTAAATAAGCATATGAAACAAATCGGTACGGTATGCCACTTTTTCATATTGTTGGGATGACCTCACTGAACCAGTTCTATTCCGCTGTCATGGTCCTTTCCCACTGAACCAGTCCTATTCCACTGCCATGGTCCTTTCCCCACTAGAAAAGGCTGGTGACTACATATGGGCGCTTCATCAATTCAAGAATATTACGTTTCCATCAGGAAAACTGCCTGCCTGCCTAGTAACTGACAGAGAAGTGGCATTAATCAATGCCATGGCAATTTGTTTTAACTGGGATTCCTCACTTGCTTTGTTTCTGGCATATCAATAAGAATAACTTGGCAAACTGCAAAAGACAATTTCCATTCACGGATGCTTGAAGTGAATTCATTTCGAATTGGAACACTATTCTGCACCGTTCTACAGTCAACGAGTAAAAGGATCTGTGGGATACTTTCAAAACCCAATCTGAGGAATCCCATGAAAACGTGCATCACATATCTGCGCGAAACTTGGCTACCATAGTAAGAACACTTCATGGAGCGATTGACTCGGATTTATTTTCATCTCGTACAGACCATTTCCTCTCGAGCTGAAGGAGGACACTCATTCCTCAGAAACTTTGTTCACATGTCGATAGGTGACCTTCAACAAATGGTAGGCCAGCTTAACATTGCTATTCAAAACCAGCTTGATGTAATCCAAGCTGGTGAGGCATCTGACAAGCGAGAAAAATTCAACAAATGTCAGAATATCCTTCTCCAGCTTCTTGGGTGTGTGTTGTCCAGCTTCGCTATCGAAAAGGTCTGATCCTTTTTTTGCAATAGGTCATAAAATGATAAAGTCTCACATCGGTGCCCTTCATCCATTTCTCTACAATTTCACCAAGTTGGAGGCAGTGAAAGCATTCGTACACGGATATCCGCCGCTCACTGTATGACTTATATTCTTAAAGCTCTTCCCGGAAAATGATACTCAACCGCATGAATTCATCATCTACGATTTCAAGCTTGGCTTCGTGGCCTCGATTGTTTACTGCAGCCATATAGGATGGAATGAGGCTGTATTGCTCAACATCACTTCCGTATAACTCAAGCTTCAACTTTTTGAGTGCGTGAGCACAGTTCATATTTGTGGCAGAATCCCTTCCTTCGTTTGTATCATCACGGGAGTCACTTTCCTACCGGATATTATGGCCATATCTTTGGCTGCAGGGTTTGAAGCAATTTGTTCCGCAGTTGTATATCTACGACACGCCTTTGACAAATCGATACTTCACAGGAGTGCGAACAAAACTTCGTTGGAGGGCTAAATGTCTGCGAAAAGGAAAACTGCACAACGAAGTAATAGCCATGTTGTGTGCACACTGCCTTATAACGCTGTTTGTCACTTGACACCACACGAAACGGACGGTTACATTCTCGTTTGTACTTAATTACTGCTTTAATTATATCCCTCTTATTGACATAACTCCTGTTCTCGAAGAAGCTGCTGCTACTTTGCTGTTCTTCGTCCTCGCTTTCAATCACTGGTATCAAAACGTGTAATATGTATATCCGTGCGTATGGTATACACCCCTGGTATATTCTTTGGGAACCGTAATGCAGCCCCCACCTTTTCTTTAATCAGTCCTCAGCCTCCATAACTTGATGGAAAGCCTGGCTTCTGATTGGTTTAAATAAATATAACAGAATTAATAAAAATACAATCACGGGAATCGTCATTCAGCCCCCACACTCCATAAATTGATGGTAATCGTGGCCTCTGATTGGTCTTGATAACTGCAACGAAAAAAATAATAATCATGAAAAATACTTCGCTTTCAGCAGATTTTGTACTTCTTAATCTAGGTCTATTTCTAAATCTACTGCTACAGGTGTTGTTGGTGATGTTGGTGCTGCTGATGTACCAACCACCAATGCTGTTCAAAATCATTACCAGACAGTGATACCACTTATGACGAAACAAATGTGCGCGAGGATAGCCCATTGTGGATTTTAACAAGCCTATAGTAAATTAAAGTTTCAGTTACTTGCACTTAATGGCAAATAGTCGCAATTACTTGTACTTGATCAGAGTCTACAAAAATTGAAACTCTCGGTTATAACTAAGCCGCTGCTGGTACTATAGATGAGCTGCGCGCAGAAAATCTTTATACCACCTTTAAGAGCATGAAACGAAGCTGCATTTGGACTATAGCTCGCTTCATTTGCATATGCTGCACAGTGACAGCAAGCTGGCCTATGCAGGCGAGGTAAACTGCTAAATCCACACAAGAGTAGATCACCTGCAATGAATGGATTTTTAAAGAAATGTGACTGTTGGCAGCACAACCAGCATACGATACACAGAGATCCACTTTCTTACCACAAATTTTTAATTCACAACTCTGTGGAAAGTGGGGCTGAATAACGATTCCCGTGGTTTTATTTTAGGGAGCCACTAACCAGCCCGCAGTTTTCGCTATGTATCCCTCACCCTTAAATACAGCATTCTAAGCTATGATTACGAGTTATGATTGGCTAAAAAGAGTACCCTTATTTGAATATATGTTCTAAGAATCGGTTTTACAATATTAAGATTGGCTAGGTCTATATCTAAATCTGCTGCTGCAGGTGTTGTTGGTGCTGTTGGTGCTGCTTTGCATTCGGTGCACAATGACAGCAAGCTGGCCTTCGCAAGCAAGGCGAACTGCTGAATCCACTTAGAGTAGATCACCTGAAATAAATGAATTGTCAGATAAATGTAACTTTTTCCAGCACAATTAGCATAAAATACAAATTACTTGTTGACACAGAGATCCATTTTTTGAGAGCAGCATGGACGCTCTCCACCCAAAATGTTAGTAGATGCCCATATGGCGCTTATTGTGTAGGATAGCAAAAAAAACGCTCCTTGTAAATCAAACAAGTTGTCTCACGGTAGATCATCGAAGCAGCGAAGGAGGCATGCATTGCTAAAAGTTGGGTCTGATGTGTGATTTTATTGTATTTTATTCCGTTGCATCTATTCAGACCAATCAGAGACCCCGATTTCCATTAATTTATGAAGGATAAGGCTGAATGACGATTCTCCTAATTTTATTTTATTTACTCTGTTATATTTGTTCAAGCCAATCAGAGGCCACCAATCTATCAATTTATGAAGGCTGGGGGCTGGTTAGCGGCTCCCTTATTTTATTTATTCTCTTATATTTATTTAAACTAATCAGAAGCCAGGCTTTCCATCAAGTTATGGAGGCTGAGGACTGATTAAAGAAAAGGTGGGGGCTGAATAACGATTCCCTATTTTTTCATAATACCTTTTAAATTACATCATGCCTGCTCAAATTATTACTCCCACAACTTTTTTGCAACAATAAACAATGGGTATTGCTATCCCGACACCGTTTTTTAATAATATTTAGTTTTGATTTAGGGAATTGCTATTTCCACCCACTGCGTGACTTTTTGACCAATCAGATTATGGCGTTATTTCCACCCAGATTTTTTTAATATGGAATTGCTATTTCCACCCACATCGTGACTTTCTGACCAATCAAATTACTGCACTATTTCCAATCAACTTTTTACTGTATGGCTACAGTTTCACAGTCCTGCATGCCGATCAAAGGCATTAGAAGTCATAGTTGCACACTTCTAGAATCTCAATTCTAGATCAGCTAACTTATCATGCTTTTCGTTGTACCGCGTCATTCGCAAACAGTAAAGTACGCATTTACGGATCGCCATCATATGTCGTCTATCTACTACATCCAGCGAGAAAGTCTTTAGAAGTTAAAAGTACGTTCAGTCTGGTCTGAGAATTGAACTGATAACGACAGCGTTCTTTTGCCGTACGTCTTGTAACACGAGAGAAACTTAAAGTAACTTGTAAGTACATTTGTAACTTTTTATGCCGGTTTTCAAGCGAACATACGCCCTGCGGCTGTACTATTATGGGATGGGCTATCCTTTCCAGATGTTGCACGTAGCTGCTTTCAGTGGACTTGTCATCTCTATACCGCTATACTGCTTGTATGCATCGCCCGAATTCCGAATTGCCCTGTGGTGCAATCGAGTGCACGTTTGCGAAAGCTCTAGCAGAATTCTTTGGACTGAAAAAAGGTACTCTACATTATCTCTTACGGATGCGACACGGATAGTGGATTTTCAATACACCTGGTGTCAGGCCTTTCATGGCAGATTATATGCATCCAGGGTGGGTCTACCAATCAAAACTTTTGAGTGAAATGCCCCTATCATAGGAAGGTGGGTAGAAATAGTAAAAAAAAACTTAGGTGGAAATAATGCCGTAATCTGATTGGTGAAAAGGACACGCGGTGAATAGCAATTCCCTTAATGTCGATTACGTCATGCCTACTTGAATTATTACTCCCACAACTTTTTTGAAAAATAAATAAGTTTACATTTCTAACCAATAGAAGTCATTTACGTCTAAGGCTAATCTAGTAATATAGATACCTTGAACTGAGCTAAACACTTATCATTAATAGACGAGTCATTGCCTCTTTGCTGAGCTATAATGCGTCGTAAAGATGCAAAAGTTATTATACACTAACGACGAAAATAGAATGTATTATGAAAACATTCTGTAAAGGAAAAATGTCTATTTTCTTACTAAAGCTTGTCCTTAATCTAAGCTTGTAACCGGAACTCTGCAAGACCGCTTGTTACCGCCGATTTTTCCGCAATTGCTACACCTACATTTTCCCTGTGTCTGATGCTCAAATGCTGACAGATATCGTTTGTTATAGTAGCCTCATGTTGAAAAGGCTGCTTGTATCCTGCTTCCTCGCTGCTAAGCCAAGGCACAGGTGGGGTTTAGTGCTCTCGAGCTCTGGTTTTCCATCTTCATAAGTTGGACCTTCATTTCCTTTTGTTTACTGAAGTTCAAGCCTTGGTAAGTTGTCTCAAGTTGCTGCACAATTTTCCGAAACTCCTCAATACCAAGCCTAAATCTTCTTCAGCATCCTCCGAGACTGTTGATTCGGTTTTTGGAGAAAGGTGCCAATGCTGATGGATGTCGTACGGTAAGAGAGGCTGGTCATTATCTATTTTTTTAAGTGAGTGCCAGCAGGATAGACCATATATTGCTTCAAAAGCATGCGTGCAAGTTCCTGCCCTGTTTCCAGCCAAGCCCTCCTTGACACCTTACGCACTACACCATCATATATCCTGTCATTTTATATTATGGTAAATTCGAATTTCTGTTGCTGCAACTGCTCTCCGAAACTCCCTCTCTTGCTGTTGTAGACAATTAGTCGACTTGGCTCTTACATTGCGTAGATCTATTGTTGACACCTTTAATCATTTTTTGATTGTGGCATGTGCTCCTTCAACTCGCGATGTTTTATTATTCTCGAAACGAGGTTAAAACGTTGCCCATGTTGTTAAAAATCGCTCCTTGTGCACAAGCCATGTCTCTTTCAGGTACAACAATAAATTGGCTTTGATTCATACTTTAATTTCATCTTTTCCCACGAGCTGCTAAGGATTTCTGCTTTTCTGCAACTATAAGAATGATTTTTGTAATTAGAGACTGATAGAATCTGAGTTTTTCATGAAACACATTACTTACGTGTGACCAATCATTCATAAAATCATCAATTTTTTTTGAAGTATCAAATTTGCCCTTACAGTTTGCCAGTACATTTTTTTTCAATATGCCAGCGACAAAAGAGATGCTTGCTTGTTAGCTGTTCCTGTACAGCTCTTACTGGCGCAAGCTCGCGATCTATGATTATGAATTTGGGAGACGATAGCCCATTATATATACTTTTGATCTGATTTAGCACCCATATGTATTCCTCCTGATGCTCCTTCGCAGGAATGTAAAGGATGATGAGAATGTTGAATTGAGGCAAGTGAATCCAACAGCAAGGAGCAGGTGTAACGCCGGCAGGAGGAAGGGGGAGGAAACAAAGGAAGATATTTGCTGGTGGAGCTCTATTTGCTAAAAACTGGAAAGTGAGGTTTTTAATTAAAGAATCCTGATTCACCTATAGGATTGGCTAGTCCAGTTCTCCAACTATATAGAACTATGCATGCATGTACAATGGAGGTTGGTACATCCTCCCGGAATTGAATTCTCGTTGTCGCTTCTTGAAATCGGCGATGAGAACATTCCAATGAGAAATATGACGGATATCTTTCTCCCGCTCCCATGTAGCTTCGTACTCGAGTAATACATGCCATTTCAGGAGCCATTCAGTTTTACGATTGAATTGACGCTTCTGGAGAAGCTGCCCAATGATGTGCATCGTGTCACCACTGTCCTCGTCAAAAATAAGTCGGAATGATTTCGGAATCGGACGAATTTAAAATCGCGGTAGATTCCCCACATAGCGACTTAGCACGTCAATATTGAAAGTAGAGTTCAAAAGACTCATACTCCGCAGAAGCTTCAATTGCGCAACATTCGAGTTGACCATTTTTATAATTTAAAATGGTCCAGCTTTGCGAGCAGCTAATTTGGCGCGTTTTCCATCAATGTCTTGTGTCACATGTTTTGCAGGAATGCGACAAGTATCCAACATGACCAAATCTCCAATTTTAAAAGTAATCTCAGTGCGTTTTTTGTCGTAGTACTTTTTTTGACGATCCTGAGCCTGAAGGAAATGTTTCGTAGCTAGATCAATGATTTCTTGACGACGGTTTTGAGAATGTTTTGCATATTCAGCCATTCCATGTTGCACTTGAGTTGTGACGCTAGGAGTACTTAGCGGATTCAACGGATTGCGTTCTTTGCGACTAGTATCAATTTTGAAAGGTGACATACCACTTGATGCACTGACGAGAGTGGAATGAGCATATTCAATCGTCTCTAAATAATCGGACCAATCACGTCCGTGATACGAAATCATACAGCGTAGAGCGTGTTCCAAAATCAGATTTCACGCTCCGTTTGTCCGTCGGCCTGTGCCCGATATGAAGTTGTCATATGCAGACGAATTCCCATCAACTTAGCAAGAGAGGACCAAAACTTCGAAACAAACTTGGAATCTCGATCGCTGATAATTACCGATGGTAGACCATGATGACGAACGACACAATCAAAGAAATGGTTTGCTGTCATATTGGCATCATCATTGCGATTACACGCCCGATATTTTGACCGTTTGGACAATTTGTCGACAACTGTCATGATAGCATCAAATCCGTTTGATTTCGATAATCTCTTAATGAAACCCATAGAGATAACTGACCAACATCCTTCCGGAATCGGGATTGGAATCATTTTTCAATTCTTGCGAGCGTTGCTATGTTTCCAGCGAGTGCATGTTTCACAACTCCGTACGTAATCTCGAACGTCTTGATTCAATGTAGGCCAATGATACCATTGAGAGATGCGTAAAAATGTTCGTTGAGCACCAGGATGTGCGACAATGTTGAAGTCATGAAAGCATGAGATGATATAAGTTCGAAGATAATTATCTTTTGTGCTTGGTACACACACACGCATCATCTCTTGCGACTTGAAGTAAAACAAACCTTCGTGTTTTACATATAGTGAGTCTCGACGTTTGAACAGTTCGGCATAATCTGGACAAGTACGATATCCACTCGCAAATTCCTTACAAACCGAATTTGACCAACCAAGCGAGCTCCAATTGTGAGATTCTTGTGTCACATTAACAGTGCCAGGAGAAGGCTCGGTAGAGCTTATATAACGCAACGTACTCGATTTTCCATGTGTAGCTCCATTAGCAAGCGTCAAATCACCAACATCAAAGTCGCTGATAGCATCCCGTGCCGTTGACAATTCGGAACCTTGACGTGATAAAGCATCGGCTACCAAATTCAAATGACCTTGAACGTGATGCAGCTTGAATGTAAATTGCGAAAAGAAAGTCAAATATCGAACTAGCTTTGGCAAAACTTTCGGATGATGCAGAAACCATTTGCATGCCTTGTTGTCAGTGTAGATGTCAAATTCACGACCATATAGATAATGGCGCCACTTTTCCAATGCAAGCTTGATTGCAAAGAGTTCTTTTTCATGTGTCGGCCAATTAACCTCATGAATCCCCAGCTTCTTGGAATAGAATGCAATGGGATGATCGCAACCAGAATGAAGCTGATAAAGAACACCACCGACACAATATCCAGAGGCGTCCGTTGTCACAATGAACCGTTTGGCATGATCTGGTAATTTCAACACAGGCGCGTCTTGAAGAGCTGACTTGAGTTGCTCAGACGCATGAGTCTGTCCATCCTTCCATTTCCATACATGTTCCTTTTTGACAAGAGGGCCAAGTGGTAACGCAAGAGTTGCGTAGTCACGAATGAACCGACAGTAGTACCCAGTCAAACCCAAGAAACCTAATAGTTGTTTCTGATTTGTAGGAGTCGGCCACTTCGCAATACCTTCTGTCTTCCGAGTATCCGCTGTAAGTCCCTTAGCCGAAGTTGTATTACCTAGAAACTTCACTTCTGACTGGCCAAAATGACATTTGGACTGATGGCAGAATAACTTCTCACACCGAAGAACTCCAAACAGAATGCGAAGATGTCTAACGTGTTCGTCCAGACTAGTGGAGAACACACAAACTCCAACTTTCAAATCGGGGGATGGATTATATTGTGTACATCAACAAATTATGTACGATTTTTACTCAAATGGCTGTCATCTAGATAGACAACAATGAAGTTGTATTTCGCGAAAAGTACTCGCATCGGACGAGACCAAACACCAGGCATACCAGCTAATCCCATAGGAGCCACGCACCATGATAGGTTTCGGCATGTGTGCAAAAGGCGGTATACTTGCGGCTTTTGAATGTGATCCGCATTTAATGATAGCCTTGGGCCAGATCTAGAACTGAAAAGATGACACAACCACACATCTGATCAATGAGATCGTCGATTCGAGGAAGGGGTATATTTGAAATGATCGTTTTTTTCGAAATGACGTAACGGTAATCAATGACCCATCGAAGAGGTAGATGCGCGTTGTCCGAGCGTACCCACTCGGATCGTGAAATGTTTTGACCAGTGATGGGGTCCTTCTTAGGCACACCAAATATATTTAATACCCATGGAGAGTCAGAAATCTCGATCCAACCTTTCTTGATCTTTTCCGCGACAGACATGTCAAGTGCATCTTCTTCGACCTTAGATAAGCGAAACGGTGCACGGTTGTTAGGTACAACATCCGGTTTCATGATAAAATCAAAATCCACACGACGTGAAGGTGGAAGTCCATCCGGAAATGTCTCTGAAAAGACATCTTTGAACTCGTTCAAAAGAGTAGTAATTGATTGAGTTATTGTATCACTCTCCTTCATAACAGCACAAATCTTTACGCGATACACTTCGTCGTACTCATGCTTCCGGACTTTGCGTTTGAATTCAACTACAGCAATTTTCATATCGATTTCATTGCTTTTATCCCTAGTGATGCATGTCAAAGGCACGCAGTGATGTGGAAATGAAATTTCATGAGAACGCCAATCAAGTTGAGGTTGAAACTTGGTAAACCATGCTTTTCCCAAGATGACGTCATGAGCAGAACCCAATGGCCATTCCATGACTTGTAAGTTGCGAAATCTGTACCGATCAAATACGATAGTCGCAGCGGCCTTTTTAATGGAGCGGGCTCTAGTGGAAGTTCCATCAAATCGTGTAACTTAAGAGACACCAGATTTTGTCAGTTTCTTTACCAAGCCGGGACGAACAACACTACAGGTTTCACCGCTATCAAACAAAATAGTGACAGGCGTTCCACCACAAGTTCCTTGTTTACGAATAAGTCCATTCTCTGGATGCACCGGATCCATAGTCGACGTCGAAATCTCTTCCATTTCTATGATTTCCACTTCGTTCCCGGAACTTATCATAGATGGTAACGAGTAAGTCGCTCTTGGAGACGTGGAAGCATTGAAGCTTACAGCCCCTTGTTCATGTCGAGCGCTATGAACTTGCTTCTCCTTATTCTTTCAGCTTGTAATAGTGTTCGATGACGTGACCGGGCTTCTTACAGAAGCGACATTTCTTCGACGAAGAAGCTGATGATGATGAGGGACGACGATGTTTAGTAAACCCTGAGCCAATCTCCATTGGTTACGGGTCACTCTATTCCACGTGCGGTGATGCAGGTTGTTGATGGTGATAATGTTGATTGAAAGTTGCACGTGATCGGTCTTGCGAGTATACCGGTGGACGGTAGTTCTTCCCGCGGACACGATGAGATCGATCATACTCCAACGCAATCTTCATGGCTTGTGAAAATGTGGCACACGGACGGTATTGCACTTCTTCCCGTGTGGGATTTACTAGTCCGCGCGTAAAATAGGTAATTTTATCCAACTCGCTCATTTCCGTAACTTGCATGATAGCTTCACGAAAACGTGAAGTATAAACTTCCAGGTTTAGACAACTTTTCTGTTTTGAGTGCGTACAACTGATCACGCAAGCGTTCTTGCTGATCAGGGGATACAAACTCTTCATTTACTTGAACGATGAGGTCTTGCATGTCTTTGATATATGGCTTGTTCAACTTGTACCAAGCTGCGGCATTCCCTTTCAAATTAGCAATCGTGATTGCCAAAATACGACCGCTTTGACTGACATCGCGCCAGTCGATATTCTTTGCTTCGAAGTACTGAGCCAGTTTCTCAAAGTACAGATCCACGGACTCTTCATTTACCATGGAAATTGAGGTAAGCTGATCCCTTCAACTTTTATTTCACGCTTGGTCATAGCTTCAAGCAATTGCTGTTGTTTTTCGACTAATTCGAACAATGTTTTCGTGATGGCGTCGGGGGACCATCCTTGAGGGTTCAGTCGAAGGTGTCTATATTACTAGAATTAGACAAACTGACTTCTCTAGTTGCCTAGGCTATCTTAAATAACATAAATACATATAAAAAAACGTTTCGTGAAATACCTGTGAGAGATGATAATATGTCGTCTCGTTGAGAATCCCGTATCGTAGTAGCCTCAACACCCTTAATACGAGACTGTGTCCAGCTTGTAAATGCTGTAAAGTTGTAAAGCTGTAAAGTTGTAAAAATGGTCCAAAAGTACCGTGGTTTGTAAATTAGTGGGCGCCACACTACTGTGAGCATAACCAGCCAACTAGGACTGGGATGTGAGTTGCACTTGCATTTTGACTTGTCTGTGCCGTACCCGCAGTAATGATCGTCGGCTTCATGATCCTTGCGTTGCGAGTTGATTCAGCACCTTCGCAAGCCGAATGCGTTCCTCGTGGTCGTAACACTGTCTTCGAAGTACCGAACGTGCGCACTAAACGTGGTGTAGATCACGGAAAGTGCTGGAACTGTCGGATTTTCTGATCGCTGATCGAACAAACGACGATTCCGATCTGTTCAGACGAAGTGCAGTGTCAATGCTTGCAATGCAAGCCATAAGTCTGAGATAATATCGAAATATTCTTTCCAATCCGACCGTAGGTTTGGTACGATTGCACATGCAATATGCGTTCAACGTGGTCGAGAGGAGAAAAACTGATCCCAACTAGGGAGTAACTCCCTCCATAACTGTGCCGTGTGATCGCACTCTAAAAAGAGATGTTAATCGGATTCCACTGCCCCACACGAAGGCTGCGTGCACAATATGATGTCGGGCTGAATATCCTTCAAGAACCAGAAACGAGATGGAACTGGCAACATCCGAAAGGCTAGACGAAACTGTAGATCTTCGTAAATAGGCAATACACGTTTTCGAAGATGCCGTGATGTAGCCATAAAAGTTCGAACTCGTTCTGAATCCAGTGCGTCCGATCTCTCCCGTGATGACCAATGTGTCGACATCGGTGACTCTTGGTTGGTTCGGGAAATTTCCAGACGATTCGTGAGAGTTGTGAGCGTGGAATAGATGGAATATAATGTTTACATTCCTTGCTTTTTACTCCCACATAAAAGGATCTGTCACTTGTGGTTGGTATAATCCAAGTGGTGAGACCAATCGTCGAGTGGATATGCTGGAGAATCTGAGTGACTTCATTGTAAAGTCGACTCAGCAACTTTTCTTCAGCCATATCCGATGTGTTCAGCTCTTCGTCGTTGTAATAGTTGTTGACGAAATCTTCCTTCGTTAGCCATGTGTCGCCTTCCCGAAAAAATTCTTGCAGACTTCGGATCTCGAAAAGCGTAGCGAACGATTTCTGACGTTGTGGTGTAGTAGACGGTGTGATATTTCCATTAATCATCAACTGCGCCTTTGTGTTATTGTACAAAAGACGAACCCAGTCGATGAAACTTTTTCCAACGCCCATTTTTTCCAAAACGCGAAACATGTACGTCCAATTGACTCGATCATAAGCTTTCTCGAAGTCGAGAAAAGTCGCATAAGCTTCCTCCCCACGATGAGTGACCAAGTCTTGGATGTCGGTGAGATGTCGAATATGGTGATGCATCGACCTTCCTCGCACAAATGCTATTTGATCTAGATGGATCAATTGTGGCAAAAAACGTTGCAATCGATACGCCAACACTTTTGAAAGTACGTTTACATCGACGCAAAGCAGTGCGATCGGTCGATAGCTGCCAGGAGCACCTCGTGATCCTTTTTTGTATAAAAGTGTGATTGCTGAGTGACGTTGTGATCGGAATAAAATTCCTCTTTCCAGCTGATATTCGAACACGATCTTTAACGCTCGCCAAACGTTTCCGGATCAAGCTGATAAAATGCAGCTGGTAGTCCATCCATACCTGGAGAAGAACTACTCCGCATGTGCTTGATCACTTCCGCCATCTCGGTCGTACCTCACTGAGTCGAGAGACGGTCTTGCTCTTTTGAGTCAAGAGAAACTTGAATCGAGTCGATTATTTTTTTGCTTTCTTTCACATGAAAAATTTGAGTCGGTCTCAGAGCTATAAACAGAGCCCATGACACCACCCCAATGATCTCTGAATTCGTCAATAATCTCCCTCGGGTTCGATGTCACGGTACCACATTTTTGATGACATTTTCGATCGGCACGCGACGACAAGAACTATCCGGAGGGCGAAAAAAATGCTTTCAAGAGTTCTCCATATGCTTCACGTGATGGTCGAAGCTTTCCTCTTGGTTGTATTTCGCGTTTTTTTCGACTGAAAGTTTTTAAATTGTTGGAGACTCGATTCGTAAAAATACCGTGACTCATTGGTGTCTTGGATGCGATAGCGAGCTGCTGCGACTTCCAAAACACGCTGGCTAGACTCAACATCACGTCGGCTATCTTTTGCAACCGTTTTTTCAATGCTTTGAAGCTGTTTCATGATTTTCGTCTTCCAACTTTCCCACATTTTACCGGGATTCGAAGTTGTCCGTAACTGGTTGAGCACCAAATTCGCTTCCAATTTGATTGCTTCGACAACTTTAGGATATTCAAATAGTCGTAATGAGCATTTCCAATATCCTCGACCGGGAGATTGAGTTGGATTTGCAAAAGTTACTTTTTGTGCCAGATGATCTCCGGCATGTCGTGGACGAAAATACTCAGAGGTTTTGTATACCATATTGAATAGCTCTTCCGACATGCAAATATAATCAAGTCGATTCTTGCGCGGTAATGGTCCTGTAAATACTTTTTCAGTCGGATGTTGGATTCGCCAAGCGTCTACCACACCAACTGTGAAAGCCATTCCAAACACGCTAATCGACTTGGTTCGTGCCGAATTGTTCCACTCGAAGCATCGATAGCTGGATCGAGTGGTGTGTTGAAATCACCAAATACGATATGTGCTGCGGTCGATTCGAAAGTGTTGGAAAGCAACAACTCATAAAAACCCACTCGTTCCTCTGTCTTGACCGGTGCACATACATTGTGAATATACACCGGTGCATCGTGAATGATAAGACGCAAAACCAAATAACGATTTCGAATGTTTCGTTCGGTGAGTTCTTCAGCTGTTGAGTAACCGGGAAAGTCTGAACGAAGGATTGTCATGACGCCGCCACTGCGGTTTTGAGTCGGATGGAGAAAAGCACTGTTGTGGTCATTGACAAACATTTTGTGATGCATTTTCGAGGATAATAAAAACTGAAATGAGTCCAGTTGGTTGCAATCGTGAAACTTGGTTTCTTGAACACAACAAATGGATTGTTGTGATAGGATGTGGTCGATAAAAAGATGACCATTTTTATGAATTCCATCAACATTCACCGTGAGTGCTGAGACATTGTTCCACGTTGAAATAATCGAGGTGTCCTTAGCATTCAAGCTGAAGTGGACCAGAAATCAACCTCGTTTCACCATCTTGTTGTGAGAGGTGAAGTGTTGTATGTTCCTCTGGGAAATATAACGACAATGATGACCCGGAATCCAGATCACTGGTCCATCGGTGAGATATTGGATCCAGTGATCGTTTGTGTAGAATGTCGGAGCAGTACAAATGAATAAAAGTTCCAACAACGCGAGTGCTTTCTTTGCTCGAGTCAAACCGATAACGATGTCCGGCACTGACGTCCACCACGACATTACTTTCTCGAACAATACCGATCGCTTGGAGGGAACTTTTCCACCAACGTGGCGACTCCATCGCGTCGCAAACGTAACATCTTCGCCGAGATTGTGTGCTGCTAAAACGCGATGTATCATAAGTAGATGCGCCACTTCATCCAAAGCTTTATCATTCGACTCCATACACGCGAGAAGCACAGCATTCATCGTGATTGGATGATCAAGTGCCGCTCGGATGATTTTGTCCGGATTTGTGCAGAACTCGATTAGCTTCCGCACATGAGGGATGCAAGCATCCGCTTGAACCAGCTTGTCCGGTCGGAGCGAGTGAAGGGCATTTTTGGAATCGATTTCCATTAGCTCTCCTATTTCACCAACTCGGGTTGGTCGCTCCGATTTCTCGATCGTTGTGTGCCTTTTCTGATAAAAGTGTGCCGCCTCTTTCGAGGTGGCCACCTCTTGCGGCATCCGTGCTTTCACGGGGATGATTTGAACGCGATTTCCATTCTACGGATTGGCAACCGCTTTTACTTCTTCGATCTCCGCTTCCATAGTTGCGAGCACAGAAAAATAATTACTCGTCGCTAGTTTCGGAAGCGCAAGAGGTGGTGCTTTGGAGACCATTTGTTCGAACGGCTCCACCCGGTTACGTTTTCCACTCGTCCGTGCCAACTTCATGGATACATCCCCATCCCGCTCTACCCGTGTTTGTGAGTATGACTGAGTGGTCAGTTGGAGGATGGGAGGAGACGGCTGCAATAAGGCTGATGCCCCTGGTGGTGTGATAGTTGGGGGAGTATTGAGCTCCAACGAGATTTGATCGGAGAGCTTCCGTTCAGGTTTCCTCGCGTCCAATTCTTGGCTGAGAACGGGCTTAACTACCGTTGTGGTGCCATCACGAGCACCGTTGGCGCGTTTGTTTGTTTTGGTTGCTGTTGTGGTTTTTGTTGCGGTTGATTTTGAATGTGGTTTTGCTTCTTCTTTTGCTTATTCGATCGTTGTTGCCGTGCTCCCGTGGCTGATATAGCACACAAATCCAAGCAATAAGGACCACGTTGGCCAAAAAGTGGTCGTTCCGATGGGATAGGAGCGTGTTTCCCTCGCACAGGGTAAAGCAACTTTTCGTATGCAATTTGTTCGCATACTTTACCGATGCGGACCAGCTGTGGAGGGCACGTAGGAGTATTGAAGTACACTCTCCACGTCGACATCACGACACCCTTGCACGGAAAAGTTTCGCGGAAAGTAGCAAAGACTGCTGAAAATCCTAGACTGTGAAGGGAACGTAAAATCGGAAGCCGTTCTTCCTCCACGCCCACTCCAAATATATCAGGTAGTAATTGGATTCGAGAGAATCGTACTCCCGAAAAAAATATTGAGACCCGAAGATGGTTATCGGCTGGCACTCCAGCTGTTGACAAGCATCCTCGGTGGAAACCATCACTCGAAGATTGCCACCAGGCATCTTTGATACTTGAGCAATGGCTCTGCTCTCCAGTATACTCTCGAATAGTGGATTCCCATGATCTTTCATAAGGGAAGACAGGATTTTCCCGTTTTGTGTACGCACCAACACTTAACCTGTTTCCAGAAGCATGGGAAAGGTGGCCTTGGAGACCTTAAGAGGCTTCGCTGCCTCCAATTTTTCTGCCAACACCGACCACTCGGGATGTTGTCCATCAGCATACAATCGCATAATAGACTCGATGTCCGGGGCTTTCGGCTTTGGGAGCTCCACGCGAAATTTCGCCCGAGCTCTAGCCTGGTCCTTACGCAAGGACTCCTGCGACTTGATTATTTCTGCCAAAGTGGGACCTTTGGTGTCGTCCACAGTTGCAGTTGCCTTTTGGTCACCCTGTGACGAGGCAACGACAGTGCCGCATGTACCACCGGTACCGCATCCTGCACCGGTAGTACCGGTATTACCCTGTACCGTCACACTGGGGGTGGGGGTACTTTCCACGTCATCAGACAGGGGTGATGACTCATCAACAATCATGCAATCACCCAAAACAGGGGACTCATGAGGGTTGCCACGTCACTACAAGTGGACGCTAGCACCCTTGGTTGTGTCGATATGTCGACTTGGACCATTGTTTTAGAGAGGAAAGAGTTGAAGAAAGTAGTTTTTCGAGTTGTTTGTACTAAATTGGTGGGTTACGTAGTAGCCGGCAAACTGAGAAGTTCCTTGAGGGTTCAATAACGTCATGATAACCAAAAAAACAAAAAAATGTCCAACCAAGCAGACCGGAACAAACGACAAACACTCGGCGAGCGGCTTTCCCAATGTCGTGACGCTAAACAGTGCGTAAGGAAAACTCCTTCCGTACGACCAACGACCTTTGAGTTAAACGACCAACAAGTGCTACCAGTTGTAACGCTGGCAGGAGGAAGGGGGCGGAAGCAAAGGAAGATATTTGCTAGCGGAGCTCTATTTGCTAAAAAATGGAAAGTGAGATTTTAATCAAAGAATCCTAGTTCACCTATCTGATTGGCTAGTCCAGTTCTCCGACTATATAGAACTATGCATGCATGTACAATGGAGGTTGTTACAGCAGGGGCATTTTTATACGTGTTTGTCTTCTATGTGCAGTCCAAAAAAGCAGAAGAAAAGCGTCGTGTCAATTTGATAGACGTTGGATTGGCAAAAAAAGGTGCCTCAGATTGCTGTCATTGCTGCATTGGGTTGAAAGATGTAATGGTCTTCCTTGAGTTCCTCAAGTAGTGGTGCGATTTGTGTTTTGCCATTGAGGGACTGATTTCGCATCTTACCCTGGAAAGGAAAGGATTAGAATATAGATCAAATTTTAACATTTTGAAGTACACAAATTTCTGAGGCTAATTCATGACTTTACCGTTTCATTGTAAATGTCCCTCGTGCTAGCTCTTTTTAATGAATCTTGCACTTCGCCTCGCTAGGTTTAACTCCAGATTGAAGGCACCTTTGAATTGTAGTTTTTGCCTCAATAGTAAGCCTTCGTGCTATTGGATGCCCAGAAATTTCTTTTGATTGTTCATGGTTATGCTGACTATATTTCACAAACAATCTCTAATTTGAATCACGTTTATATATTGTAGGGTAGAGCAATCACGAGCAGTCAATTAACTTGGACGCAGTTTGGCGCTGTCGATTTTCCTGAGTAAGCTTTGACAGCTTTGAATAGCTCTTCAAATGTGTTGTAGGTAGGCGTACTGGTGGGGGAAGCATATTGCAATCTTGTAGGTAGCGTATAGAGATAGAAATATGTGTTGAAAGGAAATTGTCACATGTATTAGCCTATCACTGTTTGAACTTTCTGCGTATTAGCCAATCACAAACAATGCAAGATTGAAGTGTTGGAGCAACAATTTAGGGCGTGTATGGATCTAATTAGTTAGCAATGTAAAATTATTTATGTATTTTGCAAGAGAGAAAAAGTTGTGAGAGTAATAATTCAACTAGGAGTGCTGTAATTCAAAAAAAAAGATTTGTCGGGAGGTCAACACCCTAAAAGAAAGATAATAGGTCTTTACACATCATGCAGCTAAAATATGAAATTTGACGTATTTTTTCTTCCAGTTTCGCTTTTACTGCGCATTTGGTATCTGCGCTGTCTTTCTTCGTACGATTAAAGCCATATCCGTGTAATGCTTTCCAAAAAGATAACCGAAAAGAAAATTCAAGGAAAAGCCGATTGCACACGTATTTGCGGATGTGAAAGTATGAACTCTTACTGCCATGTATGCTGCACCACAGTCTCTTAGAGATCATCCCTTTAAACGACTTCATGTTGGCATATTTCTCATAGAGAAGTAGCCCAAATGCGGTGTTATCATTCACGCGGTCATTGCGTCGGGCGTCTGATACCTTGCGTTTGTGACCGGTTGACAGCTATCACATTGCAACAGATATCGCACAAAATTCAGCAATTCCAGCAGCCACGGCAATTATAGCTCTTCAGGGAAATGCACGTTTGTTTGTCCCCTGTAAAAGGACGCTAATGAAAAAATTTAACGTCTGTCAACATGCAATATCCAATGCAAAGGACCAACGACGCATGATTCTATGCCATCTTGTAAAGATCATTCGCCAGGATTGTTGCAATCACGTTCTTTCTATTATACGACCACCGTTGGGCCCATGCTATGCCCTATATCATGTGTGCCGCTTGCAAATGCGGCTGATGATCCCTGTCCTGGATCAGATATTTTATCCTCGGGGAAGTCAAATACAGACCTGTAATCGACTTCTTGCAGTAAAAACTCGATCCAGTTCCGAAGTGCCCCACGATCAAATACGTTGTGAAAGTCCAATACGCTAGGACAGAGGCTACTGACAGTTGTCCCCTTTTGTAGGTAGTGGTATCGTCTCCAATTGATCGATTCATTGACAGTCAGATTTCTCGAAATGTTTTTAATCTGCTGGCTAAAGAGATAAATGAGTCCTGAGCCGACCAGAAGCGACCACACAGAAACCAAAAGCGGCAGTAAATCATTGCCAATTACTATAGGGAAACTGTTCCACAGGTGCTTTATATATCGCTCCGCAAAACGTTTGTCGTTTGCAAAGGCTTTTTGAAAAGCTGAAGTGTAAAGTTGCTCGTTCAGAATGATCAAGCTCAAGCTAGCGAACGCAGCAATAAGTAGAGCATGTAGGAGCACGAAAATCATAAACAGACGATGATTACCATACCCAACACACCGATTGATCCAAATGCAGTGATGATCCATACGGGCGACACAGACTCCACAGGACGCACAGTGTTTGGACCGAAGTGGTCGCTTGACATAGCAAGTTGTACACAATCGAGGCTCGCCGCTCACTATAGGAACTCCATGCTTTGCAAACTTGTCTAGTACGTGAGAAAGGTCTTTTTCAATTGTCTCGATGTCGTTCGAACCGATCGTGCTGGCGAAGGTCAGCTTTATCCATAACCATATAAAAGGAACCTCGATCGCTATAATACTGCACCACAATATCCAAACAAATGTCGACGACAAACTCTTCCGGTAGGTCGTTTTTGACATTATAATGACTATATAGAAATTAAATGTAACAAGCCAAGCAAGCCATATTGCTAAACCAATCTCTGCAGGGGGATTCGCTATCGCAGATCGAAGCTTGGGTAAAGAAAATTGACAAAAACGTGATTCATGCTCTTGAGTCGTTTCGTTACGAGACATTCGACGGCAAATCTGCACATGAGGGGTGAATGATATTCTTCTTCTTGCTGCATGAAGCAGACTTGAGCGCAGGAGATCGGTTCCAATATGTGAATGTCTTCTGAGTCGTTTTTGTAAAGCTCGAAAGTAGATCAAGGTGGAAGCTGCAACTAAAGGTACTTCCAAATACCAAGGCAGCCAGCATGACAAGCAAAGTACGAGTGATAAGGGTATCGACCAAGCTAATAAATTGCTCCATCGTGTAGAGCGGCATCGTAAAGACTATCATATAAACAATTGATACAGGGTCACAATGATTGCTATCAGTCTGATTAACCTTGAGAGGGCTCTTGGTGTCAAGGTCCAGTTCTCGCATCAACGGTGCCGATTCCGCTTTCTTCCGAGGCGTTAGGTTTGATTCGTCTGCGCGCATAATGTCGAAATCTCCACGTGATAACACATACTGCGCCAACACGATCTGTTCTAGAATGCATACATGTGAGAAAATGGAGAAAGACCTCAACATAAAGACAAAAACCATTCTCAACAGCATGATGGAGAACGTCTCTTCCGTATTCGTCAACTCCTCCTAGAGGTTTGGTTGGTTCTTCTAGCATGAGTTTCAATCCTTTGTTCTTGGCGAGCTTTTCACACTCTAGGAGATAGTGTAAACTGTCTATGTGGCCCATTACTGCAGCGTGATGTGCTGCAGTGTTTCCGAGCGAGTCAGCGGCCAAAATGTCGATATCGGGCATCATACAAAGGTTGTGGACCACTCTAAGATTTCCTTCATGGGCTGCTCGACTTTCAGCATAGAAAAGATACATTATTGTTCTCCCACATAATGTAATAAAACGCTTACATCAATGGAGTCTCATAAAAAGCATTTCGTGCATTCAGTATATCATTATGGGCCATTTGAAGTTCAACAACTTGCTGGAAGTAAAGTTGCAATTGCTGAAGAAGAAAATGAACAATGTCCACAGAATCGGTTGGGGATGCGGCTGCATAATGTAAAATTGTGTTCTCATTTTCGTCGCTCGTGTTATATAGATCATAATGATTTAATGCTGGATTCGCCATTGCCATTCCCCACAAAAGAACGACGAGAGGGAAATCTCCGTGTGTGCATGCGTCAAAAATATTTCGGTCATCATACTTCGTGTTGGCGAACTGATCGTAAATGTGATGCTGTTTTCTATTTTTCTCATTCATTACGAATAAAGTCATGACATTCTTTGATTGATCTAAAAAGATGCATCACGGCTATATGATTGGCTGGCTACAATTTCGATGCAGAGCTCTTCTCGCGACACAATCACGCCTTTCTTATCAACTTTCGAAGACACAAACACATTTGCGCCGACTAGAAATCAACAATCAGAAACATTCACGCAATATTCCTTGCACTACTATGATCAATGGAAAGCAACTATTCCGGGCGACTCATTTCCACAGCCTGAGAAGTTGTTTGGAATGAGCACGGAAAGGCATTCGAGATCCCGCATGCGGACAAAACTGCGCCACACATTGGAGCAGACACTATTCGCGGTATTCCAAAATCATTTCAACTGCATCATGTACTGAATCTATCTTTCTGCGACTGGGCTGGGTAGCTGATCAATGGACGTGATTACGCTGGAGCAGCTCGAGTGCTATCGTTAATGTATCATCGATTCAAATCTTATCCTGAAATATGTGTGCAGGTAAATATATATCCTACAATGCTCTTCGAAGTTTCATAAATTGTGCCATCAAGCTGAGTCTAGAGATTTTGCGTCGATCCTACGTACAAACTGAAGGGTATCAAGACATCAAAGGTCTTTATCGTGTGGCGTTGAAAACGAAGCAATTAGACGTAAGATTGCCGATTTTGTCTCTTGTGCATTCTTTATAAATGTGTTTTGCTGATCAGAAAGTTTTGTTACAAAAAGAATTATTTTTGTTTTACGTTTCACAAGGAGAACTATACGATGCCTATCATTTATTCAAGGGCGAGATCCAGGTATCTGAATGCCAATCTTTTACATCCGTATCACATTGATTCCACTAAACAATGTTGTAGGTATACACGGAGAAAAATAAACACGATTCTGATTCTGGTAGCTTTCAAGGTCATCCCGATTTACTTGGAAATTTTGGCATACTTTGCTATTGGCTGCTGTTGATTGAGTCGCCGCAGCTAAGGGATAAACTGAAAGTTCCCAGCATAGAATGGTCATCAAAAAAGGAAGCAAAGGCTTTCTCTGCAGCTTCTGATTCGATGGTGAAATTCGAGACTGGGGCTCAGGATAGAAGCTTTTACAGTAATCTCTCTAGTTTCGAATCATGGATCGATCAACACTTCAAATACATATGTAACGTTGGTCCACATATTTTATTCCAGGAAGCTCGCATGGCGTTACGACGCGTACTTTCAATACTGCCAGACTCAGCTGCATATATTGAGTATTATGTGCAACTACTCACCATAAATGGAGAAATATCCACAGCTGCGGATTACCTTGAAGATTTTTATCATCGGCATCATTCTGACGTACACGCTATCCGAATGGTCCGAGTCACTCTTGTTAAGCTGTTGGGCATTTCTTGCATATCCTAATGATTGCTTTGATAGCTAGTCCAGTTTCTACAGTGTCATTACTTGGAGTCGACTGGTTCCGTTCAATTTCATCTTCTCCGAAGGTATACCCCCTGAAAGTTTTGTCATGTTAAACTGATTATTTGTTTCAATCAGCTGGCTAGAAGCTGACCCCACCAGTATCGTACCTTTAAGAAACCTGTACGGGCTGATTGGAACCACTGAAAACGGACTCGTGTCAGTGTGGTGGACTGAACTCCTAGCCAGTATTATCGACACATGCGGGACTGACTTATACTTTCAGCAAAATCCGACGCATGCACTTTGGATATGGAAGATATTTGAAGAACATTTGGGCGCTTTAACGGCGGACTTGTCTAAGGCTAGCTCACTCGACAGCATTCGCGATAGCAGAGATTGGTGGAAAAGTACCTTTTTCAATAATTTCGATCTCACTCTGGAGCACAAGACTAATAAACGGTGGGAATGGATGTTATATAAAGCCGCTACTGCACAAAAAATGTTTGGAAATGAATTCTTTATACACTTATCTGGCGAACTATGTGAGTGGATAACGACAGAAATTAAAAACTCTGATAGCAACTTCTCCGAACGGCTTTTGGCTCTTCTCGACAGGTTTTGTTGCAAGTGTGAATTGGCAAGTGTACCCCCATTGAATTTCGTGTTTGTTTGTAGACTTACAATCAATACAGAATACACTACAAACGAAATAGTCGGAGAACATGCCGTCTGGGGAATGAATCGACACGTTAAAGGAAAAGATCACAAAGTATTTACTGGCTCATTGATAAATCGGCGAGTGATATTCCCGGACGAAACAAAAAGGCGTGCACCGAGAACAAACGATGAACATGAACAGCAAAGTCCTTGTTTAAAAAAACGCAAGACTGATGCATCATCATCGCATTCACTAATCATCAACGGAATTGCACCACTCCCAGCTTATGTGGCGATCATCGAAGAATCGGTGTATCAAAAGCGAGATCTTCACACTTTATCATCGTCGCACCTCAAGACACTGACAAGGCGTCGAATTAAACACTTTGGAAATGCTCACACACTGAGTATTTGTTCAAGAGGTATGGCAATTCCACTACTACGAGTCCCAACTTTACAGGAGATCAAGTCAGTTCGATCGTACTTCAGATTTCGATTGCTACAAAGCATGCTTGCTTGCGAAAAAACAATTTTACCGATTCGATGCGAACAGTACATCAATACATGGCTCCATGGCAATTATACTACCTTTTCTATGCTGAATTTACATGAAGAAACTGGTTTGAAAGAACAAATTATAAAATTGCAAGATGAGATGAGAAGATGTGTACCAAGACCTCAGACAACAATGCTACTCTCTAACCAGTTCTCTGTTACAACTATCAAACGCAAAATGCTTGCACTCAAACGATTAAGGCGACGTATCTTACTCTCTTTTGCGACTGTAACTAGACAACTAGCACAAGAACAGTTCGACTGCGGAAAAGTATGGTTCATCAACCATGTTTTCAACGCTGCTTGGGTTATTTGCGTCGAGAAACGCCAGACCAATCTTATATCTCGACAAGACTTAAAAAACACAATTGCATCATCCCTCTGTTCGGCCTATCTCAAAATTGTGCACCCATATCGAATCGAATACAGGAGTGTTCTATCTGAATTTCACAAGGCAGAAAAGGGTTACAAGCCACGAGGTCAAAGGAAGAGAAAGTTTTTGGTCATGGATGACGCTCCCGATTTGCTGACAATCGCAAGAGACCGATGCTCTCAAATAAATCCGACGTTGACACTGATTGAAGCATTTATATGGATTCATTTATATTTCCAGGCGTATCCACATCTTGCCTCGATTCATTTGCTACCGCCAACTCGGGGATTACGAAATAGGGGTGCAGCTAATACGGCTGGAAAGAATCGGCCTCGAAAGCAATAATAGATGAGAGACACGTTATGACAAAAGTGTAAATGTATTGATGCAAAGCTTATCAGACAACCGCTTGTTCGTTATAAACCAATCATTTCGGCGCCGGGCAACCACGAAGGAGAAAACGAGCAATGTCATAGAGGTCCTGATTATAATAAATAGCTTCGTTTTCGTTGAATAGGGATTTATAATCAGTTACCATGGGCATTCTTTTTCGCATATAATCGAGACAATTTTCATGAAAGCTACTTTCGTCCTTTCCTATAACTTTGAACAGATGACGTAATGTATTAGTGATGTCGACCCTGTGCATCACTGCGATTTCAACTAGAGTGATATCTGCTCTATAATGTGCTTGAAAAAAACCCAAGAGTACCTCTCTAAGGGCTTTCGTGCGTGTACGCTTGCAGGCATCAGCACTGCCATATTTAATGCAAATTCACGAATATCGAACAACAACTCTAGATTTTGATTTGAAGCATTCATCCAGTTTAACGTTTTGCCAATTTGAATTTGCAACAGTGATCAGACCGAAAACAACAAGTATGAATGTGCAAGAGACCATATGTTATTTTGTTGGCTACTGGGGGATTGGGAGGAAGTTGAATCGTGAATTATAGCAATGCCTTTGAACCATTTTGGTAGTGGTCGTATAAGACATGATTGCATCCAGCTGCCTTTACGTAATTTGACATAACCCATTCTTTCAATAACGCTTATTTGGGCCTGTCCAGGAAGTAATCTGACGCGTATTATACCTCACGACGATTCGGAGCCCCTGAGTGGTGGCCACCCTACAAATATCCGATACTACCGATCAGATAGTATTTTTCTTGAGAAAAAGGTAAAAGCGGGAGATCTACATGAAGAAGTTGTATCCCTCAATTTTTCCAAACCCTTAGTGCTTGCATGAATATGCTTGCCCATAAGTAGAAAGCGCACGCATCAAGTAACTAATGATACTGCTGCACTTTCCGTGTAACGTCATTCGATTGCCAACAAACAGTAGAGCGAACCAATGCGGTATCAAACCTACACGGCACAAAACCAGTCAGTTCTTCGAATGGTCTCGATCTTGAGACCACTGATCTGATTTTTCCCGTCAGTTTTCAAGATCGATCGTAGGCGCAGAGAAGATGCTCTTAGCTTTGTACAATATTGAGACAAGGCCCTGCAATCACAAGGGTACATCACTATGAAGCCTTGCTGGTCTCAACTTATTGTCGGCTAAAAGACGAAAATTTTAAAAGTAGAATGCTTACCATAAAAAATAAAAGAAGACAATATTGGTGCAAAGCTTATTAGACCACTGATCGTTCTTTAAAGATCAAACTACACTTATTTTTCTCTTGCAACCGTAAGGATAAAACGAAAAAGTTTATAGGGAAATTTGGGATGTCTGGGGCCACATGAACACTGTACCAAAGTTTTGTCACCTTCTTCTCAGGGTGTTCCCACCATACTACATTTTTGTACTGCTTTATCGATTCAGGCTTCTTTCAAATTTGCGAGTACGCGATGCCAGTCGCTTTGGAATCTTGATTACGAAAAAATAATAAATTCTATCGAGGATTTTGTGCGTCTAGCGTCGCAGTCTTGGGTCTCGCTGTTTCCTTGCATTCTTGGAGATATTTTTTTTGTGGCGGTTTCTTTTTGATCACGAGCCATCTATATATTTTATGACCTTAGAACTTCCTCCACTTCCAGAATTCAATCCCCGTGTTGCAATCTTTGCATTTACTAAAGTCAAAAGGCCGAAAACGGCAATTCTCGTACCCCAGCATGTCCAATCTGAAGTTGTCACGTTCTTTGACATACACTGACATCGGCAAGACATCCAAATACATGCTCCATCAAGTTCACACCGGGGCGTTTGACTACCTGCTTCACATTCTCTGCGTATAGATTCTCGACGGCCTTCATCACATTACCAGACTTGAAACTTGAGGCTTACAGACCTCAATCAAACAGAAACCACATCGCTTGATTCGCTCGATCACTGATTCTCTTCCACCAGCAGTTTTTTCTATCATGTGTGAACAGCTACGACTAGATCCAAATTACAGCTGGTATTCACAGCCGCAGGAACATCTCGCTAGAAATCAGTAACTCGCCGCAAAGAAACGGCATCTTGGAAAAGCTCTAGATCACTATACTAGAAGAGACTGGGCGTTGACACTTCGACTTGTCGCTGGTAAAGGGTCCAGCAAGAAATAAAATGGCTGCGATCCAGTAAGACACGCCTTGGACGCAGGAAGGGATTCTTTTTTAGCAGAAATTGCAGAGTTTTGCAAGGCGAAGTCAGCAACTAGTTTATCACAAATCAAGCTATGAAGATAATTTCGCTTCCTAGCTTCATCGCGTCAGAGGTTGTACCTTAGGCTTCATGAACGAAAACAGCCTCTCACTCTGGACGATATCAAAGTCGAAATCGACGAATCGGCGTCGATAGCGGATAGCAACATGAGGTTTTGAGCACGCACATTCTCCTCGTGTGTATCCACGAAAATACGTCCATAAGTCAAATGCACATACCGTCCAAAATAATATTGCTCACCATCTCGTACTTCGATTTATCAGCTTGTCCAAATTGCAAATAGATGGTAACCTTGCCATTCACTCACAATGTTGAAATGAGAGTACTCAGCGAAGTTGAAATGCGTTGATATCGACGCCGACAACGGCGTAGAAAGCTTCCTACTTGAGGCTGATCATTAGCGCACGTTGAATTCTTACATGCACGTCGTGAATAGTGTAACCTAGAAATCGAAGTACTTATGGAACTTTTGATCGCACACACGTAATCTTATCTATTGGGGCGAGCTGCAGAGATCTTAGCGACGCAGCTTTACAACTATGCAAACTTTTCGCGTCAGATATATCCTGAAAATCAAAACTCAAAAGGTTGTCGACTTCTATTTCTACCTCAAGTTTTCAAGGCTGCGAGTCTAATGGAAGCAAAACAGACTATAGACCTCCAAGAGAATCGATTTGATCCAGCGTTTCGCTAACACATCATGTCTTATATACGTAGGCGGTCCTACGAATAGATTGAGTCGATGCCATGAGGTCTAGGGTACGGACAGAGTAAGAAACTGTTGAGGCAAATCTGGGTCAACCAGATGATAGTGTGGATGATCTAATTTAATCCGTCGAGATATCAAACTCGGTTATATCGCAGCATAGGAGGAAAAACTTCAATCCCTGCACAAAAACTGATAGAGTCAAAATTTAGAATTCACGAATACCCTTTCTTCGCTGTGTACAGTACATCACGTAGATAGCATCTGATATAAGAACATACACAGGTGCGCTAATCCGTTTTTACAGTGAAACTAAAGATGACCGACCACGGAAGCAACACTATCACGTATTTGGCTTGATGAGGAGAGTTAAAAAGTCAAATTTAATTGAATTAATTGAGTCCTTGGCGTATAAATGAGATGGTCATTTGCTTCCTTGCACCAATTTACTAATTTATCAAAGCAAATAGCACGTGAGCTGGAATAAAAAAATGGGTTCACCTTCCATTCATGTAATCATTTCAAATCCGCTTGTTATTTGTTCTCAAGGCAATTACTTTCGTAAACATAGAAATAGATGCTACTACGATCTATGATATAGATTGGGTAGCATTTTTCACATTCGTGTCAGGGTATAGCGGTATTCGATATATGACTGCAAGTGTTCACACGCAATTTTAATAAATTTGGATCAAGATTGGGACACTTTTACATTGCCAGCAATAGAATTGAGCGATACCTGCTTCTTTGTGCATAACCTTTTTCACAATGCGAATCTGCTGCAAAAAACTCAAATTTTGTTACTTTATTTATGTGGCTCATGCAATATCAACCACATTCACTTTTTTGTCGAGATAGTCTTACCATAGCGCACGAATACAATGGTAGAGATCACCAATGGTATTGTAATGGCGTGAGTTCTCACGTGTCATCATGACCATATGTCTCGAGATGATCGAGATCCGGAGATCCGGTTGACCAATCAATCCTCAACATTGGCATTATGATGCCCTTCGATAGTCATCTTCGCGCCGTTCATATCACCTCTGGTCTTCCAGAAAAGTTGCCTGCTAGTTCTGCAATAAGAAAGGGTAAGAGAAATCTAATTACATACACGTAATCTTACTACGACAGCCCTCTCTACAGCCTATCCCTTTATCTCTACCACGGATACAAAAGCTTCATACTTGAACAGCTTCATCTGATTCCACCTCGTTCTATAGATTTTCTTCTCTACTTCGATCTTTTTCAAAGACGTCCGATGCCATCAAAATAAACTTCTTCTCTTCGTCGAAATAAGAGAAATCTCAAATGTCCCCTATTTGTTATTGGGTTGCGACTACAAAAGTCGTCCAACTTCATACGATCGTTCAATTCTTTGATCCTTCTTGTTTCGTCCAATTGAAGTCCCCGTTAGCACTTACCATCTCGCGATCGTACTGCAGTCGGGTTGACAGCTCACCTGATTTTGAGATTGATGATGTAGTTTCATGTTCGCTTAGTTCTACGAGAAAGTAAGCAAAGGTTGCTGAACTTGATTTTGACATTTCATTTTGAACTGGGAAGAAAGCTGTAAATTCCACGTCCGGAGTGCCCTGACTGCATCACAGTCATTGTGTGAGACGAATTGTTTGAGACGAGCTCAAACGATCAGATATATTATAGCAAGTTTGCATCGCATTTCTTAGGCACCCGACCCTGAATTCCTGAGTACTCAACTTGAGCAAAGATAAATGGACTGTGCATTTATCACCGATGTAATACATCTGTACTTGCTCTCACGACGCGCTTCATGTGTCATGAGAGACCATTAGATAATCCTCCGCTTATTCACCCATACTGATATTAGTAAATCCATCTTGTGGAATACCGCTTGGAACGATGGATAGAAACTTGGTATGCTAGTGACAACGAAATCAAACGACTGAGTATTGACGACATCTTTCGACGCTTGTTCGAATCTACTATTTCATGGCGATATTGACAATAGGCTTTAGATGTCACCTCATGAAGCCAGCCCTAATATACTGTGCTTATCGAATTTTCACGGGCAAAAGCCCCGCTATGATCGCAGATTGTTTGTCAAAGTTGTCGATGCGAATCTTTCTAAAAAAGTGGAAGAATTCTCGGAGATAATTGATGCATTCAGTCACCAAATCCCAGCAAAAGCACTGTCAGCCAAAGTTCTCTTTGCAAAGCTCTTGAACTGGAAAACTGCATCGATTTGATGACTTGCAAATGAGAAATATCAATTACTTCATCTATGGGAACGAGTAATCTTCTTCACTACCATCACACCTTCTTCGAATTATAGCAGTATGATCCTCACATTAAACCATCTGATTGGTACAAGCACACCTCTCTCGACATAAGAATCCACAGAAACACGGGTCTGCTGTGGAACGGATATTCTTCATGCTTCTTTGTGCCTCACGAATTGCCTATGTGCCTCACGTGTAAGCGGATTTTATTCGGAGCTAATCAAACGGATAGCCTACAAGAAGGCGTGAATATGAAAGCGCAGGAAAAGCAAAATACGAGAATTGGTGACCAACGAGAGCATCTTTTTTGCCGCCTGAACAACATAGTGCATTTGATCATAACGCTCAGAACGAAACAAGTCGATTTCCTTTGATGCAGAAAGAGCTTAAAAAAATTGTAAGAAGCTCTGCACAAACAAACCATAATATCCTATACATTCTATTATACGTGTATTTCGGGATGAGAGAACATCAGTTGAAGGTGTCTATATTACTAGAATTAGACTAACTGACTTCTCTAGTTGCCTAGGCTATTTTTAATAACATATATACATCTAAAAAACGTTTCGTGAAATACCTGTGAGAGATGATAATATGTCTTCTCGTTGATAATCTCGTATCGTAATAGCCTCAGCACCCTTAATACGAGACTGTGTCCAGCTTGTAAATGCTGTTGTAAAGTTGTAAAGTTGTAAAAATGGTCCAAAAGTACCGTGGTTTGCAAATTGGTGTGCGCCACGATGAGGGAACATCAATCTATCTATCTCCCTTTAAATTTCTTCGATCTGAGACACCGACAGGTCTCGCTGTGATTGGATTGAGAACTGTTGGTGGTGTCATAAACAACATCACATTAAAGCTGCTATCTTTAGTGGCTAGGCGCAAATTATATACGACCTTGTCAGATAGCAAAAATGGTGTAAGGCATATCCGTACTAAAGGTGAACGTGCACGATAACCGTTTTCTCGGAACGAGAGATGTGATCTGAAACGATTCATGTACACTTCCAAATCTCAAGTCGACGACGTCAAAGAAAGCAATTACGACGCCATCATAGTTTTCTTGGACTAACTTGAAGAAAAAAAAGAGCTGACAAGGCTGATTTCGAAGCCAATTTAAAGAGATGGAGAAGAATCTGATCTGGTTCATGTCTAAAGTGTCCGAAGAAGGAGATGGATGCGGTGCCGTAGAAGGGGTGTGAAAGAAGTCCACGCAATGAATTGTAGGCGGACAGATTTGGAGTACACCGATGCTTGCTCATGTGGAAGAAAAGACAATCGATACAGACTATCATGGATTCTCTTGCCAAATTTTAGAGTACATACCATCGGTGAGATTTCATCCTCGGACTTTTGAAAGATTCAGTTCGCCTTCGTGCATGTAATTTCTCGCGATCAGCTCGAAGGATCATTGCTGACCGAGGATCGGTTTGTTTTCTCGTCGAGAAGGCGCAAGTTATGTCCCCGCTCTTTCGTGATTGACCTTTACTGCCTGTAAATAGTGGAGACTCTGGAACATTTGAAATTTATATTTCTAGAAGCTGATGCGATGGGTAAAGACCCAACCTCTTGTTTAAGAAGCTGTGGTCTCTGCCGTCTCGTTTCCATTCTTTTGCGGGTAGCGAACGACACATCTACCTCTCTTTCTGCAGCTCGAGGGCTGCTTCACGTACGCGAAAGCGGTAAAGTCGTCTGTGTGGTACGTTTGCGTACCACTTGCGGCTGTCGACATCCGAAGAAGAAGCTTGGACGTTCTCATATCTTTTTGATCAAACTTAGTCACATGTCTGGTTGATGGAGGCGCACTACTCTCTCATCGCATCTCCCTTGAGCATTCGAGAGAAGTCTTCCATACAAATACTTCCGACGACCGCAAACTTGAAACACTTACAACGAGCAGCGGGATCGTAAGAAATCCTGTTCCATAGAACAAGCGCCAAATTGTACACTCAATCTCCTGATGATCCATTGTGCCGCCAGTCCGCCATTTTTGCATGATCTACCTCGTCCTATACCAAGTAGATAATCTTATCATATTGTTACAACATGGTACGCTAGAAGGCGACTTACATGTTGTAGATATTATTCGAGCTCGGATTCTCGTGCTCGTTTTTTACTCGAAATGGATGAACATAAGGTTTTCCAGCCTCATTGATGCACCGTTTTGATACGTGTAGAGCACTTGCTTCAGCATTGCACAATAGATCTAACTCCGTCAAGCCTCATCGTCCAAGCGCTCCAATAGCAAAGTAGATGCTTAATCCGACCTGACTCAAGGCGATGGCGTCATGCGGCGCCATTTCACTAACACGAACGTTTACATCACAAAGTAATTTGACAAACGCTTACGCAAACAATATTTTTGCAAGGCGCAATTGTTCGCTCCACGACGCTTTCATCCAACAGCAGCAAAAGTACTCAAACTTGGAGGACTTGCACTCGGATATGCCAACGGCTGTTCTCCTAAAACAGTGCGGATACTACTGCAAGTAGATCTCCAGCGTGTATATACAGGCGTGTGTGGTTCTTCATCAAGTCTGTAAATCCCATTTCAATCAAAACACATTGCTCTGTATCAATTTCAACTTTTAGTGTGCAAAACATGTTATTTGTCAAAGACGACGCTCACAGTCACACCATCAAACTATTTTGGTATGACGCGCGGATAGAATAGATTGGGTTTCAAGACGAGATATTCGATGATAAAGTACATAAATCAATACATAGCGCATCAATATCAGGGTTCGCGAAACCTGCTACTTTCTTTTATCCGCTTCTTTTCTTGCAACATTTCGAATTAATCGCCTGGCGACAAATAAGAGCTATTGCTACTTGATCCATGCTTCAGCAATTCCGTATAGTTCGAGTCCCCCGACCAAGTGGTTAAAAGCGCAACAACAACAAATAATATTAGCTGGAGTATGTCTCGTTATTCAAGAAAGACCTCTGGATCCGTGTAAATCTGTAATAGAACTTCTTGCATGCCTTCCTCATTCACTATTACGGCAAGATCAGAATCCTGTTGATAATAATCTGGTTCTACCTTCCACGTTACCACTCAATCGTACAATCCACTCAGCGAAGTTAATGTTTTGCTATCCTCCAGATGAGTGCTTCTCTCAATCGCCTATTCTGGATTCCGAGCTCTACAATGATTCCGCAGATACACTCAGCCTCATGTTCCATTGTAAACAGCGATTTTTCTTAGATAAACGCAATCCTTCCTCCCATTCCTGATCATTGATGACAGGCAATTTATCCGGAGAGCCGATTCATAGATCTCGCTATTTTGAAAAATGTGACATATATACCCTTCCAAATGATCAAATTTGAATGAGTTCCAATCCTTTCTATCTCTTGCGTTACATGTATCTCAAGTTTTCAATAGGGATACGTTCACGTGTCGCAGGTCATTCTTCCCTGGTTGAGAGGTTTTGAGCGTCGCCATTGTAATGTCGTTTTTCTCTTCATGTCATTTCTTCATCCGAACTATACAGCTATTGATTGGTTGACCCGATGATGCAATTATAAAGTCGACAAAAGAATTGCCAAGAATTGAACTGGATAATAGATGAAGAGCGCTTTCGACCCGTACCCGCTTCTTATATTGGTGCGCTGAAGAGAATACTGGTTACGCTGTTGTGTCTGAGCAGCTCAGACTGTCAATCAAACGCCAAAAGCGCGTACTTGAGTGATTGATTGTAATCATAGACACCAGATCAAAGGTGAGATCGCTTTCGATTTACAGTATGGCTGGAGACAAGATACTGGCGGTGATAAGTTTTGAGATCGCTGCGATGATTCACTCCATGACACGTGCCGCCTAAAACGCGTTTACGATTAGCATGAGACATGAGGAAGGAACTATAAAGCGAAAAACGATGAGATCTGGGCTTGCTCGATTGCGATTTTAAATCTTTTGCGGTCCAGGGAAGGCATCGTTTGATTTGAAGCGTGCTCTACTCATATGATGACAACTTTGCTTAGCAACGAAGTATTGCAGGTTACTCCCATGTACCCTGGTATTGTAGCATAATACGTATGATTCAAAACTTATACATTATTTGGTTGTCTCTGCAATGTTCCACGGAATGATATATCTATTATCGCAAGCATTCTATCGACAGCATCGTGTAATTAGACTCGGGTTTTCTTGATCCATTGCACTGAGCATCCAACGAGTGTTTGTAGTGGAAAGAGAAACAATGCATTTCTGCTGAAGTGCTGAGTACATAAATTTTACAATTCGATAATACCGACTATCTCGCTGATGCCTGTCACCAGATAGAACAGGCACATGGATTGCCTGATCTTCATTTCTGAGTCAAACGAATAGGTAGGTCTTTATTGATATTCCTTGATACTCTCCTTCGGTGAATCTTTTGCTCGCGACAAATGCGAGCCGTGAAAAGCCAAGCTCAATATAACCTCAGCCAATTGTGTGAACAAAAAGATCTCCGCATCATATCGCACAGTATTCAATCTTCAATCGCATTCTTCTGGGTTCGAGCTACCGGGTAGTGAAGATCAAATACGGAAAGCATGACTCTCCTTCCGATCCACTTCCAGAGGGTACTAAATTTCACGTTTCATCGGATCGTTTGATAGCGAACTTGTGAAGCATACGGTACAGCAGCAGAACAGATAACAGATATAACAGAAACTTTCAAAGAAGAAAAAGAAAAAGAGTAATGGTGGAGTTGATTCTGGTATGTTTTATTGTTAGTGATAGAGGGGTGTTTGCATGCAAGATCGATAGCGGTAAGCACGTCCATTTTCTGAAAGCAGAAATCAGGAAGGAGATGGCGAATGCATTACAGTGTGCCGCCTGTGAGCTGAACCTTTATTTGGCGAAGAAAAACAGCGAATTTCTCAGGTCTGACGACGTTGATATCGCAGAATTATCCAAAGGAGACTGTCCGCAGGAAATCAAAGATTCTTACATGAATGCGGAATCCTTCATGAACCCGACTCTCCGGATGCATCACTTTTTTGATAAAAACTACCAAATCGAAGATGTAATCCATGTACTGGTTCAATTGCCAGCAAATCCTTGGAAGCGACAAAAAGTCCGTGAAGATATTTCCTGGGTATATGCGGAAAAATTGCGAGATGTGGACATGAGTGCTCTTACTACGCATAAGCAATTGGAAGCGTTTATCTCATCCCCCTTACCTATAAAATGTCCAACCGATATAAAAAGATTGAGTGACGAGTGTCCGGAGTATTTCGAGCATTCCGAAGACAAATTCGTCGAAGAAATGTATTTGAAAATGCTCTCAAACGACGTTTTACGTTTTGTGATGATGGAAGAGCAAATATTCCAAATATTTTATGGTGGGATATGCTGATTCGAACTCCGATCGAAGATACGGCATCTATCCTAAAAATGCCTATTAAAGTTGGTAGAAATGAAACGGATGCAACACCTTCGATATATGCAAAGCATCCAAACTTCCTGCTATGGCTGAATGATGTTTTTGTAATGACAGGAGAAGAAAGAGGATCCACGGGGGAATTTGGCCTAGCCAAGGAAGCAGTACTTTCAAAAATGGAAAGAATGCACTTGTCCATGTTTGGACAGATGCCGTTTCTATTCACATATGCCGCGGCCAATTCATTGGTGCAATTTTTTGTCATAGATCGTACATTGAATGTCTACCCAATATCACAGCTGCTCGATTTAAAAATTTTGCAAAATCGTATTCGATGTGTTGTATCAGCGATCAACATTTGTCGGATTCTCAACCACTACCCACCTCTATTACCACGCGGATTTTTGCCAATGTACAAGAAAATGACGAGAGACAACGGAACTGTTACACTTTACGAAGATTACTTTTTGAAAAAACTCAGCCATTACCTTTACGATTCTGAAGCAGTGATGGCTATTTATGAAGCCATAGGGCGGAAACAAATTCAATGTGCTGTTCGTTGCCACTACGATAGACAAAAGCGAACGTTAAAATTGCGACCAGTCGGATTTACGAAACTACCAAGCAATGATTCGGAGCTGATAGTGGCGTTGATTTGTGTCGCTCGTGCTCTTGTTGGTTTGCATGCCCTCGGATATGTTCATAGGGATGTCTGCTGGCCAAATATTTTGTGTTTGGGAGACGATGCCTACATTTTGGCTGATTTTGAAAATGCAGGACGCGATGGCGATCGGATGCCTGATGATTTATTAGAATCGCGAGTACTCGACCCCTTGGTGAAGTCTGAGGCTTCTGGACATGTGTATCGGTCTTGTCATGATATGTATCAGTTTGGTGAACTGATTGCTGACACCAACGATCCATCGCTAAAGCAATTACAGATAAATCTGAAGAGTGTTAATGCTGAAGAAAGATATACAGCAGCAGGATCGCTGAGTTTTCTTTCAAATTTGCATCAAAATTGCAAGATGATCGTTTGAATGCAGTGGATCAATGAGTCGACTGCGTCGTAAAGTGCAGGAAATAGCAAACGAAATTGGTTAGGTCGTCTCGAGTTATTTATATTTGCGTCTTTGATTTTTGCTTTTCGGAATCAATGGTCAGTGTTTTCTATGACTAACAAACTTTGACTTGTTTCCACTTGTTTAGTGTGACTCTTGAAGAGGAGCGTAATGGCTTATTCCTTTGGCTGAATGCCTGAATGCTGCTATGTCCTGATTGTCATAGACTACCTTTGGTAAATAATGACATAGGAGAAAACTCGCGGACTGATCTTTTATATGAGATTTCCTGAGACTTGCTTAGAGTTTTGGTCACGAACGAATCTCGTCGATTGATTTTTTCAATAAAAAAAAGCCTTCCACCTCGTCTGAGACAGAATTCAATATTACCAAAAGTTTACCAAAAAAATGCAGATTGAGGAGCCTTTCAACTGCACGAAGGACTTATAATCAATTCGCAAATCATTGTCATAAAAGAGGTATGCGTTGGATCCATATGCCTGAGAACCCACTACTGAAAGTCGTAACACGCTACATTATTACTTCGACTTGTGTAGCAGCACGATCGAATGAACGCACGCAGAAACAACCACATATTATCTAACGGTAAGGCTTTGATATATTGATGTAGAATAGGTTATATATGGCCGTGGATCGCAATTCCGAATTGTTTGATCATCAGCTTGTAACTATAAGAGCACTTTTAGTAAGTTTCTTGCACCGCCTTAAAAGGATGCACTGGAACGTAGGTGTTAGTACCTCTGATAGAAAGAGGCGATATTTACAGAACTAAAAAAAAAAGCAAGGATACATCCCAGAACCTTTCAGTTGGCTTCTTTTTAGTATCTACTAAACATATGAAGCAAAAGTGAAGCGTTTTGGCACCCCTCGATGACGACCGTGCAAGACCTCGCTGCTTAACTGTCAACGCTGTGAACAAGATCAAGTGAGAAAATATAATCGGAGAAAGAACTTCACCCCACTGAATGCTCTTCTTCCAACATCCAATCCAAAGACTTCGATGTGGGGCGTCAAATAGTCAATAAACTAGCTTATCTGCTCTTTATAGGCGCACCCGAAATCATACTAATATGGCGCTTGCGGCGATTCGGAATCTAGCTCGGTTGAAGGTGTCTATATTACTAGAATTCGACTAACTGACTTCTCTAGTTGCCTAGGCTATCTTAAATAACATATATACATATAAAAAACGTTTCGTGAAATACCTGTGAGAGATAATATTATGTCCCTCGTTGCTAGTCCTGCAGTGCGGCAGCGTTAACCACTACAGTACGAGAGTGTATCCATCGTGTAACGGATAAATGTTGAAAGTTGTAAAAAGTTGTGAAAAAATGGTCCAAAACTACCGTAGTTGTCTAATTGGTGTGCGCCCCACTAGGTGGAACAATGCCATCCAACTAGGACTAGGACCCGAGTTGCACTTGCCTTTCCACTCGCCTGAGCCGTACCCGCAGTAATGATCTTCGGCTTCTGAAAAATCCACCAAATGATCCTTGCTGTACTAGTTGATTCAGCACCGTTGCAAGCCGAATGCGTTCGTCTTGGTCGTAACACTGCCTACGAAAGTACCGAACGTGCGCACTAAACGTGGTGTAAATGACGGAAAGTGCTGGAGCTGTCGGAGATGCTGATCGCTGATCGAACAAACGACGATTCCGATCTGTCCATATGAAGTGCAGTGTCACCGCTTGCAATGCAAGCCATAAATCTGAGATAATGTCGAAATAGTCTTCCCATCGGAATCTAGCTCGAGACGAAGTAAATGCGTTTACTTGGTTCTCCCTATAAACGACACATTAGTAGACGATGGTAGACATTCAATTTGACCCAGATGTATTCCGGTATGGTTTCGTTGAAACCTTAGTGACTAACTATTCTGATTCAGATCTCGAAATATGGTGGAATATCCTATTTTCGAGCTGGAAGTATCATCAACTTCCATGATGGAATAAATTTTCAATAAAGACATCTGACTAGTAAATCACGACGCCTCAATCCCGACTATTCTAGATAGAGCGCTTGGCTTGGCTTGATCTCAGGTAAATTCTCACTCCTAAGTTTGTTCTTTCGCGACAGGTTGGGTGTATACGGCATTCCAGATCACCATTGTTTTCTGACTGAAATAATATACACATTTCGAATCGGGATATCAGATATTGCTCACACCATTATATCAGTATTGATATATATCTAATCAATAACGGATCAAGGCGGTAGATGGATATGTAGACAACGGAAAAGACGTTGCAGAACGCCGATCATATCGCGAGCACCAGGTCTTTGTTCGAGGTATAACGTATAAACCCGAATTTGTCATTTTAAATGGGAGATACTACGATCAACTTGGAAGGCGCATTCCATCTTTCGATATGAATGATGCTGATTGCGTACCGATGAGTCATTCTAAAAGCATTGCAGCAGGAGATAAAGAAAAGCCTTGCATCAACGAAGAAGCAAATTAGTGTATGGTGGCGCGTTATTCGTCACTTCATGAATTGTCCTTTTAGCCACCTTGGCAACACTAACCAGCAGTAAAAGTATCTTTCAGAGTAAGAAAGGGGGAGTGCATTAGGTGGACGCTCGTAATTTGTGTGAGAGAGAATTATTCATCTCAACATTCAAGTCGCATTCACAAAGAAGTATTATGTAATTGGAAACATTCGTCAGCCGAGAAAATAAACTCGAAGTAAAAAGAAGCTTCTCTTCAGGTAGGCCAAAGTTAACGTTACTTTTGATTACTCGGATCACAAACGATCTGTGACCAAGGAGTCTCACGTAGGCCTCCACTTGTCATCATTGTGACGGCTTTTCTTATTCAAGCGTTGAGCCACAAGCTGCTCAACTCATAATATAATTGATCAGTGGATGATCAATGGCTTAGATTTCAGGAATAGTAACAATAGGATTAGCAGGTGCTAGACCTGGTGCTATCGAATACATTTCGATGTTGTTGTTATGCGGTGTATCTTGAATAAGAGTAAGATGTTTCGCGAGGTGGAACATGCTGTCTTCTCAATCAAAATATAAAATAACTATGTCTTCCAATATCGAAGGCTTTGCATGCATACCGGATACCAGTGTATCAATAGTAAAGTTTGCTAAATCATGATTTTGAGCATGCATTGAGCAACGACAGCTACTTGTAGGCAACATAAAAACGGTAAGGATATGCACCCAGGGCTTGATGCGAGAGAACACTGAAAAAGGGTTTCTTTATTTTTTAGAAGTCGTTGCGTGCTTCATGAAGTAGGATGTCGTCATTGTATAAACATGCCACTAGAAATTCGATTGAGTTTTGAAACAGCCTATCTGACTCACAGAAAAGGCCTGAATATTACAAATAGACCTCTGTATTGAGCAGCAGATATTATCGTTTCGAATAAAGTGCATAAACTCCCGCTTTAGCAGAATCAAGGTTACATCCAGCGGTCTTGTGATTTAGTGAGGAGAAGAACCATGCCAAATTCGACCAATCTTAATTCTAATTTTCTCGTTAGTTCAATAAAAACAGTCTGGCTGCTTGGGAGGATAAATGCAGCATGTTTATGCTAGATTAATTGCTTACTGTGGGAGAAGCAGTCCAGACGAAGATTGAGTACGAAGAAATGCTTGCTCATGACCGTTGAACACCTAGAAGCCATATAACGGTGGTCACATTTGACCTTTGAAGTCCATTTAGCGGTCATAGGTTGACCGCATTCCTCGTCAAAAAGGCATGCAGCATTCGTACTTCGTGTTGACTTGGAAAATGATTTCGCTCGTGAGTATCCGTTAGTGAACATTCGATTTTGGGGGCTTTTTGCTATACATTGTGCCCGGTGTTACGTGATGAACAATTTTGAACTGAAGCTCGTAGACGTTGGGTAAGATAAGTGCACAAAAGTGCATTATAACAGTGATTTTGTAACGCCGGCAGGAGGAAGGGGGAGGAAGCAAAGGAAGATATTTGCTGGCGGAGCTCTATTTGCGAAAAAAAAGAAAGTGAGATTTTTTTACACAAAGAATCCTGGTTCACCTATCTGATTCGCTAATCCAGTTCTCCAACTAAATATGAAGAATGCATGCATGTACAATGAAGGTTGTTACATCCTCCCGGAATTGAATTCTCGTTGTCGCTTCTTGAAATCGGCGATGAGAACATTCCAATGAGAAATATGACGGATATCTTTCTCCCGCTCCCATGTAGCTTCGTACTCGAGTAATACATGCCATTTCAGGAGCCATTCAGTTTTACGATTGAATTGACGCTTCTGGAGAAGCTGCCCAATGATGTGCATCGTGTCACCACTGTCCTCGTCAAAAATAAGTCGGAATGATTTCGGAATCGGACGAATTTAAAATCGCGGTAGATTCCCCACATAGCGACTTAGCACGTCAATATTGAAAGTAGAGTTCAAAAGACTCATACTCCGCAGAAGCTTCAATTGCGCAACATTCGAGTTGACCATTTTTATAATTTAAAATGGTCCAGCTTTGCGAGCAGCTAATTTGGCGCGTTTTCCATCAATGTCTTGTGTCACATGTTTTGCAGGAATGCGACAAGTATCCAACATGACCAAATCTCCAATTTTAAAAGTAATCTCAGTGCGTTTTTTGTCGTAGTACTTTTTTTGACGATCCTGAGCCTGAAGGAAATGTTTCGTAGCTAGATCAATGATTTCTTGACGACGGTTTTGAGAATGTTTTGCATATTCAGCCATTCCATGTTGCACTTGAGTTGTGACGCTAGGAGTACTTAGCGGATTCAACGGATTGCGTTCTTTGCGACTAGTATCAATTTTGAAAGGTGACATACCACTTGATGCACTGACGAGAGTGGAATGAGCATATTCAATCGTCTCTAAATAATCGGACCAATCACGTCCGTGATACGAAATCATACAGCGTAGAGCGTGTTCCAAAATCAGATTTCACGCTCCGTTTGTCCGTCGGCCTGTGCCCGATATGAAGTTGTCATATGCAGACGAATTCCCATCAACTTAGCAAGAGAGGACCAAAACTTCGAAACAAACTTGGAATCTCGATCGCTGATAATTACCGATGGTAGACCATGATGACGAACGACACAATCAAAGAAATGGTTTGCTGTCATATTGGCATCATCATTGCGATTACACGCCCGATATTTTGACCGTTTGGACATTTTGTCGACAACTGTCATGATAGCATCAAATCCGTTTGATTTCGATAATCTCTTAATGAAACCCATAGAGATAACTGACCAACATCCTTCCGGAATCGGGATTGGAATCATTTTTCAATTCTTGCGAGCGTTGCTATGTTTCCAGCGAGTGCATGTTTCACAACTCCGTACGTAATCTCGAACGTCTTGATTCAATGTAGGCCAATGATACCATTGAGAGATGCGTAAAAATGTTCGTTGAGCACCAGGATGTGCGACAATGTTGAAGTCATGAAAGCATGAGATGATATAAGTTCGAAGATAATTATCTTTTGTGCTTGGTACACACACACGCATCATCTCTTGCGACTTGAAGTAAAACAAACCTTCGTGTTTTACATATAGTGAGTCTCGACGTTTGAACAGTTCGGCATAATCTGGACAAGTACGATATCCACTCGCAAATTCCTTACAAACCGAATTTGACCAACCAAGCGAGCTCCAATTGTGAGATTCTTGTGTCACATTAACAGTGCCAGGAGAAGGCTCGGTAGAGCTTATATAACGCAACGTACATGATTTTCCATGTGTATCTCCATTGGCAAGCGTCAAATCACCAACATCAAAGTCGCTGAAAGCATCCCGTGCCGTTGACAATTCGGAACCTTGACGTGATAAAGCATCGGCTACCAAATTCAAATGACCTTGAACGTGATGCAGCTTGAATGTAAATTGTGAAAAGAATGTCAAATATCGAGCCAGCTTTGGCGAAACTTTCAAATGATGCAGAAACCATTTGCATGCCGTGTTGTCAGTGTAGATGTCAAATTCACGACCATAAAGATAATGACGCCACTTTTCCAATGCAAGCTTGCTTAGAAAAAGTTCCTTTTCATGTGTCGGCCAATTAAGCTCATGAATCCCCAGCTTCTTGGAAAAGAATGCAATGGGATGATCGCAACCAGAATGAAGCTGAGAAAGAACACCATTGACACAATAGCCAGAGGCGAACGTTGTCACAATGAATCGTTTGGCATGATCTGGTAATTTCAACACAGGTGCGTCTTGAAGAGCTGACTTGAGTTGCTCAAACTCATGAGTCTGTCCATCCTTCCATTCCCATACATGTTCTTTTTTGACAAGAGGGCCAAGTGGTAACGCAAGAGTTGCGTAGTCACGAATGAACCGACAGTAGTACCCAGTCAAACCCAAGAAACCTAATAGTTGTTTCTGATTTGTAGGAGTCGGCCACTTCGCAATACCTTCTGTCTTCCGAGTATCCACTGTAGGTCCCTTAGCCGAAATTGTATTACCTAGAAACTTCACTTCTGACTGGCCAAAATGACTTTTGGACTGATGGCAGAATAACTTCTCACACCGAAGAACTCCAAACAGAATGCGAAGATGTCTAACGTGTTCGTTCAGACTAGTGGAGAACACACAAATGTCATCTAGATCGAAAACAATGAAGTCATATTTCGCGAAGAGTACTCGCATAAGACGAGACCAAACACCAGGCATACCAGCTAATCCCATAGGAGCCACGCACCATGATAGGTTTCGGCATGTGTGCGAAAGGCGGTATACTTGCGGCTTTTGAATGCGATCCGCATTTGATGATAGTCTTGGGCCAGATCCAGAACTGAAAAGATGATACAAGCACACATCTGATCAATGAGATCGTCGATTCGAGGAAGGGGTATATTCGAAATGATCGTTTTTTTCGAAATGACGTCACGGTAATCAATGACCCATCGAAGAGGTAGATGTGCGTTGTCCGAGCGTACCCACTCGGATCGTGAAATGTTTTGACCAGTAACGGGGTCCTTCTTAGGCACACCAAATATATTTGATACCCATGGAGAGTCAGAAATCTCGATCCAACCTTACTTGATCCTTTCCGCGACAGACATGTCAAGTGCATCTTCTTCGACCTTAGATGAGCGAAACGGTGCACGATTGTTAGGTACAGCATCCGGTTTCATGATAAAATCAAAATCCACACGACGTGAAGGTGGAAGTCCATCCGGAAATGTCTCTGGAAAGACATCTTTGAACTCGTTCAAAAGAGTAGTAATTGATTGAGTTATTGTATCACTCTCCGTCATAACAGCACAAATCTTTACGCGATACACTTCGTCGTACTCATGCTTCCTGACTTTGCGTTTGAATTCAACTACAGCAATATCCCTAGTGATGCATTTCAAAGGCACGCACTGATGTGGAAATGAAATTTCATGAGAACGCCAATCAAGTTGAGGTTGAAACTTGGTAAACCATGGTTTTCCCAAGATGACGTCATGAGCAGAACCCAATGGCCATTCCATGACCTGTAAATTGCGAAATCTGTACCGATCAAATACGATAGTCGCAGCGGCCTTTTTAATGGAGCGGGCTCTAGTGGAAGTTCCATCAACTCGTGTAACTTAAAAGACACCAGATTTTGTCAGTTTCTTTACCAAGCCAGGACAACAAACACTACAGGTTGCACCGCTATCAAAAAAAATAGTGACAGGCGTTCCACCACAAGTTCCTTGTTTACGAATAAATTCATTCTCTGGATGCACCGGATCCATAGTCGACGTCGAAATCTCTTCCATTTCGACAATTTCAACTTCGTTCCCGGAACTTGTAATCGAAGGTAACGAGTAAGTCGCTCTTGGAGACGTGGAAGCATTGAAGCTTACAGCCCCTTGTTCATGTCGAGCGCTATGAACTTGCTTCTCCTTATTCTTCAGCTTGTAACAGTGTTCGATGACGTGACCGGGCTTCTTACAGTAGCGACATTTCTTCGACGAAGAAGCTGATGAGGAGGAGGAGCGAAGATGTTTGGTAAACCCTGAATCAATCTCCATTGGTTCCGGGCCACTCTCTTGCACGTGCGGTGATGCAGGTTGTTGATGGTGATAATGTTGATAATGTTGATTGAAAGTTGCACGTGATCGATCTTGCGAGTATACCGGTGGACGGTAGTTCTTCCCTCGGACATGATTAGATCGATCATACTCCAACGCAATATTCATGGCTTGTGAAACTGTGGAACACCGGCGGTATTGCACTTCTTCCCGTGTGGGATTTACTAGTCCGCGCGTAAAATAGGTAATTTTATCCAACTCGCTCATTTCCGTAACTTGCATGATAGCTTCACGAAAACGTGAAGTATAAACTTCCAGGTTTAGACAAGTTTTCTGTTTTGAGTGCGTACAATTGATCACGCAAGCGTTCTTGCTGATGAGGGGATACAAACTCTTCATTTACTTGAACGATGAGGTCTTGCATGTCACTGATATATGGCTTGTTCAACTTGTACCAAGCTGCGGCATTCCCTTTCAAATTAGCGGTCATGATTGCCAAAATACGACCGCTTTGACTGACATCGCGCCAGTCGATATTCTTTGCTTCAAAGTACTGAGCCAGTTGCTCAAAGTACAGATCCACGGACTCGCCCATTTACCATGGATATTGAGGTAAGCTGATCCCTTCAACTTTTATTTCACGCTTGGTCATAGCTTCAAGCAATTGCTGTTGTTTTTCGACTAATTCGAACAATGTTTTCTTGATGGCGTCGGAAGTCCAACTAAATAGACCGGAACAAACGACAAACACTCGGCGAGCGGCTTTCCCAATGTCGTGACGCTAAACAGTGCGTAAGGAAAACTCCTTCCGTACGACCAACGACCTTTGAGTTATATGACCAACAAGTGCTACCAGTTGTAACGCCAGCAGGAGGAAGGGGGAGGAAGCAAAGGAAGATATTTACTGGCGGAGCTCTATTTGCTAAAATATGGAAAGTGAGATTTTTAATCAAAGAATCCTGGTTCACCTATCTGATTGGCTAATCCAGTTCTCCAACTAAATATGAACTATGCATGCATGTACAATGGAGGTTGTTACAGATTTAGCAGAAGTCAAGATAAATTGCTGTCAGCGTTCAAAGCAATTGATAATGCAGACATTAAGTAAATTCATGTAGCGCAAGTGCTTGATTGAATGAATATCGGAGGGCTTGAGATGCATTTTACTACGATGTAGGTACAGGTACCAAGACGCTACGATACACATGTAGACTTGGTCGACATTCCTATGTGCTTGAGGCAAACACAAGACATTGTACATGTCTTGGCTAAAAAAATATCAGGTTGTTAGAATCCAGCACTGATATTTGTATCCGTTAGATAATAGTCTATTTAGCCATGAAGTTACTCCAGTTCTGTAAAATTTTTGTTTTGCTGGCAAAACCACATGAAGATGGAAATCCCGCAGTTCAGCGATGTCAGCAAGACGAATTAAGATGCTAAATTTATCTGATCTGATCCGTTCCATGAAAGGACGCACAAATATGTGGTTTCCTTATTATCATAACGACTGTGTGATCAGCAAAAACCTTTTTCTTCCTCGCCTGGGAAAAAGTCAAAACCTCTATCTGGTCTTTCGAACGCATGTATCTGGTTCAAATACTTGCACCGACGCACTCGTTACAACTCAATAAGGCTGTATAATATGATTTAGATGCTGAAGATGTACGCATTGTCTGCCTGCACAAAGAAGACTATGGACGAACGCTTATTATGAACATTTTTATCAGAGTATCGAAAAAATCGGTCTTGGTCCACGGCTAAGTGCATCATGATCTCTACTCAAGTTACTGGGCTTATCACCGGATCAGCTATTATTATGTATTATATACTATCGTTATCTATGTTGCGGTTGTGCTAGCGTCTGCTACAATTTCGGCTAGTTTAAATGTTGCCGGTCGTATGCATGGAGGTTGCAGAGATCTTATGTTGTTTCCTTGGTCTTCGTCCAGTACCGTAAAGACGTTGGAGCTGGTATAGGCGAATCCCTTGTGAAATTTACCTTTAGATCGACCAATGGTTTTTCTATTGACTTCCATGTCGACCTTTGCAAACTTATGAGAAGGTATTTCGGCGAGGATGATAAAGTGACTCACAGAATCGATCGATTGCGTCACTGAATTACTTGAGTCATTTGACGGGCTGCAAGAAAAATAAGATGAGACGTTTCGAATATTATAACATACAGTTGAAACGTAGGCGGCGCGATGATGGGTTTTCTAGTGTGGGGATTCCGAGATTGCTTCTTAATGCGATCCTCATAATCTTTGTATCGGCTCACTTCTCTCTTTGCTGTGTCTTGGCTGCTTTTTCTTGTGATTTTTTTCACTTTGACTTTATTCCTGTCGTAAAGTCTTGTAACTGATCAAAAATTGCCATCAGCAAAAACAAACAGAAATACCCAATTCCAACGTGCTGATATTTAGTTCTTACGCCTCCTTTTGATCGTTGCTCCTTCGACTTGATACCGCGATGTACTTTCATAAATAGGTTCAGTTGCTGTACGAAATTAATCGGAAGAAGAGCACCAGACCTGACACTTTCTTGGTCATAACGTCGTGGAATTTGCGACAAAATCGGTACAGATACGGTTTTGAAGGTATGTTAGACCAGCATTTGAAACTTGTATCGGATATCCTTTTGTTCATCTTACTTTCGAATGTGATTAAGCGTGCTTGCATCGTGATTCAAACGTACACGACTATGCCAGAGTTTACAAGTCAGCTAGCTTGCATACGTGTAGTTGCACTCGATATCACGATTTTAGTCTTTATTAAATACGTGATGATTAGATAGGCGCGATAACACGATACAAGTGTTTCTGTAGCATTATTTTATCACATTTCTAAGATTCACGAAATTTATCGTCTAACCAAATCTGATCGAATGACTACAGTCAGGAAGCTGATCTTTAGGAACATTAGCGATTGTCGTAACGTATAGCAATAGTCGTAGTTGCCGGAAAAAGAGTTCCATGATATGCTTTTATATTGAATACAAACAAAATTCTGGTTACTCGACCCTTTTTCTCTCTCATTTTTCTCTGTGATTGAATAGGTTCTATTTAACGATAATAGATTGGACTCATAAGTAGGCACTGCTTTCATTGACTTTTAAATTCTCGCTAGAAAGTCTGCTCTACAAAGTAAAATGGTAATGATGAGAGTTTCTCAAGTTCAGATCCTGAATATGTGAAGCCATTGCTTCAGCTTCATAGCGTGGTAATGTGAGAGGCCATCACTCGTTTAGACAGAATTGTAAGTACCCATTTGTCTTGATCTTGTACTTGTGAAATTAGAGAGAAATTACACCAAGCTTATCAAATCTTGAGAAATTTCAGGCCTGCTCGAGATCTCGTATTACTGAGAAGTTTCTCAACCCATCTTTTGTAACCTTCCAATGAGTTTTATTGCTAACGATATTCATTACCACCAAAGAACTGATTGACGCGTCAGGTATAGGTAATAATTCTCCCCGCATGATCATGCTGGATGCTCCAATCTTGGATCGGGTAATAGAGAATAGACAAATATTGTCTTTACACCTTTTCAGACGACGGATAAATTCCCTTCACGAAACTATGTTCTCTACTCGAGATCACTCAACCTTTCGGCTGATAATTGCCTTCCTCAAACTTCTGAAACGTAATTGCCTATTCAAAAACAGGAATGTTACAGGCTGTGCAGAACATGAGACCGGAACGGTGTGAATGTTAAATTAAGCGGTAAGGCCAAGCTGCTATCCTCCGATATCAATGCGCAGCGTCTCGGTGACGTTGCTCACTATAATGAAACACATGTATGGCAGCTATCGTATTCAAAAAATGCTGCACAAAGCAGATAGCTCTTCGCATGTCTGCATACCTGGTAGTATCAAAGGAAGGGGAACAAATTTGGCTCGCAGTGGCAGTTGGCCTCTGTTCTTCTATGTGACTTGTTCACATAACCGGCTTTATAATGATCCCTTCTCCAGAAGCTGGAAAATCAAGTGATAGGATAATCTAAGCAATCAGTTGCATGTTTGCTCGGATTGCCTGTGAGGTACAAGCAATCCTACTGTTGAATTTGCTCCAAGTACTCTATTGTTCCGCTTCTGATAGCTTCAGGTAAGGATTCTCTTTCCAAGTGTCAAATGCATTTTCGTTTCTGACAAAAAATATGCATCAGCAAAAGTTTTTGTGTGTTGTATATAATAGAATTCGTCGTGCGGGATATAACAAGATTCGTCGCCGCAGAGTATTTTATCTCAGGCACCTGGTCGCCATTACTTGATGAAGGAATCTCTGCAGTATCGCATCATATTCTACGAGTAAATGCTTGCCTCGATATTGATATGATATGTTCAGATCAGAAGTAGCTTATCGGATTGTATGAAGTAACAACGCACATCAAATCTAAAATGTACAATACAACGAGAAAGCGAGCATCTTGATATCCAGCTCGTAGAAGGAGTATTTCGGAAACTTTGTTTGATTATTGATCTTTGGTTAGTGGAACTGTGCCCTACATTACATTCAACATACATTAATCCCAACGACAATGTGATTGCACCATTCACTATCACTGTCTTCCCTCGAGACGTTTTAATCGACCGAGGACATGCCTTCCATATGTAAATTTTTCCAGAAATGCCGAGTTTTCTTTGATAATACCAAGTATGCGAGCATGCGAAGTGCTATCTGCTTTGTCCAGCAATTTCTGAACCACGTAGTTTCCATACATGTGTTTCATCATAGTTAGCAAAATTCGCGGGACGCCGCTTTCATCCGTTGCGAGTATTGAATCGATCGCTAGGCAAATTTTATCTGCGTCAGTATGCTCAAGATATGTCTCAACGACGTTGCTAGCGTACTTGTGCATGCTCCAATACGGTAATTCTTCTAGTAATATAGATTCGATCATTGCTCGGTGACTGTCTGCTCCATGCATGATCACGTGTTGCACAACATAATTTCCAAACTGGTTTTTTACCAGTTCACGGCACTTCCATATGAGTTCATCAACCAAGGGTAATGTCTGCTCTAATGTACAGTGTTCCAAGATACGCTGTATGACTCGGCAACCATACGCATGAGTCGATAGCTTTGCAGCATTGCCCATAAAAGCGTCAATGATGAATTGTACGTCTGCTCCTCGTAATTGCTCAGTTTCCATATTCATGTGATTTTTATACGAACATACTTCAATACATTTTTGGATCACATGATTTCCATTTTGATCGATAATACATCGCATTGTATGTCCAATTAATTCACGCAGTATCGTCATTTTCTCATGAACATGCACCACTTCGAGGGCTTTCTGAATGACTCGGCAGCCATAAACCTGCAACGCTAATTCTACCATGTTATTTTTCATCATTCCAATAAGCTGCTGCCTTTGGTGGGTAGTACCAAGTTCAAAAAGCTTCTGAATAACGTAATTCCCAAATACATCTGTCATGAGCACTAAGGCTTGAGGTATAGCTTCTTCGAATACAGCGTTTCTCTCATTCGAGGAAGCAAAATCTAACCTCAATTGTATAAATCGGGAGCCACTTTGATCTCGTGCAATTTCAAGTAGATGGCCCTTCATCGATGTTAGCTCCCGCATCGAACTCTGATGTTCTTGGTTGACTTCATCCACCAAGGAATGTGGAAAGGATGGTTGGTGTACCGGTGTACACGGTCTGCGGTATGCATGCTTCATTTTGTACGAGGTTCGTCCGTCATACATTCCACCAAAATGTTTTGATGCGTCCATGCTAGAATGCCAAGACTCTACGCCTGACGGGGAGGGTAAAGAAGTTCTTCTTTTGGGTGAATTACGACTCAAGGCTCGTTCACAAACATTCTTGTGGACTGGAATGGACCAGCTATCGTTCCAGGGTCTCCAGATAGGGGTGGATGTACTGCCACTTCTGCGGTATGTAGCATTCGATTCCATCAAATTTAAAGGAGGCTTCTCACAGTAAACATGCTGCCTGGAATCATGCGCATTGAAGCCCCTAGGTGGAGGATTGGCAGTATATAAACACTCGGCTTGTGGATCCCGATTCAAGGATTTGTAAAGCATATGCTCACATCCTGCATAACTTTGCGTATACAAGTCGAATGGCCAAGAGCGAGGGCTTTTACCGAATGAATTAGACTGGGTCCAAATCTCGTCACCGGGCTGGGTGGCAAATGAGCCAGCCAAGCAGGACTTCTGATACAGTGGTTGTGGACAGCCAACATCAAATAAATTTGGTCGGTCTTGATGAAAATATGCGCTGTTGGTACTGCTCGGTGCAGTTAAATCCTGCTAACACATTCATTACTGCGAGCTAAGATAAGATTTACTATTCACATCCACCATACCATCTGAATTGAAGGGTGTTGGTCGTCAACAGTATGTTCTGTCAGCATAGCTGTCTTCATGTAAATTTCCTGATTACGAAAGAGATAATTTCTTGCTATGTACGCTTTCGAATTTTTTACCTGTTCAGTATCTACTTGTGAGCGAAGATTGTGTGAAAAACGCTCTTGCACTGGATCGTCGAGGTACTGACTCGGCATACAACAATGACGATCATTCGCACAAGTTGGTCGACCAACAATAGGGTCTGCTTTCTGTGAAAAGCGACCTCGACGTAAATACCCCTCGGAAGCGTCTGAGGTCCAGATGCTTGAGAATGCTGGAAGTGCTGTTATAAACCCGCAATTATCTTGATCCGACCTTAAAAAATCTTGATTCATGTTTCACGGGTATGTTTGTAGCCTCATGCAATACAACTCTTTGCAATGTTTGTGCAGCTGGGAAGATTGCAGAATGAATCAACTTTCTCAAATATTCTCAAGCGCAGTTGGTTGAGTATACACATCGAATAGATACAGACAATGACAACAAATTTGGAAGTAAGCTCCCAGCGCATAACCGTCTCCTGGTACTCCAAAATTTTCGAGCGCGTACCCTGCAATTAGGGCACTATCAACTGTCTACTATATATATATGGGACATTCAGCATAACCCGAAAGCGACAAGGACGCGAAAAGCTGATGGCGTCAGCGAAATGTAGCCATTTCTTGTACGCAGTGTATATCACTTCCATCCACACATCCCTATGCGTCCACTTGTGTCATTTACATTATGCAATTTGAAGCTGAAATTCGAACAAGAAATCAGCAGCGGAAATGACTCGAGCTAACTGAAACATTTTTTCATGCCCGCTTCCTTCAGAAAGAAATCTACTATTTATCTTACAGATGTTTACGCCTAAAAGCAAGGAAAGCAAAGGTTGCCACAGAAACTGAAAAAATTGACACGCTGACGAGTGTCTTGATGAATATATCGCTGTGTCCATCAGACGCTGAAGCAGCTGTTGCATCCAAATTTTCAGCTCGTGTCTCAGGTAATTCATTGTCGCTTGAACCAAATATTTTCTTTTCTTTAAATTGCTCTTTCTCTTCGTTTCCTTTTTCATCAGCACCAACATTCTCGAAAATCCCGCCCCAAGTTTGCTTCTCATTATCCTTTTGTTCCGAGTATAGGACGTTGACGTGCTTCAACAATACTCGACACGATTTATCTTTTGGATTAAGTCGAATCGCGGCAATTAGATCCTCTCGCGCATCACTGTACTTGTGCATTTTCACGTAGGCCTGGGCTCGACGGAAGCGCGCTTTAGCTGGCCAATCTGAGAAAAGAAGTTGTTCCGTAATACCTAATCGAGCCATCCAATTCACGACATGGCCACTACGATTTTCCAGTAAAATGGTGAGGATATTGATGGCGTTAGTGCATGCGGTACTTGCGTGCTCAAAAGCGTCCGTCTTCAACTTGCAAGCGCCTATATTCAGGTGGCATCGAACCATCGTCTTGAGTATGATGGCTTTCTGTTTGTGGGTTGCCGTTTGTTGTTTCACTCGTTCTAAATAATCCAGCGATTTCAGATACGTGAAGACAGCATTGTCGAGTTTACTTTGTTTGTAAAGTTCGTTTCCTTTTTCAGTGGTAGATACTGCTTCATCTATTAACTCTTTTGTCGTCATGGTATCAACGGACTTTGGAGGCGCCCGAATTTCATTTCTTTGGATATACATTTTTCCGAATGGTGCCTGTACGACGACGAATCCATCCTTTTCTCGGATCTCTACGATTTGACCAAGTCCATATGGCGTCAAGACTGTTGAAAAAACCTTAAGAATTGGATACTCTGGTTCATCTCTCACAAAATCTCTTTGCAAATATGCGCATGAAGATGCCTGTCCTGAGAGATGTGGGTCAAGCTGGATAACATAGATTTTTGACACTTTCCGATAACAAATGACAACACCGCGTCCATATGGGGTTTCAACGCGACTTTTATCTGGAAGTGGAGCTTCTTGAACTGCTCCAGGATGATGCGCATCAACGGTGAACTTGAAACCAGGGATGTATAAATCTGAATTGACAGCTTCTATACCAAATGCTGCAGGATGTCGATTGTTTGCCTGTACTTTTGGTGCATTTTCACTGTATAATTGAAGTGCTTCCTCCAAATTCTTCTTCTTCATGCGTTTTTCTTTCAATATTTCTTCATATCGACTCATTGCATCATACTCGAAACTGACTTCAAGATGCAATTTGGCTTGGCGCTGTTTATGCTTATTATCGACTGGTGAGCCCTTCACAGAAAACCATCCGGCGTGTGTTTTTTGATCAAGATATTGCATACAACTTAAATGGATTTCTCCAAGAGCGATATCTGCAAGCATCTTAGACTTGCAAAGTATGACTACTTTGACATCTGCTTTTTTTGACCTGATGCCTTCAAATGTAATCAACTCGTCCCATGCAATCATTTGGCTGTTTGTTACAATTGAAACTGCTTTACTTCGCTTACATCGATTCATCAACTTCTCACATGTTTCCGAAGGACCGATAGTTGCCGTTAAGTACAATTGTAATGAGTCTTTCACATGTGCTAACAATGGATGTTGCCGAATAATGTCCTCAAATTCAGTGATTTTTCCAATTCGAATCGTAAAACGACCCAAAGCTTTTTTAGTATTTCTATCGATATCAATGCCATTTGCATTTCTTATACTATTAGTATACAAACACTCGAGTTGCCTTATTTCGTTTTCTGTTTCAACTGCAATACTCTCCATAGAGTCGAGACTGCATTTTACCCATTCGCTGGATTCGTACAATGAATCTGTCGATAGACACAAGTTTGGATTTTCACATGTTTCTTCATCCATACCACCGAAAATGGCCCACAGTATGCTCTAACCGCTGTATCGAACCGGACCGAGACTCCTAAATAATCTGATATTCTATAACCGTACGTCAAGCATGTCGGCATCTGACACTGAGCGCCGCCATATCGCTTTCGATAGAAACGTATTGCACAAAGCTCACACACACACAGTTAATGTGACATCCTCTCACAAAAACACCAAAAAGCAGTCGATATATCCGTTTGCATCAAATGTTGTGATCAGTTCCAAATACACAATGTACACTTTTCTTCCGCGTGTTTTGTATGCCCAAATGAAACGACCAAGCAATTTATATTTTCTTTTTATCGCGCTGTTGCAATCGATCAAAGACATAAGCAATACGAATGGATTTCCGACCATACTGTTACCTCTCTCTGTTGTGTTTCTATGCAGCGCGCTGAAAGAAGCGCTCGAAGACCGCGAAAGACATCGAGCGGATCGTATTACGAACCAGAAACGGGTTATGGCGCTGGATGCTTCCAATGAGTGGAAAACAAAGCACTGGGAAGAAATCCAAGTCGGAGATATCATTCGTGTGAATCAAGATCAGACGATTCCGGCCGATTTAATTCTCTTATATATTGAAAGCAAAAACGATCATAGCGCCGAGAAAGCTCTCACAAAAATCAATGGAATAGACGATAAAGCATCTGGTTATGAAAATCAGTGTGCCGATGCGGTGGCATACGTGGAAACAAAGTCGCTGGATGGAGAGACAAACTTGAAACTTCGTACGGCGAATTCAATTATTGGGCAACTTTGCGAGAAATCGGACGATTTTCTGCTCAAACTGTCGGGCTCAATCGATTGTGACCCGCCAAATGACCGGATCAATGTATTTGATGGGTACATGACACTCCGATTGAGTCGTTCCGAAGGCGAACGAGCTGGTGTGCGAATTTCTTCTTCTTTCGAACAAGAAAATACAAATGTGAACAACTATAAAGTGATACAACAGTCGGAAGAATTCATCAAAGTTGAGTTCGCCTTAACGTCCAAACAAACGCTACTGCGAAGTTGCGTGTTGCGTAATACTCGATCGATTGTTGGTATCGTCGTATATACAGGACACGAAACAAAAGTATTTTGCAGTAATAAGCGCCCGCAAGTCAAAGTATCATCCGTTGAGAATAGGCTCAATACACTGATAATCGTCATTGTGTGCATCCAGCAAGCCATCTGCTTCCTTGGAGCCTTATTTGGAGCTACATGGATACTTTACAGCGGATGGAATCATTGGTATCTGCACATCGACGATGAAATTGCCATCAATTTGAATGATTCAAGTCATACCGCGACATTCTCTGTGGCTGAATTGATGCGACTGCATCTGAGATACTTTATCATAATGCAGAATTTCGTACCCATCTCACTAAATGTGTCGCTGGAGTTTGTGAAATACTGGCAAGCTTACTTTATGCAGCAAGATTTGAGCATGTATGACCCGATCTCAGACACTCCGGCGACAGTGAGATCATCGGCTCTCAATGAAGATCTTGGGCGAGTTCACCACATTTTCACCGATAAGACAGGCACACTGACGCAAAATCTGATGGTCTTTCGGTACTGTTTGGTCGGGAACAAGAATTACGGTGGTCATTTAGAAGAATCTCAATCAGACGATGAGTACGTCTCAAACATCAGCTCTGAGAATCCTTACGTCCAATTCGATCCTCAGGAGCTTTTGGCGGATGCGAGTCGCCAAGACTCACAGAGTGAGACAATTCGACTGTTTCTTCGTCATCTTGCGCTTTGCCACACACTTCTTCCCACGAAATCGTTCAATGAAACGTGCTCGGCAGCTGTGCCTGTGTATTCGGCCTCGTCTCCGGATGAGTTGGCGCTCGCATCAGCAGCCGCGTTCTGTAATGTGCGCTTTGTGCATCGAACGCTGTCTTCTATGGTGCTTTTAGAGCCTGGGTATCCGTCCCCGCAATTATACAAATTACTTGCAACGTTGGAATTCGATAGTGATCGTAAACGAATGTCCGTCTTTGTGGAAACTCCCGAGAAACAAGTCTTACTGCTTTGCAAAGGGGCCGATAGTGTGATTTTCCAGCGGTTAGATCGTCACACTGAAGAAGCCACGAAGCAGAAAGCGTACAAGCAGCTGTCACTGTATGCGAAATGCGGTATGCGAACTCTGTGTCTCGCCTACAAAGCGTTAGAAAGGAAAGAATTCGATGAGTGGCACAGTCGATATCTCACATCGCAGTCGCAAAAAGTCGATTCCTCGGGCCACAATAGAGAGACATCCAATGTCCACGCGATTGTCAATGAGATGGAGCGAGATATGACTTTCTTGGGTGTCACTGCTGTCCAAGATAAGCTTCAGGATGGCGTACCAAAGACACTCGGACTCTTCCGACAGACACATATGAAAATATGGACACTCACAGGCGATAAGGTGGAAACTGCGATCAATATCGGGTATGCCTCTTGCTTGCTGTCACACAATATGACTGTGAAACAGATCACCACGGAAGATTATCCATCGACCTCACGAGCATTACATGCGCTAGTGACTCAATTTCACGCAAAAGGAGACTTGCATGCACATTCCGACTCTCGTTTTTGGCGGACAAGGAATCAATCCACCTCGCAGCTTCGACAGGGAGGAGTTTGGCGCTATTGGAGGCTTAAACTCGGTCGAATTTGTCGATTCAAAAAGTCTCGACGTAGAAAACTGTCTCGATTATCATCCAATTCAAATGGCCAACACACGTTGGATGATCACGATGGAGTGCCCGCAGAGGAGCAAACGCTGCTCGGACCTGCTGACGATCGATATAATCCCTCAGAATTTGCGTTGGTCATTGATGGATGCTCGCTCGACTACGCGTTATCCCCACGCTTGCGCAAAGTATTTCATTCCATCACTCAGAATAGCGCCACAGTCATTTGTTGTCGTGCATCCCCAAAGCAAAAGGCAAATGTCGTTGAACTTGTGAGGCTTTTGGAGCCAAAGAGCGTAACACTGGCAATAGGAGACGGTGCCAATGACGTTGGAATGATCCAGGCAGCTCATATTGGCGTTGGAATATCCGGTAAAGAAGGAACTCAAGCTGTCAATGCTTCCGACTATGCGATCGCGGAATTTCGATTCCTTCAGCGTCTGTTGTTTGTGCACGGACGCTGGGCGTACCGACGTGTCACCAAGTTGATGTGCTACATGCTGTACAAGAACGTCACGTATGTGCTGACGACATTTTGGTTTGGCTTTGTCAGCGGATTCTCTGGCCAACCGCTGATTGTCGATGTGGCCGCTCAGAGTTTTAACGTCTTATACACAAGTCTTCCGCTCATTTTCTTTGCTGTATTCGATCAAGACGTATCTTCGGAAAGTGCATCCAAAGTACCATCACTCTACGCTCTCGGGCAGCAGAATGTGTTACTTCAACGAAAAGTGTTTTGGCCGTGGATTCTGAATGGTATGTGGCATTCGATTGTTATTTTCTTCCTTTCCGCGCTCACAGTGTACGGCACCAAATGGCTCCACAACTCTAATGACAGCGTCAATCCTTCGGGAATCGATCAAAATGGAAAGATGGATGGAATCAATACAATTGGACTGATTGTCTTTACAAATTTGGTTATTATTGTGAATTTGAAGCTCTGTTTGGAGACATTTCTCATCACGTGGCCGTTTGTGCTCACAGTACTCATTTCCATTGCGTTGTGGTTTCTTGTGGGTAATTTGATCGGTTCGCCTCAGATCGGAGTGCTTTACGCGGTCGGAGAAATGACATATCTTCAACATCTTTCTTCTTTTTGGATCCTTATCGTGCTCACGTCGGCAATCGCTTTATTTAGAGATTGTTTGTGGAAGCTTCTCCGACGGATAGCGTTTCCTTCCACGTATCACATCCTCCAGGAACGTGAAAAATTATGTCTTACGACGTCACCACGGAGCTTATTTCCAACACTTGGAAGAAATCGATCTCGAGCGGATTTACAGTCTCCTTTCTTGGAGTATGCTCGCAAATTTTGCGCTGATGAGGAAACAGGCGATTTACATTGCTCTTCTTTATCTGAAAAGTTGATAGAAACGTCTACGAAACAGTCAGAAGCGCATCGTCTTCGTGTGCGTGGAGCGTTGTTATCGGTGTCTCCTGAGCCTCTGGAAAGCTCGAAATCATTTGATAATGGCTCTTATTTGCGACAAAATAGAGAAGAGTACTTTGGGTACGCGTTTTCCGAAGATGAGAATGCGGAGAGAAAAGTTGAAGTTCCGTTGATTCCGTTTGTGCGTCATTCAGATCGCTTGTTCTCACCGGAAAAGAGAAGAAGATCATTGAAGAATATGATTAAATCAGTGCGCGGGACAAAGAATGCGTAAAGTGTGATTTATTGGAAGGAGTGTGTGTATTTATAATTATAAATAATGAGAAGAATGAGTTTGGTTTCCTTTGGCGCATTTTCGATATCTATACTGCGTGCATTTATACCCTCTATAGATGGATATAAAGAATGCCCAAATATAAAGTGTAGAAAATGAGCGAAGAACGCATTGTGAATCCAGCGCAAGATGCTGTGATAAAAGTCCTTGTATTGGGCGACGCTGCGACTGGAAAATCGAGTATAATAAAAAGGTGAAGAGCAGGAATGTGTGTATGGAGTTCTTACTGTCAAACTGCGTCTCTAGATATGTTTATGGCAGCTTTGCCGAGCATCATCAGACAACAATTGGCGTCGACTTTTCTCTTAAAGCTGCGACTGTGAATGGAACAACAGTGAGAGTGCAATTGTGGGACATCGCAGGTGAAGTCTATATACCATAATCCATCGATGCATTCTCAAAGGCTGATTTTCTATCAGGACAAGAGCATTTTCGCGCATTAAGTCGAGTAAGTTCCGTCAGAGCCTCTGATCCTGTTTTTCTCGCAATTTGATCTGGATAGGTTTACTACAAAGATGCTTTGGGAGCTATATTGGTATATGATATCTCGAGTCCAGAAACGTTTGAGAGTGTTTTGAAGGTACGTTCTATCTATATTATGCTCCAAGCAACTCATCAAGCTGTGATCCTTTACAGTGGAAAAAGGAAATCGAAACAAAGGTCCGAATGGTGCAAAGATAAACGTTATATGATACTCAATATTCGCTTAGGTGGAACTGCCCAACCAAAAACCACTTCCTGTGGTTCTCTGTGGCAATAAGGTACTTGTGACCACTTTTCTATCGGTAATTCACCTGTGGCTGATATAGTGCGATCTTACCGATACTGTCGATCGTGATTTTCTCACTTCTTTCTCTGAATCCAATGGATTCACTGCGTGGTTTGATACATCGGCGAAAGAGAATACCAACATTGATGCTGCAATCAAAGCTCTTATTGAAGGCGTTCTGAAACATCAAGATATATTCGAAAAAAAGAAAGAGGATCGCGGAACAATTCGTCCGACAGACACCACACACATTAAACAAAGTCGACTTAGCTGGTGTTGCAATAGCTTCTAATTCAATTCCAATACAAACGTTCTGTCTTGCGAAATGTCATTTTCCACCTTCCATCCTTTATATCAGTTAGTAACGCGTTAAGAACGCATTGGCTCATGGCGACAGAAGCATCATGGGAATTACGACAAAATGAGCGCGAAAAAGTCGAGATAGAAGCATTAGATCGCAAAATCAAAGAGAGTACACCTTCACGAGGGTCTCAAATTGATGGTATCAATTCCTTCGATGCATTTCCCTTGTCAGAAGCTACAAAACGAGGTAAGAAACAATGCATTCATCTGCTCCAATAATCCAATGACAGCGTGAAACGCAGGGCTACAGAAATGCAAACTCACAAAACCGACTAAAATACAAATGGGAGCAATACCACACGCACTGGCCGGGTAAGCCTTTCCAATTACTGCAATTTCTTTCTTCCGCCTCAATGACTCTATTCAGACGTGATATTCTCGGAGCAGCAAAGACGGGGTCCGGGAAGACTTTAGGTGCGTACTGATCAAAGGCACATCACTGAATCGCTCATTCGCAACTGTCATTCTACGTGCAGCATTTCTGATTCCTTTACTCGAGAAACTCTATCGATCGCGTTGGGATTCCTCCGAAGGGCTTGGCGCATTAATTATCTCACCGACAAGAGAATTAGCTCTGCAAATATTTGAAGTCTTACGATCTATCGGGAAAACACACTCCTTCTCAGCAGGTCTTATCATTGGCGGTAAGAATTTCAAGGAGGAGCAATTCCGTCTGGGCAAAATGAATATAATTGTGTGTACACCCGGACGATTACTTCAGCATTTGGAACAGACCCCAAACTTTGATGTTTCGACACTCCAAATGCTCGTTTTGGATGAAGCGGATCGTATAATGGATATGGGCTTTAGCGCGCAAGTGAATAGCATATTAACGTATTTGCCAGTCGAACGTCAAACACTGTTATTCTCAGCAACACAGACGAAATCGATCAAACATTTAGCCACTTTGAGTCTGAATGAGCCCGAATATATCGCTGTTCATGAGCAATCCAAACACGCAACACCGCACGGACTGACTCAGAATTATGTCGTCTGCGATTTAGGAGCCAAATTGAATATTCTCATCGCTTTCATAAAATCTCATCTAAAGCAGAAAACAATCGTTTTCCTCTCAACGTGTCGTCAGGTTCGATTTGTGTACCAATTGCTCTGCAAATTACAGCCCGGAGTGCCGCTATGTGCACTGCACGGAAAGTACAAACAAGGAAAACGAGTGGAGATATATTATGAGTTTCTCAATAAGCCTGCAGCTGTCATGTTTGCAACGGATATCGCTGCAAGAGGTCTCGATTTCCCATCTGTCAATTGGGTCTTCCAAATGGATTGTCCAGAAAATGTGGCGAGTTACATACATCGCGTCGGTCGAACTGCACGGTACAACAGCCAAGGCAAAGCTTTGCTTTGTTTACTACCGAGCGAAGTCCAAGGGATGAAGCAAGCGTTGGAAGAGGCCAAAATTGAGATCAAAGAACTGAAAATCAATCCACAAAAGACGTCCGACTACCAACAGAAAATTCAATCGATACTTGCGGCCGATAAAGAAATTAAAACGAACGCTCAGAAAGCCTTCATGTCGTATGTTCGATCGATTTTCCTGCAGCCCGATAAGAAAGTGTTTCAGACGTCCAAACTCCCACTTGATGCGTTTGCTCAATCACTTGGGCTGCTTGGAGCTCCTCGAATGGCATTTTTGGATCAGCTGCAAGACGCTGAAACAGATGTGAATGGAGAAAACCTGCGGGCAGAGTTACGTGCGAAGAAAAATGTTAATCGTAAACTTCAGCAATTGAAAGATAAAATCAAAGCTGAAAAACAGCGCAAGAGACAGGCGAGAGAGTCTTCAAAGGCTTCAAAACCCGATGCGGAAATGCCATTGCCCGAGTCGAGTACTTTGGATGAGGACGCATTTTTGACTGTAAGATGTCGCTATGAACCGGACGATGAGATTCCTGTTGCTGTCTCTGACACTCGGGAAAGAAAAAAGCATAAGAAAATCCGTTTGGATGTACACAACTCTTCGAGAAAAGTATTCGATGATGAAGGAAATATGGTGAATCCACTGGAGCAAATCGCCACGCAAGAGTATCAAGCTGAAACGAGCATACGAGATCTTGAGGCTCAATCGGAAGCATTTGCAGCCAAAGTCGCCGCACGTCTGAAAGAACAGGAATCCGAAGATCGAAAACGTGAGAAAGAGCGTATTCGAGCCAAACATCAGAAGAAACGACTTAAAATGAAAGGTGCTTTGGATCAGTCTGAAGACTTTGCGTCGAATAGCGTTCAATTGAACACCGCTGGTTCAGATGAGAATGAGAGCACGGAGGGTGACGCCAGCAGCACCGATGCCGATTCAGAGGATCATTGTATGAACGCGCATTCCAGTATCACAGATCATGAAAATGTCGCATTGAGTTTGCTTCAAAAGCGCTAAAGTATTGAGTTTTTTTTGACAAAAACGCTTTTGCTCGTTATTGAGCAGCTTTGTCTACCATTCCAATTGTAACATGTCAAGTGGACGATGGGCCCACTAGTTGTATATACTTTTCCATGGCTTCCTCTTGAGACATTCCTTTGTTCTGATTCCACGCATCCCATTTATATTTAGCTGTCGCGTCAAAAGACATCCTTTGCGGTAACAGATGGTCAAACAAAGGTTTCTATGAGGAGATGTGGTGCGTACATTCCCGGTCTGTCCACATTGCAATCGCCTAATTTCGCCTGTTTGAAGAGGCCATAAAGCTGCAATTTTTTGGTATTATCCTTTGAAAGGAATTATGAATGTGAGTGAATAGATGATATGCGCGATGGGGTGATCCTACCATGCTCTTGACTTGGAGAACGCGCGCCGCTGCAGCCTCGAATCTCGATGTGAGATCGCTCATTTTTGGGTGAAAATGGAAGATATTCGGATTGTAGCAGTTAGAAAAGGTGTAACGGATACACACTATCTAAGGCTTATTTTGATTAGTGTACCAGACATACTGTTTAGTCACACTCGATTATCGCATTTTTGCCACCCAAATAATTAGTTTGTACGCTTGAAGTGCTTCACCAACTCAGATGTAGTTGCCAGCAGTCTTGACACTTTATATCTGTATCGAGTAGATTTGGGTCATAGAGAGGAAAGTAGTGGTGCAGCGCCTGCATTAGTCCTTGGAAACTGGTGATTTGTTTGTTATTTCACTAAGGCCTCCCTCACATCATAAGCCATCGTTTCACGTGATTTCTGAGTCTCTACGAACGCCAGTATGCAGAGTTCGATTGGCAAAACTTCTTTCCGCAACAAATCCGAAGTCAAAATTGCTCGTTAGCTGTTTACGACCAAAGCAGACCTACGCGTACGAAGAAGCTCAAATACTTTGCGTGAGTTGGCGTCGTGTACTCACTTAGCAGAAGGAAATATGGATCGACACGCTGCATAAAACCGGGCTCTGATTCGGCACCAACATACGTCAAGATTTTATGAGTTTGAGTTGAGAATGTAGAACGAGAAAAACGCAACGTTGTAGTTGAACGCATGCATTCGCTCAATTCACATAAAATGAAAGCATTGCGCTACTTGACTATCGCGCTTTCGCCTCCCCTTCAGGAAAGATGATACACAATTGGACCGACTCATTTAATCCATCTGATGTGGTTTTGAGTCAAGGAGCGAAACTGCTCGTTTTCGGCGAGGTTCACTACCCTTCTGTCCTGAGAGCGTGTTGTATTGAAAGAGTCGGTAGAGCAGTAATCGAGTTTCATCTAGTTTAGATTGATGAGCTAGCTGTACGCAGATTCAGTTTTAAACGCAGAAACGACTCAGACAAGTGACTCCTTCGAAACTCAAAAGTCGGAGCAGCTCCGCCTTTCACAAATGCTGATGTAATGTTTTCAGAATTTGCTCAGCTGATTCACGCTCTGACATGGATATAGCAGCGACATCGCACCAAACGTTCGACGAGGCCGTAGCGTTTACAGAAGTTGTTGACAATGAATGAATGCTGATGTGTGCTTTAGCGAGCTTCATCTTGCGAGCAGTATTCCAAAGAAACGTTTGCATTCGCGGCTTCCGCAGAAATGAACGAGAAACATTCTTCCCTCATTCAGAGCGTGCGCCCGTAGTAAGCTTCCATCCGGTCTTATAATGCCGGACAAATGAGGTTACAGCTGCTCTGGCCAGATCGCTCAGGCGGATAGATAGGAACTGAATCGGTTTTCTGCACTTTGCATGTAAATGGTCCAACTTTTCGCAAGTCACATCGTCATGCAATTGGATAGGGAAAATAGAAAGGGATAGCATTGTCAGCTACGACAGACGATGGTACCGATACAGTGACAGTGACTGTGACTAAGAATTGGTATTCTTGGAGCTCTCTAGTGCATCGTGTTCTTATGTGCTGTCACATGATAAGTGTTTTTGTTCTGTTTACTGCGCATTATAGAGATGCTTTGGCGATGTCTTAGCAGGGATGACTCACTCTCGCAGAACTATCCATCAAAAATACCGCTTTTTAATGCAAGAGTAGCTCAGTTCCTCTAGAGGAGCCCCAGATCTAAATATCAGTAACAAATATGGTGACGAAAATAGAGCATGAGTTTCTCAAGAAGGAGAACTACCTCCATCGATGTTGGCTCTGTTGGTGTGAAATTGAACTCATATATGACGGATGCAAGTTTTCATGTACAAAACGCATCAAAATTCAGTACCACTTCTTCAATGTAGAATTCTTTCGCTAATCATTATGTCACGAAGGGACCGGTACGCGGCTGCTGCATAAAGAAGCTCCTCTGGTTGTGGTTGAGCTTCACCTGCTCCTTATTTAAAGGACTCAAATCACGTAATGGCTGGAGCACTCGAAGTTCTGTGCCACAAGAAAATGCAGCGCGTCTCAATCAATCGACGCATGTCGAGGTGCAAAAACATTCATTCATGCTTCGTAACCTCTGACACAAATTTCTTCAGGTATGAGGTTTGAGGAATGTACCATTAGATGTATTGCAGACACATGCAACGTTGTAATGTGTGCTTCGATAAGCGAAGATGTAAACTATTTCCTCTTTCCTGCACTGCAGTAATGTTCGCTTCGCTGCAGCGGCTCAAAAATGACTCGATGTGTAGAAGTTGTGGATCAAAAAGTGGAGTCTCTAGGGAATAAGGAAAAACAAAAGAACAGAAATCGATCGAGAAATTCATCTAGTCACGAGATGTGGATAGACATAGCTATCGCCAACGAAAAGAGCTTTAGCATTATTTATTGCCAGTATAGCGTTTCTTTGAGCCTCTGAAAATTGTTCCATTCTTATAATTAGTATTATCAATAAATGAAAGCCGTATATCTTTTCTATTAGAGGTTGCGCGTGTGCAAGACATACAACAAAATGTAATACACTGCTGAGCGTGAAATCGCAAAAATGCAATAAGGAAAACTCACAAAAAGACTGAAGGTGATTATTAAATAGACAAATAAACGACACAGCTTTTTAGGCTACTCTATGATGCCTACTTGTACTTTGCTCTCGTTCTATATCTACTAAATAAGAGTCTGCAGCATTACAGGAATTTCATTCGTGGTTTTTCTGAAAAAACATTCAAGCGTAGGAATCCCCACTCTCTCTTTGCATTGGCGAGAAGAAGATCCACATTCGTCATACGTGTCGTAAACTTTTTCAAGTATCCAAATATTTCGTAAAAATCCAAGTCACTATTCATCAAATAGGCTTGATTCATTCGTAGTATGGCGATTGCGATTGCGTACATAGTGTCAGGTCCTTCGGTCATAATGATATCAAGAATCCTGCTCGTCGTTTCTTTGGAAAAGTCGGCGCAAAAAAGGGGAAGAAACCAATTTGTAGCCAAAATAAGTCCAAGATGAGAAGATCCACGGGCCTCTAGATGGGTCGATAAGGCTGGAAGACGATCACGGATAAGTTCTTCGAGGATCGCACCACTTTGGTGGAGTCCTTCCATTCCGTCACAGTACGTTGTAGGACAGAATCTGTCGCATATCTTTCTCAATAAATCGAATACGCAGGCTTCAATTTTGAGTGATTTCATCTTTTTGCCTTCACGTGCGATACACAGCAATCGTCCAGCAATATGCGACATTGATTGCACATATCCTTTGCATTCATGCAAAACCGAATACGCGAGAAGTACACGCTTCAGTGAGGCTTGGCCTTTTTTGGTGTTGATCCAGCATTTTTCGCCTGGAAAAGTTCGTTCCAAATCGACTTTGATATCGCGTCGAGTTGCGATATAATCGGAGAGCAGATTTTTTCCTGCACGTGTTTTGCATTTGGTGTCGTATTGTTTGATCGTACTCAATAGAGCTTTGTACAGAGTGGTAGGTGGGGGAACATCTTCAGCGTCTTTCATCGACGCATAATCGTTGCCATCAGATTCAATTTGCGGATTCATGTAGAGTCGAATTCGGTCTTCTGGATGAATTCCACCTCTTCTCCAGGCCAATTTCTTCATCGGGAATTTCTCCATAGGCGAGACAGGTACCACTCGTTTAGCAGTGTCATCAATCGATCCACAACAAGTCACTAGACGCTGGGCGGCATCAATCATTTTGATCCATGAGCGTTTGAATTTTTGTAGTAAGGGGAGGTTGGTTTTCGTCATAATTTTGCAAGTTGGAAAGTGTGTTATCGAGAAGGTGAGATTGCGTCGGGTTCATTTCCATCAAAATCCGTTGATGGGACCGAACTCGATGGTGTTCACCTTCTCAACAGCATTTCGGATGGGATTTCAGTATTCAACAGCATTTCATTTGATTAAAGTATTGGATGAATGCGACCGCTAAAACCATTTTTTGGTGGTGAATGCAAGTCTCTGTAGGACTAGGGCTGCACTGTATAGAATCGGCATTTGTTGCCAGATTTTCAACAGCAAAACCATACATTCACAGAGATAAGATTCAACGGAATAAAAAGGAAGCACAACTTACAAATATGGAAAAAAACAATTATATTCAATCAAAAAGCGATGATGATATTGCAAAACAATGCGAATGTTTGTCATATTTTCATCAAATGTTCCCTGTTGTTCTTTAATCTTCAAAATTGACCCCATTCTCGGTCACTTTCTGAAAAGCAACAGCAAAATCCTTGAAGAAAAGTTCTTCATTTTGGGCGTAGAGTTTGACAAAAGGACGAAACGCTTCATCCTGGATAAGAACCATGTCGGAAGGAAGCATTATCAGTGTTTTGGAAGGGTTGTTGAACTGCGTCGGGCTTTTTCCTTCGGTTGGCTTCCATTCGACGTTCAGCAAATTCTTGAAATATTTGTTTGAGAATTTCCTTTCCGTCTCAGTCCAGGGACCGCTGAAACCGCTCAATTCTGGGTGCGCACGTCCAACGGCATGAGCGCCGATCAATGCAACCGTTTCACGATCATTGAATCCCAGTCTGCTAAAGACATCACGCACATGCGCTGCTGTTTTGACCGGACACCCCTTGTCGGCACTAGGCAGTCTATCATCTGGCGGACTGGTGCTCCCGTCAGGAGCATCTTTCCGACCTAATCGGAACGGAACCTTTGGCCCACCCATTATCTCAATCATTGTGACACCAGCGAAAATGTAAAGATCTGCATGCGTGATCTCAGGGTTGTTCTTTTGAACTTGATCCAGTACTGCAACAGCTTTGTCAAGTCCGGTGTTTTTAACCCAGGCACTTTCGGGCTTGAATCGGATCCTTCCTCCATCAGATCCTCCACTCCCGTCCCTGCCGCTAAATGATGCCGAAGCATGCCAGGCAACTCGTACCAAAGTAGGTCCTATCTTCCCATTTCCTTCGAAAATCCCGACAAGTTCTTCTCGTATTTTATTCAGATTAACTTTTTGCTCCTTTGTACTGGAGGCAGCGCAAGGACAAGCGCAAGAATTTGTAGCTACTGTCATTCTATCGAAGAACAGAGTTGGCAGTGATCAGATGTACACTTTTGTCACGTCGTACCGATATGAATCGACAGAACACTGTGCTGAAGACAAATTCAAAAATGAAGTTGAAGAAAAAAGACTGATGAGGAGTTCAATTGCTTTCATGGTGAGTTTTCGTGGGTTCGAATTTCTATATTACGCTCTATTGCGTCAATGGTACCCAGGTGGAGACAGCTGTACCCAATACATAAATTCTTGCATACGTCACACAATTCATGGCGAGTTTACATCATCATTATTGTATACGAGGCGACAATGTATACTTTCGAATATAAAAAAGTAGGATCTTCGCGATTAGAAGCAATTTGATGAGTGATTCATATAGGCTTTCCAAAGGTATACGCGGCTGCATCTACATTCAGTAGGGTATACGTATATTCATGAAATTTTAGCTAATCATCTCACCCCTTCCACCATGTCGCATATTTTTAGAGTTGAGTCAAGTTAATGGAAGTATCAACCTGGAGACGCTCCTTGCTATGTGCGTCGTATGTCCCGAACATGGGAATAAGTTCTGAGGTTGCTTGGACGATGGAGTTCAAACACGAGTGAGAGGATCCATAGAGGCAGAAATGGCCTTTTTTCACGCGACCGAGACGCACTATACACTATATAGAGCACGTTGGACTGTCAGCTGTATTTTCCTTCCATTCTGATTTATGTGAGTTTGCAACGTGGCAAAGTATACTCGGATGCATGAGACAAGTAATACGCATACAAACAAAGAATGTTGTGCATCCTATAGCTAAATTTCCCACCCATCCATCCGCATCCGCTTTCTCGATCGTCTTTATCACTTAATGCAACAAAATAGAGTTCAGTACTAGCGGTCTTGAAAGCATAACGTTTAGCTGATCCGTACAGATTCTGCTTTGCTTTTTGTTTGGATCTAGCGACTACGTCATGAACAGCAGACGTAAACATTCTTTTTTAGAACGGGAAACGTGTTACGGTAATTATTGTTTTTGATCAGTTAACAGAATGTAAACGGAACAAAGGGGGTTGTATCTGTTATTTAATTCTACTTCGACTGCTTTGGCTGTATAGAGTACAGTGCGTTTACTATTACACGCCCTATCGCACTTTACAAGATATATACTGTAGACTACAATGTGACAGAATTTGCACGAGTTTCGGAGTGGCTGTCTCGGCCAAAATATCACAATATTCGCGGCTTATTACATCCTCTTCAGTGCCGCTCTTCATGTAATCGGCAACCAGATTTTCGAGCAGATACGGCTCACTTTATGCGATATGATGGTTTTCCGATGACGAAAACGGAAGACGAGATTGCGGCCAGGACATCCAATCGAAGCACGCTCCATTCAAATGCTCAAATGAAGGCAAACACATTCCATGATCGATCGGAGTCATGAGAAATGTGTTCATTTCTGAGCCTTTGGTTGACAAGAGTACAATTCCTGCATGTCGATCAGTATTGAATAAACGTATATCGAGAATACCAATTTTATGAACCTCCGATACACTGAATCGAAGTGTTCCCATGTCCTCAGCGGAAGACGAAGACGAGACAATGTGCTGGAGGGAACCTTCTTTCAGCAAGCCATCAACTTTCAGCTTGGTGATTTTTTGTGACTGGCACGCCACTGAGATTGCCATACGTCGCATCCAGAGGGTATGCGGCACGCTCGCGGAAACTCCGTCCCCTACTTTGAACAGGATGTTGGGTTTTCCCAACAGTGGAATTCGCCTGCACGTGTCCACGAGGATTGTATGGTGCCATATACTCTTCGTCTCGAGGTTTGAAGACCGCGAGTCATCTCTTCACTTGTTCATGGGCCTTATCATACACAAAATACACTCCCCCACACCCTTCTGATGTCATTTCCATCCCAATTTGTTCGATCTTTTCTACTTGAGTGCTTCCCTTGACCATCGTCTGCTAATTCTTGATCGGCGTCATCCAGATGCATTCTCATCTTTTCCGCTAAGCTCGGATGTGGAATATATAGCTTGGGCTCCCTATCAGCCAAACAATCTGGTTGCAGGTACAGAAGATGGTGTGCCGGATCTATCGCTTTCTGGTGCTTTTGGGACAACGTATGAGTATCCAATTTGAATGGTAATATGACAACCGACGGACTCGGATGCACTTCTTTGATATCATTGCGTCTCATAGAGGGTACACGCCATTGTATTGATTCTCGTAATAGAGCTATCGGATTTTTTGTAAAACGATGAGAGAAAATTGAGTGATTTATTATAAATCGATTTCGCATCAAAGAAAGCGAACACAAATCAACGGGTTGTCCACCAGAGGAATCCACAGCGAGTGTGTTGTGAGGAGGGCACTCGGGTCGATTTTGAGCGGCTGAGTTTATTTGCCGTTTGAAAATCGCCATTGCAAAGGATCGAGTTCGGATCTTCTGCAGGAGTATCAAGCAGAGGATTGCTTCTGAGGTACGTCGTTGATTGCAGAATGCCTTCGCGAGCGCTCAGCTTCTTTGCCGATTTCTTTGATTGTATTCGAATATTTGAAAACAGACTTCTTGAAAAAGAGAGCAGGTATACGAATATTTGTTGTATACTTGATTACTGTTCAAGTGGGGAAATAGCATAACTGGTGCAAAATGGTGTCACGCTTCAATTTGACGAATATGATTTGTCAAAAGGGCAGAGAGAAGATACCTGATTTTAGTGTAAATTCGACCCGTTTCTGCCATTTGTTAAAAACTAGAAAGAACTTTCTAGTCTAGGGCTAATTCCATGTAGAAGGAGAGGGTAGGCGAAGGTGTAGAATTCCTGGTTGAAGTATACGCTCTCCATGTTACGTGTGAATACTTGGATTGTATTGTGTAGCATCCGCTCTGATCGGCAGATTGTTTCATTTTCAACGTGTAGAAAGTTTTTGTACACTTCGAGTATAAAATGTATGCATGGAATTTATCACCGTCTGTTACACAAGCGCCAAAAAGAATATTTCAAAGGAGCTCGGAGATTGCTGCAAAATCGCCAGTGTGTATCCATGAATGCGTGATTCTTGATCGACTCCTCAAATCCCATTGCAAGCAATACACATTGCTCTGTCTTTCATTTCAACTGTTCGGATGGAGCATGTTCTTTTTTGCCAGAGACGACGATCACAGTCGCATCATCGGACTGCTCCGGTCAGACGCGAGAATGGAATAGCCTGGGTTCCAAAGACAGGACATTTGTTGTCGACATTTTCGAGTCGACCACAATGATAACAATTGAGATCCGTTCTCGAAAACGAATATTTTCTTGCGTATTTGGTCGCCAATATTCGGTATATCGACACTCTTAGTCAGGCGCAATCATTGTCGGGTGCCTGCAATCTATCACCTTCGACGCATACTATACGTACTCTTTGCGGCTATTGCTATAAATCAATACGTAACGCATGAATATCAGGTAGAGATTGTCAATGCTTGACTTACAGTAGGGCCACGATTACATATTTTCCAAATAGTCTCAGACAGATATTTCGAGAATGACTTTCCGTCGGGACACGTCACATTTTCTTCAAAATTCGCGGAACATACTTCTAATTCTTCTTCCGCTTCTTTATTAGAACAATCTCGAAAGAATCGTTTGGTTACAAATAAGAGCAAGTGTTACTTGATCTGTGCTTTAGCAATTCCGCGATTCGAGTCACCCCAGGCAAGTGATTAGAAAAGCTAGAACAGCAAATAACATTAGCACAAGTATGTCGCGTTATAAAAGAGGAAGACATCTAGATCAGTGAACCTCTGTAATAGCGCTTCTTACATGCCTTCCTCATTCAGTATAACGGCAAGATCCGATTCCGGTTGTTAATACTCTAATTCAGCCTTCCACGTTGCCAATGAATTGTGTAATTCACTCAGCAAAGTTAACGTTCTGATATTCTCCACATTAGTGTTTTTCTCAGTGCGTTGCATCGCTTGTTTTGGACTCGGAGTCTCTACACTGATTCCACCGATAGAGTCAGACTCTTATTTCAGTGTAAACAGCCAGCTCTTGAGATAGAAGCAATCCTTCCACTCATTCACGAACATTGATGATATAACTCTTTCCCTTCCCATCATCCAGATAATTGATCTGAAGAGCCGATTCAAAAATCTCACTATTTTGAGAAATGTGGCCGATACACTCTTCCAAATGATTACGCGTCGCAGGCAGTTTTTCTCTGGTTGAGGGGTTTTCAGCGTCGCCATTGTAATGTCGCTTCTTCGTAATGTCGTGTCTTGTGATGTATCTCCTTCATCAGAGCTATACAGCTCTTGGTCGGTTGACCCGATGATGCTATTATATAGTCGAGAAAAAACTTTCCAAGGATAAAACTGGACAGGGCTCTCCGGCTTCTTATATTGATGCCGCTGAAGACAATAATGGTAACGCTGGTGCGCCTGAGCGGCTCAAACGGATTATTTAAACGCCACAAGCGCGTACTTGAGAGACTGAATAAATTCATAGACACCAGGTAACAGATGTGATCGTTGCCAGCTTTACAGGATCGCTGGAGACGAGTTGCTAGCGGTAAGTAATAATTTTTGAGATCACTAGGATCATTCATTCCATTACGCGGGCCGCCTAAGACGCGTTTACGATTAGCAGGAGACATGCAAAAGAAAATTGTTAATCGAAAAACGATGAGATCTGGGCTTGATATATCGCGATTTTGGAGCTGTTACGGTCCACGGAAGACATTGTTTGTTCGAAGCGTGCATTACGCATTTGATGACAATTTCACATAGCAACAAACTATTGCAGGTTACTGCCGCATCTACCCCGGTATTGTAGAATATCATCCATGACTCAAGCCTTATACATTATTTGATCGTCTTTGTATTGTTCCACGGAATTTTATATCCATTATCGCAATCACTCTATCGCCAGAACTGCAAAAAGCATTGGATGAGTTTTGCACTGGAAAGGAAAATTCACGAAAAGATACTGTCCACTTTCTCACTCATGCTTACCACTTGATAGAACAGGTACAAGGGTTGCCTGATCAAACGGATAGATAGATCTTGACCGATAATCCTTGATACTATCCTTCGGAATCAGGAGCAACAGTTGGGCCTGGGATAAATCCCCTGCTTGTGGCAAGCATCAATCGTGAAGAGTCTAGATAATGATAAACATAGCGGATTTTGTCTGCGAAAGGTGTCCGCATCATATCGCGCGATAAACCCACGCGCATCCTTCTGGGTTTGAGATACAGAGTAGTAAATATTCAATACGGAAAGCATGACTCTACTTCCGGTCAACTTCCAGAGGGCACTAAATTTGAAGTTTTTTCGGATCCCTCAATAACGAACTTGTGAAGCATACGGTACAGCATCAGAACAGATAACTGAAATTTCAAAGAAGAAAAACAAAAGAAGGATGGTCGACTTGATCCTGATATGTCTTATTGTTGGGGATGGAGGGGTGCTTGTTTGCAAGATCGAGGGTGGGAGACACGTTCATTTTCTGAAAGAAGAAATTTTGAAGAAGAAATTCTACAATTTTTCTGCAGATCAGCTGAAACTCTATTTGGCCAAGAAAAATGGCGATTTTCTCAGTTGTCACGACGCTGTTCTAGCTGAACTATCCAAAGGATATTGTACACCGAAAGTCAAATATTCTTACATGAATGCGGAATCGCTCATGCATCCGGCTCAAGAGTTGCAGGACATTTTTGATCAGAATGTACCAAAAAAGAACGTAATCCATGTACTGGTTCAGTTGCCAGCATATGCTTGTAAACGTCGAAAAGTGCGTGAAGATATCACACACCTCTATGCGGCGAAATTGCGAGATGTGGACATGAGTGCTCTCAATACGCCGAAGAAACTGGAAGCGTTTATTTCAACACCCTTACCTATAAAATATCCGACCGATGAAAAAAGATTGATTGACGAGTGTCCACAGTTTTTCGAGTATTCTGAAGACAAATTTATCCAAGCAAATGTATTTGAAAATGCTCTAAGACGACGTTTTATGTTTTCGGCAAGTAAAAATGCAAACGTCTTATGGTGGGATATGCTGATTCGAACTCCGATTGAAGAAACGGCATTTCTCATGGAAATATCTATTGAAGTTGGTAGAAATCAAACAGAGAAATCCACCACGAGTCATTCAAAGCCGCCAGACGTTGTGCTGTGGCTGCACGATGTTTTGGTAATGAAAGGAGAAGAAAAAGGATCTCCTGGCGAATTAGTTGCAGCCAAGGGGGAACTGGTTGCAATGGGGAAAATACACTTGTCCATGTTTGGAAAGATGCCGTTTCTATTCACATATGCAGCGGCCAATTCACGAGTACAATTTCTTGTCATAGATCGTTCGTTCAACGTCTTACCAGTATCAGAACCGTTCGACTTGAAATTTTTACAGTACCGCATTCGATGTATTGTATCAGCGATCAACATTTTTCGGATTCTCTACCATTACAAATCTCTATTACCAGAAGGATTTTTGCCAATGTACAAGAAAATGCCACGAAACAACGGAAGTGTTACACTTTACGCAGATCACTTGTTGAAAGTACTCGATCACGACCCTTACGATTTTGAATCAGTAATGGCTATTTATGACGCAATAGGGCGGAACGAAATTCAATGTACCGTTCGTTGCGACTATAGATACGAACGAACGTTGAAATTGCGGCCAGTGGGTTTTACAAAGCTACCAACCAATGATTCGGAGCTGATACCTGCGTTAATTTGCATCGCACGTGCTCTTGTTGGTTTGCATGCACTGGGATATGTTCATAGGGATATCCGCTGGCCAAATATCTTGTGTTTGGGAGACGATTCCCACATTCTAGCTGATTTGGAAAACGCAGGACGCGATGGTGATCCGATGCCTGATGACTTATTAGAATCGCGAGTACTCGACCCCTTGGTGAAGTGTGAGGCTTATGGACATGCGTATCGGTCTTGTCATGATATGTATCAGTTTGGTGAACTGCTTGCATATGCTCGGGATCCATCGCTAGAGCGATTCCAGAAGAATTTGCAGAGAAAAAATGCTGAAGAGAGATATACAGCAGAAGGAGCGCTGAAGTTTCTTTCAAACTTGCATCGAAGAGTGCAAGATGATCGTCCGAATGCAATTGAGCAATGAGTTCGATTTTGTCGTAAAGTGCAGGAAGCAGCAGAGAGAATTGGTCAGGTCATTTCCAGTTTTTTGAATTTGCGTCTTTCATTTCAGCTTCTCAGAATCAATGGTTAGTGTTTTGTGTGACTAACAAACCCTCACTTCATTCCTCCTGTGTGCTTGACTCTAAAACAATAGCGTGCTGGCCCATTCCGTTGTTTGAATGCATGAATGCTGCTGCTGTCCTGATTTTTACGGACCACTTTTCGTAAATAATGACATAAGACGAAACTCGCGTGGCTGAACTTCCATATGGCATTACTTGACACTTGTTCTAAAGTTTGTCTCGGACAAAGCTCCATACTTCATCGTTATACTCTCCATCTCAGATTCATTTCGATATAAGCAACATTTTACCAAAGAATGCAAATTGCGAAGTGTTCCAACTGCACGAAGGACTCTTAACCAATCCGCAAAACATTGGCATTAAACAGGTATGCGTTGGATTCATCTGCGAGAGCTCACTACTGAAATCTGTAAGACACTAAACTATTACTTCGTCTTGTGTAGCAGCATGATCGATTGAACGCACGCAGAAACAACCCCAAATTCTTTAGACGGTATGGTTTTGATAAATTGATATGTAATAGCTTATATGTGGCGGAGGATCGTGATTCCTAGTCCTTTAATTATAAGCTTGAAAAACATTAAGAGCGTGGTTTCTTGCACTGCCTTAGAAAGGGGCACTGGTTTGTGGGTTTTAGTACTGTGACAGGAAGAGGCAATATCTACAGGGATAAAAAAACAAGAAAACATCCCAATAGCATTCCAGTCAGAGTCTTTTCAGTGTATGCGGAACGTTTGAGGCAAACATGAAGCGTCTTGACACCCAGCGATGCCAATCGTGCAAGATCATACTACTTCAACGCTGTAAACAAGACCAATTGAAAGGAAGTATAAGCGGAGAGCGATCTTCTCCCAGCTGAATGCTCTGAATACAGCATCCAATCCAGAGAATCGGTATGGTCCGTCGAATAGTAATAACCTAGTTCATCTGCTCTTTATTGGCGTACCGAATTATCATACTATTTTGGCACTTGCAGCGATATCAGACGATGGTAGACATTCTGTGACCCAGATGTATTCCATTATGATCTCGCAGAAGATCTAAGAGACTAATAAATCAGTACATCATGACGCCGCACACATTACTATTCCAGATAGAGCGCTTGGCTTGATCTCTAGTAAATGTTTTACTTCTAAGTTTGTTATTTCGACGCGTTGGGTGAATACAGCATTCCAGATCACCTTTGTTTTCTGACTGGAATAATTTACACCTTTCCGACCTGGATATTAGAGATTGCTCACAGCATTATATCAGTGTTAAGACATATCTAACCAAGACCGGATCGATGCGGCAGAGGCATGTGTAGACAACGGAAAAGACGTTGCAGAACGCCGATCATATTGCGAGCACCAGGTCTTTGTTGGAGAGATGACGTGTTAACTCGACTTGAATGAGAGATACTACGATCAACTTAGAAGGCGCATTCAACCTTTCGACATGGATGATGTTGTTTGCGTGCAGATGAGTCTTTTTCAAAGCATTGCAGCAAAAGATACAGAAAAAGACTTGCATCAACGAAGAAGAAAAAGATTGCATGACGGCGCGCTATGTCGTCACTTGATAAATTGTCTACTAACCCACCTTAGCAGCACTACTCAGCCGTCACTTATGATGACGATATCCTTTGCCCTTGTCTGAATCTACTATTACATGGCGATATTAAGACGATGCTTCTGATGTCGCATCATAAAACCAGTTCGAATACTCTGTCCTTGTCGAATCGTCCACGGCAAAAGCTGAGCTGGAATCGAACATTGTTTGTCAAACTTGTTGGTACGATCTTCTTCAAAATGTGAAGGAATTCTTGAAGATTTTTGATGCATTCATTCACCAAATGCCAATAGAAGCAGTGTCAACTAAAAGTTTCTTCACAACGTTCTTTGACCAGAAGACTACATCGATTTGGTGACTTGTAGATGGTAAACATCAATTACTTCATCTTTGACAACGAGTAATCTTCTTCGTTACCAACACACATTCCGCGAATTTTAGCAGCATGTGCCACACCTTAAACCAGAAGATTGGTCCAAGTATACATTCAACGACGTAATAATCCGCAGCAGTACCATTCTGCTTTCGAATGAGCATTCTTCATGCTTCTTTGTGCCTTACTAATCGCCTGAATGTTCCTTGGGTAAGCGACCTTTATCTGAAGCCAATTAAATCGGTCAACTGCGGGAAGGCGTGAATATGATAGTGCAGGAATAACACGAAGAAACGAGAAATTGGTACGAACGAGAGCAACTTGTGCAGGCAGAATTACAGGATACATGGGATCATAGCGTTGAGTACAAATTAAGTCGATTTCTTTCAAGGCAAAAAAAGCGTAAGCCAACTTTGGAAGAAGCTCTACAAAAAAGACTTTGCCGATCTGTTCATTATTAAAAAGTTATAAGTGTCTTTCGGGATGGACGAACATCAACTAAGCTCCCTTTGGATGTATTTGATCCGAGACATCAAAAAATTAGGCTGTGATTGGATTGACACTGCTGGTGGTGTCGTCCGATATAAACATAAAACTGTGATCTCTAGTGAGAAGGCGAAAATTATTTCGACCTTGTTCGATAGAAAAAATGCTCCAAGCATTGCCGCACTCGAAGGTGAACGTTCAATGACGAAAGATACCCGTTTTCTCGCAACGGGAGAAATACTCTGGAATGATTCAAGTACACTCTGAAATCGCAAGTCGACGACAACTTGGCCGACAGCATCGAAGACGACGACAAAGGAAATGATTCCCGATGCCATTTGAAATTCTTTGGACTGACTTGGAGACAAAAAAAAGAAGCTGAAAAGGCCGATTCGAAGTCAAAGAAAAAGAGGCGGGAATGCTGATCCGGTCAAGTCTAAACTTCACCAAGGAGGAGACGGTTGCGGTGTCGTGGAAGAAGAAGTGGTAGAAGACCCCGCGACGTATTGTAGACGGGTAGATCGAAGTACACGGATCCTTGCAGCTGGAGGAGGAACTACCATCGATACAGACTTTCAGTGATTCTCTTCCCAGTCTCTAGAATGCAAACCATCGGTGAGATTAGTTCCTTCGGCTTCTGCGTTGATGAAAGGATTCAGCTCGCTCTCTTGCATATGTATTGTCCGATTGACTCGAACGAGCATTGTCGGTCGAGAATCGCTTCTTTTACTCGTGGGGAAGGCACAACTTATCTTCCCGCTTCTTCTTGATTGAGTTTCATTGCCCTGAAATAGTTTCATCTCTAGCAGCTGATACAATTGCTAAAGACCCCAGCTTTTCTCAAGCAGCTGTGCTTTCTGTTGTGTTGCTTGCACACGTTTAAGGGTACCAGCAACAAATTGTCGGGTACAAATTGCGCCTGTCCTCATCGGAAGAGGAAGACTTGGACGTTCTCATACCTTTTGCTTACAACTTTGTCATATTTTTGGTCGATGGAGGCGCATCACTCTCTCATCGCATCTCCCTTGAACATTTACAATGTCGAGAGAAGGCTTCCATACGAGTAGTTCCGACGACCTCAAACTTGATATACTTCAAACGGCCAGCGAGATCTCAAAGACTCCTGATCCATATAACAAGCGCAAACTCGGATTCTCTTGCTTCTAAATTACTCGAAATTGATGAACAAGAGATCTTTTCAGTCTCCGGGATGCACGCTTTGAATACGTGAAGAGTCCCATTCACAAAGAGTTATGGTAGATCCCCGTCGGAAACCAATACTTGCTCCAGTTTTGCGCAATAGATCTAACTCTGTGAAACCTCATCCTTCAATTGCTCCGATAGCAAACTCGATGCTTACTCCGACCTGATTCATGACGAGGGCGGTATGGGGAAGCATTTCGAGAACTCGAGCGTTTATATCACAATGAAATCTGGCAAACATTTATGCAAACGATATTTTCGCAATTGTTTGCTTCACGACGCCTTCGTCCAAAGCATCAAAAGTGATAAACGTTTTAGACCTTGCTTCAGATCTTCCAACGCCGATTCTTCATCGGGGTCTTCGGCCTTCAACAAGCCATCAATTCAATAAGATCAAATACAAATTGGAATGAATATTGCTTCAAAGCCTCTTTCGACTTCGATTCTAGCACCACATTATGATGAAAAAGAGTGTATGTCACCTAAATAGAATGTTTCGCAATAAGGACGTCCACATCTTGTAATAAACTTCCAAGAATGCCCAAAAGTGTTACGACAAATGAACCCAATTGAGAAGGCTCTAAATGCCCACCAAACCATGCGAGGTATCCAATCGCTAGAGATCAATTCTTGCAGTCTGCATTTGAGGTACCCACGCTACTTTCTAGCTTGTTGGATATACTTTCAGGCAACGAACCTTCCCCACCGCGACGGATTGATGCATCCGCAAAGACGAAGCCTTCTCCATTATACTCTCAATAGTCGCATCCAAAGAGCTGCAATCGATAATTTGTGAGTGTGAACGTGATGCGATCTGCTGGGCAGTAGGACTCTATCTTTCTGCAGCGCCAATCGAGCTATAATCTATAACTTTGCAATGAAATACTCTACGGCCACGACAACGTTTATAATCTCCATCGTCGAGAACGCATACCAAAGCCTGCAGAGACATTTCAACAACTTGATTCTTGACAAAAATCTATCGCATTGGTTGCGTAATGGCGATGGACTGCCGGCGAATCAATTGGATCTGTCATTTCGAAAAACAGTGGAGAGTATGCTTATCTTTTTGAGCTCGTAAAGAAATCGGCTCATTTTGCTCGCAACACGCGCGGGCTCTTCGATCACTTCATATTCATATGCGTTATCAGAATCAGAATCAGAACCAGACGACCAAATTGGATAATTATGCGATATCGTTTTAGAAAAAGCTTTTGGCAATCGGGGAACAAACGCATCACATCACGTGAACGTCGACCACGAGCATTTCCGGTTCCGTTTCGCGCGGACTAAGCAACAAAGTCTTTTGCGCTATGTAGTGTTTGGGCCTTTTACCCAAAAGTATAACGCGAACTTAGGAATCTACCGGAAAGGAGAAATTTGATCGTCTCTGATTGGCTAACGAACTTAAATGTTTTCAAAAATCTGAATCCAAAAATCCCGCCGCAACTTTACTGAAGCATTCCAAAGAAGAATCTGAAAAAGAATATGGAGAATCACGGAGAACAGCAATCGAGTACAAAGGTGGCTAAAGTGAAATGCATCAAAGTTGATGCGCGGCTTTTACGCCCAACTCGAGCATCCATTGCCGGACGACGAAGTCGCTATAATGGAACAGATAAAGTAAAGAAAATGCAAACTCGAAGTGCCAAGAAGATTGAGAATAAAAGTACACAGCGAAAGTTAACAATCCCAAAATCCCCAAAATTTCATTATCATCCGCAAAACGCGGTGAAAAAATCACATTTGAGTATGACTTCGAAAGAATTATTGGAGATTCGCGCTCTTCGGAAACGAGTTGAGAAGCAAAAAAAAAAGTATCAGCGGTATCATCAATCAACAGTCTCCTTCGTACAAATTCCCACTGCCACAGATAAAGAACGTTTTGTACAGGTACGTGAGTAGCGTTCTTCACCGGCAAGTAATCACCGTTTTCTGCATATTTGTAGACCATACGATCCAGTGGCAGTATTGGAATTCCAGCAGTACGTCGCTCAAAACTGACCGTTCCGATAGGATTCGATCTTCAAATAGACAAACGATTTGCACTTCGGCAAAAGAAAGCATCCGTAGTATGTAAACGCATAGAAGAGGAATCAACGACTGAACCCACAGAAGTTCCCACTCAAGTCGAAAATAAGCTGGAAGTCGCTCAGTAAAAGCAAATTCCAACCAGTCAATTTGAGTTTCCTTACTTCAGAATATATACTTGAGAACATGATACTTTACTTCTGCGCGACTTTCCACGTCCTGTGAACGATAGAGCCATATCTAAATGGCACCCTGAGCGGTTTGAATTGTCAAAGCAATTGCATGGAATGTGAGGTTGCAAAGACAGGTGGAGCACGCGATACATATGAAATGCTATAGACATAACAAGAGATCGCAAGAGCGACAAACGTGTTTGTTTGCGAAATACTGATCACGCATCCGATGCAATAGGATGGCTTACGAGCTTCGCCATCTGGTCTGTGTCTTTAAGTGTATGTGAGTTGAAGATGTTTGAAGTGGAAGAGGTGCTGAGATGCTTTTCTGAATGAGACGAAAACAGTTTAGACTTTATGCAATTGCCGTCGTGTGCCTAATTTCGTAGCTCGTTCGTTTCTCTTCTTTGTTTGCATCTCATTCCGATTTCTAAAGAACATCCTGTACACGAAAACCTGAAACCATCCGTCATCAATCACAAATCCCTTCTCTGATTGCTCTTTTACTCACCCGTTTAGCCATTTAGGTGATCCGCTGATATGATTTACAATTGACAGATAGTGTCTACTTTCTCTTTTCGTATTGCAGCTGGAAAGAGTCGGTCCCAGTACTCTAACTGAGGACTGCCTTTCGGCCCAACTCGTCAGACGATGAAGTAGCCAGTATGCGTCCAGCTCTTTCGTACTTGTATCATAATAAATCGACTTTGTTATCGTGAGCGATAGGATCACATACATGATGCGGTTCTTGCGGCAATAGGTTCTGTTGGTCACACTTTCGTAATCACGTCCTCCTGGACGTGATAAGGCTGGGTTTCTCTGGTTAACTAAGCTTCTTCCACATGAAGAGAAGGCAATTCGTACGGTGCAAGACGCAAAAGAATCGTCGCTCCAAAAAATCGTATTGATGTGGGAAGCTGATGATTGAACTGTGGCCCATACTACTAATATTTGCAAAAGGTGTTGTGGCAGCAAAGAATGATCATTCGCTATCTGAGATAACATTATATACGTTTCACATCTTGAGATCATCAAATCGATGCAGTTTTCTAGTGCAAGAACTTCGTGAAGGAAACATTTAGCTGACAGTGCTTCTATTGGTATGAATGCATCAATTATCTTCGAGAATTTCTTCAATTATTGAATAAGATTGTACCAACAACTTCGACAAAGAAGCTGTGAATAAAGCTCGGCTTTCGGTTGTGAACGCTTCGATAAGGAAAGAGTGCTGGGATTGGATCTAAGTGACATCCAAAGCATGTTGTTGATATCGCGATGGTATTGTAGATCCAGACAAGCGTGAAGAAATATCGTCAATATAATCAATGGCGGAGCCCTCCTGTCAAGGTAGCTTGAACTACAACTCATCAAGTAACGAAATAGCGCATCGTCATGCACTATTTCTTCTTTTGCTTCTTCGTTTCATGCAAGTCTTCTACACGTGCTTTGAAGAAGTTCTATGTGTACACAATCAGCATCATAGATATTGAAAGATTCCTTACAAGTTGCGCGTATTATCTCTCTATCAGAGTTCGAAGGCGTAAAAGTTCTCGAGGTGGCCCGATATACCTTGAACAGAGACTTCGCGTTCTGCAACGTCTTCTTCGTTGACTACAAAGACCTCTGCCACTTTGATCCGTTTCTGGAATAGTTATGTTTTCATACTGATGTAATTCTTCGAGCAACCACTACTACGCAGATCCGAATGGAGTATAATCTAACCTGAGATCAACCCAGAGTTCTTTCTCTAGAACAGTACTATGGGGTTCCGTACTCAGCTCAGTCAATTAAGCACTTGAGCGCACGGACCCCCTGCCGGAGGTCGTTAGTTCGATTCCCGGCAGTGTGGGCAGCGGTTTGAGCCCACTCAAGCAATAAGCTTGGAAAATATCTGCCTCCCTAGGTTTGAAGTCACACTTAAGTGATATTCATACGGTCAGGGACTCATGATAGGATAAGGAAGGTAGTTAAAAAACCAGATAAACAGTGTAATGAAATCCTTGACAATCTAGAACAGTACTATTGATAACGTCGTGAGTTGCAACTCAGGTGTATCTATTGTCGATAAATTCCATCATGGAAGTTGATGATACCTTCAAGTCGTATATGGAGGAGGTCAGCTAAGCTGCAACTTGTAAACACGGCTACAACGATTGGAGATCTTAAGCAATATAGTTAACCTTCAAGGTTTCAACGAAGTCATAACGGAATACGTCTGGTTCACTCCATCGTCTGATAACGTGTCATACAGAGGGAGAACCAAGTAAACGCATGTACTCTGTATCGAGCTAGAATCTGTATCGCTACAACTTCCAGATTGGTATGATTTCTCGGTGCGCTAATATACAGCAGGAATTCTGGTTTATTGACACTTCGATGCACGACATCGATGTCTTTGGGTTTAGTGTTGGGAAATGACCATTCAGTGGGGAGAATAAAGTTATCCGATTATATATTTTTTCAGTTGACGTTTACACCGTTGACATTCAAGCAGTATTATCTTGCACGGTCGGCATCGAGGGGTGCCAAAAGCTTCATTTTTGCTGCATATGTTTACTATATACTAAAAAGCCACTGAAATGTACTCTTGTTCTTTTCTATTCCTGTACATATCGCTTCTTCCTGTCATTATACTAACAGCCACATTCCAGTGCATCTTTACAAGGGAGTGCAAGAGACTACTGCAATTTGGAATAATAACCCTCGGCCATATATAACCTAGTTGAAGTTGTCTAGATTACTAGAATTAGACGTAAATGACTTCTCTAATGCCTAAACTACAATAAATAAACATAATGAATGCAATTTTGGTCTAGAAAGCCGTAGCTAGGTTCAGCGACTGGAATAAGATAGTACTGTGTTAGAAACGCCACGAATCACCGACTTAGAATCGTTGACGGTGTCGAACTTAAAGCAGGCTGGGCCGAGTAGAGAAATATCTCCTGGCTGAACCAGTATGTTGATAAGACGCTAGTACTTGTGTCAACTGCTCGAGCTGCTCCGTATCATAGTACTGCCGTTGAAAATATCGGATATGGACACTCAGTGTGCTATAAATTGCCGAAACAGCTGGGGCAGTTGGCGTCGAAGTGCCGTGGGCGAAAAGTCTGCGATTCCGATCCGTCCAAATAAAATGAATCGCGACCGCGACTAATGTAAACCAAAGATCCTCCAGCACCATTCGAAAAGGCTTCCACGCATCACGAGGAGCAGGAATCCGTGCACACGCGATGTGTGACCATCGCGGGCGAACAGAAAAAGTATTGTCCACGACGAAAAGAGCTCTTCCCAAACTGGACGTGTCCTGTTGCTGTCGGAAACAAATCCTGGTAGCTTTCGACCGCACCACAATGCTTCTGAGTGCACAGGATGATTTCTGGATGTGATTGTTGTAAAAACCAAAATCGTGCTCGAACTGGTAGGATACAGAAGGATAGTTGGAACCGGACATCCGAATAGATCGGTAGCAAACGTCTGCGAAGACATTTGAATAGCTTTTAAAAATCTTTCATCCATGTTGACGTCCCACTTCGATCACGTTCTGATACGTGAAGCAACATTGGGTGTGGTTTATCCGGTAGCAATGCCTTCCCAACGACTCGATAAAGTTTATTCCGAGGTATCATCGGAAGAAATACCTTCTTGTCCGAGAGTTGAATGCCAAATTGAACCGGATAAGCGTGTGCCATTTCCCTTACGGAACAGCGTAATACGCCAGCAGGTTGTGCTCGTCGCAGAATTTGCGTTGCTTCGACCTACAACCGGCGTAAAGACTCGATTGAGACTGATCGGACGGCTGCCCAACCTCCGTTGTATTAAAACACAAAATGAATTCGAGATCAGAGATGAACCAGTCCGTTCTTCCACCAAACAAGTCCCGTATAGACCGTATTTGAAACGCTCGCATCTGAAAACCACGCGCTGGTTCGGGTACCATTCCCCGACATCGACGATGAGCAGCGACACTCGTTGACCGTCGTCTCTTCTCAAATTGCAGATGAGGGTCGATATGAAGCCATATGGGAGCATCCAACATCGTGAGAAATTGGTCCTGTTGTGATAGTTCTTTGTTGGTAAGATCCCAATGACTTTGGTGTAACCAAATACATGTCTTCTTCCACCATGGTGACGTTATATTCCAGTGCACCATGGTCCTATGCCGACGTGGTGATATCGTGAGGATATCGAGTGGCCCAAAATCGGGCAAAAATTCAGCGTGTGATCTGCATTCCACGAAGTGTCCAGTTCCTGGGTAAAGCTGTACTGGAATGAAGTAGAAATTGTTGTAAAAACTGAAATCGTTGTTTTTTCAGTTGTGTTGAGATAATCAGAACCTTAAAGCACCCTCTGAATGAGGTAGGTACAAGAAGTCCGACTTGATCAGTTGAACGTGTGTGGAATCGCGCTCATACTTCCGACTCAAAACGAATCGATTGAGCATCGATTGCCAGCATCGAACGAAATGTTGCGGGATGTTGAAATGAGTTGTAAGATGCCATAAACGTGATAACACCATAGTTTGTGCCACCAGTAATCTTCCACGAACTGTTCTGGCCCGACGAAACCACTGACGGAATCCACCATAAAAACGATCTTCTAAGGATTCGATCATCAAATCACCAACGGGTGATTGACTGAATGGAACTCCCAGATATTTCACCGACTCACTCGGTGAGAGTACTGTCACGTGTGCAAACGGTGAACATACTTGGTGTCGATTCAGGAGGAGCAAATTGGACTTCGACAAGTTAAGCTTTGCTCCTGAACCATCGCAATACTTCTGAACGATCTCGAGCTGCTCCTCTACTCCACCGAGCGAAGACGATAATAAGGTCGAGTCGTGCGCAAAATATAAACTCGTTGCTGTATTCGTTGGAGTGATGCATATTCCAGGTCCTTCATTCCTCCGCAACAAATTTCCCAAAGGCTCAATCGTCATGAGAAAGAGCAAAGCGGACAGTTGATCACCCTGTTTAACACCTCTCGACGGAGTGATTTTTGGCGAACGCGTTCCATTCAAGAACAACGATACATTCGTGTTGGTGTACAGAAGCTTTGTCCACTGGATGAAAGAGTTTCCACAATTCATTTTCGATAAAACCGCAAATATGTACAACCAATCCACTGGATCGTACGCTTCCTCAAAATCGAGAAATATTGGGTATGCTTCTTCATCACGATGAGTGACTAGATCTTGTAGATCACTCATATACCGAATGTGATGATGGATGGAACGTTCTCGCAGAAATGCTTTTTGATCCTCGTGGATCAATTTCGGAAGCACCTGCTGAAGTCGGTACGCGAGTACCTTCGACAGCACTTTCACATTCACGCATATCAGGGCAATCGGACGATAGTTGCCAGGATCAGCACGGGATCCTTTTTTGTATAGCAACGTGATTGCTGAACTACGCACATCCCCAAAAATAAGGTGTCATAGCACCTATATCTATTGCATGACATTTTTTTTTTTAAAAAAAAAATTGATAGTTAAAAAAGGTTGTTGATTAGTTATTAAGTTGTCCCATATATAACCTATTGCACACCAATCTATCAAACCCTTACCCTTTGGAATATGTGGTTGTTTCTGCGACATTCGTTCGATCGTGCTGCTACACAAGACGAAGTGATAGTTTAGCGTGTTACGAAATCCAGTAGTGGGTTTTCAGGCAAATAAGCCAACGCATACCTCTTTGATACACATGTTTTGTTGGCGCCGGTTCACAGCAACCGGCGGTGGAATTCTTGATGAGACAGAAGGATTGATTATGAGTCCTTCGTGCAGTTAGAACGCTCCGCAATTTCCTTCCCTTGAAGAGTTATGGTAATATTGAATTGAGTCTCACACGGAACGCTTTTTTTCAAATAAATGAAGCACTGAACTTTGTTGTTCGTAACCAAAACTTTGGGCAAGTCTCAGAATATCCCATTTAAAAATGCAGTCACGCAAGTTTCATCCTATGCCATATGTACGTGTAGTAGTCTTAGACAATCAGAACAACAGCAGCATTCATGCATTCAGACAACAAAATAAGCCAGTACACTCGTATTTCAGGGTCAAGTCAAAGATTGTTAGTCACAGAAAACACTAACCAATGATTCTGAGCAGCGAAAATGGAAAACGCACATATAAATAACGCGAAACGGCCTAACCAATTTCGTTTGCTGTTTCCAGCATTTTACGACGACGCCGAACTCATTGCTCAATTGCATCCGGACGATCATCTTGCACTTTTTGATGCAAGTTTGAAAGTAAATTCAGCGCTCCTTCTGCTGTATATCTTTCTTCAGCATTATCACTCTTCAAATTCATCTGTAATTGCTTTAGCGATGGATCGCTGGTATCAGTAATCAGTAAACCAAACTGATACATATCATGGCAAGCCCGATACACATGCCCATAAGCCTTAGACTTTACCAAGGGGTCGAGTACTCGCGACTCTAATAAATCATCAGGCATCCGGTCGCCATCGCGTCCTGCATTTTCAAAATCAGCCAAAATGTAGGCATCGTCTCCCAAACACAAAATATTTGGCCAGCGGACATCCCTATGAACATATCCGAGGGCATGCAAACCAACAAGAGCACGAGCGACACAAATCAACGCCACTATCAGCTCCGAATCATTGCTTGGTAGTTTCGTAAAACCGATTGGTCGCAATTTTAACGTTCGCTTTTGTCTATCGTAGTGGCAACGAACAGCACATTGAATTTGTTTCCGCCCTATTGCTTCATAAATAGCCATCACTGCTTCAGAATCGTAAAGGTCATAATGGAGTCTTTTCAACAAGTAATCTTCGTAAAGTGTAACACTTCCGTTGTTTCTCGACATTTTCTTGTACATTGGCAAAAATCCGCGTAGTAATAGAGGTGGGTAGTGGTTGAGAATCCGACAAATGTTGATGGATGATACAACACATCGAATACGATCTTTCAAAATTTTTAAATCGAGCAGCTGTGATATTGGGTAGACATTCAATGAACGATCTATGGTAAAAAATTGCACCAATGAATTGGCCGCGGCATATGTGAATAGAAACGGCATTTGTCCAAACATGGACAAGTGCATTCTTTCCATTTTTAAAACCAGTTCCTCCTTGGCTAAGCCAAATTCCCCCATAGATCCTCTTTCTTCTCCTCTCATTACAAAAACACCCATTAGCCATAGCAGGAAGTTTGGTTGCTTTGTATATATCGTAGGTGATCCATCTGTTTCTTTTCTACCAACTTTAATGTGCATTCCTAGGATAAATGCCGTATCTTCGATCGGAGTTCGAATCAGCAGATCCCACCATAAAATATTTGGAATATTTGCTCTTCCATCATCACAAAACGTAAAACGTCGATTGAGAGCATTTTCAAATACATTTGCTTTGACGAATTGGTCTTCGGAATGCTCGAAAACCTCCGGACACTCGTCAATTAATGCTTTTTCATCAGTCGGATATTTTATAGGTAAGGGGGATGAAATAAATGCTTCCATTTTTTCAGGCGTAGTAAGAGCACTCATGTCCACATCTCGCAATTTCTTCTCATATACCCAGGAAATATCTTGACGTACTTTTTGTCGCTTCCAAGCATCTGCTGGCAATTGAACCAGCACATGGATGACACCTTCGACTTGATAGTTGTTATCAAAAAACCGATGCAACCGGCGGGACGAATTCATGAAAGTTTCCGCATTCATGTAAGAACCTTTGATTTTTTGCGGACAGTCTTCTTTGGATAATTCTGCGAGAACAGCGTCGTCAGAACTGAGAAAATCGCCGTTTTTCTTCGCCAAATAAAGGTTCAGCTCACAGGCGGCACACTGTAATGTATTCGCCATCTCCTTCCCGATTTCTTCTTTCAGAAAATATACGTGCCTACCACCATCGATCTTGCAAGCAAGTACCCCTCCATCACCAACGATAAGACACATCAGGATCAACTCCACCATTGCTCCTTCTTTTTCTTCTTTAAAAATTTCTGTTATTTCTGTTATTTCCGCTATTTCTGTTATTTCTGTTATTTCTGTTATTTCTGTTATTCCTGTTATCTGTTCTACAGCTGTACCGTATGCTTCACAGCTTCGCTATTAAACGATCTGAAGAAACTTGAAATTTAGTACCCTCTGGAAGTGGATCGGAAGGAGAGTCATGCTTTCCGTATTTGATCTTCACTCCCCGGTAGCTCGAACCCAGAAGAATGCGATTGAAGATTTGAATACTGAGCGATATGATACGGAGATCTTTCTGTTCACACAATTGGCTGAGATTTTATTGAGCTTGGCTTTTCACTGTTCGCATTTGTCGCGAGCAAAACATTCACCGAAGGAGAGTATCAAGGAATATCGATAAAGACCTACCTATTCGTTTGACTCAGAAATGAAGATCAGGCAATCCATGTGCCTGTTCTATCTGGTGACAGGCATCAGCGAGATAGTCGATAGTATCATCGTAAAATTCATGTACTCAGCACTTCAGCAGAAATGCATTGTTTTTCTTTCCACTGCAAAAACTCGTTGGATGCTCTGTGCAATGGATCAAGAGAACCCGAGTCTAATCACAAGATGCTGTCGATGGAATGCTTGCGATAATAGATATATCATTCCGTGCAACAATGCAAAGACAATCAAATAATGTATAATGTGTGAGTCATAGGTATTATGCTACAATAACAGGGATACATGGGGCAGTAACCTGCAATACTTTGTTGCTACGCGAAATTATTTTCGCGATCGGAAAAGCCCAGATCTCATCGTTTTTCACCTACCAGTTGCTTCCGCATGTCTCCTGCTAATCGTAAACTCGTCTTAGACGGCACGTGTCATAGAATGTATAAGCCTAGCGATCTCAAAACTTCTCACTGCTGGATTTTTGTCTCCAGCGAGCCTGTAAAGTTGGCAGCGATCACATACTTACTTGGTGTCTACGAATGCATCCAATCACTCAATTACGCGCTTGTGCCTTTAAAAAAATCAGTTTGCGCTTCTCAGACACATCAGCGTGACTAGTATTCTCTTCATCGGCACCAATATAAGAAGTGGGCACGGGTCGAAAGGCGCTCTTCATCTATTATCCAGTTTTATTCTTGGCAATTCTTTTGTCGACTGTGTAATGCATCATCGGGTCAACCAATCAGTAGCTGTATAGTCCTGATGAAGAAGTGACATCATAAGAAACGACATTTAAAACAAATGACATTACATTGGCGACAATTAAATCCTGCCAGAGAAGAATGACCAGCGGCGCGTGAACGGTTTCCTATTGAGAAAACTTCAGATCTTTGTAACGCAAGAGATAAAAAGGATTGGAACTCAATCCAATCTTATCATTTGCAAGAGTATATATGTCACATTTTTCAAAATAGCGGGACCTCTGAATTGGCTTTCCGGATAAATTGCGCGGACGATGAGAAGGAAGAAAGTTGTGTCATCAATGATCAGGAATGGTAGGAAAAATAAAATTTATCTCGAGAAATCGTAGTTTACATGGAAGAAGAGTCCTGACTCTATCTGCGGAATCATTGTAGAGCTCGGAATCCAGAATAGGCGTTTGAGAGAAGCACTCATCTGGAGGATAGCAGAATATGAACTTCGCTGAGTGGATTGTACAATTGAGTGATAACGTGGAAGGCTAAATCAGATTATTATCAACGGGATTCTGATCTTGCCGTAATACTAAATGAGGAATGCATGCAAGAAGCTCATTTTACAAATTTACACGGATCAGAGCTTTTGTAACCACTTGCTCGGGTGACTCGAATCACGGAATTGCTAAACCACGGATCACGTAACAATTGCTCTTATCTCTATTTGTAAGTGGAGCATTGACCATCTCTACCTGATATTGATGCTTTTTTTGCGTCTGAGGTGACAGATGCAGGCACCCGACAGTGTGTTGGTCCACACCTCACTCCTTAGAACACTATCGAAATTTGTCTATGACTGATTGCGCATGACGAAGCGGGTCGATATACCGGACGTTGGCGATCAAATACGCAAAAAAATATTCGTTTTAGACAACGGATCTCGATTTATACAATGTGATCGACTCAATTATGTTGTCGCGTCTTACCGAAGCAGTTTGATGATGCGACTGTGATAGTCGTCTCTGACGGAAAAAAGGAGATGCTGCACACGAACAATTGAAATGGAAACAAAGCAATGTGTTCTGCTTGCTATGGGATGTGAGGACTCGATCAAGAGTCAGGCACTCTTGAGTACACACGCTAGCGATTTGTCTGCAGTAATCTCGGCGCTGCTTTGAACCATTCTTTTTGGCGCTTGTATGCCTTGTCTAGCAGACGGTAATAAGTTTCATGCGTACATTTTATACTGGAAGTGTACAAAAACTTTTTACACGTTGAAAATGAGAGAATCTACCAATCAGAGCGGATTCTACGTCGATGCTTGCGTTTGAGTCATAGCGAAGTGCACCAGCTGCTCGCGTACGTGTCTTTCAATACAGTCAAAGTATTTACACGTAACAGGGAAAGCGTGTACTTCAACCAGGATTTCTACACATTCGCTCACCCTCTCCTTCTACATGCTTCTAACCCTAGACTCGATAAAAGCTTCTATCGAGTTTTAAGCGAATGGTAGACACGGGTTAAATTGCATACTAAGATCAAGTATATGCTCTCTACCATTTTGGCAAATCGTATTCGTCGGATTAAAGCGGGACATCATTTTGCACAATCAATTTCAAGTTATGCTAACTCCCCTTTCCTTAATACAACACTGACGCGGCCTTACCTAAGTAGAAGTGGTAGTATACATCACCCACCCTCTTCCACGCTACCAACTTGAACAGTAATCAAGTATACTACAAATATTCGTATACCTGCTCTCTTCTTCAAGGAGTCAGTTCACAATTATTCGAACGCAAATCAAACAAATCGGCAAAGAAGCTGAGCGCTCGCGAAGGCATTCTGCAATCACCGCGACGTACCTCAGAAGCATTCCTCTGCTTGATACTCCTGTAGAAGATCCGAACTCGATCCTTTGCAATGGCGATTTTTAAACGGCAAATAAACTCATCCGCTCAAAATCGACCCGAGTGCACTCCCCACAACACACTCGCTGTGGATTCCTCTGGGGGACAACCCGTTGATTTGTGTTCGCTTTCTTTGATGCGAAATCGATTTATAATAAATCACTCAATTTTCTCTCATCGTTTTACAAAAATTCCGATAGCTCTATTACGAGGATCAATACAATGGCGTGTACCCTCTATGAGACGCAATGATATCAAAGAAGTGCATCCGAGTCCGTCGGTTGTCATATTGCCATTCAAATTGGATACTCATGCGTTGGAAAGTGTCCCAAAAGCACCAGAAAACGATAGATCTGAAATGAGTTTGGTGTCTCAAGTAGAAAAGATTGAACAAATTGGGATGGAAATGACATCAGAAGGGTGTGGGGGAGTGTATTTTGTGTATGATAAGGCCCATGAAGAAGTGAAGAGATGGCTCGCGGTCTTCAAACCGCGAGATGAAGAGTATATGGCACCATACAACCCTCGTGGATACGTGCAGGCGAATTCCATTGTTGGGAAAACCCAACATCCTGTTCAAAAAGGACTATTAATAGGGGACGGAGTTTCCCGCGAGCGTGCCGCATACCTTCTGGATGCGGCATATGGCAATTTTAGTGGCGTGCCACTCACAGAAATCACCAAACTGAAAGTTGATGGCTTGCTGAAAGAAGGTTCCCTCCAGCAGTTTGTCTCGTCTTCGTCTTCCGCTGAGGACATGGGAACACTTCGATTCAGTGTATCCGAGGTTCATAAAATTGGTATTCTCGATATACGTTTATTTAATACTGATCGACATGCAGGAAATGTACTCTTGTCAACTAAAGGCTCAGAAATGAACACATTTCTCATGACTCCGATCGATCATGGAATGTGTTTGCCTTCATTTGAGCATTTGAATGGGGCGTGCTTCGATTGGATGTCCTGGCCGCAATCTCGTCTTCCATTTTCGTCATCGGAAAAAGATCATATCGAATCGATCGACGTACAAAAAGATGCCAGAATTTTGCGGCGTTTGCAAATCCGAGAAGAATGCATCACTACCATGCGATTGTGTACGTTCACTTTGCAACTATGTGCGAAACTCGACCTCTCGCTATTTGACATTGCCAAAATCATTCATCGCAGTGGTAATCGAACGGAGCCGTGTCTGCTGGAAAATCTGGTTGCCGATTATATGAAGAGCAGTGCTGAAGCGGATATATCAAGCCGCGAATTCTGTGATATTTTGGTCGAAACAGTCACTCAGAAACTCGCGCAATCACTCTCTGAAGTTCCAAAGAAACGGAAGCCGAGGAGCGTGAGCACATAGTAGTATACAGCATGTACCCCGTAAAGTGCGATGTAGGGCTCGTAATAGTAAACGCACTGTACTCTAAACAGCCAAAGCAGTTGAAGTTGAAGTTTACAACAGATAGATTTACCGCTCAGTAAGGAAACATTGACAGTGATATGATGTAGAATATACTTACTATGTGTAAGCATCCGCTTCTTACGTTGCCCTAGCTCTCTTCACGCAATGGAAGCTTCTAAACGCGTTGCGACGGATCGCAAGAACAATCTAAATCTACAAGAGATATGTCCTGCAGATGCGATTGCATTGACCGATGACGCTCAAATTGGTAAAATGTAAAGCGCGGGATATCGGATCAAGACCTCGGCATTCAAAAATGTGGAGACTTGAAAGGTTGCACGAAAGAGAGATGATGTTAGTGGTACATCAGCTCGAATATAAGGCACGATCGTTCTATTTCTTCCTAAGCGATAAATACTCCGAGGCCTACCCAATTAGCACGTGAGAGTAGCTGTACTTGGCTGCTAGGTAGAACTTATGGTACACAAGAGCTTTGATCAAGGAACAGCAGGATCGAAGAGGCTTGATGGCGAAGACTCCCCAATGGATCTTACACTTCTTTGGTCAAACAGGCAGCCAATTTCTAAAAAAATATCAGATCACGACAATTTTTATGCACCAATGCCACTCCATGGAATGGGGCTATCGATGGCCTGATCGCAGGTATTCAATTTCCGTATTTCAAGAGTCAATCGGAAATCCCTTCAAAATGACATCAACGAATGTATAGGAAGGGTGCCTACGTTCATCGCATACATAAGAAAATACCCAGCGAACCTCACAGAGCAAACAGAAAGCGTGATCAATATGAGCACAAGGGCTTTTCATTCGTACTGTCAAACGCGACAAGCGACAACGTCATGCAAAATGAAGGGGTCAAAGCGATCATAGCCAGTTGTCATTTTGAATTCTTACGGCTGCGTAATACTCGCGCAGAACTGACGAACGGCTTTGGCACGGCCAGAGGTATTCGCAGGCTCGGCATTTTCAATCGTTTGTATGATTCTGGAACCCATCACAACTGCATCGGCAGCTTTCCCTGCTGTGAGAAAATGCTCACGAGTCGATAAGCCAAATCCTAACGCCAAAGGCTCTGACACTCGATCGCGAACTATATCACAGGTTATTAGTGACAAATCGATTTAATCAGCACAACTTACTTCTCTCAATGAATTTGTTCAAATTTGGAGCCAACTCCTTGCGTTCCCCTGTGACACCATTCAAACTGACGCAATAGATGAATCCATGAGCGATCGAATTTATCACATCGATCCTTTCTTTGGACGTAGTTGGAGAAATCAATGGGATGTAAGACAGCCCATTTTCTTTGGCGCACACGCTCAATCCAGCAGCTTCCTCGGGAGGAAGATCGACGATAATGAATCCATCTGCTCCAGCTTCACTCACATCTTTACATAGCGTGGTATCCCGGTCGTATTGAAGGAAATTGTTATAGTATCCCATCAATACAATTGGGACGTTGAGACCTTTTTCTCTCGCCTTTCGGACAGTCAGAAGAACATCTTTTAAAGAGATATTTTGATCCACTCCACGCTGATGAGCGCGTTGGATAGTTGGACCATCAGCCTGTGGGTCAGAAAATGGGATTCCCAACTACCACGAGAACGTTTAGTCCGATGCATTCTTGGGGCGAGAATCCTCACGTACCTCAATGATATCTGTTCCTCCTCCCTCAAGCGCTAATAAAATATCGACAGTATCCTCTTTATCCACAAAGCCACAACAAGTGAATGCGATGAAAACCGTTCGTTGCTCCTTTTTCGCCTTCACGAACGAATCCTTTATGGAGAGACTGTATCAAAAGTATCAGCTGTGTCATTACATCACTTTAGTCCATCCTACCGAGTCATATTAAATGAGTGGTTGCAGTGGAAGAGTGATTGTTATTGAGGGAAAATGACACGAATGTTTGAGAATATATTATCACGTCGAAGGAATCCGTAAAACGATCGCATTTTATGAGAGCAGTGAATTGGACGTGGTAGAGGGACCCGGACTTTATATTTTGCCGATGGATGTGCGATTGTCAGATCATTTTGGTTGTTTTGAGGTGGCGAGCTTTTTCGGGATGGAAAGTCGACTACGGACACCGCAAGTGGAGCAAATGGGCTGAAATTGACAGAATAGGGAAAGACATACGGGACACACATAAGCGGTTGATACAGCTTTCTTATGACAGAAGCACATGGCTCGAAAATCGACTGATTCTTGTGATGGAAATCGAAACATTTTTCGAACATTTGGATCCGGGAGATATAATGTAATCAAGTATTGGAGTAGACCATCGATGAGACGCGGTTTATAGTAGATTCCACCAGTTAAATACGTCGCCTGCTGCATGAAAGGAGAGTGTTCCTGGGACAAGATGCACGCGTCGATTGCCACATTCTTCTTTTGTGCCGAGAAAATGCTGTTCATGATCGATATATAATGCTCCGGGACGTCGGGGGATCTCTGAATGACAAAAATACGCGGGCAAAGATCTGCATTCCCTTTCAGAACTCGATTCATGCCTATATAGAGAATATGTGTTCATACAGGGAATCGGAATTAGAATATGGGAGTTCTTACAGCAAAGTCCGCGCGAAATGGAACCGGAAATGCTCGTAGTTGACTTCAACGTGCTGTCATGCGTTTGTTCACTGAGCGCCAAAAGCTTTTTTAAGACGATATTGCGTATCAATCCAATCTGATCGCCTGATTCTGATTCTGATAACGCATCTGGATATAAAGTGACCGAAGAGCCCGCGTGTGCTGCGAGAAAAATGAGCCGATTGCTTCGATTTAAAAGCAAATACGAGCTCACAAAAATAAGCACACTTTCCACTGTTTTCTGAAATGACAGATCCGATTGATTCGCCGGCATTCCATCGCCATTTCGCCACCAATGCGATGGATTTGTGTCAAGAATCAAGACTAAAAAACCTGCTGAAGTTTGCTCCATCCGGTACTACCGATACCGGTTAAATACCGAAAGCGTCGCAAGAACCGTTATAAATCGTATGGAAATGGATTCCGACGCATTTTGTTTCTGACTCTTCCAATAAATAACTTAAAATACAATTCTTTTTGTCACATCAATGAGCTGCGCTTTAGATACAATTGTATCTCACTTAAAGTTTGCACCCGCCAGCGATCAGACGCACGCGCTGCGAAAGCTGCGGGCGCTCGTAAAAGCCGAGGCTTCATCTTACATCGTCGAAAATGCCCATCAGGTGGTCGCTTGTATGGTGCTTTCCCTCCAAAACGATGCGTCAGAACATTTCTCTGAATGGATCGCTCTAATGAGCGACATAATGCCTTTCTTAAGAGCGCAAACGACCCGTATTTTTGATGAGATTCTGCCGTATCTTGTCAATCGCTTAATTCATTGTGAGGTCGATAAGGTAGCGGATAGTGATAGTGCGACTGACACATTCCACGTATTGAATCAGTTTCTACTGCTCAGCGAGGACGTGTATTCGATTATCAAACTGTTTATTGACGCGGGCCTTCGAGCGGTCTCTGAGGCTTCCACAAGAGAGAATACGATCGAATGTATCTTCAGAATTCTCCAGGATTGTCGACACAGTGACGCACTCTGTATTGATCGATCTGTTGTTGTATTGATTCTAAACGCTTTGGTATGCGCTCTCGACGATGAAAATGAAAATGTTGTGGTAGCCGCAGAGTGTTCCATTGCAAAGTTACAGAATATCGCACAATTATCGCTGCAGGAAGTTAACGACCTACTAAGCCCAGCAGATCGTGTCACATTCAGACTTCACGAGGTTCCCATTGCAGAATTTTTGGATGCGATTACGGAGAGTGGAAAAGAGAATACATTGTCAATGCGAGCGAAGAGATCGTTGCCTGAAAGCATCATCAACGACCTGGAAAGTAGCCAGGGTAACTCAAATGCAGACTGGAAGAATAGATCTCGGGCCATTCGACAACTCGCCGATTTTGTTGGACATTTAAACCCGATTGAATTGGGTGCATTTGTCGGGAAACTCGCATCACTTTTGGGTATTCTTGGAAGATTATTGCACGATGTAGATCTCCATATTGTGAAGCATTCTCTACAGGTAGCATACGCGCTTTACAAAGGTACGTGTGTGTGTCATCATAATGTGATATTGGGATCCGACACGAGAAACGCGTTGGAGCGATATACGTCTCAATTTGCATCCGATCTTATTGAATTGATGACTTTGTTGGCAGAAGAAGACTCCGATGAAGTCACTCTCTTAGTGTACAGAACCCTTCCGTGTTTTCTTTGTTCGTGTCGAAGTCCCTTTTTGACTGCTTTACTCATGGAATCCTTCAGGAATCGGCGTTGGAAGATCCGAGAACAAGGCCTTAGAATATGGATTCTTTCGCTTCTTTTGGATAAACGCATTGCGGAACAAACAATTGCAAAGATATCGTTTGTGGAGATATTTGCCAAATTACTTTGTGATGTAAACGCTCGAGTTCGCGAAATGTCTCTGCATGCCGCCGTCGCTATGGATCACGTCGGAATAAGTATTTACTCGTTATTGGAACACATGGACGATGAGGCTTTGCGGAATGAGATCGATTTTGCAAGATTAAAGCAAATATTGGCGTCTGGTGGAAAAGGAGCTCAACTTCTTGCGAATGGAACTCTACACGTGCCAAAAATGTGCATCACTGAGGCTGAAAGAAACGTTCGTTCATCTATTTCGAGTAAACGACGAGCGCGGGAAGAGACCGGGGATATGTCTCCAACATCTCATCCGCCTTCTAGCGCTCAATCCACCAAGAATATTGATAAGATTGACTCACTTGGTTTAGGTAGATGTAGGTCGGTGCCAGAATGGCGAAATGGTCGGGCAAAGGAGCATCAAGAGATCAGAGGTGCAGGCTTCGACACTTGTTTGGAACACGAGTCTTTGCGATGTCCGGTTCCCGTTGAAAGTACACTTTGTATGAAGTCGCTGGAAGCACTTGGGCAAATAAATACGTCTCGGAGCGACAAGCTTATTTTATTGAGAAAGAAGGCTGAGAAGCTATGGAATTCTTCTACCGATAGCGTGAATGCCCCAGGGAGATGCGATGAGACTACGCGTGTGCCTCCAACCACAGAGGTCAATGCTAGAAATCTACAAAAACGTCCAATTCGTCCTCTTTCAATGGGCACTGCCGCAATGTATGCGACGGATATCACAGACGACTTCACCGCTTCTGTGCACGTGACGGAGCCGTTGAGCAAGACGAAGGAAAGATCGAATCTGTCGCTGGCCACGCGTAAAAGGATGGAAGCGAGACAGCAGAAATCACAAATTTCAGAGCAAGAATTTGAGTCCTCAGCAAGCTCGTCAGGCGCACGAATAGGATCTCCAAAAGTGTCCGAGTCTACACCACGCAGTGGCAACGCGACTCAAGCCCAAAGCAGCGAGACTAAAGCTGTGCCTTCACGACGAGGGAAAGAGGCGATTCTCGACCGACAAAGCTCGTTTGAGGCGAATGGCACAAAGTACGTGCAAGAGGACGAACTGAAGCCATTTTCCAACCCAAAAGCCGAAGTAAAAAAACTTATGGATGGTCTGCACTCTAGCAATTGGGAAGAGAATTTCCAGGCTCTCACGAGTCTTCGTCGACTCGCGGTGTATCATTCTTCATTTTTGGAAGATCGATTGCACGAAATGATTCTCGAAATACTTTCTCAAGTGCGCAATTTGCGCTCTTCTGTGTCTAAAAACGCTCTCTTGGCGATGGATACGCTCAGTTCTGTGTATGGTAAAGGAATTGATGCAGAATTAGAGCATATTGTCCCATTATTACTGAAACGATGTGCGGATTCCAATGCGTTTGTATGCGAATCGGCTTCCAATTCAATTCTCGCCATTCTTCGAAGCTGTTCGCTGTCCAAAGTCTTCGCAGCGTTACTTTCTCATTCCAATGCGAAAGCCGTACCAATTCGACGAGAAGTAGCACGATCCATCCTACGGCTCATTCAAATACACAGAGACCAAATTATGGCAAGTCGTGAGCAAGAACGCATCATTTCGCTCGCGGGGAAATTCCTCGAAGACACCAGCAGTGAAGTACGAGATATCGCAAAAGAATGCTTTTGGGCTTTGCAGGTGGAAGTGAATTTGGAATTAAGCTTTTTGAAACGATTTTTATCGCCGACACTTTATCTCAAAGTCGAAAAAATAGGCTCCCAATCATTTACAAAGAATGAAAAGGAGAAAAATCAGGTTCCTCGTGCGTCTTCAGCGCTGAAAAGTAAAAGAAAACGACCGATTTCTGGCTCGCAGGCAAATTTGACCGAAGATGTGGAAGCGATTGTGACCAAATTAGATAGCAGCGATTGGAAAGAACGTTTGGAAGCGATTTCTTCATTGAAAGCGTTTGTAATGCAGCACGCTCACGCATTGAATCAAAGCAGTAAATCCGTTGAGATATTCGATTGTCTTGTGCGTCGAATGGATGACGGGAATCTTAAAGTCTCATTAGCGATGATGGAGGAAGTTGAGAGTATTCTCTCGGCTTTGCATTCGACATTAGAGTCTGCTTTGGGAATGCTTCTTCCAGTTTTGTCGAAGAATGTATCGTCCAATTCGAATCGGATCGCTGCGTTGAGCAAATCGGTGCTTCAGTCGTTGCATTCTTTGGGAGTAGAGCCTCGAAATTTGTGTCAACAATTGGCAGCGATTACGAGAAACACAAATACGCGATCCAAAGCTGTTCTTATCGAATGTGTAGCGGAATTGATCGCTCAGGTCGACGACAGAAGCCACGCGTTTGTGATTCGGTGAGAGGATCAAATGATATTTTGTAAGTCATACTGACGTTTTCATTAGAAACATTGTGCCGCTTGCAATCGATACGCTCAAAGAGGTCAAAGGCGACATCCGACAGGCGAATTCAAAGCTATTGCAAGCTGTCAATGCAATTGTGCCGAGCGTTTTAGCGGCAGAAGTACAAAAGCTGGGAAACAAACAGCAAAGCGAAGTGCGTGCGATTTTGAAACACTAAAAATTCAAAAGAAATTTGGATGGCTCGTGACAGAGGAGATCAAAGAGTATTGAGTTACTAAAAAAGTTCTGTATCGATGGATTTCCTCCTCAAGCCGCAAGGATCGGTATGCTTCATATCTATGCGCCTACAATTCGTCGTGGTCTTCTTCCTCCTCTTCTTCCTCCTCTTCCGCGGCACCGCCACCAGCTCCTCCTTGGTAGAGTTTGGCCATGATCGGGTTCACAATCTTCTCAACCTCCTTTTGTTTGGCTTCGAAATCAGGTTTGTCAGCTTCTTGGTTGTCTTCAAGCCAGTCCAAGGCATCTTGAACGGCATTGGAGACAGTCTCTTTGTCGTCTTCTTCGATCTTGTCGGCCAATTTGTCGTCGACTTGAGATTTCAAGTTGTACAAGTATCCTTCAAGTGCATTTCTGCCGTCAATTCGTTCTTTGATACGTTTGTCCTCGTCTGCGAATTCTTCAGCTTCTTGAACCATTCGTTGGATTTCTTCTTCAGAAAGACGTCCTTTCTCTGCGGTGATCGTAATCTTTTCAGCCTTACCGGTTCCTTTGTCTTCAGCAGACACCTGAAGGATACCATTGGCATCCACTTCAAAAGTGACTTCAATTTGAGGAACACCTCGAGGGGCAGGAGGAATGCCAGTGAGTTCGAATTTTCCGAGCAACCGGTTGTCTTTAGCCATCGCCCGTTCACCTTCAAGGACAGAAATGCTGACAGCGTTTTGATTGTCAGATGAAGTGGAAAACACTTGAGACTTCTTGGTAGGGATGACGGTGTTACGGTTGATAATCTTGGTCATGACACCACCAACGGTTTCAATACCTTGAGACAATGGGATGACGTCGATCAGAAGAAGATCCTTGTTCAGATCGTCTTGTTCGCCTCCAAGAATACCGCCTTGTACGGCGGCCCCGTAGGCAACAGCCTCATCAGGGTTGACACCACGATTCAACTCCTTGCCGTTGAAGTATGCTTTCAGCAATTCTTGCACTTTAGGGATACGAGTAGACCCGCCAACAAGAACAACTTCGTCAACTTCTGACTTCTTTAGACCAGCATCTTTCAGCACTTTGTCAACTGGAGCCAAAGTTTTTCGGAACAAATCGTTGTTCAATTTCTCGAAAAGCGCACGCGAGAGGTTGTCGCTGAAGTCTATTCCATCAATAAGGGACTCGACTTCAATACGGGCTTGAGTGTTGGTAGACAAGGCACGCTTGACACGCTCGGCTTCACGACGAATCTTTTGGACTGCCCGTTTGTCCTTTTCAATTTCAATCGTCTTTTCTTTGTTCCACTTCTTGATGAAAAATTGCATGACACGTTGATCGAAATCTTCTCCTCCCAAATGAGTGTCTCCGTTCGTGGCAAGTACCTCAAACACTCCACCATCAATGGCTAAAAGAGTGACATCGAATGTTCCTCCACCGAGGTCAAATACCAATACGTTCTTCTCTCCTTGAGCTTTCTTGTCAATTCCATAAGCAATCGCAGCAGCTGTTGGCTCATTGATGATACGTTGAACGGTCAATCCAGCGATAGATCCAGCATCTTTGGTTGCTTGACGTTGAGCATCGTTGAAATATGCTGGGACAGTGACCACGGCATCCTTCACAGTTGTTCCAATAACTTTCTCAGCAATATCCTTCATTTTCTGGAGAACCATGGCCGAGATTTCTTCAGGTGCGAAAACCTTCTGTTCTCCCTTCACTGTAACGCGAATGAATGGCTTTCCGTCTTTGTTGATAATCTCGTACGGAAGTAGCTTCTTGTCTGCTTGAACGGATTTGTCCGTAAACTTTCGACCAATAAGTCGTTTCACGTCGAAAATCGTTTGCTCGGGGTTGTGAACGGCTTGATTCTTGGCCGCATCACCGATCAATCGAGTTCCAGTCGCGTCGAAAGCCACGTAGGACGGGGTGACACGATTTCCTTGCTCATTTGGGATGATTTCCACTTTCTTGTTCTTGTAATATCCGACACAACTGTATGTGGTTCCCAAATCGATTCCAATAACAGGTCCCGTCATTCCGGATCCCGTGGATTTGCTGCCTTCATCTGCGACAACGCAGAGCGTCGTGGCCACAGCCACGGAGGTGAGGCGAAGAATGTTTGTCAACTTCATGGGATCTTTCCCTTTGGCGCAAAATGAAAAATGAAAAAGGTAACGAGCTCAAATCTTTTTTAGTGGGTTTTGTATTGCGTATTTGCACGAATCAGCGTATGCCACGTATTTCGCTAAAGTACGAACTCGACACGTGTTCAATGCCACGTCATGAATCGTATCTACGTGAAAACGTACGGAACGTAACCATAGACTTCTAGAAAGTCGTATGGAAGTTTATGTTTTAGGATGTGGTCCGTCGTCCTCTGTACCCTCTATGAGATGTCTTTTGTCATCGGGATGCGATGTGTGTAAAGAAGCGTATGAGAACCCTACATCGAGGAATCATCGACTCAATCCGTCAATCCTTATACGTGTCAAATCGAGTAAGGGTACAAGAAACATATTGATCGATTGTGGCAAAACCTTTCGACAGGCGTCCTTGCGACTTTTCCCAAAATTACAAATCGATACAATTGATGCCATTCTATTGACACACGATCATGCTGATGCTATTTTCGGATTGGATGATATAAGGGAGGTACAATCATTCCACGAAGAGATTGATCCAATTACAAAGGAATCTTTAAAAGTGTCATCCGGCGCGCTTCCGGTATTTTGCAATAAGGAAACGCAGCGGCAAATCGAAACCAAATTCCCATATTTGTGTCAATCAGAAAATCTCAGTGCTCGTTGGGTCGCTCAAATCAGTTTCTCATTGGCACTACCTCTTCAACGATTATCGGTTCACGGTTGTGACTTCGTTCCGATTCCGGTGCTACACGGAGACGACTATTACGCTTATGGATATGTGTTTGGGTTCGAAGTGGGTAAGTGCTTTGTCTACATATCGGACGTGAGTCATGTACCTCCACAAACGATGCAATATTTGGTCAACAGGACGGATCCCATTGATATTTTAATGATCGATGCGCTGAATACAGAGAGGCGACACAGCACACACATGAATCTACCGGATGTGATCAACCTTGTACTCAAATTACGTCCGAAGCAAACGTATCTTACGGGGATGAGCCATGATTTCGATTATAATAAAACCAATGCCGAACTACGTGATCTCCCAGCACTTGATAATTTGAAGGTTGAAATGGCTTACGATGGACTTTGTATCATATTATAGTATACGTTATTCCCCTATTTCAATTAAAATTAAGTAAACAAACCCTTAACCGACAAATTTCTAACGCTATCGACGCAATGTGATCCTTCTCTACTGTATCGTTTCATTATGATTCTATTTCTTACCATAATTCCGAGTAATTTTGCATCGGAATCTGTCGATTTGCGCGAATGACGAGCATTTCTTCCAAAGTTGGGGGAAGCACAACACCGATGGAACGATCAACCATTTCTACACTGATGGCTGTGATCTGCGGATTGAAATGTACGCGGTGCGTTCTCGCTCTGGCAGGTTCGATGCTTATGCTTTGCTCACAATGCGCAGCTGTTAATATGTGCTTGCGTCGATGCACTGACATTGATCTTTGTATGTGCTCTACTTTTCGCAATATATAAATCGCTTCATCATATTGACTATGCATCAAACGATGTAATGCATGTTTCCGCGAACAATGTAACATACAAAATGTGCATTGAATGTGCCCGCATGTGCCGCTATTTTGACACATTCGAAAGCATGCTACATTATTTTTATCTTCTGAAAATCGATATCGCTCTGACCATAAACTTTCACAATCATTTAATGCATCCAACTTCCTTTTCTTGATTGAAACACAATCGTTTTCTGGCCATAAGCTACGTTTGGTTGATCCTGGAGTCACTAATGGCATGTTGATTGCCTTTTACCAAAGCTAGAGTGATCGTAATCATACCTTGGGCTGGCATCAAACTTGCGACATTGATGCAAGCGTCTTGTGGACCGAAGAATCCGGACATACCTAAACAGCTGCGACATTTATATGCGATTTGGTATGCAAACTTTGCTTTTGGTTGCGTGTCGCACCAGTACGCATACTGATTCGATATTATTAATCAATGTGTCTAAAATGGTTGCGACGAAGCACGAGATGTCCTCACTTGGTTGTTTGATAAAGGATACTTAGTCGTATGCACGTAGGGAACAGCGTGTTGTACCACATAGTGTTCACTCTCTGTTCCCGACTTCCAAACACAAATTATAGAAGGAAAAAAATGTTCAGAACGCTGCAGCTGCTATCGATATACTTTGCCACAACTTGAATCAACTAGTTCTGCACACAGTGGACTTAGTATACGTTTTGCGACTTCACCTTTCTTATAGCTATGTGACGATCTCGTGTAGCAACTTAAATGTTATAAAGCCAACAGCCTAATAGAATTCCGCACAGGCAATATCTCACAAACGCTTCAACTGACTTTTCTCTGCTAAAAAAAGGTTGAGAAAACTCGGCCTATCGCTACGAATTTGACGATCAATGTAGTTATTCTAGTATATCTCACAATTTCCATGATCACAAACGACCACAAGCTATTGCCACTAACGAATGAATTTGGATTTGGGTGCACTGACGTCATCGCACACGCTCTGACTTAAATCATACACAGGGACAGTAATAAATCGTACTTTATCCGTTACATAATATACAGCGCAAAGAAGGGTAAGGGGCGTTTCCTAAGATCCCCAAACCGCCTACCAAATCAAAAGTAACGCGTTTTGGGACCTTCCTTTTTCCATTTTTTGGCTACTCTAACGCGTAATTCATCAAACAAATGAAGTTTGCTCGTGAGCTGTTTCAATTCCAAAAAGTGTAATACCCGATTGGCGTTCCAGAAATGCGCGTTATCAATTTTACGCACTAATTCCCCGTTGTGAAGACACTGACGATATACTTTTTGAATTCGTTGCACATCGACCCGAATATTCGATAAATCCACGCCTTTATCCTTAAGAAAGCGCAAAAGAATCAAAACTTCATGCTCTGATGGGCGGTAGTGACCGCTATGAGGGTAAATGATTTGGATACGCCCATCGACTATGACCATCATTCCGGCGGTTTGTACGCACTCACCGCCAACAAAGCTCGTGTGGTGGATGCGAGGGATCTGTTTCGTCACTTTCTGACCACCGTAAAGCATTCCATCGCGTAGCACAAATATCCATCCTTCATCTCCTGTATCCACTTTCTGTTCTGATACATCATGATAAATAATTCCTTGATTGATAGATAATGTGAACTGCTTCCTTTCCGCAGCGGTGTTGCAGTAAAGCACCGTCTCGCTTTCTAGTTTGGTTCGCGGCACACCTTCGACTTCCACTGCGTCATTGTCGAGCCATTCCCAGAAATTCGCGCACTCCATTTGTGTTTCCGCTATTCGTTTCCATTCTTTATAATAAGCTCGTAAATTGGCGCCGTATCTAAAAAAAGTGTTAGATAGATGGAAAGAATAGACACAATGACCGTACCGATGTTTATGATCGCAGACTTCAAGCCAGCTTTTCTTGTCGACCACAGAAATATTTCCTGTACTGTAGCCTTTGACTAATTTTGGAGAGTATTTTTTCGCCAAGTTTACAATATCATGCATGTTTTTATAATTTTGTCGACGTCTTGTGAGCATAGTATACTAGTTACTGGTTGTCTTGCTCTGAACAAAGCTCGCGTCAATAAGCCGAAGTATACAGTGCACTCAGAAACGAAAAGAAGCAATCCTTCTTCTCTAGAAATGCGCAATACAAGGTGGTCTTTTCGCGGTCTGTCAGTTTCTACTATAGGTAGAAGCAACGCAATTTTTGAGAAGAGCACTTTGAATTTGATAACAGCGAGATAGCAAAGTCAAGATGAACAAAATAGATCTTGCTCTTTGTTTCTTATACAATACTGTTTTGCTTCAAATATCAATCTTCCTTGAACTCCTCAGTGTGATGGGTGACGAATCGACAGATGGACTGTAAGCAGGAGAAGGAAAATTATAAAATGGATCAATCTACTTTAGATTTTGCGTTGTTACGGTATAGTACACAGTATACTATTGTACCCTTTTCACTGAATCACCTCCTGAACATGATTAGAACCAACCTAATATAAAATTGAATCTCTTGCTGTCCTTTCATCCAATTAGATCTTTAGTACTCTCTCATAGCCTAATCACTGTAGTAAGGTTGTTTTCGAAGACGTTGTATGGCTAAACAGTGGGGGAAGTGGCAGGAGCCAATAGCGTTGCAAGAACATGTTAAGTTTTTAATTGATGTTCAACTTGAAGCGTTCTACACAAACACAGAGCTTTATTTAAGTGATTAAAGTAAGTTCGTTCGATTCTGATCCTCTATTGTGCCGTACTTGGACGGCGTAGATTTTCTTTCACGATTCACGATCGAGCGAATCTCTTTTGGTATGCATGTTCTATTTCCAGTGGACGCTTTGCGCATTTGCGGGCTCTGATGGTAAAGCACCTTTCCGTGACCACACTTTTGCATTAAGTGCGTTTTTTGGAGTGTTGGTGATGAGAACATGGGCGACTTTTGCAAAGACTGTGCTCCAGCCGGACGGCCCACTTTCTCCGAATGATAGATTAATACACCCATGACCAACGCGAACAGAGCAAAACCGTCATGTATTGTGAATTTCTGTCCTGCTGATGGACCCGTGAGCATTGGGTACATATACAAGAGATCCGTCAGAGGTAGGCACACCGCCGATGACACCACAAACAATACACTGCTGCCTTCTTTGAATATGTACAACATCAGCTGGTTGTATATGATATTGAATATGATGAAGATTAGGAAAGTGTTCAAGACACCAGTATCACATGTGTAATGCTTTCCGTTGAAATCGACAGGATGACCAAGAAAACAATCATTCCCTTTAGCCAAATATGAAGCGAATTCGCTCCATGGAACCGGAGGATCGCAAAATGCTCTGATCTAAGGCTTTCATGAGACGAGGAAGACAAATGTGAGGAGACGTACGCGCACAGTCCAAATAGAAGCGAGACCAAGAAGGAACTGATAAGAGCTGATCCATGCATTTGCATACCAAATGTCAAGATCGACATCCTTCAGTCCGATTTCTTTGTAGACGTTTGAAGCTGCATTTGGTATCAAAGATAAAATGTACAAGAAAATCCAGCCGAACGATGGATCCGGCATATTGGCTGGAGCCTCACCATTGAATAGTGGAATCATATCGACTAAGCCACCGTATAGTACGAGGATTGCTCCCATGATGTGACCACGTTTGAATCCTGTCTGTAAAAGTAAGAATGCCAATCCCATATTGAATGGAAGAACGAGCTGATTCAGTACATTGGCCATATTCCCACTATGCGATGAAAAATGGGATCAGTCGAACGTGTCGAAAAATAGATTATGTGGTGTACCCTATATGCGGAGTCGGAAATGCTGATAGAAGATTGTAAAGCATATCGAAGAGTGCCATAATTGCGAATTTATAATGCGGAAAAGAGCGCATTTCTGGAGTGATATCTGCTGTGAAATACATTTTGTACCATACAACGGGCCAAGAGGTCACAAGAAATGCCACCGGGAGGATCACATTCGTAAAGTACCACAAAAACGCAGTATACTCATAGGTGACACGTCTACACGACAAGTCAGTTTGTAAAAGCCCTTATGGAAAAGAGTTGCGTATAACAAACGTGTAAAGAACCCGATCAACACATCGCGCGATTATGAGCGAAATGAGACCGATCGCTAGTTTGGATTCCCACCATAAACGCTTCAGCTCCATTACACGATGTCTTGGGGCGATTGGCTATTATTTTATAGCAGTCGATTGCAAGGTTCGTTTGCTCGGTAATTGCGTTTACCTCTATTTCAGGTACTTTGTATGAGACCATTGCTGTGCAATAATCTCACATGTTAGACAATATTGGTATCATTTTATATGAAAGGATCAGTCTTAGCACTATCACAAATGTATTTTCTTCGTGCACCTCAATGGCCCGAACTAAAAGCGACGACGTCAGACTTAATTCTGTACATCCTGGCCGGGATTTGAGACTCATGCACAGCGGTGCGTCGTGCTCTGAAGAATGACGTGTAATGATCTAACAAAGGCGTGTTTACACAAATGCATGTACATTTATTTTACCGAGACAGAATGAAGACTGTACACCGACACGGAGGTCGAATGTAAGATCATAAGTTCGGCCAATAACTTCGAGACATATAATGACATATTTGACATTAACACTAGTCTTCGCATTAGTGTTTAATCACAGCGTTCACTTATCACTACGCAGCAAGAGTCGCAGGACATTTATATTGTATATGGAACCGTGCCTTATACTCTGATAAGGAGACATGACGAACCAAAGATAGCTTCCTGATAGTTTCTCTGTGGTGTCTACATATCACCTATTTAGAGCTGGGCAACTAAGCCGCGAATAACACTATTACGAGAATAAAATAAGCTCCAACGAAACATATATTCCTCCTGCAGCAATATTGATAGATCGAGCCGAATAAGGTCCAATTTGTACGACTTGGTAATTATTGATATCATGATATTGAATAATAACAGGGTTGCCGGAGTCAGAAAGGCAAAGTTACACAGATTCGAGTATGACCAATCACATCATCTCATATTGCCACGTGGCAGTATCGTTGCTAACCACTTCCACGATTCCCGTTTTGAATGCATCCTTTAATAATAGGGGTTATAAAAAATATACACCAAGATAAATGAAAAATAAAATAAAAATACCACAAGATTGAATAATAAAAAAAATGTACCAAGGATGTGTACTATACGTACGAATATACACATGCCTGGGATCTAACAGGATGATTTCCACGTAATTCTTCTCAATCCAGCTATATCATAGTACGAAGAAACGTACTCACTTGTCTCGAACCATCCGTATTTCTGAATATTTTTCTGTACTTATAGCGAGGAAAACCCAGTCTTGGATGAAAAACCTCTGATCAATATGCACTATGTAGTTGAGACAACGAAGCATACAATCATGCGTCCCTGATCGGAAAGGTTCTACGATTGTGACCAAAATGGTTGCACATTTCACATCTTTTGGTTTGGCGCTTTTCAATTTTCTCAGTAGCTTGTTGTGATGGGATCCGCTTCTTCTTTGGGCGCCCTCTTTTTTTCGAAATAGATGGACCGTTGCACACACCTCTTGTAAGGACATCTTTTAGCACGAGCGGCAATATTTTATCTTCGGATCTCTCAGAATAGGCGGCTGCAAATGTCGATGATTTCCAGTAGTCGTGAATATACGTGACAATGTTGGGCAATTTTTCGGAATGCCTCAGTGCTAGTAGTGCATGAACGCAAGGCGAGCCAACATCTTCGAAGTAACCCCACGAGCATCGTACAACTTCATCACAGAATTGAACTGCAAAATTCACCGGAACATTCCCCACACCTGAACGAATTGCGACGATGAAGCATGAGGTCGAGCATTCATCAATTTCACCCCACTTCGCAGCGGCCAGTATTTTATCCACCTTGCGCGATGCATATGGAGTTAGTACTCCCCACCCTTTCGCTTTGCTAACGTTTTCAGCCCACTTGCACGCCACGTAACGCTCGATCCCCATTAAGCAGTCGATGACAGGAAGGCTCCGAATTCCCTTGAACACGCTGTTTACCGCTTCCACGTTATTTGATGTCAAAGTGTTGTATCTTGGACATGGTGAGTAAGCTGTTGACCATTTTTCACGGTCAACCTCATGAAGCCACGCCGACGCACTGCTGTCCATACTGGCGATATTCGCTACCGCCTTCTCGTACTCCACAGTTGTCCGTGAGCGAGCCAATATCCACGCCAAATTCTTCAACATCTTGGACTTGTATTTCTTGTTAAAATTCTCCATCAAATGCCGAAAGCAAAAAAAGTGTGGGACGTCTGGTGCCGTTGTCTGCATAGCTTTCATAAGTCCCTTGTCCCTATCCGATATCACGAATGCTGGAGTTGGCTGGAGGTGGGAGAGTAGGAACTTCAAAAACCAGGTCCAGTTATCTTCATTCTCCACCGATACGAGCCCGACTCTGACAATTTGGATCTCGTTGTTTCCATTGCGAAAGCACGCTACAAGGAGAATCCCAACGACTGACGTCTTCATAAATGTGCCATCCACGGATATCCCACGCTCACTGTATGGCTTATATGCTTGAAGCCCTTCTCGGAAAATGACACTCAACCGCATAAATTCATTATCCACGATATCAAGCTTGGCTTCGTGACCTCGAATCTTCAGTTCAGCCATGTAGGATGGAATGAGGCTGTATTGCTCAATATCACTTCCGAATAACTCGAGCTTCAACCTTTTGAGAGCATGAACACAGTTCATATAGGTGGCAGAAATCCCTTCGTTCTTCAACTTCATTTGGATCATCACGGGTGTCACTTTCCTGCCGGAGGTCATGGCCATATCTCTGACAGCAGGGTTTACAGCAATTTGTTTCGCAGTTGCATATCTACGAGACGCCTTGGACGATTCGGATACTTGACAGGAGTGCAAAGCAAACTTTGTTGGAGGGCTGAATGTTTGCGAAAAGGCAAACTGCACAACGAAGAAACAGCCATGTTGTGTGCACACTGCTTTGTAACGCCGTTTATCACTTGACACCACACGAAACGGACGGTTGCACTTTCGGTTGAACTCAATTACTGCTTGAATGATATCGCTTTTATTAGCGTAACACCTGTCCTCGAAGAAGCTGCTAGTTTGCTGTTGCTCGTCGTCGCTTTCCATCGCTGGTGTTGAAATGCGCAAAATCACAAATGGTGATGTGTGGCCAGTAAGAGGTAGCGGGGGTGGGACATCAAAGGTCTGCCACGTGGCAGTATTACACAAATTACAGCTCTGAGGATCATAGAGTAAACAGAATGGGATATTGGCCAAATATCGTCCGAACAGCAGGAGACGGAAATGGTACAGTCTTACAGAGTGATAATTCACTCGAAAGACATTTTCGCTGCGTGACTTGATCGAAGCATTTAGCATACTGACAGTTAGTTTTGCTACATTCACGACATAGTCGGTCTCCCTGCGTTAACACAGTATAATGATGATTGCGTCGTAGAAGGTCTGTATTCTGTGGCAATGGTAATTGCTTGTCAACAATCCTCATGGTGAACAATCCAGTGACCTATGGATACATAAACCGATCTGACACCACCGGACCACCGCGAAGGCTAAAACTCCCTCATATCGTTATGACGAATTTGTATGAATATCAACGCCAAAAATCCATATTTCTCTATGATCCCAGGCATGTGTATATTCGTACGTATAGTACACATCCTTGGTACATTTTTTTTATTATTCAATCTTGTGGTATTTTTATTTTATTTTTCATTTATCTTGGTTTATATTTTTTATAACCCCTTAATAATAATACAATGTTCCGATACTCCTACCGATAATATACCAAAGCTCTACCTGCTGTTATTGTCTCAACGTTATAAGTAAGTTGCAACAAATCGCAGCCGTAACCTATCTTCAAATCATTCTGATTTTTATAGAATTGAATTGTTGCCTCTCCTCTCGAAGCAAATGAACACTTGAATATCATTAGTCCTACAGCCACTCAGCGCATCGTCGTGTTACACTTCGAGACTTTCACATATAAATCCAGCACTGCTTAAGGAAACCCTATAGAGTCAGCGTGATTCCACTTTAGTGAATTAGTACTACGGGCATTCATTCTTAAAATCATCGTGTTACAAACTTCATCATTTCTTAATTTGCTATCAAGAACGATCATGGCCAATATCATTCATCTGGCTATCATCGCAGCTAGTTTACTGCTGCTAGCAACAACCTCAATAGCGATGCAACCAGGCAAGCAAATAGCTACATCGAAGGTCAAAAAATCACGTGTAACCTACCATCATTATCTGGAATTGCGTCCGCTTACGCTTCCGCCTACGCTAATTGGACCAATGGACCCTGTAAAGGAAGCTGAATGGAAATTGTCGATTATTGACATAGGGCAACCTCGAGATGCAGTACATCAAATCATGTCTCTATTAGACGCGCTAGATCGCTCAAATACCGCCGTTCCAAAAGGATTCGCAGACGATGTGGTAATAAGGATCATGAAAGAGAACTACCGCTTGGACATCCTCACAGTCGCTAAACTCGTCGAATGCTTGAAGCGTTATGGAGCTGTTCCTCACCGCGTACTCGAAGAACAAGCTGTTCATTCAATTCGAAACCTCCCGCGCGGTGTCCCCATCTCGATACTCCTCGATATCATGAAGAACGTGCACATTAACGGTGGAAACTACAATAGCGCGCGAGAAGCAGAAGTCATCTACTTTTTTGAAAATTGCCCATCTGATACCTCTGAGGAAACAATCAAACGAAGCTTGAGCACTGTGACGCATAATGGCGTTCTGTCTGGCAAAGTGCAAGACGCTCTAGCCATTTGCCGATTGAGAAATCTCCAACCAGGTGCTGGTAATTCGGAAATTGAAAAGATTGTGAACAAGGTGAAGCATGGTGGCGTTGTATCTCACTCAGTACTCGAGCAAGAAGCAATCTATAGATTGAACAATCTCCCATCAGGTACACCTTTATCGACAATTTCTGAGATCTTACAAAACATGGAGAAGGAGAAGGATGGAGTCAATTCTGATCAACCGCATGAAGATGCTATCAATATAATCGAAAACCTCCCGGCCCGTGTTCCTATATCGATAGTCACGGAACTCGTCGAACAAAGCGCTGTGGGTGGATTTAACGGGAGAATAACCCGCTACACATGGAAATATTGCCCACCTGATACCTCTGAACAACAGATCGAACTTTACTTAGAATCTAGGAGGCAAAAGAACTTCGTTCTGTCTCGCGAAATGCAAGACGCTGTAGCCATTTGCCGATTGAGAAATCTCCAACCAGGTGCTGGTAATTCGAAAATTGAAAAGATTGTGAACAAGGTGAAGCATGGTGGCGTTGTATCTCACTCAGTACTCGAGCAAGAAGCAATCTATAGATTGAACAATCTCCCATCAGGTACACCTTTATCGACAATTTTTGAGATCTTAGTAAACATGGAGAAGCGTGGAGTCAATTATGATCCAATGGTTGAACAAGCTATCCATAGTATCCAAAACCTCCAGCCCCATCTCCCTGCATGGATAGCCATACGACTCGTGATATACGTGGAATCCAAGTTTAATGATGAATACAACAAGAGAGCACGAGATGCTGAGATCAGCTACGGGTTGAAGAATTGCGCATCTCTTCACACTGAAAAAAGAAGTCGATATTCGTTAAACAGTGTGACAATTGGTGGCGTTCTGTCTCGCGAAATGCAAGACGCTGTAGCCATTTGCCGATTGAGAAATCTCCAACCAGGTGCTGGTAATTCGGAAATTGAAAAGATTGTGAACGAGGTGACGAATAATGGCGTTGTATCTCACTCAGTACTCGAGCAAGAAGCAATCTATAGATTGAACAATCTCCCATCAGGTACACCTTCATCGACCATCATGGAAATCCTCACACGTGTGTATTATTACGCGAATCTTTATGAAGCATCTGGTCTAAAAGCAATATATATAATCCAAAATCTCCCTCCAGATATCCCTCTACGGATTGTTGAAATGATCAGGGAGATCGCGAAAGATGAACCCAGCTACGAAAAGAGAGCACGAGAAGAAGAAGTCATCTACATATTGAAAAATTGCCCATTGGGAACTTCTGATGATACCATTCAACATACGTTGAACAGTGTGACATCTGATGGTCTTTACTCCCGCTCAGTTAGAGACGCTGGGGCCATTTGCCGATTGAAATGTGTCTCAGAGAATACGGAGCGTTCCAAAATCGATGAAATTTTGAAGACGGTTAAATATAAAGGCGTTATATCACCCTCAGTCCTAAAGCAAGAAGCACTCCATCGATTGTTGGACCCCTCATCAAAAAGTGTGACCGAACTTATGGGAATCTTACAAGAAGTGGAGAAGTACGCGATCAATGAAAAACAACAGCACGAACAAGAAATCAAGCAACGAGTAAAGAACCGTTCGTGGAATATTCTTGAAAATGTGAATGCGAAGGAGATCAAACGCTCTTCTTCGCCTTAACCCAAAGCTCAATCAAAAGCATACACTGCTCGTACCGACGCAAGTAAGCGTAAGCGTTTCCGAACTTCGATTCGACGTGCATCACTCTCTGAATACAAAAAATACTGCTTTGTTTTCATGTGTAATTTCTCCCGCGCGTCCGATTCGTAAGCTCAAAATTCAATTGAGCTATTTACTGTATCGGGGCGCAGTTTCACCAATTGTATCGGTATTCCTTTCCAGTGACTGATACGTCTTATTCTATAGAATAATGCTTCATGTAGTACACGAGGTTCTATCGATAGTCTTATCCGGGGTCGTGTATGTAGTGACAACATCTGTGACAGAAAGTATGGGTTAAACTTCTATTTAGTATAGTGTGTTGCACTACAGCGGGTGTTAAGACGTCTTCTCATATAAAGGAAACTAAACATTTTGGGTTATCGATTAAGCGACCTTAACAGCACTTTGCAACACGTTTTTTCCTATCACCTTCAGAACACAACGTAGCTTCCAGTAGCCTGCGTGTACGTTTCCTCCTGCTGTATTGTACTCCACTTCCAATCTGACAATCGACTCCTCGCCGCCGCTCCACGCTCCACGTGACACTTGATACGCCAAATAGCTTCATTCACACTTACCAACTCGAGGTCATACACAAATCTCTTACGCAATGTTCAATCAAGGAAGCCTTCTGGACCCTTCGATTCCAGCAGCCCCGTGTGCGATCGCATTCATTGGATGATATGCTGCCAATCCTCTCGCCAAATAGCTCTGCGCCGATTTCGCATACAAATTCATTGCCGTCTTGACACTATTCGAGTAAAAGTAATCCTGAATACTGAATCGTTGATCGTCAATCTCTTTTGCTTTAAACTCATGAATCGCCAATCTTTCTTCTTCGTCCGTGGCCATAATCACACATTTCTTACAAAACTTGATGTCTTTTACCAAATTCTTCTCTTTCTTCACGCCATCATGCACCGACTTGCGAGCAATTACACACGACTTGCACACAATTTCTCCGCATGCTTGACAATTCACCTTTCTTGAAAGCATATGAAAGCGATAAATGCAAATGCAGCATCGTTTTCGCTCATGTGTCGGGATCCAAAGGGCTCTGTCCAACAACGGAATTGATGCGAGTCGTTTTGCCAATGCAAAGTCTGCCAATTTGCCAAGGACTTGACATCGCTGTTCCAAATATGACGTAAGAACATAATCGTCAATCCGGTATTTTGGTGAGAAGGAACCATCAATCACGATTTCAGTGAGCATTGTGTTTTCCGGGCAAGGTCGAAGGAGCATCACTTCAGTCCCTTCCAATCGACAAAGGCCGTGCGATTCAAACAGCGACACACATTGAGGAACATAAATAGAGTGGCTCACTTTAAACACCATCGGTGTTCCATTGATATCTTGATCACTTCCAGCGTAATCCAACGCACACATATCGTATCGATGCCGTTTATCTGTTGGGGACATGGCGATGGCTTCCCATTGTATTGCGAGCTGAGACGTTCCACTTATCTGTGACTGATCTTTTACCAAATATAAATTCTGTCCATCCAATGCGTCTCCATACAGCGCTGTTCGTCGGGCCAGCAGCTCGTCGTCATTGATAGCACGAACTGTGCGCAAAAGCAGTGACAGTTGCACACGAATTTTCCCTTCTAGTCGATAGTATTGATTCTCGCCTTCGCTTTTGATAAATTGGCTGATTCCATACGCATTTCCACTATGGCGCCAGGAGAGATCGATACCTCCATTTAGTTTTTCTCGTTCGTGACGCTCCAATGCATCTTGGAGCAATGCTTCCGCTACTGCTTCGTACTCGTCCACTTGAGCGGCTGAAAGAAATGGCGATGAAAAGTAGTGTTTCGGTAACGGAAGTGTTTTTAGATGTGACTGACGCTCAGGCGGTTTGGATTGGATGGTATTGAGATGAGATAATTCTTTTTGAATCGCATTCATATATCTCAAAGGTCCTTGTCGGGTGATAGTGGAAGACTGGCAGTTGGTGGAAGCGCTCACCATTTCAAAGAATAGATTGTGACATAGAGAAGGATCTAGTCAGAATATGATATGTCCCAACAGAAAGGCGAAAAAGAGCATACTCGCTCTTTTCACTTAAGACGTCATGATTGGCAGTACTTGATGCATAAAACGGTTGTCGGTAAAATTTATTCGTTCCACCTCTACGAATGTGTCGATAATTGGGTCGAAAGAGTGTGATATCGCGTAATCAATCAACTTGCTGATAGGAAATAGTGCAAAATTGGATGGATCGACACACATTGTAAAAGCGATTAGCACCGATGACGAGATGTCTCCCATCTTATAAGCATACCTATTGCATGCTACATATAAAGTAAAGCTTGTCGTCAAACGGGCGTTTTCTGCATGATCGTATATCTGAAAGCATGTTGAGCTAAATTGCTGTTTGTGTGTCGATCATTTACTTCTCCGAAGAGTGATGGACAGCTGGTTGATCAAAATGCGTATAGTTGAAAGAGAATTCATTGCCTCATAGTAAGTCAGCAGTGATGGTGACGAGCGTGTTGTGAGGTATGGAGAGTAAGGACCTATTGCAAGGAATTGGGCTTTGATTGATGAGCCGAATACAAAGTATATACAAGTAGGTCAATACGACAGATACTATTGAAGGACTCGTTATCTCACTGGTCAAGGAGGCGAGGATGTTGTCTTTATAAATTGTTTGAACTTTAGAGGATACGGTAGCGCGAAAGTCGCATGATCAGATGAAACCTCCGCAGACGAGGTCAAAAATATGGAAGGCAAGCATCAATTACGGTTTTAGCAGAAGGTGCTATCAGAATCGACTCTGTCATTCTTATTAGAAAATGAGAAGTGAGCATCGCAATTGAAAAAATTATTTGTTGAATTATTCAAAGAATAGTCTAATGCAATTGAAAATGTTTGCTCTATGGTTTTTCTTTTGCATCATTGTCGAATTGACTTGCAAAAAGATTGGGAATATAAAGCCATCAATCGATGGAGCTCGTGATCAGCCAGCAACAGAATCGTCAGCGATCTCAGGCTCAACATCGAGACTTCACTGTACAACTGTTTGCGTCGCGAAATCCTCAATGTCGTAAGACTCAGCGCGAATGCATACCCTTTGAGATTTCTCTGTGAATCAAAACCTCCAAAGAGTCCAGTTGAATAATGAAAGCACTCACGTCGTCAAATATTTTTTTGCCAACCAGTCATTTCACCTCTATAAACGGATAGTCTTTAGCATCTTATATTCGTACGTTGTCATGAGAAAACTAGTGGACCTGGTCAAATGTCACCGAATCGAGATCGAAACAAGGTACTTCTAGGATGCGTCCTAATTAGAAAATCAGCACTTGAGTCAAAAAGTATACTCTAATCAGAGTCGAGCTGTATACATGCATCATGCTGATGATAGCTCTTCCCAAACAGGCAAACACTATCATCGCATCATTAGACTGAGTGAGGTAGATCGCGTACTGCATATCAATCACAAGATCTGAAAACGCAATCACCCACTTTACTGATATTTCATAAAAGTCTTCTTCACTTCTCCTTCGCCAATGCACGCTCAGTGACTAATGCATCCACACTTCGCAGGCTTCACGTTTAAACTCATCAAAAACCAGTCTTAAAACTAAATGCTTGATGAAAAGTGAAATACCATTAACGTTGCCAGTGATTGATAGAAAATCGCGAGTTATATTATTATCATCCAATTAGCGACCGCAAAGGCTCTCCTTTAAGAAGTCGACACTCGATCGTTGGGCGTCGCGATAATGTTCCATCGATTTTCTCATTGGATATCGCAGAAAAATGAAGTCACGCATTCAGAGGAGAAAGAGGAACTGCAACTTTGCTGTCTGGTACATGTCGCTTCTTTCTGTCACGCGTTTCACAATGCGTTCAAACAACATTGAAACTCATTCGTGCAGACATCCTTGCGAGAAGCAGTTGAGCTTCTTCTGCAAACCTGCACAGATCGTGATTTCGACGCCAATGCGCCATGCACTGAAGAGGATTCCTGTGTACATGCTTTTGGTATGTCACATTACCTCTATTTCTTGATAGCACTGCTAATATCAAGTAATGAAGGAGCCGCCTTCCAGGATTGTGTTCACGTTGGCTTGAATCCGAACCTTTCGTGGTGGAATCTTCTCTCCTCATGCAGTCTCATAATCAATGAACCCATCCTCACACAGAGCGTAGAAATCGCCGATATGCTTTGCCCGGTTCGTACATTTTCAGGTTCAAGTAGAGAATTAGCCAGGACGCCAATATTGATTTGTTTGTGTGGGACCACAGGACACCATCGGGAAGTCGATTTGCTGGCTCAAGATCGTTCTCAATAACCACTCACTGGAATGCACAATGCAATACATCCTCTCATCGGCATGTGTGCAGCTGATCCATGCCAGCTATGAAGACTGGGCCATAATGCGATGCCCGCAAAGCCAGGAAGCTTTTCTGCATTTCCTTCACCAGGCTTCTCCACTTCGTTTCATGATCCAAGTCAACACCATCCCTTTCAGTCATTGGCAAAGAGATTCCAGTGAATGCTCGTATCAAGAGCAAGAAATCGACCCATCTGTTCAGTTAGAAAGCCCTTCTCAACCTCCAGAATGTTCCGAAAAAATGATGCTCAATGATGAAGAAATTGTCGAAATCACAGCAGTACATTATCCTCATCGACATGCTGGAATCAAACCATGGCAATATCTCTTCGGCGTCAGCCTCGCTTATATTTGCAAAAATCCATACCATTCTCGTTTTGCATTGATCGAACCAACACTATCGATCCCAAATATCATTCAAGAATGTATCGATTTCATTTTACACAATCTTGATACACCTCGTCTCTTCCGAGCAACTGTTGTCAGCACTCGTATTTATGAACTCCGTGAATTCGTAGAGTCGAACAGCACGCTCCCTGACGACTTGCAACTTCATGAGGCTGCAGCCTTGCTCCTGGATGTATTTAAAAACTCACCGGAACCACTTGTAACGACTGAGAAATATGACGCGTTTATCGCTGCCGCACATTTGAAAGAACAAGCTGCAAGTGTTCGGAATTTGGCGTGTCTGATCGACACATTACCGCTGTCGAGCAAACTCATTTTGGAAAAAGTTACTTTTTTATTGCATCGCTTACAGCAACATTCCCAATGTAATGGACTGGACATGGAGACTGCGGCTGAGATATTTGCACCTGTTATCGCGTTTCGAAATGAGCCTTGTGCGGTAGCAGTGATGCCTCGAGCATCATCGTGCGGCACGAGCCCCACTTCTGGTGTACACATTCCTCAACCGACTTTAACAAAAAGTAACTCAAGACGAAGCTCTATGAGCCATGACGTCCGCTTTGCGGCCATCGGCGCTCAACTTGTCGAACGACTAATTCAAAATTACGAAACCATTTTCCATGATGTCCGAAGTGCCATTTCAGCTGCAGAGAATCGTTTTAATACAAAATGTGATGCATTGAATGCGATCCATACAAAATTTCACTGCAAATTGGATCATGCGCACGCACCTCTTTGCCATCAAATATCGCGCTCAATCGTTCTCCACGCTCATCGCTTGAAAAAGCCGACTGAGGAACTCGACCAAATTGATGCGATTATATGCGAGAATCCGGATTCGATCATCGAAGCCTGGAAACTCCATGGCTTTGATCGGTCGAGTGTCGCCGAGAATTTCGAGCACGGCGGTGTCCTCTTGCTGGAATGCATCCACTATCTCATCGAACATGATGAAGATGCGCTTTTGGTAATGTATTTCGCTAAATCTAGCTCCTTGCTCAAGCTCCAGTTCGTGTAGCGATGGTACGATCAGGCACAAGGAAGCACGAATGTGTCCACATATAATCCCGGTCTGCTGGTTTCTTGGGCGTGTAGCGTACTTGTTCGGCTTCTCAAGCTCATGTAAGTGGCTCACACGGTAAGCTGTAAATTTCGCTACTAACTGTGACAATTAGTCCGTCAGACAAGTCGATCGATGTTTTCGCATTGGCTATGGAACCATTTTGGCATCTTTTCGACGACACGTTTGCTTTTGAAAAGCTCTTTACACTGTGCTGTAATGTTTTCCATATGCGATGGATTCAAGCGTGTGGCACACAACAACGAATGTGTTTATCGTTTACACGTGTGACGGACTCCTTGGCTGAAGAAATGAAACGAGTGCTGGAAAAGGAGGTTTGGAGTGTCGAAAACTTCAAGTCGGAATGGATACAACTGCATGCTCGCGACCGCGAATGGCGTGACGCCACACTTGCTGACGCAGAGTCTTTGTTCATGCATCAACATACACAAACGCCGCTATCACAATCGCTTGAATCATATGGTCAGAAATTGATGGACCGTTCCGGTATTCTAACGCTGGACCATGTCGCGCGTCTCGATCAGCATCTTCCCATCACCACGCAACTATGCAACTGGTACCTCGTGTATAGCACTGATCGTGACGGCTCCTCTCTCGATACATTGCTCATAATGTCGGAATCCAAGTACCCAACGCTATTGGTCGTAAAAGATGCGAACGATAATGTGTTTGGAGGATTCGCTTCTGACGTTTGGCGTCGTTCTTCTCACTATTACGGCAATGGCGAATCATTTCTATTCTCTTTTCAAGCTGGTTTGTCCCTGACAGTGTACCCGTGGAGTCGTCGAAACAATTACTTTATGTTTTGCTCGGAGGAAGCGCTTATGATGGGCGGCGGTGGGAATTTCGGTCTTTTTTTGGTACGAATGGAGTGATGCGTTGCCGATTGCTGACAGCGTGTTTTGTAGGATAATGACTTACATTGTGGAACCACTGGTGCATGTGAGACGTTTGGATCTTTACCATTGGCTCCCACACAAGACTTCTATTGTGTGCAGGTCGAACTTTGGGCATTTACGTGCGATGAACGTCATTCTGTACCTTTCAGAAAAAGCGTTTTGGACTGATTTATCGTCACCTTATTTATGTATGCACTTCTTTGGAACGATATGCCATTTACCTTTTTACGATATATTTATTGAGACGGAATTTACGCGTATATGGCTGTTGAGTGTTGTGTTTCCGTGACGATGAGATCGCATTTGATGTAAAAGCAGTGGGAACGATAAATCGCTTACGCATCTCTCAAATTATCCGAGATTTGATTGCTCGCATGGCAATTTCTTTCTAAATTCATTATGTCATTTTGATATTTTACGGCTACTGATGAAAATTTGGCGATAATTAGTTGAAGTAAACATTTGGTAAGAGCATCAAAGTTGAAGTTGAAGTTCAACATTTGAAATCAAAGGTAATTTATGTCTTTATTTGTGTAAAGTGGAGGCTTTAGTGGTAGGATTGTTCAAAGTCAGAATATTAATTCCCCGTGCATGGCTGAAATGATGTTCTTGACTCTGAATACGAAGATTCGTTATGTTGCGAACGATTAAAGCTGGAAGCTTGACACTGCTACCCCATTTACAAAGACAACTGCGAAAGACATTGTCATTGACCTGTCAGAGACGACCAACCAGTGTCGGATAGCATAAGATAGTGCACATAAAAGCATCCATGTTGTAGACATCTTTAGACTGTAGTGTGAAGCTAGGTTTTGAAAAGTCGAAGCTCTTCTTTCGGTAGAGGCGACTGCAGATGACTTGGAATTCCTAAATAGCTGACGTGTTGTTAACTCTACTCGACCTTACTTTCACGGCTGTAGCACAATATGGAACCAATCAGTCACTGCATTTGCATTTCCTCGATTTGAGTCTCTAACAATAGTTAATGCTCAATATGACTGTCAGAATCATCACGCAAAGAATCTAAAGTTGGGAGCACTAGATCTTATTGCGTGTTTGCTTCCAGCGCAAAGGAGTTTTGATTCTGTGTATTGGTATCCTTCTCACTTCTTTTGATTCCAACATAAACCACTTCAACATATATTGTCAGCATTTTAGCAGAAGATCACTCCATTCTTCTTTTAGACAAAGTTTGATGGAGACTGGAGGCAAACCCGTTCCCTGCTGACCTTTTTTGCCGACCTTTGACATATCCCGTCCATTGGATTCCTCTTTTCTTTTACGGCACATCCACAAATCGAATACCAGCATCAAATACGGCTTGTTGACATATCTATGCAACAGCAGAGTGTTCTAATTATCGTGATATCTGTACAAAATCTCGTGAGACGCACGTCTTTCTCGGATAACTATTCTAGTCAAGTCGCCGCTAAACATTCCAACGGGAATAACCGCTGAAACTCTCAACTGCTTTTTTGTTTGTAGAGTCGGACCGTTACCTGCCAAATTCCGTATACACAATACATGCTTTGACTGGATCTTACGTCGTCAGCCGGGAGTGCTTTTATCGCAAAGTTGAAGTTTATATACTGACAAAGGATGACTTTACGATATGAACACTCACATGTTTATCAGCTTCTGCTTTCGTGCACCACTGGGCAGTAAATCAGGTGTATTTCTCCTTTATGTCATTCGCTTTTGTAGAAACGTGTCCTAGTCTCACGATGCATGACATTGACCTTAACTATCGAAGGTTTTGTAATCCAGCATATTAATACGATAGGAAGATGCACGCAGACCTTAGACGATCCTATCGTGTGCTAAGAAAAAGACGAAGGGGAAATAATATGGAAATTGTAACTATACGGGGGTTCAATTCTTGAAGCTTTTTCGCAAATTCCAGCCGAGATTGGATAGAGCACCTCCCAACACCTCACCGCATTGACTGAAGGATATCGTACGTAGTTTCAATCGCACGTGCATGCTCAACTCGAATTCGGTAGGTGTCTCTCATATGATAAGCCGATGCGTTATGAAGTGCCAGAATATGGCAATTCTCGATCATCTCCTTAAATTTCCGGTACACTAAGAGAGGGAGATGCTTCACCATGCGAGAGAACGGCAGGGAGGCCCAGGCTTCAGTACGCCTTGAATAGCGCTAATGACATCTGCGCACGGATGTTGATAGGAAGGCAGCAGCCTGCTCATATGTTTAGGAATGTGCTGCTCCATCTATAAACTTTAAAGCCAAAAAAAAATGCCTGCTGGAAGACTAAGATTTCTTTCTTTTGAATGAATTATAGTGCTTATGGCCAGCTAAGTGACGAGAAAACGATTTATGACGTTGACTTTCGAGCGGCACATCAATGACAACTCATCGGTGGATGTACCAATCTCGACCATCTCGGTGGCTTATGTTTGCAGGCAAGCTTGGCAGTACGCGATTAATCAAACAGCATCAAGTGGCTCGTATGTTTAGCAGATGGCTTCGCACTGGAAGATTTCGACAAACTCTCTCGTTCTTCATTCTGTAAATGTCCGTCGTGACGAGCCGAGTGGTGTGCAAATGACCGAAGCTGCATCTGCCTCGAGCATCCATAAATTGAAGTGAGTAAAAAGAGAAGCGATAACAGTCGTGACCGACTGCGTCCATAAGACGTTCCCAAACCTTTCTCCGCTTCCAAACAGTTTTTGTGGAGAGTAGAAGCCTGGGAAGCGCATAAAATGGTATGCAGAATAGAGCTCACTCGGACAAATCTACGCTAGTGCAATCAAACGAGGCATATATGATTTCAGCCTCAGCTGCCAAGAAGAATTCTCTTATACCATAATGAGGCTAGGCCATAGATGTTGTTGCCGTTGGCGTAATCGTTGCAATGATCTAAAGTGCGGAAATAAGCACCAGACGAGCCTTGCTTATCGTCAATGTAGCATATTGTCGAAGCCAATAGTTTATCTGATCGTAACACTGCCTTCAAAAGTACGTAATGTGACTATTATGCGCGGTCTAAATCACGGATACTGCTGGAATGGTCAAAGTTGCCACAGTACAAATGTGCTGTGGTCGGGTACAGAATGCTCGTCAGTAAAAGTACAGTCTCTTCTCGAATACAACATCTGTGACGACGCATCCTTTTGGGTTCAAACTGCGAGAAAAGTCACACACATTACTATTTTCTTAATTGCTGATTTGCGCTCGTGACCAGTGGTTCTCTAATATATAAATGCACTACAAAGACCTACCACCACGTACATTCAATGTCACTCCCCAATACAGACACTAACAACCTAATTGCGGAAACACCCGTGTCATCTCAAAATCTCCCACACAGCTCAAAACCAAATCAGCCATCATCGGAAAGCTCACAGAGAGAAATAAGAGCATCAGACGGTACGGATCAACCGAATAGTCCTACACGCATTATTCCCAGCAATGTATCGTGCCAAATAACACACACAATCATCGACCATTCAGGCCTTCTGCCTTGCTGTTTATTTGTCGGTCGTGTGCAGTGGGGAGAAAATGATTGGGAGATAACATTTGGTCAGAAACAACTCGTGTTACTTCACATACATTTAATTCTCTATACATTATATTCCCAACGCAAATTGTTTACAAAAGTAGCGCTTCCTTGGGCATTATGGCGAGAAAAACACGCTCAAGAGCGTATGAAAGACAAAGAATTTGTACAAAGATATATCGATATTCTATTAGAAAATGCACAGCACATTCAGAAGCTGGAACCTCTTCTCTGCTTTTTGGAGCTATCTCCCAATCGCTGCATAAAGCAATACGGACCGTCACTTAGGGAAGGTTACGTGCATGTTCGGATCAATGGCGCCTTCCAATTGCCCTTATATAAGTTTTTCAATCATCGGATGGAAATATGGTACCGTCATCTGTATCACACGTGGATGAAGCTATTATTTGCATCGACTGTTGTTCTTTTCATTTGTCCGATTTTATTCATTGTAATTGCGGAATTCCCGCAGTTTGTTGGTGTCCGAACTGACAAAGACGAAACGAAAAAGATTTTCGACATGAAGCGTTTCTTCGTTGGTGTTGCCTTCTTACTCACTATGGCGTACCTGGTGTTGTTTATATATATGTTTTTCCAACATCGAACTGGTGTACTTAGGCGGTGGGTGATACTTAAACCATCGTACTTGGCGGCATATCGACATCGTAACGATGAGACCGCGAGTGAAGTGTTTTTATTCGATCCTTCGTTGACGAGTTATAAAGCTAACTTCCGTCAAGGTGTGTCATGGACACCGAGCGGACTTGTGATTCGTGGCAAAGCCGGTTTTGTGGAGCTTGATACTGGACACTATTATTCAAGGTTTACGTCATTTATCGGGTTATGTTTGGTGTCGTATCTCATCATCTTGGTTATTCCGTGGTCGTTTCAGTATCACACGTTGAACTTTGAAAATTTTGCAGACGCGAAAAGGGTAATGCAGACTCCGATTTTTTCTGAAATGTGGGATACGAATCAGACAATATATTGTGGGTACGCGTTTACAGTTCCACGCGATGTGAGCGTACAAAAAGTGGGAAATACGTTTTTGTTTGAAGTGGATACTCAACAGGTTAATACCACCTCGTTTACGAGCAAGCAGAGTTTATGGGCAGTGAAAGGAAATGCTATTCTCGATGGAACGGCGTTAGCTAATCTTGTGAGAAAAAACTCTATGATGGTAGTGCTAAAACGTTTGGAATTGGAATCCGATCGATTACTACCGACTGGAACCATTTACAGTATACCGAATGTTGGCTCTGTTACACTACAAGGAGTTATTGGTACATCGAAATTACACATTGATAAAACGTCTTTTATTTGTGACATTCCAGTCGAAATCGCTGCATCGACATGGGCGGTTTGGGCCCGCTTATCGGCTATCTTTCTATCTGGAGGGATCGTGTCCGCTATCATTGGCCTTCTGCTCAGCTATCTAGGAATGTATAGTGGATTATGGCACGCTCACCTCCGTCGTGATCGCTGGTTATCTTGTATTCAGCAGGTGGAAAGTTTTTATACGGATAAAGCAACCTATCGTTACAATTCTTTTGCTCCAGTTCGTTGTATCGGAAACGATACGAATAATAGCCCGCAAGATCGAGGCAAAGTACCGACAAAGCACATGTACGGTATTGAAACGTCTGCAGCTTGTTATGTGCGTTGGCATGTTGACGGGGAAGACACCTATGAGGCTATGTACAAGGCTATTCGAGCTGCCAAACATGAAGTTTTCATTGCTGGTTGGTGGGTGACTCCTGACTTATATCTCCTCCGTCCTGGAAGGAAACTTCCGGGTTATATAACTCGAGAAGATCGAGTGAAAAGCGACTATCAACTCCGTAATTTACTTTTGCGTAAAGCCATACAAGGTGTCAAAATTTACGTTTTGATCTATCGCGAAGTTAAATTCGCGTTAACACTTAACAGCCTTTACACAAAACGAAGCCTGAAAACACATCCAAATATTCAAGTACTCCGAGATCCATTGTTTCAGTTACAAAGTCTTGGGTTCTGGTCGCATCACGAAAAAATCGTTTGTGTGGATCAACATATAGCATTCGTGGGTGGTCTGGATCTTTGTTTTGGACGATATGATCATGCAGAGCATCCCCTGAGTGACGGTGATCCGAATTTGTCCGAGAGGCACGTCTGGTTGGGCAAAGACTACTCGAATCCCATCATTCGAGACTTTGTTGCGGTTCACAAACCGTATGAGGACTTGGTGGACCGTGCATCGGTTCCACGTATGCCGTGGCATGATGTTCACTGCAGTGTGATTGGCCCTGCCGCTCAAGATGTGGCGTTACATTTCATTCAGCGGTGGAATTTTGTGTCCTTAAAAAACGATTATCACGTGCGAACGGGTTGGTGCATTTGTTTTCGTAAAAGACGATTCAAAAGCGTCTCAAAATGTATCTTACCGATGGATTTCTCGACTCGGGAGGGTGTTGAGTCGATGCATACTCATTCATATCATAATTTACATCGAGATGTTAATAGCGACTCTATCGAACGGGATAAATCAAATCGATGCAAGCGTTCGGCAGAGAGCGAAAATGAACTGCGCGGTGATGAGACAGAGTGGTGTGGTAATAGTTATAAAGTGAACGCGCAATTAGTACGATCGGTTTCGATGTGGTCTGCTGGAGTTCCGACGGAAGACAGTATACACCGAGCGTACCAACGTGTTATTGCGAATGCAAAGTATTATATCTACATTGAAAATCAATTCTTCATCTCCGGATTAGAATCAAACACGGTGGTACGAAACCGAATTTTACAAGCACTCGTGGATCGGATAAAACGTGCAGCTCAAGCGAAGGAGGTGTTTCGCGTGTATATTTTAATGCCATTACTCCCGGCATTTGAAGGTAATATACGTAGCGAGGAATTGACAAACCTACACGCAGTGATGCATTGGCAATTTCAAACTCTTTCACGCGGACGTCACAGTTTGCTTTCCGCGTTGCGAACTTTCACTTCGGAACCGGAAAAATACGTCGCGATATTTGGATTACGTAAATTTGGTATTTTACCGAATGGAAGTGTTTGTACGGAGCAAATTTACATTCACAGTAAGTTACTTATTGCCGATGATTGCGTGGTTGTGCTTGGAAGTGCTAATATAAACGACCGCAGTATGCTTGGGACTCGCGACTCAGAAATGGACATCGTGGTGGAGGATGTGGAGTTTAGCAGTCAAAGTTGGAATTTAGAATGCGGATTGGGCGCCAGCGCGTTAAGGAAACAGTTATTTCGTGAGCATTTAGGGTTTCAAGAGGATAGCTTTCAGTGTGAAAATCCGATATCAGTTGAAACGTGGGAATTTATCCAGCAATTAGCGAATCAAAATACGCGAATTTATCAGCGCATTTTTAATTGTGCACCGTCCAATGAGATGCGGTCCTTCACGTCTTTTCAAAACATTGAAATAGGCGAATTTTACGAAAATCAGCGGCTAAATATGATGAAAGGTTTAGGAAATCCAGTTTGGAACGCCTGCCACTTGAAAGAAGGCGACTATGCTCCGTGGACCGATGTGAATGGTGTTTCGATTCCACTCGACCGAATTTGCTTCGAGAGTTACAAAATTGATAACCGAAAGGATAGAGTTCGAAAAAAGATTTTTTCAATGGATAACGACGGATGGTGTTACGCTCGCAACTTTGCAGTATTTCAGGAGATACGCACGTGGAAACGTGATTATAGTAGACGAGAACGCTTTCACAATTTTATGACCGATCGATTAATCACTCAAGTGCGCCGTCGACGCTGGATCAAGAAGGATGTCAGTAGCATGCAAACTTTATCCATGATATCTGTTGAAGATAGCGACGAAGAAGATTTTCAAGCACGATGGCGACGTCGAGGAGAGCATTTCGTCAATAGAGCGCATTCGTTTGCTGAATCGTTATCATCGAACGTATCATCTGCTCGTCACCTTCTACAAGAACTCTCACGTCCAACATCGTCGGTGCTACTGCATCCATCCACCGCATCGAACTCGAATAGCCCTAGTGCGGCCACAACCGAGTTTGTCCGCACTGAAAGCCCAGTACACGATGATGTGGTAGCTAAAGAGTTGGTGTATCGCCTTACTCACAGACAAACTATGGATATTCAGCCGAAACGAAGTAGAAAGAGATCGCTTAAACGATATTCGTCTTTCTTAGACGAACCTGCGGAAAATTATACTCGCAAAGATTTTTTCAATGATTTTATCAAACGTTACAGGAGAATAGATCGTGGAGACAGCAAGGAAATGTCTCAGTCAGAGAATGAAGAGAGTGGTAAAGTGCCAGATGATCAATCAGGCGATTGTCAGATCGGGCATGTCCAAACTGCAGCAACGATCACAAATGGTGGTGAGAAGAATGTACGAGGCATGCTACATGAGATACAAGGACATTTGGTGGCGTTTCCTGTAGATTTCTTGGCAGAAGAGATGTTGAAACCTTCGATTATGCCGCGAGACATTCATATATAAATAGAGCATCAGGAGAAAAGGATTTGTTTGAAAAGCCGCAGACGGAAGAAACAAAACGTAATCCGGCCACATTCTGACGACTTTTTTGCCTGTCTTTTTTACAGTATCACAAGTTTACGTTAGATTGAAGAAAAAACAAAGATTGTGCAGAAAGATAAGGCATCAACATTCGAGAATTTGAAAAGTTTTTGCAATTCATCATCCAATGATATTTGTGCCACATGATCCGAGCAAAGAAAAAAGCTATTGTTATTATCCTTCAACCCTAATCGGATTGACTTGATTACGCTTCAAGGTTTCAATCTTTCTCGCGTGCACGTATGCATGTTAAATAGTTCAAAGCCGGTGTAGACTTGAAATTGCAACATGAAAGATATGACCAGACAATAGAGGAGAATTGTTTGATTGCGTCCAGCTGCGTAACCGGCAAACTTAAGTCAGTTCTATGAACAAGCCCTAACCCATGTGAGATTTACTTGTCGCAGGTCAACATGATGACAAAATGAGTCCATTTCTCTGAACTGTAATCGGGTTTTTAACCACTTAGCAAGGATATTCACACTGACGACTTGAAAACAGATATTTGAGACCAGACCATTTTTCCTTGTGTCTCGTAAGGAAGATGTCCCTTGCAGAGAGATTGGGGAAACCATTTGAACGATTTTCTTTTCGATTCCATAAAAAGCAAAAAGAAGATCCCAATACAAATTCGTATCGTGGAACTGGCCAGCGTTCATATCATCAATCAAACCAATATGGCTTAACGCAATCACAGCCACATCATCTATTTCCCTCGCCAAATACAATAACTTATCCGGTATCAGTGATTACATCCAACACAACAGCACCGTTTGAATCACAATACACCCCTTCTTCAATTAAGTACGAACAAATCCTTCCGTCTGCGCCAGTCACGCAACAAAGGAATCAATTTTCTAACAATAGAACGTGTGATCCGGGATATTATGAGATCTGCAACCATCCTTTAACGTCCAATCAGACGCATCATGCTACTTCAACTTCGCTGTCGAAGCCCCCAGCATTCACACTAAATCGGGTTCATTGTGATTCGGATATTGCACTATCTCAGGAACCGTTTTCACATCGACATTCATTTACTTCAAGTATCAACTCTCAAGTGGATGTCAGTCACCGAAGAAAATCCACCCGAGTCTCCCTTATAACTGGTCGAAATGACCATCTAAATACAGAACCACAACCAAATTTTTCTTCTATCATGGAAGAATGGATGAATCAGTTAAAAACACCGACGCCTGATGTCACATTACTTCCATCTCCTTTTGATTACTGCAAAGATACACCAACGCCTTTAGAAAAAATTGAAGATATCGAGAGGCTGCAAGACGCTCTACTACCGAGTCCTACTCCTGACCTACCAATCTCCAACAATAATCATAATCAACAACCATTGATTGAAGATATCGCTTCCATTTGCCGCGATTTGATTTCACAAGATATTTCCGACTATAAGCACACAAAGGATATAAACGAATCAAATGCGTCAGTATCGTCGCCTCAGTATCACTCCAACGCGAAGAGGTGCAAACGGAGAAAATTATGTGCTTCGAATGGATGTACTAATTTATCGAGATCAAGAGGTTTATGCAAAGCTCACGGTGGTGGTCGTCGTTGTAGTGTAGACGGGTGTACCCGTGCAAGTCAAAGCGGTAGTTTATGTATCACACACGGTGGAGGTAAACGATGTACCGTCGAAGGATGTACCAAAGCGGCTCAATCTCGAGGAATGTGCAAGGCTCACGGTGGAGGCGTTCGATGTCGAGTAGAAGGCTGTACAAAAAGCTCACAAGGCGATGGATTTTGTCGTAGCCATGGTGGAGGTAGACGGTGTGGTCATTCTAGTGGATGCACAAAATGGGCGCAAAGGAATGGAATGTGTATGGCACACAGCGAAGGACGATACGGCAAAAGTTATCGCGGTCGAATGCATCGGTTACAAGGCGGTTGTGAATAACGTTTAGTTATGCTTCACAGGGCGACGTTAAGCGTGTGTCATAGTGTAAGCGTGTACGAATATATATCCAAAAATAGGAAATTACAAACTTTTTTAATGATTTCACTTGCTGTCGTGACACGTGTTTGCAGCAGTATACTCGTAGCAGTATACGGTCTCATCGACGTATTACAGTTTTCAAGCTTAATAATGCTACGCCAAAAAACGTTATATAACTTTCAAACACTCCTTTTTTATCTTATCATCCGCGATGACCGTAGCCAATGAACTTTTGGATGCTAAACAAACGTTTCAAGAATGCGATTTCGGACTCGACCAGCGTCTTATCAAAGCTATCCAAAAACTTAATTATACACATGCAACACTCGTACAAGTACACTGTATACCATTAGCTCTTCAAGGCAAAGACTTGATCGTTCGAGCGCGTACCGGATCGGGCAAAACCGCTGCATTCGCACTGCCACTTATCCACAAAATTCTCATGCAAAAGGAATCAAAAGGAGCTTCGATCGCTTCCCAGAGCGTCACACAAGCTATCATCCTCGTTCCCACAAGAGAATTGGTCGATCAAGTCCGTGAGCAGCTATGGGAACTAATGCACTATTGTCGTAATCGTATCGCTCTTCTCGCACTGAACGGACAAAGCATGAATATACAACAATCCCTTCTTCGCGATACAGCCGACATCCTTATCTCCACACCGGGACGCATCGTAGCGCACCTGGAAGCCAAGAATTTTGACCCATCCAGTGTGCATACTCTGATTATTGATGAAGCAGATCTGATTCTCTCCTTTGGCTCTAAAACGGATCTCTGCTCCATTTTTGACCACTTACCAAAAGCTGTCCAAATTCTATGTATGTCGGCGACACTAAGTCCGGAATTAAGAGCTTTAAAAAAAAGCGTGTTCCATAATGCAGCGATTTTGAAGTTGGAAGAACAGGTGACCGATGGAAAGCTCCAGCAATTTTATCTGCGAATTGCTCCAAAAGACAAGGAATTGCTATTGTACGCACTGCTCAAACTCGGGCTTCTTCATGGAAAAATACTTTTTTTCGTCAATGCAACTGCATCCGCGTATCGTCTCAAGTTATTCTTTGAGCAATTCCACATCAAAAGCGCCATTCTCAATGCGGAAATGCCCCACAATTCGCGGAAACATATTTTACACGAGTACCATCGCGGCCTTTTCGACAACCTCATCGCCACCGACGAGAGTGTAGAAGCTGAGGATGAGTATAATGAGGACAATGAGGACAATGAGGACAATGAGGACAATGAGGACAATGAGGACAATGAGGATAATGAGGACAATGAGGATAATGAGGATAATGAGGATAATGAGGATAATGAGGATAATGAGGATAATGAGGATAATGAGGATAATGAGAATAATGAGGATAAGCGTCTTGAGGACGAGGACCAAGAGCTTGAGGGACAATCCGCATGCAGTGAGGCTTCCATCCAGAATGAATCGCCTAAAAAGTCGAAAAAGTCGAGACAACAGGACGCACTGTACGGCGTGTCACGAGGTGTCGATTTCTCTGGTGTCAAATTTGTCGTCAACGTTGATTTCCCACAAAATGTTCGTTCATACATCCATCGAATCGGACGAACCGCGCGCGGGAATGAGAGCGGGACGGCAGTGTCTCTCGTATCAGCTGAATGTGAGAAGGAAGCCGAAACGCTCAAAAAGCTTCAGGCAAAACAACAGCCCGTAATGACTCCATCCAACGATATGATCCACCAACCTGCTCCGTTGGCATTTGATCTCAAGGAAGTTGATCGCTTCCGATATCGCGTGGAGGATGTCCAGCGGGCAGTGACGCGAATAGCTGTTCGTGAAGCACAACTTGCTGATATCAAGAAAGAAATTCTCAATTCGGAGAAATTAGCGACGCATTTTGAAGCCAACCCGAGAGATTTGAATGTGTTACAACACGACAAAACGATCGGAAAAGCTCGAATCCAACCCCATCTAGCGACAATACCAGATTATCTCGTGCCTATCGGCTTGCAAGTAGCTCCATCAAAACCCACTCGAAAGAAACAGCGAACGACCAAAACCAACGGAAAACGCCGCACTGATAATGATCCATTGCACACATTCACCGTGTCGGATGATACTTTACGTAAAGAGCCAAAAGCGGTTGAGGAGCCAGCCGAAGATCGAATTACGTACGGGAACACTGGTGTCGGCACATCTACGTCAGGTCGTCAGAAATGGAAGCAATCACATCGAAAAGGTCGGTTTAATCGTCGTACTGCCGCCAAACAGAATGCGAAAAAACAAAAAGGATTTCTCCATTAATTGTAATGAAATCTCTATTTGCGATTATCACAAAGTCTGATGGCTCGCTGTTGCTCATCGCCAAAGAATCGAATTGCGGCCGGCGCCGAATTGGAGAAAGGAACGAGCATTTCGAAATCGTCTTCCACGTTATCCAAAAACGCTTGCCACATTTCCGCAGACAATCGTTCCTTTCTCCGCGCTGTTGGCAGCTCATCTTCATGGATGTCCATTTCCACCAAATGAGACACAGCCAATGCTTTTTGAGCTTGTCGGATAGCTTTTTGTTTTTCAGCGGCGTATTCAGTGAGCTGCAATGAATGAAGTCGTTTCTTGAGCGATTTCGTCTGACTATCCACATCAAACAGCGTACTGCTCGACTTTGACAGCTGAAATTCATTGTGAGATATCTGTCGCGCTTGATTGCGTTCCTCCATTCGCGCAAGGCTTTCTACCAACAAACGGTCCTGATTCCGTGTGGAAAGCGCTTTCGATCGCTCACGATCTTGAGCAATTGCCCGACAATGCGAAATATATCGCGAGCTCTGCAGCTTTTGGGTATCGACAATGCTTTTCCGGCCAAGAATCTGCTGCTTTTGAAGATTTCGATAGGAAGCTCTTTGACAATTTCGACTGATTTTTGAGATATTTTTCGAGAATTCCTGAGCGGCTTTACGCTGTGTCCAGCGCCATTCCGAGCGTTGTAAATCCTCGAGTTTGGATACGGATCGCTGCATTGGAAGATGAAGCAGGTCTTTTTCCAGCTGTTGTTGGTGTCGCATGAGCTTGGAGTCGAGTACGGGCAAACTATTGCTTTTCACCAGTGAATGCTGTTGTCGAATGCTTTGGATAATCTCAAGCGGAGGAGCGTATCTGTCGCCAGGACATTCCGTCAAAACTGCTTGGCATTCAGAAGACGTCATCAATGGAGTCAATGAGCCGAGCTCCAAACGACGCGAATCGTAACGTCTCATTTCGTCCGTTTTATCACTTTGGAGACGTCAAAAGTCTATTGTAAATGCCGCGTAACGGTAGCGAGGAAGAGCGCGTTGGAATGCTTAAAAGCGATTCATTATTTCAGACCGTACGTCACGGTCTCAAGCTCCATCTCGGGCGCCCGGTACAGCCTGTTCGAAGCACGGAAGACGATGAAGATCATCCAAATGAGCGATTACTTGAAAATGCTCCGAATTTGTATATCGATAGCCCACGTGTGAGTCGCCTCGATCATCAGCTGACGCCAACAGAACTCTCACATCGTAAGCGCATTGGATTTGCTGCATTATTGGGTCTCTTGTTCTCCATCGTCACATGCTGTTTGCTACTGAATTTCGTGGAGCACAGTCAATCATTCAGTGCTTTACCACCGACGCAATTGCGTGTGATGTCAGCAACCTCCGCTTTAGGGGCAAAAGAGACGTTAGAGCTGTACACGACAACATCGCGTCACACAGGTTCTCCAGGCGACTACGAATGGGCAAAGTACATCCGATCCAAAGCTATTGATTTCGGCATCGAAGACACTTTTATCAAGCTGGAAGAATTCGAGATTCTCATTAATGAACCCGAGTCAATGAATTTGCACATTTCGTTCAGTAAGTCGACGAATCTCTCACACGATTTTATTGCGTCACATAAGAAGAAAAAGACTTTACGCGTTCCTGTAAGTGTCTTTCCATTCCTATTTCTTCCTCGTTGAGCGAATTCTCTCCCAGTACGCGCCATTTCATATGTTTGCCAGAAATGGAAGTTCTAGTGGAAGGCTTCTCTACGCTCATTATGCCACTTCCAGCGACTTTGAAGCACTTCAGAAACAAGGAATCGACGTCACTGGAAGCATAGTACTCGTCCGAATGGGTAAAATATCACTTCCAGCCAAAGTGCATCTTGCCGGAAAAGCGGGAGCTGCAGGGATTCTGACGTATCAGTGAGCATTCGAGCACATTGCTATTTCGTCATACTAACTTTCCAGCTCTAGTGACCCCATCGACAACGGCTTGGATCGAGGCAAAACGTACCCGGAAGGCCCATGGCTTTCCGCCGATGAAGCTTCCTTCGGAAGCGTATACATTGGCTCTGGTGATCCATCCACACCCGACGGCTTCTCTTCGAATTCTGTCGATCGAATCTCAGCGCAAGAAATGTTTGCATCCAACACCTATCATTATCTTCCATCGATCATCAGTATGCCAATTAGCGCAATTGTCGCCCGACAATTAATGCAAACAATGTTGGTCGATACTCCGCGCATTCCGACCGCTACAAACGCAACAGAATTCATATCTCCCGCACGTATGCTCAATTGCTCTCAAGTATTTGACTCGTGGACCGGAAGCGGACTTAACCTCACTACTTATAAAATTGGGCCTGGGAACTGGCAAGTCAAACTCGAGAATCGCAATAAATACACTGTGAAAAAGGTATGGAATGTCCTGATTACGATTCGAGGCTCCCGTGAAGCTGATCGGTACGTGATCGTCGGGTCTCAGCGAGATTCTCTCTACGGTGGAGCAGTATCCCCGGGATCTGGTAACGCTGTCTTTCTGGAGATACTTCGGGCTATGGGCGACTTACTGACAAATGGATGGGTTCCACACCGAACGGTTTTGCTTGCGTCGTTCGATGGCGAGCAATACGGCTCTGTGGGCACTTCGGAATGGATTGATCTTCACTCAACGCATTTAGGCGGTCGTGGAGTTGCGTATTTGAGCCTTAAAGACGTTGTTCGAGGGAATGGACCGCTTCAATGCGAAGCAGCGGCTTCCCTCCATAAAAGCATATTTTATAAAGCGATCAATGTCGCTCAGCCCCAAAGTAGTGTGAACACACGATTGTTCGTTAATGCGCAGCCGAATACGTCACTAGCGATTAGTGACGCATTGGATTCGTCAATATTGAATTCAGAAACGAATGACACTATCGACGTATCGGATGAGACGAATGAATGGAATACAACGAATAGTACGAATACGACTATGTTAAGTACGGCATACAAACCGGAAGATCTTGCGAGCGCTAGGAATACGGTGTATTCGTCGTGGTTGGATAGCTCACGTGCACGTACTCCATCTGCAGTCGTTCCGACGATTCATTTACCCGGAACGCTGAATCCTCTGTCTCCGTTTTTGGCTCGATTGGGCATTCCGTCCGTAACGCTTCGCTTTGATAATGGATATTATGCCACGGAAAATAGCGCGCAAGATACGTTTGCTTATATGAAGAATTTCGTGGATCCGTCGTTTATGTTACATCGAGCAGCAGCACAACTCTACGCGAGTCTAATTTTATCGCTTAGCGACTCCATTTTCCTACAATACGATTTCGTGGAAGTTGCGCGTCATTTACGGATTGGTCAAGCTCATATCAACAAGCTTTTCGCACAAAATGGCGTTATAACGGTATCTGATTTTCTGCAAAATGCGTTAAAACGATTGGATTCCGCGATTGCACAATTTGAGACTTCAGCTGTCAATGTAGTGGAGGAAATGCGGTCCATGAAGGAAGATATGACGAATTTAGTCAGTGGGGAATTAGTGGTGGATCTGAAAAAAGTCAGAGAGATCAACACACGACTGCTGATGACCGAAAAAGCATTTGTGCTACCGTCTGGCTTATCGAAATTGCCGTGGCTCAAACACGTACGTGGTTTTGGAAGCATTCGATTGGTTGTTAATCGATTGTTTTGTAGGTGTTGTACGGAATGTCGTTGCAAGAAGATTATGCGGTGGGGTATTTTCCTGGTGTCACTAGTGAGTTACACGGTGTGAGTCTGATTCCACTTCGTCGTGAGCTCGTGCGGTTGTGTCAGACGGTGGAGCAGGCGGCGGACACACTCACAACCACTGTTTTGTGAGATGAGCACAGAGTCAACATTCACCAGTCGCACGTCACCGTCAAAATTTCAAATTTAAGCTCTTCTACATAATGTACACACTGTTGCACAATCAATAATGTATTTGTAAAAGTCGCACATGTATCCAACTCTCATCCTTTTCTCCATAATCCTCTCACCTACAAACAACATTATTAGACTTTGAAAGCACACAGTTATGAAAAACGTACCAGATTTACTACTTGCTCACGGCTTGAAGACATAATGTGAGGAGAATTCAATCGGAAAGAGGTAACGGAAACAGGACGGCTCGGTGAAGGTGACGAATGTACAACGGGTGTGTGGAAACCCATCGTCTTTTGCGAGCAAGCTCTTCTCCGATTACTTCCTCCTGGAAACGGAATGGAGGGACTGCTCGCAACATCTCTGTTGCCTTTTGGAAAAGTAGTAGGAACCCTCTTCACGCTGTTGTATCCATTTGCTGCTGTGGATGCCTCTATCATCAAAGGTGCGAGACAGCGCGTGAGTCCTTAGAAAAGAGAATCGCTATTGAGCCTGAGCACCTTTCATTTCGCATTGCCCTCTTCCTGGTACAGGACTACACACAACTTGATTGGAACTAGTATGATGACTAAATGGCATACTATTCTCATCACTTAGATCCGAGAAATCGGAGGTCGTCGGAGAGGATTCTTTCGTAGAACTGTGCCGCAACTTTCTTGACACAGCTTCAGCTCTAACAACATATTCAGAGGTGGCTATATTCAGTTGCCAAAAATTTCATGGTGATGAATATATACAAAAATCGGCTCGGTTTATACGTACAGTTGCTCTCGTTTTCGTAACTCGGCATCTCGCTGCGCGTAATCTGCTTCTGATTCTATTGACACGTACAGTAGATTACGAATTAAGTCATCATACTTCAAGGAATGCATGTAAACAAACCTTCCAGTTTCTTTTCTCGTGCAGCAAGAGCTGATTCTTGCCGTCGTAGATCTTCCTCAATACTAAGCAGTTCTTTCATTTTCTGATTATAAGTAGCCTGTAGTTGCTGGATGTCTGGAGAGTAAGCGCTGGAAGAGGTGGATGATGATGAGTTCTGAAATAAGGCCGGATTAGTTGCTGCATATGCCCGTAATCTTTGTTGTAATTGTGGAATTCGTTCTAAATCTTCGACTCGAGGACGTCGTGAACGCTGACGATGAAGCATCCATCGAATTGCTTGGAATAAACCTTCCGAGTATTGACTGGGTATTCGTGCAAAGCGTCCAGCATTGATCTTCTTCGCAAGAGCCAGCTGATTGGTTGCGTCAAATGGCGGTCTACAAGGATCAGTATGAGCTTTCAAGTGGTACGTGATGCTTCAATACATTTACGTACGATAAAGTAGCCATTTCATACAGCAAGCAGCCCAAGGCCCAAATGTCAGATCGTTCATCGTACGTCATTTCGTTGACCATTTCCGGACTCATGTAATACGGTGTGCCGACATTTGTTTGTGCAAATCGAGACTCACTCGTGAGCTCTTTAGCCAAGCCAAAATCTCCCAACTTTGCATTCCCCTGCATTATAAAAGCTCTCTCAATTAATATACATATTCACTTGTCGACAAACCACATACGTTGTTATCCAAAAATATATTGCCAGGTTTTATATCTCGATGCAAGATCGGTCGAACAACATTTCCTTCGCGATGTCGATGACACTCTCGAAGTGCCAAATAGATGTGAGTGAAAACGTGCCAAATAAATCCTTCCTCAATATACGACCTAACAACCCGTAAGCTCTCACTCCTATTGAAGCAGCCTTCACACGTACCCTTCACGTTTTTTCCGCTTCACAAACTGACTTAAATCTCCTCCTTCGCAGTATTCCATTACAATATATATTTTAGTCGCTTGTTTGTCGATTACGCGATCCAGATAACGCACTATATGCGGATGACGGAGTTCTCGAAGAATATTCACTTCACTAACAATCAGTTGCTTTTCTTTCTCGCTCATTGGACCATAATTGACTTCTTTCCACACTAACGCCTAATGATGAAAGAATTAAGACACGCTGATAATTGAGAAATTTGGTAGTACCTTTCCATCAGATTTTCGCACGATTTGAGTGACCACTCCAAACGATCCTTTTCCGATGACCCGAACTTGTTCATACGCTTCCATAATCTTACCTTCGTATCAGCTTTTGCCAGTTTCTGTACTACCACATTATCAATCATCAACAATGACTTCTAGTAAGCACGACGATCATACATTTTTTTGGCGACCACGTGTTGGACTCAACCGTTATTGTGAAAGGTACAGGTCGCAAGAGATGCGATGATTTAGTTGCGAGTCGATGGAACGTCGATTGGCTTGTACGTATCAAATTACGTGAATAATGTTTGAATTTTGTTATTGTTATTTGAATGTACGATGTCGCCTGCGCTCGTTTGATGTAACTCTCGCAACTCAAAAAAGTGGGCAATGGCAAAGGCGCTCAAAGGTGCGGTAAGTGATGTAGTACCAGAAATTATTTGAATTGAACCGTCCTCTCGAACGGTACTGAATGTAAAATAACCCTAAACAGAAGTCTTCGCTTAATGAGAATGCGGTGGGCTTAGGTTCTTTAGCGAGTATTCACCACTTTATGATATCTAACGATGCCACAGAAACCGTGCAATTGCCAGCAATCTGGCTCTCTTTACTTCACTTAGTAGCATTTATGTGGTCTCAGTATACTCACACCATAGCGAGACATAATGTAAGCGCTACGGGACTATTCAATCTGCAAACTTTCTTGTCTCCCGAAACTGATTTGAACAGCCAATATATATGAGTGTACATTCTATCTATCATGAGCGATAAGTGTCGCATTTCCTGCATCATGCTTCAAAAAAGAAACAAGTCATGTTTTAACTCTCTGCACTGATTCACACTCAAGTCTATAAATACCCTATAGAAGAAACGAACTTTCCATTTTGCTCGATGATTGGGTACCCGTCTAGAAAACTATAGCCACTTGTTTAGAGAATCGAGATTCGTATCATACTGACTCGCTTCCTCAGAACACGACTTGGAGCTTAACCGGTTTTCACGAGCAAGCCTGTCGCTTCGTACCGCAGTCAGCACGGTATACCGCTGATCTTGTGATGACCGTACCACAGAACCATTTATCGGTCCCTTTCTATCAGAATACTTCCTTCTCCATCCACTCTTCCGCTCCATTGCAAAATAACCTTTCTCCTCCAACCCCTATTTTGAATGTAATTGTATCTCGAAATCAAAAAAAAGTTGAGACAGATTTTTCTCCCTCACAATCGCCACAAATGACGATACCTACGATGGAATTGCCAACCCAACTTGAATTATCCAATCAGAATACATCATTCGCAAATAATCTACAGTTATTGGACAATAAAGCCTCTACTCTGCCTGTAAACGGCAGGAAAATGTCTGAGAAAGAATCATTTTGCTGCGCGGAATACCGAACGAGACCCATTCGATCAATTCCACGAAAAGAGCCCAAGGAAAAGCGAACAGATCGGCGAAGATTGCATTACGGGGAGAAAATGACCGCAAAATCTAATAAAATGGAAGTAAAAGGCCGATTCACAATCATCGATTTATCTCCCGAGTCTCCAGAGCAAGTCACAATGAGAAAACATATACACACCAGCGACTATGAAGAAGAGACGAAAAACGCCTCTGAACTCTCACAATTTTCAAAGCGAAGAGATAATCCCACCTTTCAGCATGAGTCATCCCTCCCGGTCTCCACTTTGAATGGAAACGCGTATTCAACCGTCTGTGCTGAAAAATCGCCATCATCACGCTCCGGGAGACAGTTTTATAGGGAGTCAGATCGACAGAATGCTGCATCTATGAGTACAAGACAGAGCGGTGTGTGGGAAAACGCCTCTATCAATAGTCGACGTCCACTGATGCGGCGAAAGGAAACATCTTCTCGTTCAGGGAAGTATACCTTGGACTCTTATGCGTCTACCGCCGAGGTATTTTTTGCTCCTTACCTTTTATTTATGATTTTATCAGTCTTCCATCGTAGTCGAGTGAGTTTCAATGCCCGCCAATGGAGGAAACGTGTCCGCCATCCTCTCAGGAAATCTCTGGAGCTTGTTTGCCGAATGTAGCGTTTGTGGACACACATTTAGATCACCTCCAAGCGGAATGTATCGATATGAAGCGTGTATTGGAGAGTATGATTTCCGCAAATGCAGAATGTCTCAATCGACTTGGTCTCCGTCCATTGTCTCGACCATCGAAAACTATCAGTCGTCAGAATATTCCGCTAGTGTCACGCCTTGCTCAAGGTTATGACTGGCGTTTGGAGCATGAGAACTTACGATTGGCACATGTATACGTCACAACCTCTCCTAAAATTATCCTTCACTCATGCTTGCCGTGTAGAACGTTCTACAAGCCAAATATGAAAAAACGAAATTCACAAAACAGCAACTCACTCGGAGAGTAGAGACTTTGGAAAATTATTTACAAGAGGAATCCATCAGAAGAGAAGCACTCGAAATTCAATTGCAGTGTTTACAGAAGGAGACTGGAAACATGGAGCAATTCGTTCCGTTCCATGATAGCGGAACCACAGTGACTCATTCCGAAGAGTGTGAATGCGACAACAGGAACGGAATTCCCGAACATAACGAAACGATCAATTATGATCCAGGTGAATTATCCAGCTCCGGGTATGAACACACACAATCGCTTCGATGCTTTCCGACCACACGTCGCGACAAATACACAGATACCAGCGAAAGCGAACTAGATTCTCATCGTCGTTCCAGATTGATCTCCAACGAATCTACACGACGATGCAGCAAAGAAACGATCGGAGGGAATACAAATTATTGCAGTAATCAAATCAATCATTAGCGATCTTGCGGCATGGAAACTTGCCGATCAAATTTAATCAAATTTACAACAATTTTTTCGTTACAAAATCTTCCTCAGCGCTGGCAGTTGGCGATAAATGATCTCATATACGCTTCAAGCCTTTGTTCCTCCATACGACGAACATCTTGCCAAAGTATGAGGAGCGACGAATTCTCAATGACGAGAAGCACAAATAGAGATCAATATAGAGAATGAAATCCCGTGGCCTTCGTTTCCTTCTGCCAAAATAGAGGTGAAATTCTATTGTTACTTCAACCAGTTGCAGCATTAAGTCCGGCGATATTCGTATTGATCATCACTCTCAAAACCTTGTTCATTGGAAAATTTACGCGATTAAATTGATGCAACACTCGGCAAAGTATCACATTGTGAATATCTCCAGTTATTTGTTTGATCAACATTCCGGACACCGTAAAACATCAGGATGCATACAAGTTTTAGATGATCACCACTTTGGATTTTTAAAACCTTGAAATTGCCATAGCAATTGGAACCCCATAGAATTACATTGCAGCGAAGATATCGTGCGCCGCCACATTTGAATCGCTATGTGATAATCACGTTTGCGCGTTGTGACACCCCGACTGTTGGACATCACGCTGATGTCAAATTCTCGGCCGCTTTTGGGCCTATTCATTAGAATCCCGTTTATAGTGTTCTTACACTATCCTACCACAAGTTGTGTGAAATACTAAAGTAATGTAGACTACATATCCGTTGTGTTGCATCAGTTGTATAATTAGTAAAGCATGTCAGAAGAGCAGCCTTTTCGAACGACTCCGGGAGACCCGCGCTTTCCTAATCAGAATCAAGCGCAACACTGCTGGTGAGAAACCAGTCAAGTGACTTTTGAGTGACTCACTCATTCTTTTTATTAGGGCGAAATACATCTTATACGCTCGCTGTATGAAAGAGCACGAAGACGATGAAGAAATTTGCCAAACACGTTGGCAGCAGGCAAAAAGCATCTGTCCTTCCGCCTGGGTACGAGATGAATTGCGTCGATTTCCTCGTATTCATCTATTTATTTCCGAGATAGACTGATAGATGGAACGAAGAACGCGAAGAATGTACATTCGCGGGCATTTAGCATCCATAAAAATTGTTATTATGGGTAATAAAGGAATTTCTGACTTACTGAGCTATTTGCTCGACATCAAACTTTTTTCGAGCGACTTGTGAGTTTATCAGCACGCCATCGGTGTACACAAAGTAGATCTTAATCACAACCACTGAATAAGCAGAAAGTAGCTTTGTGAGTGGTCACATTATGAACAGACCCATAACACGATATCGTCCAATAAGGGCAACAGAGAGCGTCACATTAGCACAAAAAGCGAGCACTTTAGTCGTAATCAATCGTCAAGCTCCAAGACGGTCAGAAATGTAACTTACAAAGTCGAATTCGCCTGAACGTGGCGAAATCCATTATTAATGGCCTGCTTTCGGATTGTACTTTAAAGGAAAGGGAGTCGAATGGGAACCGATAGGAAGCTGATAGAGGTTCGTCGACAAAGCTGAAAGGAAGCTCACCACAGAGAATTCTCGATGCAACTTTTTTTATTTCGAAATTTCTGTTTTAAATGCTGAGTCGTATCAATGAGAAGAACTGCTGAATGAGGTGTTGGTGTATCTGCTTCAAGGCTTGGCTACAGCGATCCACTCCTTGCGATGAAAACTGGATTTCTACCTTGGGCCGCAAAGACACGGTGGTCCACTGTAGTGTCTTGCGATATAAAGAAGAATGCTTGATTAGCGATATATTCAGCAAAGGCTATATACTGCGACATCGAACAGAAGGAAATTACCGAAAAATTGTGGATCAAAGGATAGACACTGAGAAACCAGGAATTCATTAAATTTACGATCAGCTCCATTTCCAGGATTCTTCCAATGAAGGAATTTCTTATTCTTTTTTTTTGCTGAATTTAGTACGATGTCCAAACGTTTGGTTGATGTCAATATCTTTGATTATGGAATAGAAATTGTTCCGTGAGGAGCGAGAACTTTATGACTTTGACCGTGAAAGCTCTTCTGTATGTACAACCGAATTGTTCGATTTGGAGAGCACTTTCGAGCGGTTTGTTGGATGATGCACTCTTGGACCTATTTTTTCTTCTTGAGTGTCTGAACATTTCAAGCGTGTTATGATTGCTTGTGCGATCTCAGCCAAGACATATCACATTTCGGGTGACAAGCGTACGAGTTCGCAATTTCGGAGGTGGGATGCATCGTGTGAATTCGAAGTGATTGCAAACAGATATTATCAGCATGCAGCTTTTGGCGACCGTGGGGATTTAATGCCTCCAACTTCGCTTTCTAGACCTGCTTTATTGTTTGGGACGCACAAGAGATAGATGACTAGCGAAAGACCCTGTCTCGTGAAGGTAGCAGTTTTGTTGTAGGATGCTAGCCACTTTGCAGCACCCAGCGGTATCAATTGCAAAATATATTGAGCTCAAGGCGGTGTCTTGAGCGCAATTAGAGTTCCAAAGTTGTATCGATACATGTACATGAATCTCTGGTGACCCTCTAGATACAATGTACGCTATTCTCCGATGGAATCAAGGCGGAGACGAAGGACCAACCGATAACGCTGCTTAAATCGCGAGCTTTATACACATCGAAACGTTATCTCGTCCTGCATTTGCTCAATGAGCTACACCATTTAGAGCAGCAAAGGCGTAATGCTTGACTACGTTCACGGTTGGAACAGTAATGCTTCTACTCTTTTTGGAGCGGAATATTGCGTTACGATATATCCTACATGGCCTGCGCTTTGACACAAACGCAATTATAGTCTTGCTATTAGCAAACTTTGAACTCTACCGTAGAGTTTTCGGAGTTTGTACGCAAGGATCGACGATGCGAATTCCGCACGCGCTTATTGCACGCCAACAGTGGAAATTGAGCTCATTTCTGGTTCTACTTGCATTTGGGACTCCATAGCGCCAACTTGCTGCGATTACGGTAGTGCACACACTTCGACCTACGGAAACACTCAACCTTGCGAATCAAAGATGATCCCAGCCTATATGAGTCAGACCTGCTACTTTATACCATTATCTCGCCGCTATCTGAGTATGGACAAAGATGATAGGTAGTACAATATCAATCCCTATCTCTTGTATGTGTCTACATTGATTGTATTACATTCCCTGCACCGCTGGCATTCGAACACATGTGTCACGTCTTCAATACCTCATAGTATGTCGCCATTGAATACTGTGCAAAATCTTGCGGTTCCGACACCGCTGATGATCCATTTAGTGACGACAGCAATATTGCTTGTAGATTTGATAATGGAGGCGTCGTTCTCTATACGATTTGTGTCTTCCGGATTGTTTGGCATTATACAAAACCTCAATAATTCTGTTCGGTGTTTCCTTTATCCGTACTCGTGAATTAGTATTTACCGGTGCTCGATTTGTTTGGAAAAGAGCAGGGAAAGCAATACGACCGAAACCGATTTGGCGTCTCAAGAATCCGAGAAGCCGCGATTGTCAAAGATTCCAGGGTATCTAGATAAAATTGGTCTGAGGCTACAGGAGCACTTGCTCAGAGAAGATGAAGGTCGGTGCTGAATTCCCCTCATCGCCTTAGTAGAAGTTGACGAGCAGAATTATCGCAACAATCCTTGACAACTTTCCTCTGTAAATTCTTGTCTAAAGAAGTGTCAATCAGTGGTAGTTACGCTATATTGCGATAGAATGATAATTCACAGCAAAAGCAGAGCAAGAGCAACTATAGGTGAACTAAAAGGAGTTGATAACAAAAGAAGTTTTTGGAATCTGGAATTAGATTATTAACAAAGCACTGATTGGATTATGCCAAACAAGCAGTTTAGCATGGGAATGTAATAGGGAACGTGGTTACATTGAGCAATAGAGGAAAACAAGGCATTGCGTAGGGAGTGTGGCGAAACCAAAAAGCGGTAGCTGAAGGTGGAACAGACTTTCTAATAACTAACGCAATGAGAATCGGTTCCTAAGATATCATAAACTCGAAAGAGTGAGTATATTTTATGTAATATCTTCCAATTTTAGAGCAGGTTGTGAAAACATGCTTTTTCGACGGGTGCCCAATACGTGTTGACGAGAGTGGAGGTATAAAGATTATCGAAGAAGTTTTTTCTGTGATTCTCGGTTAGACTGAGAAGTGGAAGATAGCGGATGTAACTCGTCAGCTTGAAGCTTGTTAGTATTGTGGAAGCGTTGTGCCGCCGCTTCTATTCGTTCCACCAGAGCTTCAATATCTGATGGTATTTGAAGTGAGCAATATACTTCAGGCTACGGGTAATGGAGGTTAGATACATTACCGTGATTGATGTTTTCATTCATTCTTTTACTCAAATCGTTTTCTTTCTGCAATCCGGAGATTTCCTTGCGGAGTTCATCTACTTCAATCTTTAAACCTTCGTCATATGCACGTTGAACTGTGTCAAGAAGTAGTTGGCTCCATTGTACTTCATCATTCCGACCTGATCGTGATCGCTTGGACAACACTCGGTGCTGCTCAGTCGAGTAAAGCAAAACGGATCCGACCATTGTCAACGTTTGCCACATGATTTGAACCATTCCCGCTAATTGATTTGATTCGGTGTGAGTGGTCGAAAGTGTATTGAAAAATGAGTAAACTAATGCTGCGACGTTTGCTTTATGAGAGAGTTCAGACGAATAAAACCCAACTTATTAAGTACAATAAAACCTGTATACTTCTATCGTTTCTAGGCAGGAAGAATGCTACAACTTTGGAGGAATCTGAAGTCAACGTTATGTCTTAATTGTGCGCCAAGTTTCCGTTATATGGAAAGAGACACCTTTGGTAAGGAATGAAAGAAAGAATCGCAAAGCAGTTCCGGCGCCGTTGATGATGCACTTAGCGACGATAGAAATTTAGCGTGCAGATTTGATAATGTAGGCGTTCTTCTACATGCACTTTGCATCTTTCTGATTTTTGGCAATATGTCAATCAGTGGTAGTTGGATATATTGCAATAGAATAATACTTCAGAGCAAAAGCAGAGCAAGATCACACATTGGTGCGCTAAAAGAGGGCACAACAGACCTCGTTGATTGGATTATGCCAAACGAATGGTATAACATATGAGTATGCAGGGGAACGTGACTACATCGAAGAGTGAAGGAATCGATTAAGTGCGTAGGGAGGCTCGCTTTACAGATAAGCGGCAGCCTTACTGGAACAGACTTCAGAATATCTCGCGAAGGGAGAATTAGTTACTAATGTTTCATAATCTTGGAAAATAAGTTTATTTCATGCTGCTTGATTTGTTCCAAGTCTCAGGTTTGTAAAGAAAACACATGATTGTCGGAGTTGTCTAACCCGTGTTTACCAATGTGTAAGTTGAAATTATCGAAGAATCTTTCTCTTTTTTTTATTTTTTGATTTTCGATTTTGACTGGGGGAGGCGGAGCTGGAAGATGTCTCCTCTTCTTGGTAATTTTCGAGGCTGCTTTTTCTCGCTATCATGTTATCATTGGTTTTTCTATATGACAGGCTGATTGCAGCTTCTTCTGTTTCCGACGCGAGTAGACTGATCTCTTTTAGCTGCGAAACCAGATCTTCTGTATCCACAGAACTAGGATCTGATCAAATTCGAAGAGAAATCACACTATGAGCTACGATTTCATGAAAACTAGGCACGTTACCGCTTTGCAAAGCTCCCACAAGTCCCTTTAGACGATCAGTAGTGGCCTTGGTGTAAGTATCAAGTCTCTTATAATATTCGTCTTGTTCTGATTGTGATTGCTTACCCAACACTGGGTGCTGGGCAGTCGAGTAAAGCAAAACGGTACCAACCATTGCCAACCTCTGAGACGTCATTCGAACCATCTGATCAATTCGTTTGATATGGTGTGAGCAGTCGAGCGTGTGTTGAAAAATGAGTCTTCTAAGGCTGCCAAATTTGCTTTATGGAAGAGTTCGGACGAATAAACCCCAATTAGTAAGTACAATAAGACCTGTTTAATCTTATCGTATCTAGAGTGAAGAATACTACTGCTAGGGACAGGTTGGAATCTGGAAGTCAACGTAATGTCCCAATTCTAGGCTAATATTCGATTAAATGGAAAGAGTCGGAATCGAAGAAAGAATGGTAAAGCAAAACACATGACCAAAACAGCAAGATATAGCTTTCGCGACCGGGAGCGCCGACGTCTTCATTATAATTTATTCCAATTCTTAATTTCCTCGTTTTTCCGATACACTCCAGCAGCGTTTTAGGTTTTTCTTACAAGATTCAGGCAACGCATGCCCCTCAATTTTCTGATAAAAGCCAACACACTTTTACGTTCTTAAAAAAATTGCAACGCTTGACCGTACTTGCCTCATGCAGGCCAACGCATGCCCCTCAATTTTCTGATAAAATCCAACACACTTCTTCGTTCTTAAAAAAATTGCAACGCTTGACCGTACTTGCCTCATGCAGGCCAACGCATGCCCCTCAATTTTCTGATAAAATCCAACACACTTCTTCGTTCTTAAAAAAATTGCAACGCTTGACCGTACTTGCCTCATGCAGGCCAACGCATGCCCCTCAATTTTCTGATAAAATCCAACACACTTCTTCGTTCTTAAAAAAATTGCAACGCTTAACCGTACTTGCCTCATGCAGGCCAACGCATGCCCCTCAATTTTCTGATAAAATCCAACCAAGCTTTCTTCGTTTCCTAATGCATTGCAACGCTTCTCCCATAATATTGCAATACACACCAGCACATGCCCCCAAATATTTCTGATGAATAGAATATGGTTTCCTATCATCAAGTTCCTAGACTATCATAGATGGTGTGTATACTTTACATGTTGTATTAGATAAGAAAATTGATTTGTTGCAGTACATAGAAATGAATAAAATATTATATCACGTCGTATAGTCTATCCTTGCAACAATGTATGGACTCGGCAACAATGGCTAGCAAAGCGGGATGCCAACCACACTAATTCGAGTGCAGCACCTAAACTGAGTCTCGGAATATAATTCTGCTTGCTGTTGCCTTCGCATCATCAATCATCGTTTTCGAATAATAGACTTACCGAAGAAACCATTCTTTTTGACATTTGCTAGACGCTGTATTCTTGATGGTAGCGTATTTTTCGGAAATAGCCAACTTGGCCATTGATAATCTAGATCAAACCACTTGCTAAGAAATCGAGAAGCTGATGTATAAAACCGGTATTTTTTAGGTCCGCATCAGAGCCACATAAAATGGAAGGAAAACGCAAGGATGGAAGCATACTGTAAGAGCGACGCCCGATACAAATATATATTCATCAGTTAGTCAATTTCGGCTGATTATAAGTATCAGCTCGCGTTGACGTTCTTCTATAGTGAGGGCGATTTATATCTATCTAATAATGTAAATCAAATATTTAATGATAAATTTATCCATCAGCTAGTCAGTTTTGGAAGCTTAACTACCAAACCATCATCCAAGATATATTGTGCGAGCGTCAAATACTCAGTTTCAAGAGCGGATTTCATCGTTCTTGTAATCAAGATCGCACAGATTTGAGATCTGCATTCAGAAACTCCTACAGTTCAACTCCATTTATTTCATTATCATCGCCTAAGATCGATGCATCCCGACATGATCCATGACAATAGAGTGTTTGAAGCGAATGCCCATAGCTCTTTTCGAAGTTCCAAGGGTTAAAAGTGGAGATGCATTCGTATGCATCCACCATTCACGGCTGCTCAACATCAAATAGACGAGCTCTCTGCGGTACATCTCAAACGCGTGGAGAGATGAATGATGACGATCTAGCCTTCTTTCTGCGTGAGTCTCGCAGTACTTTAATCAAAAGGCATTATGTTACGAATCGGCTCTATTATCATATTGCAAAGCGAGAGAACTATGACGCATCAATGGTATAATTGCACTAGACTTCGTTCCGAGAAATGAACGAGTGCGATAAAACTATGGTTGCTTGCACTTTTAGACATTGGTGTATTGAGAGCTTGCTAGATAGCTCAAAGTCTTGCAGCGTCATTCAGCTTGCGATATATGCTACCTCTATAGACGAAGATATCGTGCTCGTACTCGCGTCGAGAACGTGCAGAAAAACAATTCAAGTGGATCGGGAGGAGAATCAAGTATTCTCAATTGGGCGGAGAGATTTACCCTCTATCGATTCGATTATCCATTCATGCGTACGAAAATGCTGGTCCAAAATTTGAGATCAACATCGTTCCACTGCGTGATGGAATTCCAAGAAATCCATGGGCTGCGTCGTGTGTTAAAAACAGGATGGCTCTGGGATTTGTACTGAATTACATCAAGTTTATCGTAGTCAATACGAGCTCGTGCACAAGCGAGGACGTCGCTGGATTTATCCATGTCAGATTGCAAGCCTTGAAAGCACACTTTGTGTGTAGGAAACAACGATTCGGCTTGTACATTCTGGCGTCACTAAGGACCCATTTTTGATACCCGGGGAATAACATAGCCACAAGAACGACTTGTCTTGACTTGGCTGTCGCTGCCATAGTGCAAAGTATGAAATATATTCACTCTTTCAAGTGTTGGTGGTTAGAAGAAAGGTGCAAACCCATACGGAATCAACGATAACCTTGGCTTTCGCTATCTCAATTGAAAATCTCGAGTCGGAAGCCATACATTCGATAAAAGAAGTGGTTTAAAGTCTTAATGCAGCATCTTCCAACGTGTCCTCGACACGACCTTCTCATTCCGGCAAGCATTACAATTTAAGATGAAGGGCCAGCGTGGTGGGAAGCGTCTCTGCAACGAAGCGACTAATGAGTTTCAAAACGGGTTTGACAAGCTAAGTTGGTGGAAAAAAGGACATCAGCAAGGCTTCTTAGAGGATGGAGCGAAGGTGGTGTTCCATGTACAAATCGACAGACGAGAAGAGATCCCCGCGGGACATTCTCCAGACTGAATGTAGCGATGCGGTGCTCGGAATGTACAGGAGGGGTAGTACGTTTCGAGAAGATACGTGGAAGGTCGTCCGGAAAGCTGTATGATGCGCACCTATATCTTGATCCGATACAGATCATCAAACCAGAGGATAATATAAATTGGAGTACGTGTGAACAAGTATAAGCGCAATGGCAACGTGTTCCGAGATATTGTCGCCGCCAAAGCTCGCATAGCCAGTGAAAAATATGATCGCACGTGCAGCACCGAAAAGCGGACGCGTTTAAATGGAGTATCATTGTCATTGACAATGCTCATAAGAGTATCTTCTACAGAGAAGCTTGGAAATACGGAGTGCATACAAAAGATGTCGAAGCTGAATCGACTGTCATCATCATAACCGTTATACCAGCTTCCAATAAAGCTATTCAGCTTCAATAAATGGGATTGGGGTCGCATCAGGGCTCTAGAACTTGAGGGAGGGTTTAATATTTGGGAGTGGTGAAGCACTTCAACTCGTAGACGTACGCGTCTACGACACGGTCGAGTAGACGATGAAGATCAATCCAAAAGAGTGATGGATAACATGAGATTCTGGTGAGCTTCTGATCTAAACCTTCACGAAAGGAATGAATTCCGGCATCTGAGTTATCTTAATTTTCTGTAAAGCCAATTTTTGCCGAAATTCTTGATGTAAGTAGCTAGGATTTACCAAGGTACACAATAAGATCCCGTAATTGCTTTGTGCGTGATACACACGCTTGCAAGTGAAAATTAAGCTACGATATTTCGGTGAGGTGAAGGTGTCATGCAGAGCAACTTTTGTGTTCCGAGTAATATTCTTTAAGACTGAGTGCTTTCCTCAATTTTTCGCTTGAAAGACACGTGGCCGCAACACCAAATTTTGAAGATTAGTGAGTATCCTCTTAATGGATCACTAAGAAGACTTCCCGACTCGGATATATCTGGCTGCGATTGTGAGTCGAGTGAAGAGCTTCAGCAAATGTGTTGGTTGAGCGCAGAATGGAGCGCTGTTTGAAGTGTATTGTAAGGGCTCTACCAGAAGCCATAGTCGATCAAATGCAATCGGGAGAGCACGTGAATCACAATGCGGTTGCGTCGACAATGGTTTAAAGTTGAACGAAATATAATGAATGTCTTCCAACCGTTGCCGTCACTGTGTCATTTAATGAGAATAGTGGAAGGTATGGGCTGTTGAATTGAATGGAACGAGACTCGAGATGTTAAAGTGCAAGCAATGAATATGAACGACGAGGAAAACAATACTGTGCGAACAAATAATGATGTCGACAGTCTGGCCGCCGAGGGTCGCTTCATCTCTCAAATGGATGTGAATACAACTCTCTTTTCGTCATGCGTAATGATGAGTCAGCTTCATGGAACGACTCCATCAAAAACCGTGATTTTTCCTGTCGGACTTGATGCAATGCTGAACAGCTTCGAGTTTAAGCACAATTGAATTTTGAGCCAAAGCTCTGCATGTCGTTCCATATATTTTTTGAAGGGATACAGGTATGCATACTCTTGTACAATATTGCACTTAAAGTCTTCGAAATGGTCATAGTTGGAAGCGGTATCGATCCAATTTCGAGATATGGAGCGATGTCGACACATTGTGAAACCACATATCTTTCATAAACATAATAAAGTAAGCGCCTTTGTAGAAGAAGTCACAAAGGAGGTACAATTCGGCCGGCCTGATTACTGCAGATGTATAAAGATCTGTACCTTGTGCCTGATCTCGGTCCGCTAGTTCATTAGCCGTACTTCCATACCATCCTCCAATTACGGGTATTCTGCAGACATTACGTAATTTTGCGCACTAGAGCCTTCAACATGACTCACCACGTATTCCATTTTGATGTGCGAGAAGTGACATGGCACCCACGTTAACGCTTTTCCATAACATTGTCGATTATGGCGATCACTCGTACCTCTAGAGCCGCAAGCTGTGGTGAATAAATGCACCATTGGGTCATATCCAAGCAATCATGTAGCCGGATGAATAACACCACCAGCAACCACACAATGCATATACGATTGCGTGACTGTTTCCCATCTCCATGAAATCATAACACAATACAGTACAACCAAGAAAAGAACCCACATAAGAAGCCCGACTCCCTCATGTCTATCCAACCCAGCTATTGTATTCTTTCCAGGACCTCTTCTCTTGATTATTTTTGTGCTTAACCAGCCAGTCTCAACATCTCGAAAGTATTCGGCCACAAATCATCTCCGAGTAATAGTTCGGATCAGTTCAATCTCCTTCCAAGCCAAGAACTGAAATATCTCGAACTGCAATGGCACGACTTACTTCGACACCATTCATTGCACTCCACTGCCCAAATACCTCTCCTGAGTCGATACCCATATCTTTCTTCATAATGATACCGTGCTCCAACGTGGACCGATATTGCGTCGTGATAATGCAGCAGCTATCAATCAACAAAAAGCAATGCGATTCCATTTGGTCGCACATCCCTGAATAAGAAAAAGCCTTTTTTCCGACGATCATATAGCGTTCCGACGATTCATCAGAATTTGAGACAGGAATGCGAATGCGAATGCTTTTCTTCTCTCAGTAGTCATTTACATTGAATACAATCGCCTGAGTTAGTACATATACGAATTCCCCTATTAATTTGTCTGTAAGACGTGCTATGAACGCATTGAAGCGTATCTGCTTCCCTCTAAAGACACTATGTCATACAACTACGCTCACAGTCTTTCGATGTAGGCGGCACTGCTCGTTATGATGCTTTCAACGGACGCATTAGATCGAAGCTTGTCGATGCATTCTGCACAAGTGCAATTTCATAGGTACAGATCGAAGATCAGACAGTCAATAGAAGCATATACTCCAGCGCCGAACAAACCTGATTGGTTGAAAAAATGACTATTACGTGGGCAACCATCTCCTTTGTAAATGATATATCATCGCTTTCATGTATAAAGCTAGGTATCTGAAAAATTGTTCTCTTGCGCCGTTCTGTGCCTTTCTGACATTTTTAAATTGTTAAGCTACCTTTGAATCTTCCAATATAATAATGTGATGTACCAAGTAATATGTATTAAACTTCGTGTTGCTCGACTTTTAGAAAAAATCCCCGTGAGATATTCAGCCCGTTATCTCTGATCATATCATGAGGGCATCACGCAGCCTTTCCTGATATTGAATTCCTTGCTCACAGTTGTCATTTATAGATTTACTTGATACCAAGAGCGAATATGCAAAATGCCATACCATAGCCGTTATCGCTCTCTACTTGGCACATTATACCTTCGTTGAACCTGCGACTATGACGAGATCAATCTCAAGATTTGACAGACACGTATTGGAAAGAGATACGTTGTTTCGAAGGCTTCGAGTCAATCCAAATGATGAAACGAATGTTGGTCAACTAAGTTCCCATCAAGCTGACATAAATCAATTGAATGCAATTCGCGGCGTACCCTTTCGAGATGCCCTAGATCGCATCATACATATCCTACAAAATTATCCTCGCGAAGAGCTTCACCGAAATGGTATTGGAGCGGCACTTATTGAGGCGGTGTTACATTTAATCGAAAACCTCCCGGGAGATGCAACTCAGAGAACATAAACCTTCTGGCGGATTACCTGGGATCGTACACGATTTTTCCACAATCGATAACAGACGCCATAGTCCGTGCTCAGAACAGGCTCTCTGAACATCGGACGGAAGCGCCCACCTCGCAGTGAGTATTTTGTTAAAGCACGAATAAATCCACATTGATGATTTACTCCTTCGACACCAAAGTCTGATCTGGTTCAATCTTCTTTTCGAGTCTAGTAGATCGTATAATAGCAATGCAGAGCCAAGCTTCAAACCTCGATCGCGTAAACACATCCCCTGTCGGTGTTTCTTCCTTACCGTTCCGACCCTTAAGGCGATTGCACATACTACTGTAGATCGTATCTCTGAGCCACATGGCGCTGCGTCTGATGAGCCTGATGTCCATATTGATGTGGACGACCAAAGTATTGATTCTAGCCAGAGTGGAATTCTCATACATCAATATCTTTAGATAAAGCGAAAGCGCTGCAAGATATGCTTAAAGTTGTTCGGAACTCAACGTACTGAATCTGCGCCCTGTAGCTTTGAGTGCGGAACTAGCGACGAGACTTTGACAAATATGTGCTGATACAATTGGTGTACAATTTCATTTCGCATATCATTTCATAATCGCTTATGGTAAATCAGCGCATAATTACTGCCACATGGAACGTATAATTAACAAAAAAGCATCTCAGTCAGCTAACGACTTACGAAGCAATGCGATCGAAAACAAGAAGGCAATGCCGGAGTCTCGGTGGGTTGTAGAGCCGTACTCGCCAAAGCGGCTCGGTGTCAATATGATACCAGAAAAAAGCGAATGTCTGCTTGTTTCATAGATATAGTCAAGTCCAGCTGTGTCGGTACAAAACTTGAGCGACTCATCTTTCCCACGGCTTTGCGTCGCTTCCGCCGAAAACTTGAAAAAAATTGGTTGATATGTAGAGCGATCAAGTACACGAAAACTGGTGAGTTGACGTCGTATCTTGTAAAGAACCAAAAAGATTTATCTGCATGCGGTCGTGCTGTCTCCAGTACGATGATCTAGACGGTGAAACTCATTCAATTAAAACTTTCATTCCATAGATTTCGTTATATGCTATCAAAAGACCACCAATTGATATTTCCGAACCCATCGATCATACAAAAACTCGACAAAACTGAACACAAGTATGAACGCCAATGATGAAGTTGTGCGTTTCGTCATACAAGTCGGGTTCTTTGCTATGGCAGTATGATTCCAAACACAATTGTACATCACATCGATTCGAGCGGTCTTCAAGGCTTATGTCGCGACGATTTCTATGTCGCATCGGTTGTAAATCGATAAAAAATATACTTGTCCTGAAATGTAGTGACGTGTTTCGCTACTGATTCAATGATTCCTTCGTCGAACAGCGCCTGGCCGATGAGAATCGCATCCAAAGTAGAAGTAGCAATCTCTGTATGTCGCAACACATTGACAGCTTCTGCACCCAAAAAGCAATAGTTGAGACCTTTGTACAGCAGAAGCTTGTTTCTCTGCTTGAAAAGACGACGTAATAAACGAGCCAGAATTCTCAGACATTCATCTGTAACGAGAGTGTGAACATGATCGGAAGCTTGATCAAAGTCGTAATCATCACAAACCATCAGCTCCTGAGCAATAACGCATTCTCGATAATGTGCAGCATTGATTGTCTCACGACTTTGCTTGCTTTCTGAAACACGCCGCTGATATCGTCTCGAGAACCGATAAAAATCTTCATGCGAATTTCGAAGTTCCTTAATCTTGTGATCGACATGTTCGATATAGCCTTGACGCATTAAAGTCTGTCCAAACTGCAAAGCAATCACTTGATTGTCTGCAAATCCATCTCCAAATATTCGTACTATACAGTCATAGCCAGTGAACGTATCCTTGATAAAGCTGAGACGAACATAACGCCGTTTCGTCTCGATAGTGGCATGCAAAAATCGAGCCATTGTGGCGTAAAAATCCTTTGGGTAACCTTCGATATACATAATTTCAATATTTCGTAGTCTCTCCAGTCGTCTTTGTTTGTGCAGCGACATGTTTGCTTCTTCGTCGCATAGCGAAAGTGATGAAAAACAGCTGAATCGATCTTCGTCATAATGCATGCTGTCCATCGCCTCATTCCTACCGATCATTTGAGCTCCACCCGTGTATGAGCCCAAAAGTTCATCATCTCCAGTTGATGTGTGGATAGAAGCATACATAGAGTCATCAGATGCCGATAATTCTCGTCCTATCGTATCAATCGACCCTGACTCGGTAAATTCCGTACTCGCGCAGCTCGATGGGACTAGCGAATGCGTCGATTCTTTTGATTTGAATATCGATATGCTAGAGTACGAAGATTCCTTCTTGTCAAGAAAACGCTGAGCCGACAATTGTAAATCGTCCATTTGACTTTTTGAATCACCCAAAAGCAAAGAATCGCCAGAAGACAGCATGACTGTATCGTGTGTATCACATGAACCAATTGTCGATGCCTGGCTGCTGTTACTATTTTGTCGAAATAGTGTTTGTTTCGATTGGCTTGTTATTTCCATTTTTCGGTGGCTTTGGAATTGCTTAAAATCAACCGAAGACTCCATTGATTTTCGGATAGTGACAATCCGACTCAGCGCGCTATCCGTGCGCGCAATAAGCGCTTGTATAGCTTCAGCTTTGGCATCGTTTTCTTCATAGAGCACTTCTTCTCTTGTTGGGTTCACAATGGGTGTAATAGGTGCAAATTTGTTGATTCGGAAGCTCGACATACCATACAAGTCTTCATCTTCCATAATTATAAAGCTTTCATTACTCGCAATCATTCTGCTAATTCGTAGTTGCCTTTTGGTTTCTGATTCTGTTCTCAAACACTTCTGTTCGCGCGGCTATTCTATTTTAAGCCAATCGAGACAGCTGCAATGATGAAATTAACACTTGAGATCAAAAAAGCATTTGTCTCTTGTCAGTTGAATTCTCACAACAAAGACAATGATGCATGGTGTGGGGCTGCTAGGTCATCCTTCACTCAGTTACGACTCATCGCCACGTATGGACCATCTGAATAGTTTACATACAAAGAAGATTTGCTACATCTTGAACAATCAAGTAAGAGTCAGAATGCGTGTCAGCCCCTGCAACGTACCCATAACTAGAGACGTTATAACATGACTGATACAAACTGTATAACGGATATCTTGGACTCTTTCATTGAAATGAGTTGCTGGCGCGCAACATTTCCTTTTTCTCGTACTTGCAGTGCCACAACAGTGCGTCACAGCAGCGTCGTTCTCAACAGACGAAGCGTGAACTCATTATTTTGTCGATTTGCGTCCAGTCACAAAAACAAGAGCGACGACGCGGACTTTGAGCTCACGCTACGCGCTTTACGCGGCGTCCCGCCTGAAAATGCGTACGAAAAGCTCTCAGTTGATTCTTTACACTAACTCTCTATCAATCTTCGTAGAAAACCGTTCACTGAAGAGGAAAAGGAACAACATCGCATCATTGGACATCGATACAATCGCATGACTTCTATCAAACACAATCATTGGCAAAGAGATTTACAGACAAAAATCGATCTGAAATGGAAAGCGATCAATGCATTGCCGAAAGAACTGCAAGAAGAAGCGCTTGAAGAAGATTATGACCCCATTCCTCCAGGCTCCTACATTCCCTCGTGGACGCCGCCGATCAAAGGATTCCGGCTGAAAGATCAAGCGATCGAGCTTCGGGAGGAGTACAATGACTAAGTAGAGTACAAGTAGTATTGTATCAATCTGAAAGAGTATCGTTGCAACAAGCTGTCAATGTGAAGGTACCGGCTGCTTATTCCACCACTCACGAACATTACGCTGGATCACTAGAGAAGCAAGCGCTTGCCTTTTCATCCTCGCAAATTTTTTTCGGCAGAGTGCTCCTCGTGTCGCCGCCTGGACTTTGATGGTCACATTCTTGGCTTGGAGAAAGTTTTTACGGGCAATCATTGTGCGTGTTGCAGCCTGAACAGTGACAGCAGCTCGCTCGAACACCTCAGTATCGCTAGAATTGGACAATGGATAGCGAGCATCAGAGACGATATTGCATCGTGGTGTTTGGCCTCGACGTTCTTTTTCTATAGATTGGGCGACTTCATCGAGTTTTTGAGTGGTGTCTCGCATACGATGATAGTTGCGTTTGAGCAGCCACGCGCGGACGTTATGCTGAATGACCCTCGCTTCTTCTTCCAGGCACTGAAGCTCCTCTGGGTCCATGAGCTCCATGGCTGCCACAAGTTTGTGCTTTCCTTCGTCATCGGCTATCACACTTTTCACATCGCAAAATTCCGGTCGTGACCTTGTTGGAAGCCACGTAGAAGAGGATTTGGTGCATGACTCGACATCAGAATACGCGTCGGATGTCATCCATTCCTTTGTCGGGTTCTTGGAGCTATCAGAATTGCACAGAACGTCAGGATCGCGCATCATGCCAAGTGATAAAGCGCATTTATCGTGCAAGCTCATGATCGAGAAGGCTCCCAACAGAAATTTGCGGTTGTCGCGATCTCTCTCGCCGACCTACATGACGCACGTTACTTGATATCCAAGGGTGGATATAGTATCTTCTTACTAGCGCATTGGATTCTGCAAAACCATTGTCTTGGCACTCCTGGATTCCATCGCCTGGGCTGATGGTCATGAGCTGTCGAAGCTGAAGGGCAACATCAAAATGACCGGCAGACTCGGCTCGATCAGCTGCAGTAAGTCCTAAATGATCGTACACGAACAGATCGGCTTGATACTCGAGCAAGACTTGAACAACATCTTGATGACCACATCCTGCTGCAATATGCAATGCTGTCTGGCCTTGTGTGCTCTGCTGATTGACCTGTGCTCCATGAGCTACCAAGAATGGAACGAATCGAGCATACTTGTAAAAGCAAACGTAATGCAGCAGACTCAAGCCCGTTTCATCCACGCAATTGAGCTCTTCCATCAACTCCTCGTCCGTATGTGCTATTCTCACGAGCTGTTCCAATACGCGTTCCAGAAGCATTTCCGAGTATACCTCAATCTCCTTGTCGGTCATCCCATCGACCGCACGATCGTCAAATGTGAGGTCTTCATTGCAAACGTCCACAAAATCGTCCATTACGTTCTCTGCAGCTGTGTCAGCTTTATTCACACTGTTGTTATGAATTGCTTGTCGGAATTCGGAAAGACGTTCGACAACGCGGATTTTACACTGGCGCTCATCGACTATACAGACAAATGAGTTGTTGAATTCAAAGCGGAGACGACATGGGTACATGCGTTTTCGGCAAAAGATGCGAGCATCCAAGGCTCTGTATCTGCCAACAGCGTCTCGAGATTCGTCTTCGGCTTCGATTCTAAACTTCGTCCACGCTTCTCTCCGATGTACTCGATCGGCTCTAAAGTGTTGGCCAACTTGTATTCAAATGCGCGCTTCTCAGAGACAATTGCGCTATTCGCGCAATAGATAAACAAGTCGACTGTGCCGGCCGCTGTTGCCTGAGGAGCTGTCAAAGATTATGAGGTTGACACCTCCTTTTAATTGGATGCGTACCAGTGCACCGAAGTACTGTCGGCGTGAGAATCTGTGCTGGGACGCTTCCGTACGGTCCAAATTGCACGAAAATGGAGGCAATTTCCGCGAGAATTGGTATTTGGTGTGCCATACAAATCAAAACTTTGGCACCTCCACTGACGAAATCCCATTCCGGAGAAAAATCACTTATTTCGAGTCCATTGGAGCCTCTGCACTCATTCTTCACTTGTTGTTCTTCATGCTCGTCCGTGAAGATGCTAGTCAAGTCTGTATGGAAACATCAGCATGGAAATGTATACAAAATAGAAGCGTACCCGGTATGCCGGCTTCTGTGGCTTGAAGAGCGCTGTATCTCCCATTTGGCTGTTCATTTCGTTCCAGTATGCATTTCTCGTTCCGAAGACGCTCTTTATGGGTCAGGTCCAAATAATGCACCAGGACGATCTGCTGGTGATCGCGGATGCAATAGCACCGCCGATGGAACGTCTGACAGCGAGAAATGAGTCTTAAGGAGAATGTGAGGGCGTTGACGTACTGAGTTCTTCGGAGAGTGAACGTAGCTTCCCAAAATGACAGTGTGGCGATTGACAACGAGCTTTGCGCGGTCTTCACGTACGCGACCGCTTTGATCTTTGCGCGTTTGCCAAGTCCAGCCGTCTTTCTTATAATCAGATCTCTCGGAGGCGTCGTAGAAGAGGATTTGGCCGCCTTTGACGATAATAGAAGATCATATGCTGCTGGAATAGCAGAAATAGCGCGTTGAGATGCTGCACGTACTCTGTGGACGCTGTTTTACGCTGTCGGAAATGATTGAGATACACTCTAAAAACTTTGCGTGGAGAAGCAGAAAAAGAATTTCGTCTTTGGTAAGCCAACGAGTGGCAGCAGCAGCGAGTAATTTGATTGCTTGTGCTTCGGTTAGAGAACGATTACGCATTGAAAATTAGGAGCAAAAAAGCGCGGCATCAACGCCGATTTATAATATATTGCTATAGTATAGTATGGTGCGTGCTTATAATTATCGCATAGTATAGGAATTTCTGGGAAATTCTTAGTGGCGTTAAAAACTCGCATTATTCTTCATCGACTAGTGCGTTTTCTTCGTGCAGATCAATACATTACCGATTGAATAGAATGGCCACTCTTACATATTGGTTGTCTTGCGCGGTGATCAATTCACTGCATCAGTCCGACGTCGGCGCCGAATTAACTTTGAAAAAATTGACCTTATTCGATGAACGCTTTAACAATTGATCCATCTGGACATTGGTAACACGGTATGAAATGCAGCTTCAGTCAAGTCTTTGTGCAGTCGATCAATTGACATCAGAATTCGTTGAGCCACCTAGGAGGAGAAGATTTGGCACACGGATCTTGCAAATTATCGTTCAATTTGGTAGGTCATGGCCTACTTCGAGATGTAATTCAGCGACGATATGCTTCAACTGAAACTTGAATGCATTGATGCTCATTTTGATCCAACGCACGATCTCTAACCCGCATGGAAAGCATCATTTTGAAAGATGAAAGCAATAACGCGCAGAGACTGCAAAAACTGCATTGAAAAGGCAGATCGTCTCGCTATTGAAGTTTTCAGTGGTCGTCTGATTCTTACCTTTGACTCAGACATCCTTGTCACACACTATCGATGACGCCGCTATCGTCATCACCCACATTCACCTAATCCGCTTTTACCGTACCATTCATAATAAGCGCCCTCCACGAGCGGGTTCATGCCCCAATCACGTTCCGTTCGAAGCATATGCAAACACATTTACATCTGCTTTTTTGCTGAAAGTAGCGAAGGAATAACAAGCCAATCACGCCCAAGGCGCTTATAATTGTACACTTCATATTCATATCGCTTCTGATGTATTTGGATTCAGCACTCACGCATAAAAACGTGATGTTTTGGAGCGCTTTACTCTCACAAAAGGCGATTCCTGGCATGCGGCAATCATCTCGATCGACATCTCTTTTGCGATATCACGTCCTCCATGCCAGTACAGGACCACTCGGAAGCGACGATGACGCACCATTGCCAGTTCCCAGACTGAAGGAACTCGTACTAATTCGACACGGTGAAAGCGAAGGAAATGTTGCACGACAAAAGTCGCTGCAAGGAGATGACAGTTTGTTCTATGGCGAGTTCAAAAATCGTCATAGCTCCAATTGGCGCTTGACTGATCGCGGAAGGCAGCAGGCTCTGGCGGCGGGAGAATGGCTCCGAGAGAATAATTTGGTACGTTTTCATCGAGCCATTAGGTTCATCCGTCATCAAACTTTTTTGGATAGGTTCATTTTGATCGATATTTTGTGTCGGAATATCTACGTGCGATGGAAACTGCCTCTCGATTGCAACTGCCAGATGCGAAATGGTACGCGGAGATGCTTCTTCGTGAGCGGGATTGGGGCCAGATGGATCTGATGTCGGAGCAAGAACGCATATCCACCATGCAACATGAATTACAACGACGAGATCTCGACCGATTTTACTATGCTCCTCCCGGTGGTGAATCTCTGGCTGCAGTTGCTCAGCGTGTGGATCGACTTTTTTGCTCCTTAAATCGTGAGTGCAATGCCAAGAAAGCGATTGTTGTTTGTCATGGCGAAGTGATTTGGGCGATGCGTACAAGGCTGGAAAGAATGTCACAAGATACATTCAGGGAGCTTCAGGACTCTGGAAGAATGGTGGACCAGATCCATAATGGCCATATCTTACATTATACGCGAACCGATCCGTTTACTGGCGAAGTAGCTCCCAGTTTTTCGTACATGCGATCAGTTTGCCCATGGAATGAAAAACTGAGTCCAAAAGGCTGGATCAAGATTGAACGACCGGTGTATGATAACGAAATGCTACTGGCAATTGCAGAGCGTGTGCCACGAATGATCGTTTCCGAGGAGTATATTGAAGAGACGTACAAGAGAGCAAAATCATCGTTCATGATCCCCAAAGCAGCACGGGCGGAGCAAAGTATAACCTCTTCGATAGCGATGAATACCTTGATGGCAAGTACTTCGCAAAATGCTCCATCTGACGTCAAACCGATGTACAATTCTGCCAAAAAGGCACTTGACTTGAAAAAGGTTCTTGTGGTGAACAAAATGACGCGATTTGAGCATGAATGCGAGCTCCACGGGAATAGCGGGTGAGTAGGCTCTTAACTTGGAACTTCACAAGCGATTGATGCATCCGTTTCTTCTTTGATGCAGGGACGCACTCCGGAAGCAAATGTCGATGCGTGGATTTGTGTATGATCGATTGAAAGCAAGTCATGATCACCATGTTGAAGCTTTGGAAGATATCACGTCGACACTGAAGCAGCATTCCATTCAAGTTGATGTCATTTCTGCAGATCGCTTGAACCACGAAGCTGTCAACAGTGCAGATATGGTCTTTTCGGCAGGTGGTGACGGTACCTTTCTCAAAGCTGCGAGCTTTGTCAACACTCCGATTCCGGTCGCAGGTTTGAATACGGATCCTGTACGGAGTGAAGGAAAATTGTGCTGCTACGCTGTCGATCAAGTATGTAATCGCTTTTCGACGGTCTTGGAACGCCTTCTTGAGGGGAAATTCAATTGGCGACTGCGGCAGCGTATTCGTGTCGGAATGGTCAATCAGGACGGCTTCTGGTATGAACTGCCTCGTTACGCATTGAATGAAGTTTTCATTGCGGAAAGTGATGCATCACGGCCATCACATTATAACATTGGCGTCGACCAGCATCAGAGAGAATCACAACGAAGCAGTGGTATCATCGTATGTACCGGGACGGGATCTTCTGCTTGGTACTATAGTGCTGTAAGTGTACACCCTCGACCCGTCAAAAACCTGTGTCCTTGACGTGAATTTCGTAGTGTCAAATGTATCGTGAGCAAGTCGCCAAGGTGCTTCAAGCTATGCACCATACGCATACGAATGAGACAGTGACGGAGCTCACAGAGCTATTCAACAAAGAATCGGTCTATTCCGAAGATTCTGTTGATTTGGGATACATCGTTCGGGAACCAATCATCAATGAGACGTTCGGGGATATCCGCTTTCGAAGGTTGGTATTGATCGTGCAGTGCGTTCTACATCGCGGCTGAAATTGTTTTTTAGAGGAAAGGCGCGTCGTGTGTCCATGCGATCTCTTGGCTGGGATATGCGAGTCACTTTGGACGGCATTTACTCTGTCCCGCTGGATTATGGCGTACAAGCTGTGATGAAAGTATGCGATGAACCAAAGTATGTCCTTCGAACTGTGGATTTTTCAGACTCGTACGGAGAAACATCTAAAGAAAGCTACTGGTGTTCATTACTGTCGCCAAGCATCAAATCGAAATTGAGTACTGATACAAAAGTATAAATCTGCGAAGGGTAACCAATTTGAGAGGTAATGTATCACTAGAATTTGCCCATAAGGTATCGGAACCTGCGCTTGAGATGCCGCTTGATGCACAAGAAAAGAGTCAGGAAGGGCTTGATCAGCAATTAAAATGTCTTAAATATGAGCTCGAACTTTTGAGCAGTACTTCCGATCGAATATCTCAACTCTTGGCGGTATTGACAGAAGAGCAGCGGCAATTACTTTATGCGAAAAAGCGTCTGCAATCTTCAGTAAAGGCCGGTCAACAAACTCATTCAACGCGATTGATTCGTATACGAGATGAGCAAAAAATCCGTATGCAGATTGCCCAGGAAAAGGACATTATGCAGAGTCAAAATCTCGCAAAGTTGCGCGAGTCGCAGCTACAAGTGCGATTAGAAACAAATGAGAGCGAGAGTGATGTAAGCGGTCTGCTGGAGCAAGAATTCGAGATGTAGCATATATCTTCCAATCAGTGTTCTTTATCGGGGTAAAGAACAAAAGGAGTAGGGTGTTTGTGAAACTATAATTGGTGCAAAAGATGAACATGCAGATTAGAGCAAGTAGCGCTTCTCTCTCGCAATCACTCTTCCACGCGATCGAGGGGTTTTTATCCAAATCTGCTGAGGTTTTTCGCAACTGCAACTTTACTTTTCTTTTATCATTACGAAAAGGTAAGCAAACTAAAGGTACTAAAGCGCGTTGCCGCTTTTCAAATGACAACCCAAAGCGTTCAGAACCACAGCGAAACAGACATAAATGATGCACCGAATCGTAAGCGTAAGTTTATGAGCACGTCATCTGTAGCGTCCTCAAAATTACGCGCGCAAGATTGCTTCGAGGCATACGCCTTTGAAAAACATCAACGTCTCGCTACGACTGATCCTATTTCAAGAGCTTCAAGAGCCTACATTGCGCCTACTCCACATGTCTCACAAAATGAAATGCCTCCGACTCCGATAAGTTCAGAAACGATTTCGGACTTGAATAGTACACTGATGGATGTGGAGTCAACAGATGTACCGGAAGTTTCTGGTATGACTACGCCAGTTGCAAGTCAGCGGACTGCGGTGGACGAGACTTTTTTAGATGGACATAATGAGCGTGTAAGCTCACCTGCAAAAAATGGGACTCAATTCAGAGAAAATGCACCACCATCGGCACCTGGGATCTCTCCATTATTGTCAGAGCAGTTTCGTAATTGGAGTCTACCGTCTTCATACCGTCTGGTGCGTTTATTGGGTAAAGGCTCGTACGGTCAAGTGGTCGAGGCGTACGACAACATCCGCGGCAAAAAAGTTGCGATCAAGAAGGTCATCGATGTTTTTCGACAGAGTCTTGATTGTAAGCGGATATATCGAGAGATCCATATCGTTCAACATTTACAGTACGTTATCTGAGCCTTTTACGTTTTTCCCTCCGATTCGTTTTAATCATAGTTTCTATTTGACTGGTGCAGCCATGGTCAGGTGATCAGACTGCTGGATGTGTTTCCTCCAGTTTCCAAAATGTTTGGCAATCATCTGTATCTGGTGTTCGAGTTTCTTGATACCGATTTGCAAAAGCTTATTATGAGTCCGCAGTACCTCACAATAAAGCATATACAAGTCTTCCTCTACCAGCTACTTTGTGGCTTGAACTATATACACTCAGCAAACGTAATTCATAGAGACTTGAAACCGGCCAACATCCTTTTGAATGAAGATTGCACGTTAATGGTACCGAAAGTTGCGATCCTTGAGTGTGCCTTGCGATAATGATGTGGTTGTATGAACTACAGATTTGTGATTTTGGATTGGCCCGAGTAGTCGATGTCACAGGCACTCGCGAAGAACGGAGCAAACATCTTTACCCTCTGAGTGATTTTCTTCCAAATCGATCTTCGATTCCGTTATCAGAAACATCGGCATACTCTCATCAGCATACTCCAACAGTTCGCCGGCAACTCACCAAACACGTCGTGACTCGATGGTATAGGGCTCCTGAGCTTATTTTATTGCAAGATTACAGCTTTGCAGTCGATGTATGGAGCGTTGGGTGTATATTCGCAGAATTATTGAGTATGCAAGCTGAGAGCTGCCCTCGTTATCAAGACCGAGCTCCTTTATTCCCGGGTCGATCATGCTTCCCTCTCAGTGCGGATCGCCCGACAACATACTCGGACAAGTTGGACCAACTGAATGTCATCTTCAGTGTGATCGGTACTCCCAACGATACTGACATAGAAAATGCATCAGAAGTGAGAGAGTATTTACAACAGCTGCCAAAAAAAGCTCCGCGAGATCTCAAAGAAATGTATCCAGGGGCTCCTACCGAAGCTTTGGACTTACTTCAAAAGATGTTATTATTTAATCCCGATGCAAGGATACGTGTCGCAGATGCTTTGAACCATCCATTTCTACAGTCTGTCCGACGAGTTCAGGCTGAGGTCAGTGCCTTATCATCCAACCTTTGTGAATCGTACATTGAATCTCACTTGGGGAAAATAGACTACCGCCAAAATCCCATTCAACATGGAATTCGAAAATATGCATTCGACGAAAGAAGACCTCGAAGGTGAGATTGGCTTCGTAAAGGCCAAAATACATGAATGGCTCACCTCTTTCTGTAGATCGCATACGACGCCAAATTCAAACTTTTGCTCAATACAATCATAGAATTACATAAAGAACCCGAAATGAAACAAAATAGAGTGTATATCGGATGTTAAGGACTGACTATGGAAAATGCCGATGATGAATCTTTCCGATGCGTAAGTTATCCAAGGCGGTACATGTCGCGTATTGTACTGTCAAAAATGGCTTTTATTACAAATTCAGACGCAGCAATGTGCTTTTGGGGCGCTATTGAGCCTTGGAACGTCCGGAAGATGACTCTGTCACAGCCAGGCGAGCTCGCTTCCGATGTGCAAGGAGGCTCCGTGCTTTGCTAGATCTGGTTGCTTTGTTATACTTTTGTGGCGCAACAAGCAGACTTGTTTCTTTCCCGGTCTCGGTGTCGCTCGATTTCCGTTTTGTGGTTTTGTGAGGCTCTCTTTCAGCTTTCTCCTGCGAGACAACCGATGAAGTTGACTCAGTATCAATTTCCCTTGGCGTATTTGCGGAATCAATGTTCTCTTTGTTTGTCATTGGAGCCTCCTGAGAGAGATTGGAATCGTTCAAACGAGTCTCATTTGGGATCCCAGCTGCAAGCGATTCGCTTGCTGAGTTGTCAAGTCCTGTCACTACAAGCTGTTCAAATGCTGGAAAGTCTACTGGTATACGCTTGGTCGGCGTCGTCCCATTCGGCTCATCCACCTATACAAATATCATTGAGAAGTATAAGTCACTGAAATGGCTAAATGGCTGGAAATTGCACTCTCACACACCGTTCGACTTTGGACGAATGATTTGACTTCGGCACACTGGTTTTGAGCAGTTTGGCGTCCGTGGGAAAGAATTGAACAAGTCAAACTGCGGGAATTCGCGTGAACTTTGGCGGTGCTTGCGACACTTTGGACAAATTCTTTCTCCAACACGGTCAGATTTACATTCAGATCCTCACACTTTTTCTTCTCCGTAGCAGTCAGAGCGTTGTGCTCCGATTCACACGCGTTGAAGCTCTCATGCCACTTTTTGAGTTGAGCAGTGTCTGTAGCTTCTCGTTCCTGGACGGAAGCTCTCTCATGTGCCTTGATTTCTTCAAGCTTCTCACGCTGCTTTTTGGAGTTTTCAGCCATTGATTGAGTCTCATTCGAAATGGATTCATGCAACAGAGAGGATGCTTTCTGTACTTCAGCCTCCATCTCTTCTTCAGATTGTTTACTCTGATCAGTAAACACTTCCATTTGTTGTATCGCGTTCCCGACACCCTTGGATGCTTCACTTTCAACCTGGAGAAGAGCTTTCGAATGCTCTGTCGAATGTGTTCGGATCAATTCGACTTGTCGTTCGCTATGTCCCTGCTGGGTTGCCATCAAATCATTTACCAGTCGTAACATTTGCTCCTTGATAGCTTCAACTTGACCACGCGTTTCATCTCGATGCTGCTGGATCAGGTCGGATAGGCCATTACTACGGTCAGCGATCTTGCCACGCTCTTGTTCCGTCAACGACTTAAGATCGCGTATCAGCATATTCAAGCTCTCTTTTTCGTCATGCACAAACGTTTGTAGCTTTTGTTGGCCAGTACGTAATCTCCCGCTGGATTTTTCGGTCCAATGCATCAGTCGTTTTTGTGCTGCAGCCAATGCTTCCATCGACGTTTGCGAATGCGATTTTACAGATTCTACGATCACATGAAGAGCCAGCATCGTACTATCAAGCTTCTCCCTACTCAGCCTCTCATTACGCTCCTGATTCTCACTCGCTAGTGCCCGGGCGCTCTGATGTTGTGATTGAGCCAATTTGTTAGCTTCATCCAAGCCAAACTCGAGTTCTTCGACTTGTTTTCTCAACTCGACCAGCTTATCAGCATGTGCAAGTTCCATTCTCTTCATCAACGATCCAAATTCCTCGACCATTCGTGCATGTGTGTGCTCTTGTTCCATCAAGCTTGTGTCAAAGTTGGAAAGTTCACAGAGAGTTTTGTCGGTGTATCCGTCCACCAACTCCGAATTCAATTTCTCAACACGTTCTTTACGTTTATTCGCATGCAGAAGTTGATCCATCGCCTTATTTCGCTCATCAAACAGCTCCGTAGCTTTCTTTCCATTCGCAAGCAAAATTGCTTCATGCTGTTCGTACGCATGGACACGTTTATTGGACATCCGGAGATCTTTCCGTAATGCATCGCGCAGCAATTCAAGCTCCGAGATCTGCCCCATTTTTTTCTCAATATCACCTTCCAGTTCGCGTTGGGTATTCTTGGCTTGCTCCAGTTGTTGTCGTTGATCGTCAATCAGGTCTTCCAATTCCTTACAGGTTTTACTACGCACATCCAATTGATCCTCAAGCTCCAATACTTGAGCGGCCTGACCAGCCAGCCGTTGCTGCATTTCGTCATATTGGGCCGGAGGAAGATATATGCCGTCCTTTTGACGTGCAGCCTCAAGAGCATTACGTAACGATTCAATCTCACTGCCATACTCCTTCAAAAGTGCGTGTTTGGTCATTTTTTGATTCACTTCGGGTTTGTTACGGATACTTCGAGCACGATGAGCGTATTCGAGTGTACTGAGTGTCTCATCCATACTTTCGACACCCGGAGACAGAGTCGCGATAATGGTTGTTTTAGCTCGACCACCAAGTGATTCTTGCAGTAATCGCGTCAGCTTACTATCTCGATACGGAATGTGAGGATGATTATCTACCAAAGCGGTAATTACTCTGCCAAGCGTCAGGAGACTCTGATTGATGTTTCCAGCTTCTCGGGCACGCGCATTACGAGCTCCTGAACGACCAACGCACTCTGATCCGGCCAAATCCACGAGATTGAGTTGACCAATCTAAGCAATTGACACTTAGATGCGATGAAAGGATCAAACTGCATGGTTTCACCTACCTTGAGAAGATCTTCTCCTGCAGGATTATGCTCCTTACTGTGAATGCGAACAGTAAAAATGCTGTGTGATCGACTGGAATTTTCATTCATCAACGTTTCTGAGGTAATTCGATTCTTCACACCGGCTTCAAGTAATTGAAAAACATGTGAGGCCGTCGTGGTTGTAACTTCGAGTAAGTTCTGACAGTAAATTCCACCTCGACGCACATCATCCATTAAACGTAATTTTTTGCCTCCATCAGCGGCCAATAAGTCTTTGCATTCTTCATTGTACAGCTGCAAGAAGGAGATTTTGACACTGTATTCTTGCTGAGACGATTGTAATGTATCGAAAATATATCGGATGCATCGGGGAATGATTCCTGCATGTTCGTGATCAGGCTCCAGTGCTCCCAGCATTGTGTACGTCTTGCCCGTGCCTGTTTGTCCGTACGCGAAAACAGTGCAGTTGTAGCCGGCCAGAGCTTCATCCACAGCACCTTTCACGCTTGTTTTGAAAATATCTTTCTGTGTCGAATACTGACCGAAAACATGGTCGAATGAGTACGTTTTTCGCTTCAAAACTGCGACCTCGTTTGTGTTTGTTTTGCATTGAACAATTGCTGTACGCTTATGCTGTTTCTCCCGTTCATTCAGAGGGCGACAGCGTACAGCGACTTGCACATTGGTCTCTTGTTGCATTTCCGTATCGTCTGATGGCATTGCTTGATACGACAGAAGCTTTTTAGGCTCGTTTGAGTGGAAGCCGCTTTGAATTTTCAAAATCGAAGCGCGAAAACGCAAGCGGCTACGAGGGTAATAATCCAATAGTTGATGCTTTCATTAGAAATTTCGGCAATCTTATCGATCGTCAACAGCTCTTGGAATTTATGCAAAAATGCATAATTCGCGATTTGCATGACCGCAAACCAAAAGCAGACAAGAGCAATCGAGTGGAATTGTATACAAGTCAATCTCTATATAATATTCTGAATGATGGGGTCTGAGCGGAAACACAGTGAAGAGCGAAACGATGCAGACTGTCGCAAGCGGCATAGCATCGTTATAATCTCAGAGCCATCGCTTCTGAGGCAGAACGAGTCAGCTGCACTCATTCATCGGGTTGTAGGATTACGAAAAGAGGTGAAAAGCTTCCGTAAATTTGACGCGAACATGTGTATACGCATTGTCCACTGGATATGTAATCGATCGATGCGAAATCACCCTCTGGCACTGATACAAATGACGAGTACCGCCTCAGTCGTCCGTATAGTTGTATCCGACTTGTACCGTACTGCTATTATCGGCATCAACGCTCTTCTTATATAAAAAAGAGCGTCGATCGTCGATACCAAGAAGCTATAGTATAATATATGCTATAATCAGCCAATTCTTACGATCGGATTCCAAAACAATCAAATTGAGTCATTTCGACTTTGATATCGTCCAAGTGCTATCTTCTCACACAGTTTGGAGGTAAGAATCTCCGGGTAGCATTGCTGCATTTCCAAAAATAGCGTTGTTGCATCGACCCAATTCTCAGCAGCTTCAGCAGCGAGAATGGCTTCAATGTACGCTTCTGCACTGAGTCTATCGACAAAATACCGTTCTTGTGTGAGAATCGCACCATAATGCTTCAAACTGTGCCGAATTGCCTGAAACATCGCCGTCACAATCGCAAACTGTTCATATTCGTTGCACATTGTCAGCACCTTTTCCAGTAAACGCAAAGATGTCTCACTATCAATATCCGGGAACACACAGCGTTTTTCAGTCGACAGTTTCCGGAACAAGTTCATGGCGACATCCCAAGCGTGTAAATGGCGCAGCGTGTCGAATATCTCAAGCAGTACCGCACAAGAATGCGACTGATCCGGAATTGAGAGCATTTGTTCTACTCCTTCCAGGTTGTCCGAGGCCGCACATGCGCGCAGATACGCGATACTTGTCCACTCGTCAATGGAACGACCACCGGATTGGAATCGCTTGACCACCTGAATGACTGATTGAGGGTATTTGGCTACTTGGTAAACCCGACACATTAGAATCAGTGTCGCGGGCGTCACCTTTGATTCCATCTCCTCATACAGCGCCTCAACAGTGCTTTTGATCCAGAATACGTCGTGATTGCCCAAACGTAATGCTTCGATGGCGGCTTGAAACACTAAATGATATGATTTTCGATCTTTCTTTGTCTTTTCGAACACAAAAAGCGCTGTTTTCAAATCACCGGATCGCACACAACTCAGCAGTACATGTCGCCAGGCCGTCGCACTCGTGTAGCCCATCCGCTCGTTCATCTTGTGCGCGATTTCAATCGCCTTGGTCGTCCACTTTACTTGCGCACAGGCCTGGATAGTATGCTCAAAAGTGTGCGCGTTCGGCCGTAACACGCCAAAATTGAGCACAGCTTCCCATAAGGCGATCGCATCATCTGTTCGAACAAGTTCCCCACACATGTGAATCGCCGTATTCCACACCGCGATTGTCAGAGCTCCATCGTGTGTGATTGTTCCATCGAGTAAATGATGGAGAAGATTAAGGCCTAAATCGGGTTGCTGGGCTTTTCGACACACTGACAATAACAACGTCAGAGTGGTCTCATTTGGCTGTAGGGCTCCTTCACGACGAGCCTGGAAAATGTCGAATATGCTGAATGCGAAATCCACATCGCCAACGCGCTGCGAGAAATCAAGAGCGGTGTGGAAAGTACCAGATGTCAAGTCACAAATGGGAAGCTCCGACAGCGTCTTGAGCATGTATTCCTTGAGTATGGCCAAGCTGGCAGGATCCACTTCGGACGTGTCGATCCGCTCTGTAGGAGGTACAAAACAGCGAAAAAGTGCAAAATGTGTCCGAGCTTCGAGAGTCACCGAAGGAGAGATCCTGGAAAAAAGACGGTAGAATTCGAGGGCTTGGATACCGCGTGTAACAAAGGAACTTTCATTGTACGCAATCGGAGTGTTTGTTTGGAAGACTTTGAGCATTGTGTTGAGCGTCACGACATTGGCTCGATTGCCGACGCGGTAAAATATCTCTAACGCATTTTCGAGTCGATTTCCAACACTTTTTGGTGACGCTGTATGACAATGCAAAAGAGCGTTAAAGCAGCGAATTGTTGGCTCGATAGGTGGACAAGACGCATCCAAAAGCGAGAAAACTTTGCGAGCGGTTTTCAAATCCTGTCGACGGCTGCAGAGTGCAAGCACAGTCTCAAAGCTTTGTTCATTTGCATGTTGCAATTGACACATTTTCTCCAAGAGTTGAAATGATTTTTCGAGCATTCCATGGCGTGCATGAGCGTACAAAAGAGAATTCATACTCTGTGTATTCCATTTCATAGCGCCCAGAGCCAAGTGACAATCAGGACGCTGGCAATATGCTTGAAAAAGAATAAAATAATGAGCGAGTTTTGGAACAAGAATGGCTGGCTGACGAGAGCAGAGAAAATGCCAATCTCTTTGTGTGGGTACATTGACCGTGGATGGTGCTTTTATATCGGCTTGAGCAATATTTTCCAATTCGGCGGTCCAATCCTTCAGTTTTTTCTGATAATTTACACTCTCCGAATTTCGAAGCGGAACGTGCAGAGACGTTGGGTCTTTTTGATAATACTTTTCCAATAGCTGCGCCGTTCGTTTATCATTTTGAGCACCGAATTGTGCTTTTATTTGTAGTACATTTTGGAAGAGATACCATTGCGATTCTCGCTGAAGTGCGTCTAAAACGTAATTGTATGTCTGAATCTCCAGTGAATCATATTTTCTACCCACTTTTTGATTCTCTGACGCATACTGAGCATAATTTTGAAGAATTTTAAATGCTTCCGTTCCATATCGACCGTGAGGTTCACGACAGAGAATCGCAATGATGATTGCAGTGTTTATCGAGTTGGCTTGAAAAGTAGCATCTTTCCCGAGAAAATAGCTCTGAAATAATTCCAAGGCCTTTGTAGCATAACCGGGGTATCTCTTGTATACTTTAAGTAAGTATCTGAGGACGAAAGGCGTCGGAGTGATATTTTGATCGAGCATTTCTTGCCAATAGTTTTCCGCCTGCATCACAAATTTATCGGATTGCGGGTTTATTTCAATGCTTTTTTGCTTACTATTGGGCTGTATGCAGCTGTTAATCAAGTACGAGTATATCTGCGCCGAGGACGGTAGTATATGGAGCTCATGCATCCTTTGGTGGACCGTAAGAGCCGAGATGTAATCCCGTTGCTGACTACACAGTGATAGAACAATTTGAAAACTCGACATGTCGTACGACTTGTGTTTTGTGATCATCGTTTCTAATCGCGCGATTGCTTCGTTGACTCGACCGTTTTTGTGATGAGCTGCCAATTGGCTGTTGAGAATCCATAGCTTTTTGGAGACATTTTGTCGATTTGGTTTGATAATTTTCCACGTTTGAGGAACGCGCGAGGTATCGAGTGCATTATCAATAATTGGTTTGAGTTCTTTCGTGTTTGAAGCGTATCGATACGCGTCTTTGAGTCTGATAGAAAGAGAGGAATTCGGCTTATAGATAACGTGACAGTGTGTACGATCGATACAGTGAGTTATCGCGCTGTGCACGCGCTTTGGATGCAATACACATCGCATTCGAATTTCTATTATGATTAAGGCTTTTGTGTGCTCACAATAATCAAGGCGATACGACACTGATGGTGTCAATTGCCTCGTGCTCGTTCGATCGGTACAGGCTCGTGATAAAGCAGTTGTCCTACACAATTGCGTATTCACTATTCTTGCTGACAATATGCGGAATCAGCTCCCTCCTACAGCCACATATACGCTTACTTTAGGCGCAATTACGAGTCTTTAATCGCTATCGATACACAGTCAAACAATACATTGGGCTCTATGGTAAAGTATAAGCCATCAATTCTGTTTATAAGCATACAAACGCCTAAGAATAAAAGCTCGCGATCGCGCTACTATTTTCTCAATGTGTGCGAATCACAAACGTCTTCGAGCTGAGTAATACGACACCCACGCGGTGGGATTTCGTCATGGTATCCAACCAGCTGCTCCTCCTTGCCGTTCGAACTGCTGATTCAGCTAAAACGCTCGATAAAAAAGCCATTACAGTGTCGACCTCTGCGGGCCACAATGGCAGCCTTGTAAGTGGAAAAAAACGAGTATCGATCTCACGCGTCGAGGACATTGTGCAACTGCTCGATAAATGTAAATATATCTTGCATTTCCAGCTCCATTACCGCGCTCGTGAATCCATTCTGTCGGAATTGACCACCTGTTTCTTCAGCGGCTAGCCGGAATGCAGTGCCAAGAGTACTACATAGAATACAAGTCAGAGAAAAGGACATGTATCAAAAGCAAAGCTTACTTGCGATAAACTTGTCCGGCCGATGGAGGACAAGTAACTCCAACGACGAGATAGCACTGACGAGAAGGATGCTGTGTGATGAGTACGAGCGGAACAATCTGCTTACCAATACCCGTGTTGCTCTCATGCTCTTGATCTTCTTCGACGACGTCTTCAGCTGTCCGCTGTCGTTTAGTGGAATTCGGGTCATGAAGCCATCGTCCACTGGCACGATACATGGACAATAGGAATAGCGATAATTGTGTGAGGATATTTGGATTCCAAAATAGCTCTTGATCACGCTCTGGAATCGACAAACTGACGTATCGAAAATGCTTTACACGACGAATTAGTTTGCGTTCCAGTATGGAGCGTCCCACACGAACAATCGCCTGCTTGATTTCCATCGCGACATGAATGCCCGTCTCCATCAAACTGCTGGACAAAACACTTTTACAAGACAGTGCTGTGTGTGCTAGGATGAAATTCTGCTGCCAAAAACCATTTTCAGGTGCTTCCGATGGAGGCACCGAACGCTCTTGCAAAGTGCTCTCAGTACTTTGAGACTTGATGCAGCTGTCCTGTTTCGTTGTGCCCGTAAACGTATCGATCGATGGATTCAAACTCGCGTGATCTTTGCTCGCAAAAGTGAGCAGACTGCTCAGATTACTGTGAGGGAAACTTGCGCCTCCACCAAAACAAGTCTTTTGACTTTGACGCTTATTTTGCTCAGATAGATTGCGGAGTATACACGAGGCCGGGGCTTCCAGGAGCGCTTGAAGACCATACACTGCGTCAGCTGCACTTTGATGATATTGGAACGCGTAATGGCGTTTGAAAGAGCCGTAGCAGAGATCTTCAAGTTTAAATTCTTGGGCTAACTCTTGTGTTTTTTCACGCAGTTGCGTCTTCATCTGCAGAGGCATGTACATGTACATTTGTTGACTTTGTTTGAGCGAGAATCCCATCCGAGCTAGCCACACATGAAGTGCGGATTCGTTACCCATAGACCCATTTGGAATGAACGCATTTCCGCTCAGATTTGAACGCGGATGAGGGCTCATGTAGAGACCTAATTTGGACGCGATATAGTCAGAATAATACATGCTATCGTATAAAGACCAATGTCGATACAACATGAAGCGGTATTCTTCCTCAAATGTGATTTTTTCATGCTCATAAGCTGGATTGGACGCTAGCGTGGGAGGCTGAGGCATTGTCTTGACGGTACCGTCCAAGTTCCGACCTTGTGAGAACTCGCTACCAGCTTCTGTGGAGCTGGATTCCACTGTGAGAATCTCATCCTGGAAGAAATGGACCAAGAGATTGTAGTCGTCCATATCGATTTGCTCCAGCAAAAATTGTTTTGTGAGTCCCAAAATGGCGTACCATATGAGATCGTTGTGGCTGCAATTTAGCTGCTGAGCTAATTCAAAGGCGATCGTAGCAACTGGGGCTCCACAATATGACCCTCGATAGTACTGAAGAATCTCTTCTCGACGTCTACGCTTCTCTGCTTTATCGGAGGACAATACTTTTTCCTCTAAAGTATCCGGATTTAGTATATCAGCATCATGTCCACCTTGAATATCTGTGTCCGTCGTTTTGGCTTTTAAATCTTCTGATTCTACCTCTTCTCCATCTTCTACGCTTTCGTCAACGCTGGAATCATCGAATTCGTCCATATCGAGGTCAGATCCATCTTCGGGAATCGCTTCGACGCCTGTTCCGCCGTCTTCAAACACTATAATTTGCTTTGACGTGTCGTATATATTTGACAAATGTATCGGCCGATGACTGTCCAAAATATAACATTTTACGATTTTTGGAAGTTGGAAAAGCGACGAAACATTCACAATTGCGCCACAATTGACAAATATAACTGACCGTAAATCGGTATCTTCTCGTACCTTTCCATTTTCATCGTGAAAACGTCCATTTCCGATGCGTTGGATGTCGTCATATCCGTGGACAGCCACTAAGGAGAAGCTCATAAAGTCGGCTTTGAATAATTGGGTGAGGATTTCGCTCGCACAAAGAGCGTCTACGTCCATAGCAACAAGGATGAGAATGCTGCAACCACCATGTTGTATACTATCATGCTTGATTTGGTTGTAAGCAGCCACAAATTCCTCACGAGGCCATAGCATTGTTGGCGGGAAACCAAGATTTACGCGAAACAAACATTTTCATTAACTTTATACGCATAACTGTTCTCGTTAAGTTATGGTGCAACTTGAAGCGGCTTTTTTTTTTAAAGCTACATGACTGCTATCTGTAGGCTTTCCTCGTGATACTGATGGGTTTGATTGATCAACGCATACAAGCAAGTTAAATTGTATCGTCGCTATGTTTTGTATTGAATTACAGCGTCTCTATTGATTCGTAAGCTTGTCCTTGTCGATTCCACTATTCCACTCTCTTCTATCTCTCATTCGGTCAAATCGTACAGATCTCAAATTGTTGATTTTTTTCAGTGCATACGAGCCGAATTTGGGTGTAAGCCTTAGCAGACGGTTATTGATTCGAACGAACTAGAAATCCTCTAACGCACATTTCTGTTGGCTCGTTAGTGTTGGTGTGATACTTAATACCTAATGTGATGCTTTGTATGGCCGAATGTCAAGGATGGTTGGAATGTGAATGAAGGGAGCGGTTGCAATTTGGAGTCATCGGATTTTTGTCTTGCCTAAAGCAACCAGACTATAACGGAACTGCTCATTCAATGCTCGATACTTTGCATGTGGCTTTACGGCAATCGGTATGCTACATATACGAAATACGGCGGACGAGTTTTTCTTACAGTCACTGAAAATGCTGACCAACCTAGTTCGTTTGATGTACTAATTAATCAATATGCTCGAGGAGAATCTCGTATAGAAAGGATTGCGGCGTGGAAGTCTCAACGACCAAGAATAACAATCTTATGACTAGAGTATGGTCGAATATCGGAGCATGCCTACTTATAGAATTATTTGCTGTTAAGGGGATTCAAATCGGTCAGTACAGATCGTACTTCAGGCATCCTGTATAGACTGGCGAAACACATGTTGCCATAAAACATTGTAAAAGAGATTGAGGTTCTGTCCTCGACATGCAATCATCCTATAGATAAATATGAATTGCTCATTCGATCAATTCACACATGAGCGGATTACATTAGGCAATGGGATCGAGTACACCCGATGCGGCGGTGAAGCAAAGCTTACTTCTGTGAAGCTGAATGTCGAGAAACTCTGCTTAAATCACGGCTTGTATTGTAGGACATTGAAGGAACCGAAATGTATGCCTCTTTTGTCACCCACGATGTTATCTATTCGGCTCTCTTTTTCCTTTCAGGTTATGGAGCGACTGCTTTTCTCTCAAGTAGACGACTTCGGGAAGCTTTGATTTGTCAGATTGATTTTTTAGACAGAATACAGAGGCAGAAGAGTCGCCATGTTGTCGTTTCTTGGCGAAACATTACGGTACTGGCTACTATGCTTTTTTGCGCTCCTTTTAATGTTAGGTGCGCTTCCACATTCACGAAATATGTAACTCTTTGGGATTGTTAGGTGAACCTGACAGGTTTCGGGCATCTAGGTGTCCCATTTTGATATTGAAATTGCGCATGAGCCAAATTCGAGAATCTTTGAGTCAGGTAACGCTTCAATAGGTGTTTCATATCCTAATCTGGCAGTCCAACCACTTTTATATTTACACCATGCTCAATAGCTGACCAACAAGGCAAGGATGAAGATCTTGTGGTGGAAGATATGTTCTTGCTTTAGTAGGAGTGTTCTCATAGCCTTACCGCTTCGCAACCAAGCTCAGGTAAGGTGTTTGACAGAGGAATCAAGGTACAGATATCACGTTAGCTGTAAAACACCATTGCTTCCTCAGGGTCAATAGAGTCTGGAAAATTAAAAAAGCCCTTCCAAATGAGCTGTCCCATTGAAGGAGAAAAAGTGTGTCTCGTACGAAAATGATGTCTTCAAGCGTGATTGTGAAATGTGTGAGAAAGAGACTCAATTTGACTACAATGGACTCCTTATCTACGTCCACAAGCTTTTTTGGAATTGCAATGATTTACAAGGTATCCTCATGAAGAATAATGACTCTACTCTACAGACTTCTCAATTATAAAACAGAATGAGAAATAGTCTAGACGTTTTCTCCGGTCTTAGGACACAACCTGCCATTGAGTGCTATTCGAAGAAAGCGCTAGACAGGCTGATATGACGACCTGGTAGTGATGAAAACTGTGTGACATCGTCCTAGTTCTATATTGTTCTCCAAAGGGCCGCCCCTCTATTAGAAAAACTTACGACTTTGGTCAAAGAGTAGCATCGAGTCACAACTCTACAAGGCGGTCATGTACTACTTTCCATGATCTAGAGATCAAGAGCCAGTGATGACCATTGACGAATTGACAGATTTTTGAAGAAGGCAAGCATCTATACGCAAAGATCAATATCTATGGATGCAAATTGGCACAAAGCGACAAGAATGCCGATGTGCCTGTACAGAGTTTGATAAAATAGGTGCGATCCAGACTTACTTCAGTCGTACTATCAACTAGTGCAACATGTACAATGATTTCTTGCTTTCCAGAATAAATTTATCTTTGATAAAGACGCTCATCATACGCTGCAGTCCTAGATGCACAGCCAACTCTCATATGAGCATTCCCAGCAAACCAAAGCGTTTACACGATTGTAAACATTCGTTTTGTCAAGCAAGAATTATGTGTACCAACGTAATATTGACTTATGTGGACAAAACAGACCCAATTACCAGCATTCTACCTCTGTCACTTTACAGAAACTCATGATTCTATCAAAGGATCAAAGCGAGATACGAGGTATTCACGAGTATGTCTTCCTATCGAGCAAATATCCTTTGATCGTCTCATTTCGTGGCAATGACATCATTGCCACCTGAGATATTATATATTTCCGAATTCTGGGCTTTTGCCTCTTTGATTCTCTATGGTATATGCATAAACATTAAGGTCACCATCAAGTATGACGCTTGAAGATCTACCTGCACCGTACTGGTCATTTGCATGATCATCTGTGCTAATTCTTGAGCACTCAATTCCAAGATCAACTGGACACATATTTGCTTAGCATAAACGTATCAATACTTTATCGTTAGACATACATTGCGTATCGATCCCACTCTGTCCTCCAATTCCAATCTCATCACGACTGAGCATACTTTTTTGTAACAAACAGAGTCATTGGCGATATTCACGCGCACAGAGTAATCAAATTCCTTCAATTTGTATGAGCTCATAAAGAAGACGTTCTACTGCGTGATTGGTAGAAAACAACTACAATACAAATGTGATGTCATTGCTTTTTAACATTTTATACAGGGAATTTTCACTATCTCGTTTGAAGCGAGCAAATTGTAGAAGTTGGGAAGAGATCTATACAGTTCGATCTCGTAGCGAAAGCAACACTTCTCTGGCTGCGCGCTCACCAGTGTCCATAGCGCAATGTACAGCCATTCCTGGCCGCTCAAACGATGTCGCTTCACCAGCAAAGAAGATCCGATTTTCGATGGATTTTGCTACTTTCTCGGATGCTCCTTCGCATTGGCCAACTTTGGGATAGCTATACCCTCCTCGTATGAATGGCACATCACCCCAGTCGAAATACATTCCTTTGATGAAAGAAAGTGTTGCGGGAGTTGGAAGTGTTTCATCGCCATATATACGATCCAATTGACTCACAAATTGCTCAATGACGTCTTCTTTTGAAAATTTGCACACTTTGTCGGCAAAATCTGAGGTCGCGAAACCAGTAATAGTATAGAGAACCTCTGACGCGAATTCTTGTGATGCGGATGTGAATTTGTGCAGGAAGCCAATTCCGGCAGTGGAATTGATCCAGAATTCTGGAATAAACATGTCGGAGCAGATGACACCATGCGTGTCAGATGGCCAAAACTGCTCAGAGACAAGTAGAATGATTTTGATAGCGCGAGTCATTCCGAAAGAATTGACAGCATCAAGCTTCTCCTTTGGAAGCTCTGGAACGTATTTGATATCATTAAAAGTGGCAATAGGAACTGTTATAACAAGTCGATTGCAACCGATTTGCTGTTTATTCGATAACGTAAGTAAAATTCGCTTGGGGTCTGTGTAATTAACGGATACGATCGGAGAGCTCAGCTTTATGTCGATATCCGATGAGTACCGATCGACAACGCATTGGTATGTATCGGCAAATCGAAAATCGCCGTCTTCTTCGATTTGTAGCCACTGCTTTTCATACTCGCACGTTACCCGAAGCGAGATATCGTCCAGTCTACCTCCAGCAGTATTTCCATAGCCGGCTTCAGCGAGCTTCAAAATGCTGTCCGACAAATTATACGTCTTGAAGTAGTCCATCATTGACTGATTCTTTGATATTTGGTCAACATTTTGGACGCCACTAAGCGCCTCGACAGCACTATTAAAGCTGCAAAAGTCGGGATCTGAATCATCGAATCGGAGCATTCGGTTCTGTTCACCGAGAAAATAATATCCAGCACCATTGACATGCGAAGCCTGATCTGGTCCACCATCTCCCTAGGAAGCAAAGGAAAATCAGTTAGGCGAAGATAATTATTTCAATGTTACGTATGGCAACAGGTTATGTTTGCAATCGGTTTGACTCGACATGGTGGACAATGGTAACCCACAAAGCAAGAACTGCTTCGCGAGAACATACATGGCCAACGATTATATCGCTAGGCCTTCATGCCGTGCTAATTAGGAAGCAAATATTCATCTTGCATGCGTATGAAGGCCGAAAAGATACGAGGTAATCGATGCGATTCCATCTCACGGCTGATTAATCGATGCGAAACAGTATACAATCTTATGAGGAAGGACCCACTACCTGTGCCCAAGTGAAGATTTCGTACATATCCCAACCTTCTTTCCGCGCCAATTTTGTCAAGCTTGTGTTGTCGCCATGGACAAATTCAGCGCCAAGGTCGATTTTCATCCCGGGCGAGAATGTATCGTTCTGCATAATTCGTCTAGCAATATCGAGCAGGAAGGTTCGTGGCGAATGATTCAGCCATTACCACACACGTACCCTCCAATGCGATCGGATGCCTCGACTACTAGAACGTCTGCAATCTCGTGAATGTGGCGTAACTCATACGCACAGCGAAGGCCAGCGATACCTGCCCCAATAATTATGACATTATGATGGTGATCAACAGTACCACAATTGCGACACATTGCAAAGTGCTTGTACACGTGGCTGGCTCTCTATTGCGCATCGTCATGGAATGATTGGATGCGAAGGATTCATTCAAAGATTGGCTAAAATTCATGCGACCTTAATTGCATATTCGCGAAGAATGCAGATCACATACGAATCAAGGCGCGATGCTCAGCTACACTCTGACATCAATTTGGTTAGCGCGAAAAGTTCGGACGTGATGAATGTACCCTATAACGCGTGATAAGAGCAGCGACACGAAAGGATACACTTTGTCATCACCTGTATCTCTGCATGGAACACTTCCATGCATTTTAGCTACATAATGGATGATAATGTGACGAATGGGACTCTACAACTTAAGCACTAGAATCTGAAACGCTCGTTATCTCCTCTGCATGCTGAATTCCACGCGTTTTCAGGTCTTGAGCATCGCGGATTGGCAGGAAGTAAACATGTTGCATTGCTTCTTTTGCTGTTAACCGCTCTTGATGATCGTATCTCAGTAATCGATCCAAAAAATCCAATGCTTCTGGTGAGACCAAATGCTTATTTTCTGCGGTTATGAATTTTTCCAACGCCTTTTTTGAATGAGATCCCAAAATCCCGTCATATTGTGGATCCATTTCCAAATCGTATGTCGACAAATAATCGAACAATTCTTCTGTTCCTCTCACTTTAGCAATTTTCACCAATTGATCACAATTATCATGTCCATGAAAAAAGGGTTCTTTGCGAAATATCATTCCGGCAAACATGCATCCAAGACTCCACATATCGAGCGAATAATCATATTCCTGCATATCGACCAGGAGTTCTGGACCTTTGAAATATCGACTTGCTACGCGGACATTGTACTCTCTTCCTGCATGGTAGAATTCAGCGAGACCCCAATCAATTAAACGCAATTGTCGCTTCTCATGATCGATCATGACGTTGTGAGGTTTTACATCGCGATGCATTATTCCGTTGGAATGACAATAATCCAAAGCTTTCAACAATTCGTAGATATAATAACGGATATCATAATCTGTCAATGTCGGATACAATGATTTGAAGTCTGTGTTGTTTACATGCTCAAAAACGAGGCTTGGTGTCTTGGATTGCGGATCTCGCACAACGTCCAATAGCTGGACAATGTTGACACCTCCAGACAGATTTTGTAATATCTTGATTTCTCTATAATCACAAAATGACATAAAGCGGAGGTTATAAGACACCATGTTTCATACCTTTTGATTTTCTTCTTCTTGACAGGTTTCAGTATTTTGATGACACACTTTGAATTGTTGGTCACATTATAGCCTTCAAACACTTCACTGTACTTTCCACGACCAATTTTACGAATAACTTCATAATTGTCTTGATCACTACGTAAATGCGTGTTATAAAGTTAATAGAAGTATAATAAACGTTATCATAATGAAGCGTACCCCCAAGTGACTTGCAGATTCTCATAGTCCCAATATTCGCGAGGGCGTGTCTCGTTCACATCACAGTATACGCGAGCTCTACTCATTCTGCTCCGCAAAATGTGAGCCGTTGGCTTAGAGCAGCTTTTTCTAATACCTTCGGTAAACATTTTGACCGCGTTTATATTTTCATTTCTTAGTTACCTCTATTATTCGATACCATTTTTGATGTACATGCAACGTAATCCTGATAACTTAGGTGCTCTTTGGAACTACGATACCTCGTTACTTTTATATCATCCAGCAAGGTTGTGGAAAGTGCACCCCGAAATCCTGCTTTTCTCATGAGTGAGTAGATAGTCTCTACATGATCCCATCCACGCTCGTGGGCCACGCCAGGAAGATATGTTGCATGATAACGCACAGTATCAACCAATAAATCAATTGTAATGCCATGAATTTCGATCTGCATTGTAGAACTAAGGAACCGCGATAAGCAATAAAAAAGATTTCTACCTGCCAATCTTTATAATCTTCGGCAGCTTCGAAATCTATAAGAAGAGACACTGTACAGTGGAGTTTCGATAATTCATTTGGTTGGATTGGATCAAATCGCTGATCTTTCAAGGCACTTTTCAGTGCGAATGCACGAAGATTTTGTAACTTTATCTCCATCAATGTCCCAATGCAGCCACGCAATTCGAGCGCAGAACTAGTATCCGATTCGAGTTCCCAGGTGACAAAGAGTGGACTATAGAAGAGACTGTGTTTCAAGCGCTCAATTGCCGCAGCGAGACGTACAATGAGATCGAAGTGTCGAAATTTTCTTTCGGCTCTTCAGTCTCGAAAAAATGGTGATGTAAGGTATCAAAGCAGAACACAACCATTTCTTTCGACGCCATCAAGGTTTCTTAAGTAGATACGTATCAGATTATACAGAACGCAATACGTCATCCATAATAGAGGTCGTTACACTTAAGTACGTACGCACATGCCGGACACGCACTTTGCAGATGGTATTAAAATTCATCATTTGCGTAGGACCAAAAATGCACTCGGTAATATACAAATAAAGGTTGGATGCGATTGACCAGGATGCACCGCCCGTCGCAGATTTCTATACAGGCGTTAGTCCTTTTCGCTGCTCAGCTCTGACGTACCACTGCGACCGCGCATATCTGATAATAAGAATGTATCGACACTTCCTTTTACTTGAAACGTAACTCTCTTTCCTAAGACGTGACACCACAACCCTACATTGAAGTGCATTTGCACGAACAAAATAGATTCTGGCAACAAACAGTGCGTAATAAAACGATAATAATAATCAGCATCCACTTGTTATATTACTTGTTCACTCAAACGCAAAAAGTGATTAATGTGTCGCCCTATCGATTCAAATTTCAGTGACCGTGGAGCCTTTAATAACAGCGCTGTGGCGCTACTCGCAAGCATCCCACAAGTATCAAGCAATTTTGCTTTCGATCTTGCGCTCGCACCCAGTGCATCCAACAGCGAAGAATGGCTTGACAACTTTCACTTCTCAGTTCCAGAAATTTCTCCACCTAACACGACTTCTTGGTCAGTAAATAAAGCAAAAGCGACATCGCGCTCAAAACCAGAAGAAAATAACATCGGCGCGGTTTATGAAACAGATGAAAATCCGTTCAAGAAGATTCACACACAAGTAGGGCCCGACTCGATATCTATTGATGGTTGTGGTCGCTATTCCACAGTACCCGTACCAGCACCGACTCAATATGCGGGTCACACGCACCACTTTAATGCAACATTGGATAATCGTTCGGAAATGTCACATATTGAGACGTACCATGGCGCACGAAAAGAGCAAGGTACACTTTTTGAAAACAATTTCGATGTGACTGACACCGACATTTCGTTACTTTACAATATTTTGATTGATACTCCTGAAGAAAAAAATACGTCAGACTGCGAACTGACTGGTAATAAAGAAAAGACAGAATTAAATTTACTCGAATGGCAGGGTCACGTACACGATAGCTCTAGAAGTCTTATGGCTTTGGAAGGTACCCGTTTTTCGGCTCCGTCACCCGCTGCAACTTCTTTTCCAGTAGAAGAGGTGACGCATGAGAATAAAAATAGGCGATTATGTAAACATGAAGGTTGTTTGAAACGCTGCCGATCAAATGGTCGTTGTATATCGCATGGTGGTGGTCAACGATGTAGCTACGATGGCTGTAACAAGAGCAGTCAAGGTGGCAATTTATGCATTCGCCACGGTGGAGGCAAACGTTGTAGTATTGAAGGTTGTGGAAAAGCTGCTCAGTCAAAATATCTATGCAAAGCTCATGGAGGCGGTCCCCGCTGTCAGTATGATGGATGCTATAGAAGCTCGCAAGGTGGTGGATTCTGTCGATGTCATGGAGGAGGGAAGCGATGTATGATGAAAGGTTGCAACAAAGGCACCCAACGAGGGGTCCATTGCGCCGCACATGGTGGATCGCGACTGTGTGAGTATCCAGGATGCACTCGCAACGACCGCGGTGGAGGTTTCTGCGCTACGCATGGTGGTGGAAGGCGATGTCAAATTACTAATTGCCTAAATCCCTGTCGACGTAAAAGCCTCTGCTCCAAGCATTTACGTCAACAAATGTGTGGGCGGCGTAGTAAGCAGGATAGTGATTAATGCGAGTGACCCTCAATAATCACGTCCAATCAACGCAGAGCTCATTCTTTATTGATGTGTCCTACGGCTCGAGTTTAACATACACACGTAGCGTCAAGTTTGAAGTGAATATATTACAATAGGGTATGTTTGATGACCATACTGATTAAGCCAAAAATATAGATATGTCAGAAATATGTTACTAGAGGTTTTTTTGGGTAGTGATGGAGGATTTACCACGAGCAAAACGTTTGCGTCTTCTTCGTGAAGCAAAAGAGCGCAAGGAGAAACAGGAAAAGAAACCAGTGGATGGAAAGGATGATACGGCTGTAGAAGATGAGAAATCCTCTTGTAAATCACAAGCCGACGCCGGAATTGAGCCGAAAGAAGATTTGAAGGTAGTGAGTACAGAGAATGATCAAACAGATAAAGACGACGACGAAGACGTCTTATTGGCTCCAAAACGAGCGAATTGGGATATTGAACGTGATCTGGCACCGATGCTGAAAAAATTAGAACGGAGGACACAGCGCGCTATTGTAGAAATCTTACGTACGTCATCGGGATAAATAATTCGGTTGACTAACTCATGTTTCGTAGGCGAAAAAATTGCAAGAGAGCAGCAAGAAGATTGCGATAGAGTCTAAGCTATTGGTAAAGATGTATAGTGACGACTCTGGTCAATAGTAGTTGCTATTTCTTCGCTTTCTTACTACTTTTATTATCTTTAGAGGTTGATTTTTTTCGTTTTTTCACGTCCTTTCCATCTTTTGACTTTTTCGTCTTATGTTTCCCTTGAGTAGCGGGATTTCCTTCCTCATAAACTTCATGAAATGGCTTCAGCTTTTTATAAATTGCTTTGATTGCTTTTGGATCAAAGTCGGCTTGATCGTTTGTGCCATCCGTACTTGGCAAAGTGCGTTTGCGGTGCTTTGCTATCGAGCCCAGAATGTCTACCATACTCTTCACGATAGAATCGCCCCCAGGGGCATGAAGGCGGATACAAGCAATAAGATCCTCTCTGCAAACTTGACTCGTGTCTGTGTTAGTTGGATCAATGGCTTCAAATAATGCGGCCAACGCAAGCTGTGCTGGGTGATACAGCAACGGTACGTCGGTAAGCAGAAACTCATTGACAACAACACTTGCTTTTGTATGTAAAATTTGTAGCAATTCGAGTGGTAGCTGCTTCCCTTTAGCTTTAGCATACAGTCGCAAATCGTCAACGAAGCCTAATAAAGGACGAAATGGATGGTACATAATCAAATGAAATCGGACGCCTTCCAATAGAATCATCTCATGACCGATGACATGTTTATGGTCGACCTAAGAGCGCACATTTAGCGTAAATATGAGCATGCATAATGATTTATATACTTTGAGATGTTCCGCTATAGTTTCCACGCTAATATACTGCTCTTCCACTTTAGCTGCCACGTAGATAACGGTCGGGACTAGATATTTGGGATGAAACTCTGCCACGCTATTCGATAAGTAAAATCGCTTGAAAAGCTGTATGGCCGACGATTTTACTTTTTCTGAAGTTCGAAAAAGCTGAGTGCAACTCTCCTGCACTTTTGACTCGTAGAATTCGACAAGAGTTTTTTCTTCTTCCAGACTTGGCAAGAGTGAGGTATCAAACGCTGCTTCTTTACTTGCTTCTACAGCGAAATCCTTTGCTTTTTTTAAGTCCGTTTCGTCATTCCAATCATTCACATTCGGTATGGCTAGAGTCGACTTTGGAATGAGTGCTGCAAATGATCGCGCTTGTCGCCGTCCTAAAAACGCTGCGCCCTCCTTCTCTGCCGCATTACCTCCAGATCTCGATGCATGATGTTTGCTTGATGTAGTCTGCGACTTGATTGTACGTAAATCTCGAACAAGAATCAGCTCCTCCTGCGTGAATATCCAGTTATTCAAGTGCGTCGATCGATGCAAATATGACATTGTAGTAGCATTCGCATAAAGTAGTGTACACAACGCGTAAAGTCGAGCCTCGTCACACTATATTTGACATTAATTAAAGCACACAATTACAGTCTTAATAGCCATGCAATTTGTAGCCAATCAAAAACGCTCTTCATTGCTTTAAACAATTCTCAACAAAATCCGCGACTTTGTCACCGACAACAGCCACTTTCTTCGCATCCTGCCCACTCTTGATAACCTCACTAGTGTTTTGAATCTCGCGTGCAGCGCGCAGATATGTGATCCCTCGCCCTGTATGCTTCTGTTTCAGTTGCTCTTCCCCGTAATCGGTCAGAGCGTCCACCAAGCGCTGGTTCTCCTTCTTCGCCGCTGAACGCGAACGTATATCCTCGACAATTGGAGGAATGTGACCTTTTTCCCGGCTGCCGTACTCCGTTCCCTCTGGCTCTTCTTCGTCATCGCCGGGATGATAATCCTCATCGTCATCAGCGTGGCCGTCTCTCAAAATCTGATCGATTTTTTGCGCCACTCTTCCTCCAACCATACCAATCTGCCTCGCACTTGCTCCAGACTGCACCACTGTGTCCGCATTGCGGATTTCTCTTGCCGCACGTAAATGAGAAATTCCGGTGCCACGGTGCCCCGACGTCAGATGACTCTCACCGTAATCGGTCAACCTATCCACAATTAGCTGATTCTCTTTTTTTTTGGCAGGATTATTACGAAGATCTTGCACGATGGGTGCAGGCTCTCCTGCCACCCGGCGATGCTGATGATATCCTTGGTCCGAGTCATCCCGTATGATTTTCCCGTGCGCTAAAATTTGATCGATTTTATCGGCCATGACATCACCAATGAATCCGACAACAGCTCGAGCCTGAGCTCCAGAAGTGATGACTTCGTCAGTGTTGTGCAATTCTTTTGCAGCGCGCAGATGCGATGTTCCTTTTCCGGTGTTTCCATATTCCAACTCGTGCTCACCGAAATCAGCCAATACATCTACTAACTTTTGATTCTCTTTACGTTTAGCACTTGAATTACGAATGTCATGGACGATCTGAGGCTGATTATGGTGGTAATCTTTGCTCACATTCAACTCACCCGTGTCATCCTCAATTTTACCATGAGCAAGAATCTGGTCCACTTGTCGGGCCATCGTATCTCCAATAAATCCGATCTGACGAGCGTCTGCGCCCGAATGAAGTGCAATATCTGAAGCGTGTATTTCTTTTGCTGCACGGAGGTGCGTCGATCCCTTCCCCGTGTGACCACGATCCAATTGAGCTTCAGCGTATTCCAAAAACGCATCCACGATTTTTTGATTTTCTTTTCGTCGTGCAGGTTGTCCGCGCACTTCCATCATGAGCCTTGTACGCTTGGGGTCGTGATGGGGTTCCAATTCCGACCCATCTTGACCACGTTTATGGCTATCCTTACCGCCTAGTTTGGATCTCAATTGCTCGATCGCCGCCTATCAAATTCTCTCAAATATGAATTGTAAGCTCTGCGAGCCAAAATCAGACCTCTTCGTCGCCGCCGGTCTCTTTAAGAGCGTTGACCGCTTCGATGCTTGCCTCATAAGGGTTCTAAAAGGGGTTTTCAGCTGGTTATAGACTTAAATGATAGAAGCTATCGGTACCTCTGGTAAAACAAGATTCTCTTTCTCGCACTTTTGGAGAAATCCTGGAAGATTGGCAGTTTTACCCATCTTCATTTTGGTGCGCTAATTGAAAACTGGAGTTTGTCGCGGTTGCTTGAATTTCTCAATCAACTGCCACGTCGAACAACTGAACAAAGTTATCGATCACATGCGACATTAAGATCAAAGCTGAGACAGCGTTAAGATATTGATAATTTCTCACAACTAGTAGGCTGTAATCGGGTAAAGGTTTCAGCCGACAGGATCACAAGTGCCAAACATGTCCAGCTATCGCTTAGGCCTTAGCAATGCTATTTAGCTCAATGCTGTACTAGTTCTTCACCACTACTTGCGGACGTCCCTATTCATATGTCTCTTCTATTGATTTTATTCAAAGTATAGTCACGCAGTTGATTTAAGAATTTCGGACACAACCGGCTTTTCGGACCGCTAATCTGACTATAATTTGGAAACAGTAGCACTGCGACAAGCATAAGTATTAGCTGATTGAGAATGTAGCTAAATAACATGATGCTCGCCTACAAGATTACATTAAAGCGATGCGTACTCGACCATCAAGTATTGGAAGATATTGGTAACCTTGTGTGGTTTTCTTTGATACGACTTTCAGCCAAGGCTTCGAATGAGAGGAAACTCCGTTCCCATCACATTGATCATCAACGCGCTTGCCGAATCGTATGTATGACGATTTATTTCATCAATCTGTTTTCGGTAAAATCTCTATTTGGAAAGATTACACTACGAATTTCATCATGGGATTGTTCTCGATGTTTTCTTCTTAGGAGATGTAACAAACCATTCCAGGAGCTTGAAGGAGTGATTTGATAAAGCGAGTAGGATTACAAACTTGGGAAGTGACGTATCTGTAGTGAGAATCTAAAGATAGGTGTGTACGTGGCGGAGTGCAGAAGCCATTAACTGTACGAGGGCGGTAGAAAAACACGAGATGCCTGGCTTCTTCCTGCTTACCGATCCTTATAGTAGAAGCTGATAATGAATAATGTTAACCTTTGTAAGCATACGCAAGTAGGAGTGGCGAATATGGCAGCTTTCTTTAAAGATCAGACTTAAAAGCACAGCACATGGAAACAGTACCAGTGATGAGCAGAAGCGACGTCGGAGGACATACTGCACGTGCTGCTTACAGTATCATAATAAAAAAAGGAAATTGCTGCGGATACACTCAATTTTTGCTACGGACACCCCCCTAAAAATAGAGATTACAAACATACCCCCTACTTTCGTACCGCCGCGTCTGCTGCTCTCAAGTCCGCTTCTAGCTGGTGGCAGGAACACCATAAGAAAAGCTTAACTTATTTTAAGCACAGTAAAAGTAGCCTAGTAGGCAGGCATTTCAGAGAGAAAAAATCCAGCCACGATTGCCGTCTTATCATTTTATGACCTGTTGCAAATAAAAGTATCACACCTTTTCGATTGCAAAGCTGGACACACCCAAGAAGCTGAAGAAGGGTATCCTGGTATTTCTGGATGTTTAGCTGGTCTGCTACCTCACCAGCTCGGACTACATCAAGCTGGTGTTGAATAGCGATGTTAAGTTGGCCTACCACCTGTTAAAGGTTCCCTGTCGACATGTGGACATGTTTTTTGCGGAATGAACGTGCACCCTCAGCTCGAAAGGAGGTTATCTGTCCGAGATGTGCGTAAAGAGGACTTGTTCAGTGGGGTAATCCCGACAATATTAAGTAGTGGTAAACCATAACGGTTCGTTGTATATATGCAGCCAATCACAAACACAGGATGGTATTTTTCAACCAGATGTTTTGATGCAAAGTGACTGATATAGAGTTGGCTTATATGACCTGCTTGGTCTGATGTGGAGATGTGGTGCCATTTCTCCTCAGAACTGAGCTCATCCATCAATGCCTTCGAAGATGTGGGGCCTGCAAGGTGCTACTTTCGAATAGAAGCTTTTTGGTTGCTGATGTCCTTTGTTATGACCGCAACTTGAGAGCCCTCATCCGGCATCTGCATCAAACAGTTGTAAATTCTCTTGGTGGGCAGTTGCCGTTGACATAACAGCTATTTGTTGCAGATGAAGCGATAATTCTTTTTCGTACCTGAATGGCCACTGAGGTCAACAGCAATGTCATGGTTGTGCTCCGAGCGTACGTCATCGAGCAACCAAACTACTTGTTTTAGCCGACCAACCCAGCGAAATGGCAAACATGTTGACGGCTGGATCATACCCGCTGGCAGGTATCTTCTGTTAATCTCTAATATTTCTTTGAACACCACCCAGGTCGCATCCGTAATTTTTAATGCCTCATCAATAGCGATTCGAGAATTAAAGTATGTGTTTTTATATCAAATCTATGGGTGCAGTATTTGCAAGCAAAATATCGGAATTGGATGCGTGAAGAGCAGCAGGAGCGAGAGTGATGGAAAAGGTGGCTGGACTGGACAGAGTGCACTGGGGAGTGGGCTGATTAGTGGGCTGGGTAGTGAATTAGGGATTGGTGGTGCTAGCAGCTGAGAACATGGCACCAGGAGTGGTGGATGTAGTGGTTGAAGGAGTGGTTGGGAGACTGGAGGTGTAAGAGGAAAGATAGACTTCTTAATCTACTATATTAGCGGAACGAATGTAGGGGGTGGGGTATGTAATTTTTGTCTTTAGGGGTGTGCCCGTAGCAAAAAATGAGTGTGTCCGCAGCAGTTCCCTAAAAAATGACAGCTTTTCTACAGCATCAAATGCCTTTGGAATTTTTTTTGATACTCCTAGAGGAAAAGCTACTGAGTTTTATTCATAGGAAAATCAGCAAATCAACCTTTCAGCCGTTTCATTTCCCTTACATACTCTCCTAACAAATTGCGTCTGGAAATGTTTTGCTTTGGATCCCGCATACAAAAGACAATTACAGAGTGCGTGTGCTCTATGCGATAAATTTAATAAAAACAAGCAACAATATATCACCCTCTGATACTGGGCTGAGGTGCAAGAAAGGGATTAGGATCATGCAGAGGCAATGAATCATGTAATCCGCTGTTTTGTAAAATATTCTGTCTCTATGGTTATCGTCACAAAGCGCGAATTGAAGTTGGGGATAAATAGCATTTTATTTCCATGTGTCACAATTTTTGTGTTATTAGCATATTCGATACGATGCATCGCAAATGTGAATGCTACAGCACGCGAGAAGTATTTCGGTATCGAACCATTCTGAGAGTTGCCGGGAAATAAAATAAAAACTAGCATGTTCATATGCCCATAGTGCTGTAAATGTTGGGTGCGTTGTTGATGGCGAAATCGATTCTGTGTATTTGTTTGTCCTTACCTACTATTTTTTTTCTTCTATGCCTTACTCTCCACCTTTACCGAGCTTCCTTTTATTCTGGCTCTACCTGAATTTTGTAGCTAACGTGCAACTATTCCTAAAGCTATCTTCCGAAATCTGACAGCCGCCTCTTCCGTGCTCATCGAAGCTCCTCGAGATTCACTTGCTCCTTCAGCTTTCTCACCGTTTCCAACACATAGTTCTTCACATGCCAAGAACCTTGGGCGTACAGAGATACCGAAGGAAGGTGCACATGCGACGAATAGAACTAATATAATTTCATTCTGGCAAGTTGCCTGCGGCTCTATAATCACTTTATATTGCTGAATGATCACGTCCTGTACTTCCGGTAGTCTTCTAAAATTACTGTTATCGCCCACAAATTTGTACACGACTCATTGATTTCGAAGCTCCAACCATGATTAACTTGTCTCTTTTAAAGGTGATTTATTCGCTCATCTTTTACGAATACAAGTACATAGACGCTATCAACAACCAGAATTTGTTGATACTTCAAAGCAAATAAACAACATTGATACAGAAGCTTATAAAGCGTTAGCTTGGCGCCTCGCGAGGCGACGTGTATATCACTGAGTCTCTTCAGCACTTTTGATTCTTTCGTAAAATCTTTAAGCATTTTCTATATTATCATCGATCTTGGTCTCTATATTATATTGAATCAATACGAAACATATAAGCGTAAGCGACTCGAGGCAATCAAAAGTGACCATAGCGTCAAATTTTGGACTACTACCGTATATACTTTTAGCATCGGTGGTAAACGCCATTCGAGCTGAGCCGCTTGTATGTTAGAATGCAGAAGAAATAGGACAGAAGTCGAAGTAGAAGTAAAAGTGATTATATTTATCCTTTCTTGCTTACTGGCCGTGTGCTCTCACAACCAGCCATGCTAACCCTATGCTTTTATGCACTAACTGAGAGTGGGTGACCGACGCCGGTTTCTTCCGCGGTCGACCCGAAACCGAAACCAATACTATGAACTTACCAAACGAAAGTCTTTTATTTGACATGAGGTAAAACTTCTGCATCAGTTAATATATCAAGTGCAACAAAAAATGCGGTCCTTCCTGCGCATACCTCTTGCTGCTCTTAAAACAAGATTGAATAAAACTAATGACCACACAATTCTGAACAGAGGTTGTGCGCTCGGACAGCAACGTCGAAGGTCTAACTGTAATACAATCAGCATTTTATGAGATACGGTCGCAGGCACTCCCCCTTATTTTTAAAACAGGAAAGCACTTAGATGCTTAAATCCTGCGGAAATTTAAAAGCGCGACACTTTGGAAGTACAAACCCTTTACATATTTTCCAGTGCTAGGCTTATTGCCGCAGTTCTGCAATCAGACCAGCTACAAATCAACGCATAACCCCCCCTTATATCGCTATTGATGTTTCGTATTTACATTATCTGTATACATTTCAGAGAATATTTTGGTACGCGTTCATGCTTTCGCGAGGTACATCGACGGTGTTTATGCTTGAGCTCATGATATAGACCCACAGAAAAAAGGCGCGCGTATCACGAATGAAAAAGCGTGAGCTTTTGTGTGCAGGCGAAGGACATGTTCAGGGTGTCATTGTATGGCAGCCAGAACGACGGTTGGTAAGTTTTGCACGGCCTTTCGATGTGACCTTGTCAACTTATAGGGGAAGATAGAATCAAAACAATCTGCGTCACATCTATATAGTGCTAGCTGTCATTGTGAAGAGAAAAGGGCAGGTTTCGTCTCATATGCTCCAATCGAGTAAAAGCAGACAAAAGTCAATGCAAGTTTTCTGAGGTGGTCATTATGACGAGATGGCCAAGCTTCAACCGCATGGTTTTTACAAGGGTTTGCGTCACAGTACGATTGCGATAACTCAATCAATCGCACGCTTTAATCTAGAATACTCATCGGAAGGCTGAATCTTCAGATCAATAAATATCAGACCCCATGACGAGAGTTGAGATGACCGTCGAATGTGTTGGTAGTGAAGCGCTTGCATAGTGACGCAGTAGCTGTCAAAGTCATTCAGTGGATAATCGAAAAGCAATGTTGCCCGCGATTGCCGCCTTCAATGCGTGGGAGACTTTACTATGGAATTATTTCCTCCACTGTGCTGCATTTGTTGAATCCATCTAAAAAAATTGGGTTTTAGGCAGGATGTACCAAAATAAGAAGCAAAGATTGAAGTATGCTAAACGTGCAAACGAAACGACAAATATCATATTTGTATTTAGTGGTCTATATGAGGACCGCACCGCTAACAAGAAAGCTCTTCTTGGCAACTTAGCTTCCAATACGGGAGCAAAGCCAAAGTTTAGTGTCTGAGCTGGTAAAACGAAAAGCAAAGTTTAAGAAGGTCTTCTTAGTTCACAACCATGTGCTAATCTAAGCCTGATGACTCCTGTACTGAATTCTTTGCCTGGGTTCTACATGACGTCATCGCTTGCGTAAACATGTATCGTCTCTCGCATGCCGTCATGCCCTACATCCTCCCAATCGAAATTCGCGATGGCGAATATTGAAGTCTTGTCCCAGGTCCCTCCAATACGTCACATGCCAAATGTTCTTTTCCTTTTCCCTGGTACACTCCTTCTCTGGAAGTCCATGCCCCACAACGAGACATCAGGTCGTTTGTTGTAGACACGTTTCTTGACCAGCACTTCTACAATGTACAACTCGCTACCGGTTTCGTCCTCGAGAATTGCCGGCACTGCTTTTGCGATCGGGCGACTGCTAATATTCATCGGGATCGGGACGAAATGGCTTAACAATTCGATATTTAAACTGGAGCGCAACTTGCCGTGACAGCACCAGCTTGGACACGTTGTTGTTGATCATCTCTTTGATCTACAATGGTCGGATCTTCTTCGCCAACAGCTTCATCTTTGTCATTTCGTGTCCAGTTTGTGGTTGGCGTCGCTTGAAATGTCTGGCATCGAGCATAACCATGTCGCCAGCTTTAAATGTCACATTTTTGCGCTTCTTGTCGTAGTAGTCCTTTTGCTTTTCTTTGAGCCTTGAACAAGTTGGGTTGCGCAAGTTTAATGATCTTTTGCCTCTTGTCTGCAAATTGTTTTTTTGTACCCGGCTACAGGAAGCATTTTTCCGGTGCCACTGAAACCTCCGGAAATAGTATTGCACACCTGTCGCCCTGTATCAATCTCAACAGGTGATAGCTGTGTTGACTTGCTCACCGGAGTTGCCTGAGCAAACTCGATAGTCCCGAGATGAGTTGAACAGTCGTCGCCATGATACGACACCATGCAGCGTAGTGCATCCTTCAAGTTTAAAGTTTGTCGCTCAGTTTTGCTGTCAGTCTGCGCGTGGTGTGCTGTTGTCATTGAAAGCTTGATTTCCATAGCGGCCATCAGCGACTTCCAAAAGTTAAAAGTGAACTTTGGATCTCGATCAGTGATGATGACCTTCGCTAATCCGTGATGACGCATGAAGACGTCAACAAATAGTTTTGCGACGTTTGGAGCATCGGTTTTCGTGTTTGTAGCAGCATATCTTGGGCGGTTCGACAGTTTATCGACCACTGCCCAGATATCATCGAATCCTCTCAACACCCGTAGGCCGGTTACAAAGTCCATCGAAACTACTTCCCAGCACTCTTTAGGAACTAGGATTGTGGTATTGCCATTTTTCTTGAGCTGTACTGCAGCTTTATGCGTACTCTCGCACGTCTTTTTCCAAGTTTGGCCAGTAGTACCGTTGCGCCACCTTAAGTTATGTGCAACGGACACCAGGATGTGCTGCAGTGTTTTCATCTTGATGTTAACGGATAATGGCGGCGGTGAGTCTATCGTCTGCCGGAACTTGCAGCCGTTTGACTGTGTAGTTCGTCTTGACATACAGTAATTGATTCCGCAGAACCTTCTTGTCGTGATTCGAGTTCAACGCCTCCTTGTACTCGCGGTCCTTGCTGTAGCCGCTCATAAGCGCCTTGGTGATAGACGAGAGTTGGATGCTTGACATAATGAAATCGATGTGATGGAATTGATCGTGAATTTGTCGCTGGCGCAGTTGAGGTACAACCACCTGGTGCACTCTATCCACCCCCGAAAACTCCCGCAAATCAAGGAGAAGGTCCTTATCGTGTCGTGGAAGAAAGTATAGAACCGCCACGTGCAGACCACGACGTCTAAGATTGACGTCCGGCGAGCGCATAATGGTCCGATGTCATGAATTTGAGTTACTTGACTGCGGTGCATCCCGGTTGTTGGACTGACGACGCCCGGACGCGACAGCGATAACTTTGGAAGTATCTTTGGTGTGTTGCAGCGTAAAATCAAACTGGGAGAAAAAGGTCAGCATACGCGCTATTATTGGCGTGATGTTTGGATGATGAAGCATCTAATGGCACGCATTGTTGTGTGTATAGACATCAGACGATAGACCATGGAGATAATGGCGCCATTTTTGAGAGCCGTCTTAATCGCAAGTAATTCTTGATCGTGTATCGGCCACCCCTTTTCGTGAATTCCAAACTTTTTGGAGCGAAACGCGATAGGATGATTCTCTTGATTTGTAAGCTGAAATAGGACGCCACCCATGCATAATCCTGACGCGTCCGTTGTGACGATAAAGTTGTTAGCGAAGTCCGGTAGCTGAAGCACAAGTGCTTGTTGTAGCGCGACTTTTAATCGTCGAAATGATTCATCCTAATCAACCGATCACTCTTAAGAGACGTCCTCTTTTACAAGTTGACTTAAGGGAATAAAAAAAAAAAAAAAAAAAAAAAAAAAAAAAAAAAAAAAAAAAGAAAAAAAAAAAAAAAAAAAAAAAAAAAAAAAAATTATAAAAAAAATGAATGGCAAAGTCGCATATAAAGCGCCGTAATACCCGGAGAGATCTAGAAAGCTCAATAACTTCTATCGCTTGGTTGTTGGGACCATTTTCTCAATTGGTGATGCCTTACCCTTGTCGACGCTTAATTCAATTCCGGAAACTGTGTGGCCAGCGAACTCGACACTGTCCTTTCCAAAGGAGCATTTTCTTCAGTGCGAATATATCTCTTAATGGCGAAGCACTTCGACCCCCCGCAAAAATGTGTTGTGTGTTACTCGTTCGTCTTTGAGAAAAAACAAATGTCATCAAGGTAGACAGCCACAAATCCAAACATGTCAAGCAACACGCGCGTAAGGCGTGACCACACAGCTGTCATTCCCGGCAGTCGCATTGGTGCGGCGCATGACTGGCATGTCTCCTTATGCGTTCGAAATGCTGTGTACTGGCGACTTGAATTGTTAACGAGCATCTTGTGGTAGCCTTGTGCCAATTCAATCACCGTGAACACTGCACATCCTGCCATCCTATCCAAGAGCTCCTCTATGAGAGGAAACGGAGTTTTAGGAATCTTGGTTTGGCTATTCACGTATAGGGGATCGATGACCAGTGAATTGTCTACAAGCTGTTTCCGACTGAAGAAACTCTACCGGGTTGGAGCTTGTCCCGTTACGTGCTCTTTCTTTGGAATTGCAAATATGTTTGACACCCATGGCGAATTTGACACTTCGACCCAGACTTTCCTTAGGTTGTCCGCAACGAGTGTTTCAAGTGCTTCTTTCTCGGTCTTAGACAGACAAAACGGCGACCTTGAACTCGGAATCGCATCTGACTCCATTTCCACGTCGAACTACTCCGCACGTGACGGTGATAGTTAGTCTGGGAGATTCGCTGGAAAAATAACGGCGTACTCGTTAGTAGGGTCGCAAAGTCAAACCGGGACATGGTCGTCCACTTTAATCCAAGAAACCTTGACCAGAAGCAGCTCTGCGTATTCATTTCTGCGCACATATAATTTGCGCGCTTGAACGCATGGCCCGGACACAACATCGCTTAGGTTCTGATCTACCAACGCTGATACTTTCTATTCCCTGATGGTGTGGCCTGCGTCGGGACCACAAATTGGCCTGAGTTCCAGTCAAATTGCGGGGCGTATTCTCGAAAACACGGAAGATCAAAAATCACATCCTGATCGGCATCCAGATTGCTCTCCGTGAAAGTCATGTTCAAAAACCCACCTTCACTTGTGTGTACTATCGCCTCATCCGTCGCTAGCTCAGCCGGCGAGATAAGGGACCCATCAAACCGCTTCAGATGGCCTCGTTGCGTTCTTATAACCCTGGAAGCCAGTCCAGGGTGAATCACATTTGTCGATGCCCCATAATTCAGCACGAGTGTAACTGGTGTTGCATCAATCTTACCGGGCTTTCGCAGCAGATATGACTGCTTATTGACCAAATTGACTTGCACCGCATTGGCCGTAAATTGAACAAACACGATAGCTTCGTCAGCTTCTTCGCTTCTATCTGGAACACTTTCGATCATGCTCACACGCGCACTCGGCCTCGATACTGTTCGAATTCGTGGCCTTGTCGGGGACTCTGCGTGTCGATGTCCTGCTTCTTGCAATAGCAACACAACTTGCGTTGAAAGCACTCTTCTTGTGACACTACTTGCACATTGTCAATTTCCATTGGCTAGTGTTGGGGTTTCTCGAAGTGTTGATGAGTAATCCTCTCTGGTTGACGAAGTTGTTGCGCACGCCTTGCACTCCCTTAGCCAAAATGTGAACGCTCGAAGTCGTTTGCGACATTTATTGTCTGACTAGGAGACGAGCAACGGCGATACTCATATTCGGCACGTGTCCGATGCCTCTCTCGTGAAGTGAAGTAGAAGATAGAGTTGATGTCACTCATGAAACGCACTTGAATCACCATCTTTCGGAAGCGATTCACAAAGTCTCTAAGATCTCTACACTGCGCTTGAGTGAGATTCCGAAGTTGGTCACGAAGCCGGATCTGTAGGTCTGCGGGTACAAACTTTGTTCAATATGAAAGAATAATTCATCGAAAATATTAACTCTGTTGCGCGACTAGACATACCATTCTGCCGCTGTGCCGATGAGCATGCGTCCGATAGTCAGAATAATAGTGGCTGCCATCGTCGCGATATTTCACTCGACGCGCCTCACTTTTAAAAACTGTTGCACTTATTCAACAAAGTAAACTACTCTTGAAATATATTCTGTCCACTACAACTAGGCGCCTTTACTGCGTCAAGTCGGAAGTCCTTTAGCGTTATCGTCCCGGCCATTTTTCGCGTCATCTTTTGTTGTTGCGCCATCATCGCAAGCATGCTTTGCATGAGCTCCGGGTTTGAAGGCATGCTCATGCCTTCTGCGCCCAAACTTTAGATAATTGATCGATCGGCGTCGGAATCTGGTCCCGGTGAGGTTCAAGTTAGGCAAATTGAGGTTCACGTCAGGCGAGTTCAGGGTCAGGATCAGGGTTAGGATCAGGATCGGGTTCGGGTCATAATGGGGCCGAGTGAGAATTAGGTTCAGAGTTGAGAACATACGTCTAAACAAGATGTTTGGACATGTATGATTGAGTGCAACGCTACCAGATGTAGTGTCTGAGCTGCTAAAATGAGAATTAAAATTCAATTAGGTCCTTAGTTCCCAACCATATGCCAATTTAAGCCTTATGACTCATTTACTGAATTCTTTGCCTGCTTTCTACATGACGTCATCGGTTTCGTAAAATAAATGAATTAATGGAAATCGTGACCTCTGTTTGGTCTGAATAAATGCAACGGAATAAATACAATATAGTCACGGGAATCGTTATTCAGCCTCATGAATTAATAGATCAATCATAAATCGTGAACTCTGATTCATATGAATAAATGCAGCGGAAAAACTATACAATAAAATCACACCCCTGAAATAGGGATAGCACAGAAGATGATTGCTGGGAAGTATGAGAATGTTTCTATCATCGTAAGCGTGTACTTATAGACTATATCTTGGCAGTCGCAGAGACAGATATGTAGTGCACGCAATGTTAGACGATATCGGCCACAGCCGACTATTCACCGCTGTGACGTCATTTAGCGACCGTGCTGTTGAAATAGTGCGCGATATTGTAATATTTATGCGGACAGGATACGCATATGTCAAGAAAGAGTTTAAAAGGTTATGAGCCCAAGGACGCCTATCATTCCCACGCGTGCCGAGGGCGCGCAAATGGCATTGGGCGACCGCAAACAGGTCGCTGTCTCTCCAACTGCCGAGACTGCAGCGGCAGCTGCGCGTGGGGTGAGAGATGTATCCAGTAGCCTCGGGTATCGCAGCTCAAGAGAGAAGAGGACGAGCGCGCGAAAGGCTCAAGAAACTGATGTGTTTCAGTCCGCGTTTGGAAAAACTTTTGGATCATCTCGCATGGAGACGAATTCGATTCTGCATATCACTCCACTTGTGCGAGCTCTTTTTCCTAGGGCACCGCAATTCCAGAGCTCACTGTAGCGACATCATCAAGAACATGCCACCATGAGTTAGAATCAAGCTATGCCTCAAAAGCAGGTGCCGCATCGTGTATCTGCTCCACCCAACTACATGCCACCTCAGATGTTTCAGTGTAGTGTACCGGATGCTCGACAGAGGAAGCTGTCAATACGATCGCTCGATCGCTCGATAGTAAAGAGCTCTACGAAGGGCTAGGTTTAGATTTTTCTGGAATCTGGTCATCGTTTCATTCGCCAATACGTGCTGGCTCAGATGGCTTGTGGTTTGTTTGTCCAAAAGTCAAGGATGACCTCCTGGGGCATTATTGTGTGGTACTGCGGAGTTTTTTTTTACCATGAACAGCTTCAGACATGGTGGCAACAACAGCTGACGCTGCAACACGTCATGAAAAGACTACACCAGACATTTGAAACAAACATCATCCAACTTACTACCAGGAAGGACTAAAAGCGGTCGTGACCTGAACATTAGTTGTATCTCGTCGCAATCAGTGACGCGACGGGTGGCGCAGAAGCGCTGTTTCTCGATAATGTTCTCCAGTACGCCTCTACTGATCTCCGTCATGTACTCATGCCTAAGTACTACTAATAACAGTACTGTTTACTTGAGACACGCCGAGGGGTCGGCGCATTTTGCACAGGCGTTTGAAACCGATGTGCGTGGCGCCAAGGCTGCTGGGAAGGACGTTGTGATAACTGGTGGTAATTTGAAGCCAAGAAATGAGACTCGGACGTGCTACAACTGTAATGGAAATAAGAACACGTCCGGTGGTAAAGGCAATGAACGTGGCGTACAAATGACTCCCGCTGCAGTCAATGACAAAGAGATTGTAAAGGATCGACGGATTTTGGACAGTGGGTTTAGTTGACACCTTGTGTATGATGAGCGAATGCTTGAAAATTCCCGCGATTGTCACAGCGAGTGCATGCTGCCAGATGGGCAATCACTACGTGTGACGAAGGTGGAGTACGTGCTTCTCCAGATTACGGTAGCTGGTACAGCATGCATAGTGTACTTGACTGACGTCCACCTCGCACCGTCAGTCATGAGAAATATTATCTCATATGGAAAGCTGGAGAACAAGGGTTTCAAGCTCATGTATTGAAACTGTCGTCGGTCGCTGTTGGATTCCAATACTGATATGGTGGATTTTGACGTCCAGATGATCAGTCACGTGATTGAAGTGCAAACTAAGCCAAAGACTTTTGGTGAAGAGCCAATTGATGGGATCATGGCAGTTACCAACGAAGGGATGACTACCTATTCAAAGATGGAAGTTCAAGTCGGTACGCTGATGCAGTTTCACCGTTATACGTCTCACTTGTCGTACGACACTATTGAGCGGAATGGAGATCTGGCATCAAATTGAGTGATAACACACGTGAGAAAGGTTTGCCTTTCGCGCAGGGAGAGCAGGCAAGAAACGCCCAGTCACGCAAGAACTCGGGAAAGAATTAACCTATCGACAGAATTGGAGTGTTGATATGGAGCGACTTGAAGGGTTCGATTACCCCGAATGATCCATTTAGAAATAGGTACTTGATAATTTTTTTCGACCACAAGTAGAATCATTGCCACGTGTTCCTTGCTAGGACCAACATGCAGCTGTCAAGAAGTTCGAGCATTCTCTGCTTTTCCTTGAAAATGTTCGACTGTCGCGTTCAAATTTTGCGCACGGACGGTGGCGGTGAGTATCAAAATGTCAACTTATTTTGAAAGAGAAGTGGAGTCGCGCGACAAGTCTCTGAACCAAATAATTAGACATCGAATGGGAAAGCTGAACGCAAGCACAGGACCAATTTGAATATGACCCGATGCATGATTTTTGCAAGTAAATTGCCGCTTTATTTCTAGGGAGTGGCCTGGAGTATGTGGCGTACATCTTCAACAGAAGCCCAAGCCACGCTAACACAAAAAAGTCATTGCCGTTTGAAGTTTTGCTAAGATGATCTCGGACTCAATCTCTATTTCAACTTTTGGTTCGTTACGTATGTGTACAGGGACCCGCGCAATTATTGAAATTAATTTTATACCTAAATAATTAAAAAAACAAAAATAATAGCTTTCAATTACTCTGCGCCAGAGACCGCAAATTGGAATCATTGCTGGCAAGAGCGAAGTAATGTAGGGATATCGTGTGTTTTTGAAGAAACACAGGGTGTTGACTGTGACTCAACATAGCAAGAATGTGGAGACTCTGACTGAAGATCGGAACTGTCAGTTTCAGCGTGAGTTAACATCTGGTCATATCACTGTCGAAGAGATGCCAGAAAGAGATGACACGAGTTTGGCCTTGGCTGAGATTCCCGTGGAGTATATGGCTCACGAAAAAAGGAAGAAGAAGAAGACCTGGCGTAGATCTAGGCACGCGACATGCTCGCCTTAAAGATCAACAGAACCTGCTGGAAAGCAGAAGGCGACATCTCAGACCTTAATGAACCATATTGTCGAACGTGATCTACGAAGCTATTGTGAAGCGATGAAGAGTTCCAAGGTGCTGGAATGGACTAAAGCATTGGTGGAAGATATTCTCGGATGATTCGCCGATGAGGTTTCGAAGTCATTAAGAAGCCTCGGGACAGCAAGACGTTGCACAGCAAGTGCGTTTTCTACACCAAAACTGATGCCGAAAGGTCAAATTGAGCTTTATAAAGGTCGTCTTGTTGCTTTGTAAACGAACAAAAGATTGGGGTCGATTCTTTTCTTACCTTTGCGGCGGTCATGAACATGTCTACCGTATAAATGTACTGGCGCTGGCAACTCTTTGGGGTGCTCCAGCTCAACTTAGCGACGTGCCTGATGACTACGTGTAGGCGGACATGGAAAATGGTTTGGGTATTTCTGTATATGTACCAGTCGGTATAAAATTTTTGATACTTGAGCTCTGTGAGTTGACATTAAAGTGCTGCAGATCTCGTACTGCGAGTAATAAAGACGGTTTATGGACTTAAGCAGGCCGGCAAATTGTGGAGTCAATTACTCCATGACAAATTGACTGAAGCTGGATTTGGACGCTGCGTCACCGACATGTGCCTTAATCACAAATTTATTGAAGAAAACATCATAGTTGTTGGCATCTATGTCAACGTCCTACTTGTACATTCGACACGAGCTGAATTGGTGGAAAAGTTCTCCAGAGGCTTGCATCCTTGTCGATCAAAAAGCTTCGTGCAGTCAAGAAGTTTCTTGTAATGCGTATCCACCATAACGAGAGATGCGGGTATGACTTGGATCAGGAGGAGGAGATTGACGAGATCCTCCATGATACCGGGATGGAATCGGAAAAAATCGTGCAGACGCCAATTGAGGATGACTGTTATGAAAAGAACTTGGGTGATGAATATCCGCTACCGGTTCACGCGATTGACGGCCAACCAACGCTCAAGGCGTTCCAGTCTCTTGTCAGAATCCTGCTCTGGTTGGCGCGATGCAGTCGTCCGGACATCATTTTCTGTCCATAAGGCAACTCAAAAAACACATTGGCCTAGATTTCGTGACTGGAATTTCTCAAAACGCATTTTACGGTACCTAAAGGGCAGCAAGGCACTCAAGCTTCACATCGTCGCAGAGCTAAGCAATGGTGCTAAGTTCAATCTTCAAACTTTCAGTGGCGCTGACTTTGCCTCGGACAAGATATACCGAAATTCGTTGACCGGGGCTATCGTGATGCTTCCAGGAATAATTGACAGCTGAGCATGCAAAAAACAAGGAGGAGTTAGCTTGCCCACTCTGAAAGTGGAATTTGTCGTCGTTTTTGACTTAGGGTAAGCGAGTTCTTTATGGAGCTGGGAATGGCCATCACAACCCGATGCCTATGATGGTAGATAATCAGGCTGAGATCAAGCACCTGGAAGGTGAAGCATCACCTTTTTTGTGTTTCCGACAAAGCACAAATCGAGTTAACATCGACTGCCACTGTCGAATAGTCACTGCTGGTATATCAACGTGCATCGTGTACTGCCACAGACGTGATAAAATCATCGTCTGCGCAACCAGTAGTCGACCACGAACAGTTCTTGCGCGTCGAAATTGCGCGATATATGATAAAGTGAGAGTCTATACTCGATAAAAACTGAAGCAATCAAAGTAGAAGAGATTAAAAACCCCGCTTCAAAGCACAGAGACATTCGGGTGAAGTTTGCATGTGATCAAGCGAGGCGGGGAATCATCATACCGCGCTACGTACCGTCGGACAAGATGGAAGACGATGTATTGACGAAGGAGCTTGATTTCCCTAAGCTTGCCGATATGCGCGCACTTGTAGGCCTGCAGTAACGACAACACGGCCGAGAAGGAGTGTTGGAAAATGGCGATGTGGTGCACGCGATTTTGCACGAGGTAGGCCACGGCCGGCTGGTTACCGCTATGACGTCCTTCAACGACCGTGCTGCTTGAATCATTGCGCGATATTGTAGTCTTATGCAGACATGGCACATGGGAAATGCATATGATAACAGCTCGTAACAGTTTCCACATTTGCACTCAAGAATAGAGTTTGAAACCATCGAGTTCTACGTAGCGATTTCCAGCGAAGTTTGAGTACTTTAATGCTGCTTTGGATGCTCCTGTGCATCTCCGAAGATGTTGAGGATGCCAAAATTCAGGCCACAATGCCAGAACCTAAGGTCAAGAAGAAACAGCAGCACCAACTAGGTAGGTATAGAAGTGAAATGTATTTAGCATTAACCTTTTATCAGCACTATAACGTGCATATGTAACAGCATTACAGCTTGACTATGTCACGTTTCACATGACGTCCGTCTGGTACCGCGTGGTGACCGTCTCTCCTAGTCCCACTCTCATGTTGTCATCAACCAACCACTCAGGTGATCTAATTCAAGCCCTTGACGGCCTGTCAGAAACAGTAGCGTATAGCACCAACAGCCCCAACAACACCTGCAGCAGTAGATTTAGATATAGACTTAGATTAGGTAGTACAAAATGGCAGAAATTGAAGTTTTTTTATTGGTAGGTGGGGGCTGAATAATGATTCCACTTCTCAGTTTGCCGGATACTAAGTAACCCGCCAATTCAGTAAAAACAACTCGAAAAAACAACTTTTTTCAACTCTTTCCTCTCGAAAACAATGGTTCAAGTCGACATATCGACACAACCCAGGGTGCTAGCGTCCACTTGTAGTGACGTGGCAACCCTCATGAGTCACCCAGTACTGGGTGATTGCATGATTGTTGATGAGTCGTCACCCGTGTGTGATGACGTGGAAAGTACCCTCACCCCCAGTGTGACGGTACAGGGTAATACCGGTACTATCGGTGTAGGATGTGGTAACAGTGGTACATGTGGTACTGTCGTTGCCTCGTCACAGGGTGACCCAAAGGAAAGTGCAACTGCAAGTGTGGACGACACTTAAAGTCCCACTCATGCTGACATTATCAAGTCGCAGGAGTCCTTGCGTAAGGACCAGGCTAGAGCTCGGGCGAAATCTCGCGTGGAGCTCCCAAAGCCGAAAGCCTCGGATATAGAGGCCATACTGCAGCTATATGCTACATAAGATTTTATTTTTAGTAATAAATTTATATAGAAATAATATAGTGATGGGGAGCATCCGGATTGGTCTGTTTTGTCTGCGAAACTGGAAGCAGCAAGACCTTTCCAAATCCGGAAAGCAACCTTCACCATGGTCTTGGAGACGGGTCAGTCCTTGACACGTACTCCAAATGGTAAAATTTTATCCTCTCTGATGCGAGACCACGGCAATCTGGTCTTTGAAAGTTTCCTGGAGAACCGGTCAATCGCTCAGGTATCTAAAATGCCTGGAGGAAACATCAGGGTGATGGTCACCACGGCAGATGCCTGCCAACAGTTGGAGTGTCAGCCGGTGACTATCCTTGGGGAGAAGTACTTTTTTCGGGAGTTTGATACTCTTGAAACAAAATACTACCTCGATGTCTTCGGCGTAGGCGTGGAGGAGGAGCGGAACCAGATAATCCGCGCTCTTCACCAACTCGGATGTCAAGTGGTGTATGACACCTTTCGCGAGACGATTCCCACTAAGGAAGTGGTGATGTCGACTTGGTGAGTTTACTTTGGTTGTTTGACGTGCTCCCAACAACTGGTTAGAGGTGGTAAAGTGGTTGACCAAATCGCTTACGCCAAACAACTTTACCCAGTAAGGGGCAAAAATGCTCCTATTCCAACGGAACGACCACGTTTTGGTCAACGTGGTCCTTATTGCTTGGATTTGGGTGATACAGCAGCCACGGGAGCACGGCAATAACAAACCAACAAGCAAAAGAAACAGCAAAACCAGAATCAATCTGCAACTCCGATTCACAACAAACAAAAACAAAAAAAGCAACAAAAACAAACAACCGAACCAGCGATAGTGACTCCAGTTCCCAGTCAAGAATTGGAGACGAGGACACCTGAAAGAAAGCTCTCCGATCAATCTCGTTGGAGCTTAACACTCCTCTTCCTATCATACCACCAGGAGCATCAGCTTTGTTGCAACCCACTCCTCCCATCCTCCAACTGACTAGTCAGTCATACTCACAACCGCGAATGGAGCGGGATGGCGATGTATCCATGAAGTTGGCATGGACGAGTGGAAAACGTAACCGGGTGGAGCCGTTCGAACAAATGGTCTCCAAAGCACCACCTCTTGCGCTTCCGAAACTAGCGACGAAAAATTATTTTTCTGTGCTCGCAACTATGGAGGTGGAGATCAAAGCAGTAAAAGCGGTTGCCAATCCGGGGAATGGGAATCGAGTTCAAATCATCCCCATGAAAGCACGGATGCCAAAGGAGGTGGCCATTTCGAAAGAGGCGGCACACTTTTATCAAAAACGGCATACAACGATCGAGAAATCGGAACGACCAACCCGAGTTGGTGAGATAGGGGAGCTAATGGAAATCGATTCCAAAAATGCCCTTCACTCGCTCCGACCGGACAAGCTGCTTCAAGCGGATGCTTGCATCCCTCATGTGCGAAAGCTAATCCAGTTCTGCACGAATCCGGACAAAATCATCCGAGCGGCACTTGATCATCCGATCACGATGAATGGTGTGCTACTCTCGTGTATGGAGTCGAATGATAAAGCTTTGGATGAAGTGGCGCATCTACTTATGATAAATCGCGTTTTTGCAACTCACAATCTCGGCGAAGATGTTACGTTTGCGACGCGATGGAGTCGCCACGTTGGTGGAAAAGTTCCCTCCAAGCGATCGGTATTGTTCGAGAAAGTAATGTCGTGGTGAACGTCAGTTCCGGACATCGTTATCGGTTTGACTCGAGCAACGAAAGCACTCGCGTTGTTGGAACTTTTATTCATGTGTACTGCTCCGACATTCCACACAAACGATCACTGGATCCAATATCTCACCGATGGACCAGTGATCTGGATTCCGGGTCATCATTGTCGTTTACTTCCAACCAATGTGATCATATCCTTCTTCCGCTCCGACGTGGGCATAACGTTTTGGTCTCAATGGTTTGGAGGTAGATGGCGTGGACTTCTCCATGGTGACATCACTGAGCTTTCCGTCAATCTCAGCTATTTCCCAGAGGAACATACAACACTTCACCTCTACAACAAGATGGTGAAACGAGGTTGATTTCTGGTCCACTTCAGCTTGAATGCTAAGGGCTCCTCGATTATTTCGACGTGGAACAATATCTCAGCACTCACGGTGAATGTTAATGGAATTCATAAAAATGGTCATCTTTTTATCAGCCACATCCTATCACAACACTCCGTTTGTTGTGTTCAAGAAACCAAGTTTCACGAACACAAGCAACTGGACTCATTTCAGTTTTTATTATCCTCGAAAATGCAGCACAAAACGTTTGTCAATGACCACAACAGTGCTTTTCTCCATCCGACTCAAAACCGCAGTGACGGCGTCATGACAATCCTTCGTTCAGACTTTCCCGGTTACTCAACAGCTGAAGAACTCACCGAACGCAACATTCGAAATCGTTATTTGGTTTTGCGTCTTATCATTCACGACGCACCGGTGTATATTCACAATGTATATGCACCGGTCAAGGCCGAGGAACGAGTGGGTTTTTATGAGTTATTGCTTTCAAACACTTTCGAATCGACCGCAACACATATCGTATTTGGTGATTTCAACACACCACTCGATCCAGCTATCGATGCTTCGAGTGGAACAATTCGACACGAACGAAGTCGATTAGCGTGTTTGGAATGGCTTTCACATTTGGGTGTTGTGGACGCTTGGCGAATCCAACATCCGACTGGAAAAGTATTCACAGGACCATTACCGCGCAAGAATAGCCTCGATTATATCTGCATGTCGGAAGAGCTATTCAATATGGTATACAAAACCTCTGAGTTTTTTCGCCCACGACATGCGGGAGATCATCTGGCACAAATAGTAACTTTTGCAAATCCAACTCAATCACCCGGTCGAGGATATTGGAAATGTTCATTACGACTATTTGAATATCCTAAAGTTGTCGAAGCAATCAAATTGGAAGCGAATTTGGTGCTCGAACAGTTGCGGACAGCTTCGAATCCCGGTAAAATGTGGGAAAGTTGGAAGACAAAAATCAAGCAACAGCTTCAAGGAATCGAAAAAAAGGTTGCACAAGATAGCCGACGTGATGTTGAGTCTAGCCAGCGTGTTTTGGAAGTCGCAGCAGCTCGATATCGCATCCAAGACACCAATGAGTCACGGTATTTTTACGAATCGAGTCTCCAGCAATTTCGAATTTCAGTCGAAAACAATGCGCAATACAACCAAGATGAAAGTTTCGACCATCACGTGAAGCATATGGAGAACTCTTCCAAGCATTTTTTTCGCCCTCCGGATAGTTCTTGTCGTCGCGTGCCGATCGAAATGTTACAAAAAAGTGTGGTACCGTGACATCGAACCCGAGGGAGATTATTGACGAATTCAGAGATCATTGGGGTGGTGTCATGGGCTCTGTTTATAGCTCAGAGACCGACTCAAATGTTACATGTGAAAGAAACCAAAAAAGTTACTCGATTCGATTCAAGTTTCACTTGCCTCAGCAGAGCAAGACCGTTTCTCCACTCGGTTAAGTACGACCGAGATGGCGGAAGCGATCAAGCAAATGCGGATTAGTTCTTCTCCAGGTATGGATGGACTACCAGCTGCATTTTATCAGCTTGATCCGGAAACCTTTGACGAGAGTCTGAAGATCGTGTTCAGATATCAGCTGGAAAGAGGAATTTACTCCGATCACAACGTCACTCAGCAATCACACTTTTATACAAGAAAGGATCACGAGGTGATCCTGGCAACTATCGACCGATCGCCCTGCTTTGCGTCGATGTGAAAGTACTTTTTTTTTATTTCAAAAGTGTTGGCGTATCGATTGCAACGTTTTTTGCCAAAATTGATCCATCAAGATCAAAAAGCATTCGTGCGAGGAAGGTCAATGCATCACCATATTCGACAACTGACCGACATACAAGACTTGGTCACTCATCGTGGGGAGGAAGCTTATGCGACTTTTCTCGACTTTGAGAAAGCTCATGATCGAGTCAATTGGACGTACATGTTTCGCATCGACTGGGTTCGTCTTTTGTACAATAACACAAAGGCGCAGTTGATGATTAATGGAAATATCACACCGTCCATTACACCACAACGTGGAGTGAAACAAGGTGATCCTCTCTCAGCATTACTTTTTCTGATGACGATCGAACCTTTGGGAAATTTACTTCGTCAACATGAAGAACATGGCATTTGGATTAATGGCACGACTGTCGCAACTGGATTATTTTTTGCGGACGATTCGACATTGCTTTCAGAGACACCAAATGGTGTTTTGACGCAACTCGAACTCGTCCAAGTCTATTGCGATGGATCGGGTGCGAGACTCAATTTGAGTAAATCATCTTTGCTCTCGTTGAATCGGACCAAGCCATGTCCACGTATTCCCAATTTGACCATAATGGTTCCGGAGGATTCGGTCAAGTATTTGGGTATTCCGTTCGGCCAGAAACCAACTCATTCGATGGTCATTTCAACTCTCGACAAGCGTTTTTACGATGGGTTTGGTGTATGGTTTCGACGAGCAAGAAATGTTCGTGGTCGACTACTGGTTGCGCAGACGATGATTTTATCACGTCTGTGGCGTTACACGATGCACGTGGACATACCAGCAATGACTATTCGACAGTGGCATTCGATGTTTAAATCGATTTGTGCTTGGTCGGAAACACAAAAAAGATTCAAAACATGTTCACCTACTCAGCAAAGAGTTTTTATATCTTCGCCGACAAGATGGTGGACTACAAGTTCCTTTTTTGGTGGGACGATTAAAGCTACAACGTATTCAATTCCTTCAGCAGTTCGCATCCGATGCGTCAGCAAGTATTCCTGCGAATTGGACAACTGCTTCGACGGAATTATTACAACTTATCCAACCTTCCTTTGGACCACACAAGCCGATGGATATATTCACCATCGCACCAAATCGACATGGGAAAATGGTTCAATGGGAGAGCATATCGTCATGGTGGAAACAAGCATTTAGAATGTGGCATCAGATGGATTGGAGCATTTCAATATCAGATTCAAATGTTTCACAACGCCGTCAGTACTACATGGAACAACCGATGTGGTTTCACTGCGACCAAAAGTTACATTACGAAGCTGCTACTCGTCATCCGAGTACGCAGAACGTTTGGTACAATCTTGGCATGGTGGATGAACCACATCGAACATTTCGAAAAACGTTTGCTACACTTTTCGACGTTCGCAGTTTGCAAGACTTTTTTCGTGAAAGCGACACATGGCCAACGAAGGAAGATTTTGTCGACATGTATTACAACGACGAAGAGCTGAACACATCGGATAGGTCTAAAGAAAAGTTGCTGAGTCGACTTTACAATGAAGTCACTCAGATTCTCCAGCGTATCCACTCGACGTTTGGTCTCATCACTTGGATTACACCAAACACAAGTGTCAGATCATTTTATGTGGGAGTAAAAACAAAGGAAAGGAAACATTATTTTCCATCTATCCCACGCTCACAACTTTCACGAATCGTCTGGAAACCTCCCGAACCAAGCAAGAGTCATCCGATGTCGACACATTGGTCAACACGGGAGAGATCGGACGCACTGGATTCAGAACGAGTTCGAACTTTCATGGCTGCATCACGGCAACTTCGGCAACGTGTTTTACCAATTTTCGAAGATTTACAGTTTCGTCTAGCCTTTCGAATGTTGCCAGTTCGATCTCGTTTCTGGTTCTTTAAAAATATTCAGCCCGACATTATATTGTGCACGCAGCCTTCGTGTGGGGCAGTGGAATCCGATCAACATCTCTTTTTAGAGTGCGATCACACGGCACAGTTATGGAGAGTGTGACTCCCTAGTTGGGATCAGTTTTTCTCTTCCCGACCACGTTGGACGCATATTGTATGTGCAATCGTACCAACACTACGGTCGGATTGGCAAGAATATTTAGATATTATATCAGATTTATGGCTTGCATTGCAAGCGGGGACACTGCACTTCGTCTGGACCGATCGGAATCGTCGAAATCGTCGTTTGTTCGATCAGCGATCAGCAACTCCGACAATTCCAGCACTTTCCGTGATCTACACCACGTTTAGTGCGCACGTTCGGTACTTTCGAAGACAGTGTTACGAACAAGAGGAACGCATTCGGCTTGCAAAGGTGCTGGATCAACTCGCAACGCAAGGATCATTTGGTGGATTTTTTAGAAGCCGAAGATCATTACTGCGGGTACGGCACAGACAAGTCAAAATGCAAGTGCAACTCGGATCCTAGTCCTAGTTGGCTGGTTCTGCTCACCGTAGTGTGGCGCACACCAATTTGCAAACCACGGTACTTTTGGACCATTTTACAACTACAATTTTACAACTTTACCACTTCACAGCATTTACAAGCTGGACACAGTCTCGTATTAAGGGTGTTGAGGCTACTGCGATACGGGATTATCAGCGAGACGACATATTATCATCTCTCACAGGTATTTCACGAAACGTTTTTTATATGTGTATATATGTTATTTAAGATAGCCTAGGCAACTAGCGAAGTCAGTTAGTCTAATTCTAGTAATAAAGACACCTTCAACTGAATAACGATTCCTTGTATTAACAGAAAATTGAGGGGCATGAGTTGGTGTTTCTCAGGCAGGTAAGGAGTAAGCTTTACAGCATATAAAAAACGAAAAAAGTGTGCTGCATTTTAACAGAAAATTGAGGGCACTCGCGTTCAGAAGGAAAGTAGAGGGTTATCGTTGCAAATTTATTAGGAAACGTTAATAGTTCTGTTGGATTTTATCAAAAAACTGGTCGGACTCAATTTTGTGAAAATAAGGTTTCATTAAAAAAAATATGAACCGCAAACCAGCCCCCAGTTTTCACTAACCAGCCCACACTTTTCTTTAATACAGCACCCTTAAGTTATGATTACGAGTTATGATCGGCTGGAGAGAGTACCCTTATTTGTATATATGACAGACCGTTCGAAACGCGAAAGCTGGCAAGTTCCGTCATACCATAACCCATACGTTTTTCCAACCATGAGTCAATTTGAAGACATCGTCGATACTACTTACACGTCTTAAAAGAGGCTAGATTAGCAGTGACCCGTCAATCTCAAGAGGAGGGCTCGTGTTTACTTGCAAAAGAACAATAACAGTTAGACACCGTTCAGACAGTGAAATCAAAGCTATATGTATTAATCAAATGCTCTTGTGCAGAAAATGCAACTTTATGTCGCAGTAGCGTGAACGCATACGTGGGAGCCGTGAAACAGGCTGCCAGTCTGCTATGATAATTCGCCGATACTAGGGTTCAGTGGGTTGTTGAGGCCAATCAGCTTGAGCATAATCACGAGCCATTCGTAGATTATGCCCTACATTCACAAGGCCATGCCCTCAAATCGATGAGTGGAACTTTTTTTACAAATACGCCTGCGCGTATCGTCGCACAAATGCGCAATATCAATCTCATGGTAACACCTCGTGATGTATACAATATTGGTGACTCGGAACGTGACATTTGTTACGTGGTAGAAAACCGCTGGCTACCCTTCTTGATGGTCTTGAATCTACGCCGTATCATACATAGTTTGACGCCGAACGGTGACCGAATCACCTCTTCATTTTTTCTCCATATGCGAAAGAACTTTGTTGCAAATTTAGTACTGGGAAGATCCGGTTGCTGGACTCTACTTACAAAACTAAGCGTTTTGGACTTCCTCTTTGCACGTTGTAGGAGTCAGTGCGACAAGCGAAACTTTCACTTTTCTTTACATATTCACGGCTGGAAATAGATCCGAGGACTACATGTGGGCGATAAGGCTTATGAAAGAAACCTTCGTGAACTTCTTGGTATCTCCAATGACTTTTGTCACTGATAGGGAATGAGCTCTCATGAATGCACTCGACGATGTGTTTCCCGCAGCTAATAATCTCCTCTGTCGCTGACACATCAGTAAAATATCCTCGCCAGGCAGCCTAAGACATTTGAGTCCATAGAGGCATTTAAGGAGTTTACGCGCCAATGGAATTCGTTGGTACTGTCATCAACAGCTCAGATTTACCAACCCCGGCTTACCGAGATACGGGAAGCCTTCCCGTATCAAGTCATGACATACGTTGGAGAGGCTTGGCTTGCGCACAAAGAAAACTTTGTGTCTGCTTTTTTGCGCGGCAAACTGCATTTTGGCAATAGAACGACTTCACGAGTAGAGAGCGCGCACCCTGCGCTGAAAATGTGAATTGCTGAACCTACAGGCTATCTTTTGACGGTAGACTCGGCTCGCCGACTGACGTGAGATGACAAACTTGCAGCCATCAGATTGCAAACCGCACGAGAGTGTGTAATCGCTGATATGCAGTTTGGTCAAGTCTATGCCGGGATAATGGAGAAGGTTCCGGTGGCAGCGGCCGAAATCAGCCTTCCAGCAATACAGAGATAGGGATGATGAAGGATACTGTCAAGGCATGTTTGTCTCGAGTTTCGATCAAGAGCAGCCGCAACACCGGGCCATGGCCTCTCTCGCGATCATTTTGACACACATTTGTGGCTCGTTTAACCTCATCGGGTAATAATAGGGTAATAAGACGAAGGATCGACATATCACAAAAGGGTGATCCTCAAACACCTAGTTACCGTCCCGTATAAAAACGTCCGATATGCTTCAAATCCACGCGGTCGCGGACGTCCTTCAGGATCGATGCAGCGCAATTTATTGCTGTTTGAGGTGGGGAAGGCCTCTCTTCGACCGCAAAGACGATGTCACAACTGTGGACGAACAGGACACAACAGAAGAAGGTGCAATGAACCTCGTAATAACGACGATGCGGCTCGCACAGCCAATGCTGAGATCCATCTTGATGCTTTGAATACCGTAAATGATTAAAAACACCTTGGTTTGCGTCCTATTATGGAGAATATTGCTCGTTTAAGCCAATCTTGATATTGTAAAACCGCTTCTTAGAACAACGCTCCTTTGTTGCGACCCTTTTCAAATTTCAGCTTCCATATGTGCAAGTTTGCCAGCTTTCGCGTTTCGAACGGTCTGCCATATATATTAAAATAAGGGTACTCTTTCCAGCCAATCATAACTCGTATCATAACTTACTGGTGCTGTATTCAAGAGGGGTGGGGCTGTTGAGCGAAAACTGGGGGCTGGTCAGCGGTTCTCAAAGATATACCAATTTGATATCAAAATAAAAATAAATATAACAAGGCTGTATACCATACGTACGGATATACACATTACACGTTTCAATACCAAAGATGGAAAGCGACGACGAGGAACAGCAAAGTAGCGGCAGCTTCTTTGATAACAGGAGTTATTCCAGTAGAAGTGATATAATTCAGGCGGTACTTGAGTACAAGCGCGTCCGTTTTGTGTGGTATCAAGTCACAAACGGCGTGATAGTGATAAAGCAGTGTGCACAAAACATGGCTATTTCTTCGTTTAAAAGTTTGCCTTTTCGCAGAAATTCAGCCCTCCAGCAGAGTTTGTTTGAAATCCTGTCAAGTATCCGAATTGTCAAAGGCCTCTCGTAGATATACAACTAGAGAAACCAGTTTCTGTAAATCCTGCAGTCAGAGGTATGGTCATAATGCCCGATAGGAAGTGATTTCCGTGATGATACAAACGAAGTTGAAGAACAAAAGGATTCCGCGACATCTATGAACTGTGCTAAGAACTCAAAAAGTTGAGGCTTAAGCCATAACGAAGGGATATTGAGCAATAAAGCCTCATTCCATCTTACATGGCTGCATCAAACATTCGAGGCCACGCAGCCAAGCTTGAAATTGTAGATGATGAATTCATGCGGTTTTATCCCTGTCCGGGAAAGGCTCAAATCATATTATTCATACAGTGAGCGTGGGATATCCGTGGACGGCACATTTATGAAGACATCAATCGGTGGGATTCTCCTTGTTGCGTGCTCTCGAAATGGAAACCACGAGATCCAAATTGTCAGAGTTGGGCTCGTGTCGGTAAAGAATGTAGATAACTAGAGCTAGTTTTTGAGGTTCTTACTCTATCACCTCCAACTATCTCCAGCATTCGTGATATCGGATAGAGACAAGGGACTTATGAAAGCTTTGCATACATCGGAACCAGACATCCCACATTTTTGTGCTTTCGCATTTGATGAATAATTATAACAAAAAATACAATTCCAAAGCTGTTGAAGAATTTGACGTGGATAATGGCTCATTCACGAACAACGGTGGAGTACTACAAGGCACAAGTGAATATCGCCAATTCGAACAGCAGTGTGCTGGTGTGGCTTCAGGATGTTGCTCGTGGAAATTGGTCAACAGCTTCCTCACCATGTCCAGGATACAACAATTTGGCATCAAACCACGTGAAGGCGGTGAACAACGTGCTGAAGGAGGAATTAGGAGTCTTTCTATCGTCGACTACCTAATGGGGGTCGAATGTTACGTGGCGTGTAAGTGGGCTAAAAATATCAGCAAAGTGAAAGGATGGGTAGTACTAACTTCATATGCATTACGAAAAGTGGATAGAACAATGGCCACTGCGAGGTGGGGTTAATTGATGAATGCTCAACCTGTTGCTACATCGTCGCAATCCGCTGGGGGTATACCGGTGAAGTTTGCCTTCAATTCCGTGATAAAGTTGTGCGATTCTCATGTGGGTTTTCCGAAGATGTTAGCCCGCCTTGCGGTCATGCACTACTGGCATTGAAGCATTCCAGAAAATTGCCCAACATGGTTATGTATTTTCATGACTCTTGGAAGTCATCGACGTTTGCGGCTACCTATTCTGAGCGATCCGACGATAAAATAATGCCAATCGTACTGAAAAATGTTCTCACAAGATGTGTGTGTAACGCTCTATCTTTTTTCGGAAAAAAAGGGCACCCAAAGAAGCAGCGGATTTTATTGCATCAAGCTACTGAGAAAATGGAAAAGCGCCGAACAAGATGTGGAATGTGGAACCATTTTGGCCATAATTGTAGGACCTGACCGATAAGGGACGCATGATTGTATGATTCGTTATCCTCACTACATAGTGCATTACTGATAAGAGGTTTTTCATCCAAGACTGGGTTTTCCTCGCTATAATCCTAGACATGTGTACATCCGTACGTATAGTATACATCCCTGGTATAATTTTTTTAGGGAATGGCTATTTCCACCCAACTTTTTGCTATTTCCACCCACTGCGTGCCTTTCTGACCAATCAGATTACGGCGTTATTTCACTTCCACTTTTTACTATTTCCACCCACGACGTACCTTTCTGACCAATCAGATTACGGCGTTATTTCAAATCAACATTTTACTATTTCCACCCACAACGTGATTTTCTGACCAATCAGATTGCGGCGTTATTTCCACCCAGCTTTTCACTATTGCCAACCACCTTTGTCATGTCCTCTTCCATCAATTACAACCAATCTTTTGCCACCCGATGTGATCTCATTGAACACGTTCGCCACGTGTGTCGTGAGTCTCGCTATGGGGTGTCGATAAACGTTCAGATGGAGGCATGCGAGTTTTGCTTGTTTTTGATCTTGGTGGGGGGTAAAGGAAACGCACTGCTGGTAATCTTAAGGGAAAGATACGGCAGACAGGAAACAGACTTCAGGGGTGTCATTGGGAGGCTTTCGGGAAGAAGAGTGGAGATGGTTGCTGGAAGGTCAAAATGCGGTACAGCCAACACAATCATGAACCTCCAGAGAGTATGGCTGGGTACCCAGGGTGCCGAAGAATGATTGAAGAAGAAAAAGGCCACGTACATGACCTTGTATCAGCTGGAGTATCCGCACGTCAGGGATTAACGGTTTTGCGTCGTAAATTTTCCCGAATCATTGGCTACTGCAAAAATCTTCTACAATGCCAAAGCGTAATCTCGTCTGAAGGAATTGGCAGGCAGGTCCCCGATCCAGGCTTTGGTGGATGAACTCACGTCGAGCACTTGGGCGTACAGTGTGAGTGAGAACCACCGGTGATGACCGCGTCATACATTTGTTTATTGCCCATCCAACATTCATCCGTCTAACTCGCCGGTATAGTAGGGTTCTTCTCTTGGATTGTACGTAAAAAAGAACAGGTTCAGGATGTCTCTGCTGAGCATTGTTGGACGAACGCGAACGAACTCAACATTTTACTTGGCATTTGCATTCCTATCAGGGGAGAGGAAGGCAGATTATATCCGGGCTCTTGGGCAGTTGCAAAACATGTTGGTACAAACTCCAGACGTTCTGGGTCAGATCGCCATTTGGCACTAGCTGGTGCCATTAAAAAAATTCCGGACTGCGCACATCTCCGATGCATGCGGCATTCGAACAAAATGTACTTGTGAATTGCAAGAAAGAATTTGGCACGAACGAGAATGGGAGGAGTTTTTGGAAAGTTGGACAAATGTTTGTACATTGAAGACAATTGCAAACTATGATGCAGGATGGAGCGCATTTCAGTTTAAGTATGTTGGAAAATTGGACGTTGTCAGCTATTTAGAAAAAAACTGGATTCCTCATAAAACAAAATTTGTGCGTGCTTGGACAGACAAGGTGATGCATTCTCAAAAAACTTTGACGTCGGCGGTTGAAGGAGCGCATTCGGCTTTAAAGTGGTACCTACAAACATCTATTGGAAATCTGAATTTTGTTCAGGCAGGAGTGAAGCAAGCCATTAAGGACCAAGCACGGGAGCTTGAAGCAAACATTGCCAGCGAACAAATCCGCGTTTCACATGTATTCCGTGGTAGTGTAAGTAATCAGAAGCTGGTTGGACGCTTGTCCATTTTTTCCCTCAGAAAAATCGAATAGGAATTTAATAGACCGGGAGAGGATTTGAAGAATGCGGGCAGTCATACTTTGCGGAGCACTTTGGTATTACCATGTGTGCATGAAATCCATGAGCTTTGTAACAGCCCCATACATACCCTTAACATCAGTCCACGAGCATTAGCTCCTACGTGACATTAGTTATAATGCAATAACGGAAGGTACCCAAGCAAGTTTCTATCATGTCGAACAACATCGCATCCTTTCACCTTCAATCGAAATCACTGGAAAGCCGATATTTGAATTGCTCGCCAGCCGATAAGTCAATCATTCATGCTAAAATTCCGTAATTGGCAAGTGGGAGTTTTTCAGCCCATGCTGAACCTTCTGTTGTAAAGGCAAAAGGACGTCCACTTGGCGCTCAAAATAAGGTTCCCGATTCATCGAAAAAGTGCGAACCGTCAGCACTTGAGCATGCAATAAAGCCTAAGCGGCAATGTAAAAAATGTAACAGGGAGGGACATGATGTACGAAATTGTCCTACGAAGATATCAACACCATTCTCATCGCGTAGGAAAGATGAAAGGCCATTCCAAATTTCGATGACAAATTCTGTTCCGTCTTCGGTTATCCTGTCACCATTACACAGCAATGAATTCAAGGGAAGTAATGCAGGTGAGCAAAGTAAAAGAAAAACTGAATTTACATCTAAAATCTAAACTAATCCCTTCTCCTTTGCATTGTCAGAACGCTCACCCCTCCCTAGTATCCCTAACTTTGCCCAACCATATATTGCACAGGCTGTAGGTGGGTGGAAATAGTAAAAAGTTGATTTGAAAGAACGCCGTAATCTGATTGGTCAGAAAAAAACTTGGTGGGGAAAATAGCAAAAAGCTGGGTGGAAATAGCAATTCCCAAAAATTATAGGGAATCGTTATTCAGCACTCACCTTTTCTGTAATCAGCACTCAGCCTCCATAAATTAATGGCAATTGTGACTTCTGATTGGTTTAAACAAATATAAAAGATAAATAAAAATAAATTACGGGAATCATTAATCAGCCCCCATCGTTCATAAATTCATGAAAAGCGTGGCCTCTGATTGGTCTAAATAAATCCAACGAAATGAAAAAAATGACATTAAAAAAACTTCGGTCTCTGCAAGTTTTGTACTACTTAAATTTAAGTCTGTAATTAAATCTACTGCTGCAAGTTGCTGGTGCTGTTCGTGCTGCTGTTGCTTCTTGACGGCTGGTTCTGGCATTGTGACCCGTCTTCTTTTGGCATTTTCGACATCTTCGGCGATGCACAGGAGCATCTAAAGCAGCGCTACCATGCTCAAACATTCGATGGAAGTCGCTGCGTTAAGCTCGATGGCCTACTATGCGTGCGCACTTGCACAGGATCGCGACTTTTTGTGTCTGGGACTGCCAAGACATAGTCTAGCATCGCACGCTTACGATGATTGGAAACATTCCCATACTCATCATTAATCCTCTTCAATGCTATCTCAATTCCAATTGGCATGGTCCCACCCTCATTATGAACTGGCATTGGCTGTAACAGCCACCCAATGCTGATCAAAATCATTAGCAGAAAGTGGTATTACTTGGTGACAAAAAGCATGGGCGCAAGGATAGCCCATTGTAGATGTCGTCAAGCCTACAGGTAAATTGAAGTTCCAGGAGACAACAGTGTGATTTATATATATTTATCTATTCTATTGAATCTATTCGACCAATCAGAGGCTACAATTTCCATTAATTTATGAAGGTTTTTGGCTAAATAACGATTCTCGTAATTCTAAACTTTTTATTCTGTTGTACTAATTTTAACCAATCAGAGGCCAATAATGTATCAAGTTATGAAGGTTGAGTGTTGATTACAGAGAAAGTGAGTGCTGAATAACGATTCCCAAAATATACCAATTTCAAAAGGGTATTGATATCCCGAAAACTAAAATTGGTATCCCGACAACTTTTTTTTATTACATTTTTATTTTTCATTTTAAATTACATGATGTCTACTTGATTTATTACTCCACAGCTTTTTTAAGCAATAAATAATGGGTATTGATATCCCGACAACTTTTTTAAGAAACATTTATTTTTAGGGAGCCGCTATGGCCACAGACATTAATACTACGGCCACAGACAAAACTACTACGGCCACAGACAATTGATGTAACCAATCACAGCTCACAAAATTATAGTGTTGCGAAGTACGCCAGAACTGGCAAAGCAGCAAATGAAAATTGTACCTTTCTCGCAGCCGACCCCACGTGGTGACATTATAAAACATATCAACCGGATGATCTCATGTTACACCCTTCGGGGGGGGGGGAAGTATTTGAACAAGTTAGTTTATAGTATTCCTTTCTTCCTATGTGTTTTTTCCAATCACTGAACTTTCGCAATGACAGGTAGAAAAAACTCCAATGGCAATCGGCGCGGAGCCATGCTCTTCTACTTTTATTACTAAATACTTTTAATTCTGAAAATAGAATTTATATCAACATAAATAATAATAAATAATTTTTCAAATGACGATTATTTATTTCTCTCAACAGCAACAGCCACCTTTCGAACATCCTAATCTTTAGAGTCTCTACTATTAACCTACCATACACAGATATCAGAAAAAAACCGTGCCTACGATAGAACAATATAACAAAAACAGCGTAAGAAACAGAATAAGCTCGTGTTCAAAAGAAGACAAGTGACCTGATCGGCTAGCGTACTTAGCAACAATCAAATTTTGTGAGCTATGATTGGTTAGATCAATTGTCTGTGGCCGTAGTAGCTTTGTCTGTGGCCGTAGTAGTTTTGTCTGTGACCATAGCGTCTCCCTTATTTTTAATTTACGTCATGCCTACTTGAATTATTACTCCACAAACTCTTTTGGAAAATAAGTAAGTTTACATTTCTGACCAATAGAAGTCATTTACGTCTAAGGCTAATTCTGGTAGATACAGTTACCTTCAACTGAGCTAACCACTCATCATTAATAGAAGATTCATCCACTTTGTTGAGCTATAATGCGTCGTAAGGACGCAAAAGTTATTATACACTAACGGCCGAAAATAAAATGTATCATGAAAAATTGTGTGAAGAAAAAATTTCTAATATTTACTAAAACTTGACGTGAATCTAATCTTGTAACCGGAATTCTGCAACACCGCTTCTTATGACCGATTTTTCCGCAATTGCTGCACCTGCATTTTCCCTGTGTCTGATCCCAAATGCTATGTGTCAAATGAAAATTGTCACATGTATTAGCCTATCACAGTTGAAAGTTCTGTGTATCAGCCAATCACAAATTCTTCTCGATTGAAATTGTTGGAGCAACAGTTTAGGGTGTGCATGGATGTTATCACTTCAAAATGTAAAATCATTTATGTATTTTACAAAAACGAAAAAGTTGTGAGAGTAATAATTCAAATAGGCATGTTGTAATTCAAAAAAAAGTTGTCGAGATATCAATACCCTTATTTATTTTTTAATACCCTTATTTATTTTTTAAAGGGTATTGATAACTCGACAACTTTTTTTTGAATTACAACATGCCTATTTGAATTATTACTCTCACAACTTTTTCGTTTTTGTAAAATACATAAATGATTTTACATTTTGAAGTGATAACATCCATGCACACCCTAAACTGTTGCTCCAACAATTTCAATCGAGAAGAATTTGTGATTGGCTAATACACAGAACTTTCAACTGTGATAGGCTAATACATGTGACAATTTTCATTTGACACATAGCATTTGGGATCAGACACAGGGAAAATGCAGGTGCAGCAATTGCGGAAAAATCGGTCATAAGAAGCGGTGTTGCAGAATTCCGGTTACAAGATTAGATTCACGTCAAGTTTTAGTAAATATTAGAAATTTTTTCTTCACACAATTTTTCATGATACATTTTATTTTCGGCCGTTAGTGTATAATAACTTTTGCGTCCTTACGACGCATTATAGCTCAACAAAGTGGATGAATCTTCTATTAATGATGAGTGGTTAGCTCAGTTGAAGGTAACTGTATCTACCAGAATTAGCCTTAGACGTAAATGACTTCTATTGGTCAGAAATGTAAACTTACTTATTTTCTAAAAGAGTTGTGGAGTAATAATTCAAGTAGGCATGACGTAAATGAAAAAAATGAGGGAGTCACTATGGCCACAGACAATTGATTTAACCAATCACAGCTCACAAACTTAAATTGTTGCTAAGTATGCCAGCCAATCAGGTGACTTGTATACTTTATCGACAAGCTCATTCACTCGATATCCGCAGCACTCTCAGCAGGCACGGACATGGAGCATGGAAGAAGATACGAATATGGTAGCTGCTGCAAATGGCTATGGAATCGTCCCCAAGTCCTCATACAGGCAACTAGTTGGACGACAAGTTGTTCACTACAAATGCGATCGTGGAGGCGTAGATCGAAACCGTCACGGACTTTTCCAAGAAAGAAGGGTTCGGAAGGCGAAAGGCAGTGCACTGATTGACTGTCCTTTCAAGGTGTTGGGCAGGAGTCGAAAGGTAAAGCCACGCATAATGGTTGAATGAGTTCACCGAGAATTCAACGTTCTCATTAACAATCTTCTCCCAATTACAGACGGCACCTGCTCCTTTACAATTACATGCAACGAGCATACCACGAACCTTCCACCGCCAGGACCGCTTATCCCGTTCACACTCGCATCTCAGAGTCTCAAGAGGAAGAAATTGCTGGACTCTTTCAGTCCGGTTTGAAAGCTAGGCAGGTTTAAACCATCATGCTAGATCAAGGCCAGCAATTGCAACTCAGTAAGCGAAAGCTCTGGAATTTGAAGCAAAAGAATGCAATCAGGAAACTCGATCGACGAACTCCAATGGATATGCTGTTCGAAACCTTCACGGACTTTGGGTTCGAAATAAATATCGAGAAAGATTCCGATGGGCGCAAATATCACACATTTGTTCTTCGCTCATTCAAAGAATGTGGAACTCTTAAGGAAGAACTGTGACGTGTTATTGCTATATTGCACCTATAAAGCAAGCAAGACGAGATTTCCTTTGCTCCACGTTCTTGGAAATACCATGCTATATTCCACTTTCTCGGCGGCCTTCGTTTTCATGAAGAACGAGGATGCTGACTCGTATGCTACGTCCATCAACTTCTTACGACGACTTTTCCACTCCGACCATCAACCGAAGTATTCGTTATTGACCGAGAGCTTGCTCTCGTGAACGCTTTGCGGAGAATTTTTCCTTTGACAACTATTCTGCTTTGCATTTGGTACACTGAGAAGAACGTCGTCGCCAAATGCAGGATCCATTTCACTGGAAAGAATGATGAGTGGAAAGCATTTTCGAAGGATTGGAGATCGGTAACTTGCCATTTGTTGTTTGTGATCAGTAATTTTCATTCATGTTCTAAGGTATTCCTTGTTGTGCAGATGGTCTACTCAAACACGATCGCGGAGTTCAATGAAAATTGGGAAATGTTCTAGCTCATATGGACAGAACGCTACACGGAATCTGTGGAGTATCTAGCCGAGACGTAGATCGATTCCACAAGGAGAAATTCGTTCGAGCATGGACGAATTTGATTGGGCACTTCGATCACACAGTCCCTTCACGCGGAGGAGGTGCTCACAATGTCGTGAAAGAGTTCATCGCAAGCAGCATGAAAAATCTGTTTGGGTGTTGCGAGCGGATAGTTCAGTCCATGAAAGCTTTCAGATCGAATTCACCACAGAACTGGCGAAGCAGCAAATAAAAGTTATACCTTTCGCGCATCCGACCCCACGTGGTGACCTTTTTCAACATATCAACCGGAAGATCTCATATTACGCCCTTCGGAAAGTATTTGAATAGGTTAGTTTATATTATTACTTTCTTCCTACGTGTTTTTTCCAATCACTTAAGTTTCGCAATGACAGCTGGAAAAAGCTCGACGTCCATTGGCAACCAGCGCGAAGCCGTGCTCTTCTACGTTTTTCTACCATCTGGGGGATACCTTGCGAGCATAAGTTGCGGCAGATCATCGCAAGCGGGAGGAGGCTTAAATTGAGCGATTTTGATGTTCATTGGCACCTTTCTCAACTCCCTTCAGTACGACCTCCAGTTGCAGGCCACCCAGATGATGCTTTGCCATTCCTTTTCGAAACATTACGCGACAATTTCAGCACCCTACCTTGACACCAGAAAGAGGCAGTCTTGGACGATCTGGAAGAGATATCACAGGTATTTCTGGGCGATTGTGTTTTTTCGTTTGATATTATTATGGGTACTAACGCTGTTTAAATAAGCAAACACCACAAGTCCTCGAAGAGCCGGAGGTTGCTCGAACGAGAGTTAGACCAAGCGGAACGAGCAACAAAACCTCGACGCGACGAGACCCTTCTCAATTTGAATACGTGGAGGGGATGCCTCCCAGGAAAAGGAAGGCGCCGACGTGCGGTGCTTGCCATCAAACGGGACACCGACGTTCATCTGCAGCGTGCCCCGTCAATTCACAGAGCCGAAGTCAATATCTCGCAACAGTTGAACGTCATCCCATCGAAGATTTTTAACTGCAACAGCCTGTTGGTTTCGGTTCCGGGTGGGCCGTTGTTTAAAACCGCTGTCGGTCGCCCAATCTCAGATTAGGTTTAGCATGGCTGGTTGTGAGAGCATACGGCCAATAAGAAAAAAAAGGCTAAATCTAATCGCTTCTACACTATCCTCTTTCCTTCAAAATCTAACACAGCCACCTTTCCAACATCCTACTCCTTAGCCTATCTACTATTAACCTACCATATATAGATTTCAGAAAAATAACGTACCTACGCTAGAACAATATAAACAAAAACAGCGTAAGAAACAGAATGAGCTTGTGTATAAAAAGTATACAAGTGACCTGACTGGCTGGCATACTTAGCAACAATTCAATTTCGTGACCTGTGATTGGTTAAATCAATTGTCTGTGGCCGTAGTAGTTTTGTCTGTGGCCGCAGTATCAATGTCTGTGCCATAGCGTCTCCCTTATATTTACTCTGTTATATTTTCATAGGCCACAATCGCCATTAATTCAATTAGGCTGATGGCTGATTACAGAAAAGATGGTGGAGGAACAGCGGTTCTTTTTTTCTAAATTCTCTAAAAAACCTAAAAATATTTATCGGAAAACAAAGGGAATTAAGAATTAGGTTGTGGTAAACGGAAGCCCCCAGTGTTCCTTGTCGAGAAAGCTGTGTTTTATTGTTTCGCCATGTGTTTCGCTTCGCGATTCTTCTCTCTAACCCTTTGCGAAAACGACTCTCTTCATATGCCGAAAGCTCAGCGCCGAATTGAGAAATTACTTGACTGTCCAGTTTCCTCTGTACTTCCGTATATAGGTTTTGCTGCACTTGAGTGTGCAAATTTAACTGTGCTTAGGTGACTGGATCCGATCGTCTAAATATGGAAGGTCTCCCCATGACTTTCTTTCTTCCCGCTGGAAAGCAAACGTGGCAGTATTGTGTCTTCATTTTCCAATACAATCTCTTCTACTCACACCAGATTGAATCAATTGGCCGGAATGGTTCGAATCACTGCTCAAAGCTTGGCAATGGTCGCATCCGTTTTACTTTACTCGACTGACCAGCTCTCAGTACTGGCTAAGCAGTCGTCATCAGATTGGGAAAAATTTATGAAGCAGGATTTCAAACTACACCTAGAACGTGAAAAAGTTTGCAAAGAGCAGAACGAATGTAATGTACTTAGTCTCCATTACCCCTAGCTCAAAGCGTAATTGTCTCTTAAAATGCGATCAGGTATGGAAACTAACAAAGAAGAAGTGCAAGCTCTCATAGAACGGTTGAAGCGGCTTGAAAGTGCACTCGAAACTAAAAATAGCAAGGGTCCTGAAGCTGATGTTTCATCCCCCCCCCCACTTCCTACTCATCCAATTCAGATTCGAAGAAAAAGCTTCTTCGATAATATTCTACTTTAAAGTCGGGAAACAAGTCTTAGACACCTGCTACGAAGATGTGGTTTTTCCACCGACTAAAATAAACACCATGAAATACACTTATCTTTTTGTGATTATAAAATATTAGTAATTAATTCTCATTGCCTTTGTAATCATGGAGAATGTTTCAGCTAAAGCTACCGGTTCCCGTGTAGTCACACTCCCTCCGCAATTCATTGCCGCCTCCACCTCCAATGTACCCACGTTCCCATTATACTCCTATGTCATAACATGCGCTTTACATACTTTGATGAAAACTTTGTCAGTAATCTAATTGCTTTTCTTCTACGGCGTGTTCTTCTAACCTTCCTCCAGTGCAACTATGTTTGTTCCTACTCTACATTTGATCTGGAATATCATTCCATTGCAATATGGCCCGACTACTATCAAACAAGATTTCTACACAGGAAAGCTGTCAAGGATTGTTGCGATAATTTCTGCTCATTAACTTCTACTAAGGCGATAAGTGGAATTCTGCTCTAAGTTTATATCTTCTCTGAGCCAGTGCCTCCGTAGCCTCGGATCAGTTCTTCAAGATTACTCGAAATATTTGGCAATCACGGCGTGTACTTCGAGGGGTTTCTTCAGGCGCCAAATCGGTTTCGGTCGTATTGCTTGAACTACTCTACCTCAATTGAAGGTGTCTATATTACTAGAATTAGACTAACTGACTTCTCTAGTTGCCTAGGCTATCTTAAATAACATATATACATATAAAAAACGTTTCGTGAAATACCTGTGAGCGATGATAATATGTCTTCTCGTTGATAATCCCGTATCGTAGTAGCCTCAGCACGCATAATACGAGACTGTGTCCAGCTTGTAAATGCTGTAAAGTTGTAAAGTTGTAAAGCTGTAAAGTTGTAAGACTGCTCTACCTCAAACAAATCGAGCACCGATAAATGCTAAGTACGGATAAAGAAAGCAGCCGACAGCAATATTGAGGTTTTGTATAATGCCAAACAATCAAGACGCAAACTGTATATCTAACAATGTCTACGTTATCGAGTCAACCACAGTATTTGTATCGTCGCTAAATGGATCATTAGCGGCGCAGGAACCGCAAGACTTTGCGCAGTATTCAATGGTGTCATACTATGAGGCCTTGTAGACGTGACACATTTATACGAATACCAGCGATGCATGGAATGTAATACAATCAATGTGTACACATACATGAGGTAGGGACTGATATTGGAAAATCTCTCATATTAGATAGCGGCGAAATCAGGGTATAGAGTAGCAGGTGGGAGGCATAGAGGTGGGGATCATCTTTTGGCACGCAAGTTAAAGCGTATTCGTATGTGCAAGTGTGTGTAATATCGTAATTGCAGTAGATTTGCGCTATCGAGTTCCATATGCGAACAGAATCAGAAGTGAAATAAGTGCGTGATAAGTTTGCATCGTCGATCCTTGCGTACTACTTGAAAAACTGGGCTGATATCGAAGTACGCTCATAGCAAGACTATAAATGCGTTTTGTGTCTAATAGCGTGCATTGAATCAAGAGCCGAGAACCCAATAGGCTATAATGGTGCAGCAATTTTAAGCTCTGTGCTTTTAGAGAGAGCTACACGTAATTATTTCATCGATTCATCGCCGGGGTCCTCGTCCATTTTTAGAATTTTTTCAATCCGGTGCGCCACCCTCAGTCGCAAATTTATCAGACCTATTTTGTACATGTTCTAGTACAACTTTGAATATTGTATTTCTGCGTCACCCACCGTCTTGCCGTCAATATTCTTGCGTTTGATATCACTGGACGCTACAATATTTGGAGATTTCACTCTCTCAAACCGATGCAAGGGTGTAGCAGATAAATTTATATCCAGTGATTACAATAGAAAGCATACCGCAAGAAAACTGATGACAACTCTACATGATCACAGCTGGCAACGGCCTACCTACTATTCATTGATTTCGGATAAACAAATAGTCGATCAACAGCGTATAGCCGTGCTCATCTTGGGCGCTGATGTCTCCTCTTAAATCTACATAGTGTTGTATCTCTTGGATTACACCGTCATTAGCTGTATTCAGTACGTTAGCCTTCATCATATCAACTCTGAGCTTCCGTTGTATCCCGAGGAGGAGCTTCGAAACCTGATTGCAGTGGGTAATCCAATTATAGGAGATGATTGAGCAGTTCGGGTATCATGTATTCTCAAGTTCAACAGGAAAAACCGGTCGACAGAGTGTCCACGTGATCTGTTTGGTGTAATGTCTGATAAAGTAAACGGTTCGCCGCGTCATGATCCCAAATTAAGTCTACACTTCAATCGTCTTGCACAAGTCTGGCTCGCACAAACCAGACAGCTTGCGTCACTTACGGGAACATAACCAAGCACAACCGTGAACTGCTCTTATACGTGAGGGAAAGATTTAACGCCATCTGATCCGCTGTACATCTGTAAGTTATTCGTAATCTCAGTATGAACACATAATGATGAGAAAGCATAACTATATGTACGGATGTCAGAGCCTTGAGAAAGTGGTAGCAATCCATCAAGCCCGCTTCCGTTACGAACAATAGGGCTTTTGTATTTGTAATCGATAGTAGTGTAATATTTTGACGGTTTTATGGATGCCTCGTGCCAAGCGGTAATTGCAGGCGCATTGAATTTTCTCATGACGAGCTCTACAAAACTTCACACGAGACACTTACTTCAAGCCGTGAGATGTACAACCGCTCCCACAAAAAACATTAGGAGCGAATTGACCAATCCATCAATGTACGATAATCCAACAGCCATCAATTATTGTCGTGAGGTCAAAAAAGCTCCATTTCATCAAAGACCAGGATGCCTCATTCCTTGTCTGCTTCATTTGGCCAGAATTATTTCAGGCGTTTGCAAGCAATCATGTGCTGGTGATCAAGCTTCATCTATTCGTATTTATACTGATAATTTATTTGCTTTGAAGTTGCAATGAGTATCTCATATTAAACGGATTTTGAATCCACTATCACAAACCCATTCATACTATTCCTGCGCAAACCTGTGTTCCCGCTTTCCTTGATTCTTTCTAATCTTTGAAGTGGAGCTCAATGGTCAATCTAATGCGTGTACAACTTGGACATGTCGATACAAATGAGACATCAAGCTCACTAACGCCATTTCTGACAGATATGCAATAAGATAACCTCGTTCTTAGTTGACCTGTGTGGGAGATGAACCAACCCTCGGCCGCCGGACTGTCGACATCGCTATTCGTTTGCCCATTATCGTATTCCTTGCCTCTCATACTCATTGCTTCCAATTGGAACATCTCGAGTTTCGTTCCATTCAATTTATTAATCCATACCCTCCACTATTCTTGTGATCGACACGGTGACGTCAAAGGTTGAAAAGCATTCATTATACTTCGTTCAAATTCAAACCATTGTCCACGCAAGCCATATACATTAAATTTTATTCTATTTTTGCCTTGAGACAGAGAAGGAAATGTGATGACTGTACTTGTAGAGGGACGCAACAGCATTGTGATTCATGTGCTCTCCCGATTGCATTTGTTCCGCTGTGGCTGCTGGTAGAGCCCTTAAATACCGTTCATACAGCGGTACGTTGTGCACTTAACTAAAACATTTGCTGAAGCTCCTCAGTCGACTCGCAGTCGCTTCCGGATGCCATGCTCCGACTGATGAACATCTTTTTAGTAATCCACAAGAGGATACTCGCTGACCTCCAGAATCCGCTGTTGTGGCCATAAACCATTAGACGTCCAGATCATGCTGTCGTATGAGTTTTCCATAATTTCCAAAGAAAGCGACTTATCGACTCGTGCTAGCAGTGTGACCGAAGCTCTCCACAAAATCCACAAAACTCACCGTTTGTAGCAATATGAAAGTATGGTGTGCTAGCACAACAAATGAGAATCTCACATGTGAAAGCCCGTTGGCTGATGCGAAACATGACGCCTCATACCGCAGGCAGCGCACACATGACGTTTAACTTTCGTCTTATATTTACCGATTCACAGGATGGATTTTTTCGTAGCGGGTAGTAACGTGAGGCTACATAGTGTACCGCTTGATGTGTCTCTAGCAGTATTGGAGATATAATGTACCGCCTTCTCTTATTAAGGTTATATCTGACAGTAGCTGCTCTTAACATGAGCAATACGGTATCGAGTCAAATGAATTACGCCGAAAAATGCGCGTATATTCTCGATGTGCTGACATCTCACGAATATTCGTGGCCATTTTTGGAGCCTGTAGACCCGGTAGCTCTCAACATACCGACGTACTTTGATCTTGTGAAAAGTCCAATGGACCTGCGGACAATGCGTTCGAAATTAGAGCAAAATTTGTACACAAATCCTTCCAACTTTCGTAATGATATGATCCTTATGTTTGAAAACGCAATTGTCTTCAATAAGGACGATTCAAGGGATAACTCTGTGCGGTATGTCTTCTCCGTCCCCAATGGCTTGGACTTAGGTGTGTTTATAGTACTTTGGCGCAAAAGCTTTTGCAAATCAGTTTGGATCTTTATGATAACGTATTCGAAGAGCCCAGAGTAAAAGTTCCCGCTCCTTCGACGACATCAGTCGATTACCGACTTTCTGCTGACAAAGAGAGCTCGTGGATGACATCGGTAGTCGATGAGCTCTGTGCTAGCGCAAAGGAACAGAAGTTGTGGGAACACTGGAAGAAGTACTCGTTTGTTGCGAGAACCAATCGTCAGAAACGAATGCGACATCGTTTATATGGGAATGTGTCTCAAACTCCCTTAACTTAAAAGCATGATGTTTTGCTCAAGTAGCAGGTTTTAGAGTGGGATAGCTGCGAAAGTGAGTAGGCCACGTACATTTCCAAAGCACAAACACTTTCAGAGGCTTTAATCCGCATCCCGGGTCGAATGTATGAATCTGAGCTTGAAACGATTACTGAAGCAGCCCCCTAAGGCGTGTTATCTGACATGGGTAAAAAGCTACCCAACCTTATTTTACCAGAAAATGGGCTTGATTATGATAGCATATATCTTCTCCAAAAAAACCGATCGACTTAGATCAATTTATCTACACGATATCCTCATTTACAGAGTTCGTTGAGATATCTCAAGCTGAATGATGCTGCAAGGCTTTTAGCTATATAGCAAGCTCTCAATACACCAATATCTCAAAATGAAAGCAACGAAAATTTTATCGCACTCGCTCATTGTCGGAACGAAGTCTAGTGCATTTAAAAGATCGAGGCGTCATAGTTCCCTCGCTTTGCAATGTATTAAATAGACCCGAATCGTAACATAGTGCCTTTTCATGAGAGCACTGCGAGACTCAATCAGATAAAAAGCCAAAGCATCAGGATTCATCTCTCCACGTGTTTGTTTTTTATTATTATATTTCTGCATTTATTTGATTGCGTGTACCTAAGCGTCTGATTAATGTATCACAGAGTGCTGACTCAGCACGTCTACTTGTTGTTGAGCAGCCGTAGATGATATATGCATATGAATACATCTCCATTTTTTGATCCTTGGGAATTCGGAAAAAGCTATGGGTATTTGCTTCGAACACCCTACTGTCATGGATCATGTCGGGATGCATCGATCTAAGGCGACAATGATGAATTAAATGAAGTTGAACTGTAGAATTTTCTGAATTCAGATCTCAAATGTTTGCGATCTTGAGTACACAGATAAATGAATTCTATTCTTGAAAATTGGGTGTCTGACGCGTGTACAATATATCTCGGATGATGGCTTGATTGGAATGCTTCCGAAACTGACTAACTGATGGATATATATATTTTTATCGGGCGTCGCTGTGACAGTATGCTGATTGTAATGCTTGCGTTATCTTTTCATTTTATGTGGCCTGATGCGGACATAAAGATTACCAGTTGTGTTTATCAGCTTCTCGAATTCTAAACCAGTGCTTTCGATCTAGATTATTAATGGCCAAGTTGGGTATTTCCGAAGAATTCGCTACCATCAAGAATACAGCGCTTAGCAAATGTCAAAAAGTATGTTTTCTTCGGGTTTTTCGGAAACGATGATCGATTGTCCATGATGCGATGAAGGCGACAGCAACATAATTATGTTTCGCCACTCAGTTTAGGTGCTACCCTCGAATTATTGTGGTAGATATCTTGTTTTCATGGCAATTGTTTGCCGAAAAGAGGCAGTAGGCACAGGCATAGACTATACGACTCGATAATTACATATATTTAGGGAACCGCTAACCAGCCCCCAGCCCTCTTGAATACAGGACCCCTAAGTTATGATTACGAGTTATGACTGGCTGAAGAGAGTTCCCTTGTCTGAATATATGATAGACCCTTCGAAACGCGAAAGCTGGCAAACTTGCACGTATGGAATTTGAAATGGGTCGCAACGAAGGAAAGTTGTTCCAGCAATCGGTTTTACGATATTAAGATTGGCTTAAACGAGCAATAAACTCCATAATAGGACGCAAACCAAAGTGTTTTTAATCATCGATAGTATCCAAAGCATCAAGATGAATCTCAGCATGTGCTGTGCGAGCCGCATCGTCGTTATTAAGAGGTTAATTGCATCTTCTTCTGTTGTGTCCTGTTCGTCTACAGTTACCGCATCGTCGTTGCGGTCGAAGAGACGCCTCCACCACCTCAAACTGCGATAAATTGCGCTGCGTCAATCCTGAAGGACGTCCGCGACGGCGTGGATTTAATGAACTTAGGACGTTTTCATCCGGGACGGTAACTAGGTGTTTGAGGATCACACTTTTGTGATATGTCAAACCCACGTCGTATTACCCTATTGTTACTCGAGAAGCTCGAACCAGCCACCAATGTGTGTCAAGATATTTGCGAGAGAGGGCATGGCCCGGTGTTGCGGCTGCTCTTGGTCGGAAGACGTGCTTGCAAGGATGGCCGAAATTCGAGACAAACATGCCTTGACAGTGTCCTTCATCATCCATATCTCTGTATTGTTTGAAGGCTGATTTCAGCGCTGCCAACGAAACCTTCCCCATTCTCCCGGCAAAGACCTGTCCAAACTGCATATTGGCGATTGCACATTCTCATGTGGTTTCAGTCTGATGGTTGCAATTTGGCCATCTCACGCCAGTAGGCAAGACGATTATACCGTCAAAAGGTCGCCTGTTCATACAGCTATTCACTTTTTCAACGCAGAGTGCGCGCTCTCTACTCGTGAAGTCGTTCTATGACCAAAATGCACTTTGCCGCGCAAAAAAGCAGACGCAAATTTTTCTTTGTGCGCAAGCCAAGTCTCTCCAATGTATTTCATGACTTGACGTGGGAAGGCCTCTCGCATCTCAGCAAGCCGGGGTTGTTAAATCTGAGCTGTTGATGACAGTACCTACGCATTCCATTGGCCCGTAAACTCCTTAAATGCCTTCATAAACTCAAACGTCCTAGGCTGCCTGGCGAGGATATTTGTGCTGATGTGTCAGCGACAGAGGAGATTGTTAGCTGCAGGAAACGCATCGTCAAGCGCATTCATGAGAGCTAATTCCTTATCGGTGACAAAAGTCACTGGAGACACCAAGAAGTTCACGAAGATTTATTTCATAAGCCATATTGCCCAAAGGTAGTCCTCGGATCTTTCTCCAGCCGTGAATATGTAACGTGCAAAGAGGAAGTCCAAAACGGTTAGTTTTGTAAGTAGAGTTCAGGAACCGGATCTTCTCAGTACTGAATTTCCCAACACAGTTTTTTTCGCCGATGGAGAAATAATGAAAAGGTGATTCGGTCACCGTTCGGCGTCAAGCTATGTATGATACGGCGCAGAAGACTTGCAGATTCAATACCATCAAGAAGGGCAGCCAGCGGTGTTCTACCACGTAACAAATGTCTACGTTCCGAGTCACGAATATTGGATACATCACGAGGTGTCACGGTGAGATTGATATTGCGCGTTTGTGCGACGATACGCGCAGGCGCCAGACCCGACCGAAATAACTCAAAATTTGTTTCCGCTAATAGATTTTGAGGGCACAGCCTTGTGGATGTACAGTACGGCAGCATCTACGAAAGACTCGTGATTATGCTCAAGTTGATTGGCCTCAACAACCCAGTGAACCAAGTCCCCGTGTCCTAGCATTCGGCGAATTATCCGAGCAGACTGGCAGCCTATTCCACGGTTTCCGCGTACGCGTTTACGTTTCTGCGACATGGAAGTCGCATTTTCCGCACAAGAGCATTTAAGACATATAGCTTTGCTTTCATTTCACCGTCTAAACGGTGTCCAACTCTCATTGCTCTTTTGCAAGTATATATGAAGCCCTCATCTTGGCATTGACGGTTTACTGCTAATCTAGCCTCCTCTAAAAACGCGTAAGTAGTATCGACGATGTATTCAAATTGACTCATGGTTGGTAAACGGAAGAGTTATGGTATGACGAAATTTGCCAGCTTTCGTGTTTCGAACGGTTTGTCATATTATTTAAATAAAGGTACTGTCTCCCACCAATCATAACTCGTAATCATAACTCAGGGGTGCTGTATTCAATTTAGCATTCCGCAACATCTACTTCGACGCTGGCACTCGATGCTCAATCGATTTGTTTTGAGTCGGAAGTATGAGCGAGATTCAGCACACGTTCAACTGATCAGGTCTGAATGTTTATACCTACCTCATTCGAAAGGTGGAATCCAGGTTCCTTTTAACGCAGCACTGTTGAAAAGCGATGTATTCTCGCTGAGTTTGAGACACAGCGGGAATCCGATCTAGGGGCATAATCACGACGTGGATGGTATGCCAGGGATAGAAACGGTACATATCAAGCTAGGCGATGAGAAGAGAAAGTTCTAGCAGATCAGTGAGACTGAATTATAATTCCTTCATCTAAATGATCGAAACCCCTTGCATTCGAAGATTCTTCACAAAAATATCAAGCAATTTGAACATGTTGTGTCACAGAAACGTTTTTTTTTTTATGTTTGTGGTATCTAAAGTGCAGTCGTGGTACCCAGCACGTTGAAACAGGGTATATTTGATCGTTCAGGACGGCAATAATAACATGGATCAAGCTTTCAGCATAAAAACACGAAACAGGTCATCGTTATCGTGTCACTCACGATCCAGAAATATGTGATGCTAACGTATTCGTACTATTAAATGGAGACCAAGAATCGACCCAGGGCTTCTGCTAGCTCCGCTCATTAGCAATATGCAAAACGGAAGTAACAGTCGTACATTACTTACTATTTTACGCGGACAGTAGTTGCTTCAGCATGTCGCGCTACAGAGACGTGTTTAATACTGCAACGGAAATTCTTTGTTAATTTGCAATAGCCTTCTACCTCATGAATCACGATGGATGAATTATCTAGGGTCTCATCGTATGCCTCAACTAGTACCATTCTTTCTTGGGTCGATAGAAAATCGTAGTGCTTGCCAAGTACGCAATGACCTGTAGCGCACAAAGTAGAGATTAGACAAAAGGGGAAATGAAGGAGCAACACGGTAGAAATATATTGACTCAGGAGATTACATCGAAGTTTGCGACATGTTGCGCATGTATCATATCCCGAAGACTATCATATCCTGTGCATCAGAGCCTCTTTGGATACAGCTCGCTTTTGAAGGAGCCTCTGAGCGGATGGATTATTCTTCTTCCATTTCCATGCACCTTTTTGGTCTAAAATCTCAACAAGATAACAACGTTGTTGCGAGGCATAGTCAATCGTAATTGTCGCCCTAATGGGGTCTCACGACAATGAAAATGTATAAACTCGTGCGTTTTCGACAGAGAATGTTATCAACTCAAGGCCACCTGTACATGCTGATCAGTCATAAGAAAACAGTCGTATTGATCTGAAATTCTGTTTTTCCTATGCAAGAAAGTAGTGCAGCCTGTTTCCTGCATCAAGGACCCGTAGCTGGCTAATAGAGTACTGATAAGCAGCTGTGTGAGATATTATCAGTTGGTCAAAATGCATCCTGTATTAAAGCTTCTGGAACGTTTGTGGATTCAATGAACCTTTGATGCAGGACGTAGATCGGATAATTAGATCTCAACTGAAGTTTATTGTTCGCGTTAGACCAGCTTAAATTTGAGCATTTGGTCGGTGTTAGCGGCTACGTTGGGTGGACACCGAGTTGTCCGAAAAGACAATCAAGATATGATAGCAGTAGTTTTCTACTTTCTAACATCTTTTTTTCTGATAAATAAGCCTAGACTTAATCATAGCGGTCGCTGCGAGCGCACTTAACATATGTTCGACTGACGACGGCCTTTTATGTAATTTATCACCTTTTTTACATTCTAAATTGACATCGCGGCGCTACTCGAACTTATCAGTTCTCCCAGACAACAAATATGATTCAGCTTCTCACGTTTGATACTTCCTTCACAGCATTGGTTGACGCCAGCAAACAAAGTTATCGCGAAATCGCTACACTGCGTACTTAGCCCCCCTCATCAGCCGACAATCAGCCCCGAATCATAAACACCTTGCTCGAGTTCAAACAGCTGTGAATTTTCACATTATCCATTCTGAGAGAAGGCAATTCGATCTTTCGAAAGATCGTCGGTGTGGGACAATAAAGCCTCTCGATTTGTCGCTTGTGGGAGAGAAGCGTCGCATTACCTTATGTTTTTTAACGGTTATTTAAGATTCTGGCAATTTTGTCCTCTGGAAGTCCTCGGTGTTTGAGGAAATCTATAAATTACCCTTTGGAAGAAGGCTATTTGATTTTATCCAATTATGGGCGATCGGTACAAACGCGTGCAAAAATCTCGACAGCAGATTGGATCATGTCGGCAAAAATCAAACCAACCAAATACAAGCGTTTGTGCTAAGATGCACGTGTCTACGTCTACTCTCCGCTCTTGTCGAATTCTTTTTTGGAGAGACAATAGCAGTAAATTTTTTGCAACGAAACTCACAGAATGGCTTCAAGTGCAACTGGATCAAGACGTAGTGAACTTGGAACGCAACTTCCGCTGCTGCACCAGCGACCAAGCCTCACAGATTCCACAACCAAGCGACGCACCAATCTGAGATATTTGACAATGGACACTCAGCGCGTCCAATTACTGAGCACGATTTTCGTTTCCATGGTTGTGGGATGTCTCGTCGCTTCGTGTTTTATATCGGTTGAACGTGATCCAACAGTCGATTTCACAAAAGGAGATTTTCTTCATCGGGTGCGCCAGGAAGACGATATTTTGGCTTCGTGTACGGATGCGGGTCTCGTCCGTAACAAAGAGAGACCGTCTGGAAAAGTAAAATGGTTCTTAGGTGGACCCGACCCAGAAGTACGATTGGAGTCGCTTCCGGGTCCACGGTCAATCAATGACTTTCCAAAGAATTGGGACTGGAGAAATTACAGCGGAACCGGGCTCAGTCTGACGACTGCCGTCATGAATCAGATGCTTCCGCGACCGTGTGGCTCATGTTGGGCGTTTGCCACTGTCAGCTCTTTATCGGACCGGATTCGGATTGCGCACTACAAGAAGTATGGCCACGCTGGACCAGAGGTTGTGCTATCACCGCAAGTGTTACTGGATTGCGGAATGCGATCATTTGGATCTTGCAGTGGAGGAGATCCACGATATGCGCACAAATGGATATACGAAAATGGAATTGTTGACGTCACTTGCAATCCATACATCGCATCCCATCCGTCTTGGTTCGCTGTCGGAGAAAGCTGTGAGGAAACACAATGTCGAACGTGTTCATCAGACGGTGTTTGTCGCGTTTTGAAGAACGCAAGGAAGTATCATATTTCAGAGTTTGGTACGTTGAACGCAACAACACCGGAAGAATTTGAGATTGAAGCGATGAATGAAATTTACCATCGAGGACCGATTGTTGCAAGTATGTATTCTCACTCGAAAGAATACGTGAATTACAGAGGAGGATACATCTTACGTGATTCCAAAAAGTATCCAGGGACCACACACGTTGTCAGTTTGGTCGGATGGGGTACAACGGACGAAGGGTTGAAGTATTGGATTGTACGCAACTCTGATGGAATGAACTGGGGCGAGAGTGGATTCTTTTACGCCGAGCGTGGGACAAATATCTACAACATGGAGAGTCATGGAGCGTGGGCGGTGCCAATTATTTAGTAAAACGAATATCACGCAGCTTCCCAGTAGCACTTAGAAAATTTAGGATTTTGAATACTTTATGAGACATTTGACTTGCAATGACGACGGGTTGAGCAATTTGACTAGAATATACCGTACGAGCATAACGCGGGAAATAATGCCCGTAAAGTATTTTACGTTTTTCTTGCAATCCTGTCTGGAACTAAATTTCTATAGTTCAAGCAACGGCGCTTCATCAGGTCGTTTTGATATGTTTATAGAGCTACCTGGTGTGAACAGTCTCGGCCGGTCGGGATGTTTATTTGACTTTTTTTACACACCATCTCGACGTAAATTACACAAGGAAAGGAAAATAGCGTTTCTTACCGATAAAAACAAAAAAAGTATCGAAAAAATACCGACACCGAGAAGGGACGGCAAAAAACGAAATCGGTTGTAGTTGAACCATGCGGAATCTGAGTCGATACCGCGGTATTACCGACATGCGAAGCGGTAAAGTAGATTGCGAACGAAATGACCCGCCAATGTACGCGACAATGTCAAGCTTCGCGCCAGATCGGACCTTTTCCGGGTCAGAAGGATCAACGAACGTACCAACGGCAACGAATCCTTCGTCTCGATCAATAACAAATTGCGGTACTACAATTGTTGCTGGAAATCCTTTTATAGTGATGCAGCCACGAAAAGGCACTATCAATACAAATTCCACAAGAGTACCGAACAGCTACCGAATCACATCCTCCATTGTGGCGCCCAATTCTGTAGCCTATCACTTCCGTTCAGAAAACGAACGCCCACTTAAGCAACTAAGTCGCCACCTTCTACAAAACTTCATACATATCAATGCGGTAACCCACCTCACTACGTACTTGACCAAAAAAATCTTCTAATGAAGCGGATTTTGAAACTAGAATTACCGCAAAAAATGCAAAGCACCACACGACAACATGATCCATCGCAAAAAGAAGTTGTTGGGGAAAAAATCGGACGATGAGTATCCGTTGACAAACGAAGATGAGATATTCAATGGGCGATACCGCGTGCAGGGAAAGCAAATGGGCCTGGTACCACTCGCATGAGGATATGAGACCCACCCGTTTTCACCATTGTTCTTTGTAGGGATCATTTGGGCAAGTTGTTGAAGGAACTGATCTCGAAACGAATGAAAAGGTAGCAATCAAAATCATCAAAAAGAAGCGAAATTTTCTGGCCCAAGCACAAACAGAAATATCGGTTCTTGAGGTATTGCATCGACATCATCATCCCGGACGGAAAATGATCGGTATGTTGCTCAAGTGTATGGACCTGTTGTTGTATCTAATTGACTCTCTTTGTAAGTTCATCTGAAGTGTTCGTTCCTTCACAAAGGCTTCCAGTGTTTGGTGTTCGAATTGCTGTCGTATAATCTATACGAGTTGATTCAAAGCACAGGGTTTCGCGGAATTGGTTTGAGTTTATTGCGCAAAGTTGCTGGACAGATCCTCCAAGTCGGTCTATATGTCCTACACATTGCAACATTTCACTGAATGATTGCTTGTTCGGCAGGCATTGGACTACATGGCGCAACCCAGCGTTAAAGTCATTCACTGTGATTTAAAACCTGAGAATATCTTATTAGTTGATCCAAAACATAGCCAGATAAAAATCATCGACTTTGGCAGCTCCTGTTTCTCGCACGAACAGGTATTCACTAATTACTTTTATTACATTCATGGCGCTCATATCTTGATTGCATGATAGCTGTATCATTATATTCAAAGCCGATATTATCGCGCGCCAGAAGTCTTACTAGGAATGAAGTACACTTATGCAATTGATATGTGGAGCCTAGGTTGTATCCTGGTACGTTTTCCGATAAATTCGACATGTACTCGGTTGTAAACGGGTTATGAACATGATTAGGTGGAAATGCATACGGGAAAGCCACTTTTTAAGGGAGCTGATCAACACGATCAGTTGAGGCGGATCACCCTAGTACTCGGCATGTTTCCTCAACATTTCATTGAGCAAACTCCTTCAATGTATCGACGTGAATACTTTGACGAAGCACGTGTGGTAGAGGGGGATAAAGTAATCCATCAATATCGGTTGAAAGATTGTAAATCTTATGGAAGCGGGCAAAAGGTGAGTAGATTGGACAATGAAACCAGCAAATGGCTTAAAAGGCTATGTATAGGAACAGCCATTTGCTCGTTCGCTGGCAGAAATCCTCGGTGTGGATATTGGAGGGCCGGAGGGGCGAAGGCGCGGTGAGAAACATCACTCGAGAAATCAGTACCTTTGCTTTTTGGATCTTATCCGTCGAATGTTGGAATACGAGTAAGTGCGTTTTTGTTCGTGTGGCTATCTGGTAATTAACCGAGCAAGTAGTCCGGTAGCACGAATAAGTCCAAGTGAAGCGTTGAAGCACCCGTTCTTTGACACAGAAGTCGAAGTGGTAAGTGGTATTATTGGCGTGTGAAACGTATCCTTTAAATTGCGCTCTAGAACAAAAAATCGAAATGCATGCGATCGACAGCTTCGCGCGTGACTTACAATGACGATTATGGTGATCCGCCTATTGGCTCCAACCGAGTGAAACAGCGAAGGCTTTAAAGTCGAAAAAGCAGCAAGTTTTGGCGCAATGCGCATGCATGTGTCGGCCTTCAACTGTACAATAAAGTAGCGTAACGATATTAAGTTATGAAGGCTATTAGGAACGATTCGAGAATTTCATTTTAAAAGCGATCAAGTGTGTAATGATTAACGTAATACGCTACGTCCTCGTTCACTCGCTTCCTCGGGCATCTACCACACTAACTACACGAGGTTTTATTCGCTACAATGATCGACCTCTCGTATTGCGTTCGTTGAAAAAGCCGTATCATTTTGCGTGGATATCGACGGCGAGAGCCCGGAGACCCACTGATTTCATTGATGAAAGCAATTATCCACTTAAAGACGCTGTAGAAAGTAGCTGGGAGCCTGAAATTGAAGATTTTGAAATGCTGGAACGCTCGTGGTCAAACGCGACACCATCACTCGCGGAACTCGTTCGTGAGGACATACCTTCTGCGCGTCAATTCTTTCGTAAAGTGCTTCAAGCAAAATATCCAAAAGAGTTGGGAATGTGGAACAAATGGGCGGTTATGGTGAGTTACTCTTTTATTATATAACCTGTATAGTATGAATCCCTTCTCTAACTCATAAACCTGTCGTTTCCTATAAGGAATGGAAAAGTGCGAATTATGACTTGGCTCGCGTGATTTTTAAGAAGGCATCCAAAATTCGATATGATTTGCGATTATGGGTATCTTGGGCGACTATGGAGATGGAATGTAACAACTATCATGAATCCAAACGCTTGTTCCATGTAATTATTGCCACAGATCCCAAAAACTCACATGCACTTTTGGGCCTGGCGCTCCTCGAAATGAAGCAAGGGTACAACCACAAAGCAAAGAAGATTTTCAATGAATTGATTCGCGAGTATCCCAAGGACGTCAATGCCTTTCAAGCTTACGGAATTTTCCAAGGAAAATGCAAAAATATGAAGGAAGCAAGAGAATTATTCCATCACGCGACCCAATTAGACGACGTGGGCGGGCAAGTGTGGCATGTAAGCAAACAAAGCTCTATCGTATGCTTAACGACGCACTCACCTTTGTTTTCATCAGGCGTGGGCCAAAGCCGAATATGAAATGGGATTTTATCGTCGAGCTCTGAGTGTCTTGGAACAGGGAATGATGCAATTTCCTACACACAAATATCTTATTTTACTTTCCGCTATGGCACAATTCAAAGCCGGAGATCAATGGGAAGGTCGACGTACGTTCAGTCAACTCGTTGACTCTGGTGATTTTATTCATGCAGCTTTTTTCAATGCATTTGCGAAAATGGAAGAAGAGGCAGGCGATATGACACAAGCAGAATCGCTCTATAGAGATGCTTTGAATCTTCATCCCGATCACGTTCCGAGCATTATGTCGTTTGCCATCTTACAAGCCCAAGGGGGAAATGTCCAAGCCGGAAGAGAACTCTTTGAACAATCCATTCCGATTGTCAAGGAAGTGGGCACGCTACTGTTTGCGTGGGGTTCCTTCGAAGAGCAATATGGTGAATTGACTCACGCGAAACAGATCTTTGAAGAAACGACTGCGAAGGAACCAACGCATTTGGAAGCATGGAGGGCTTTGGCTCGAGTCGAGAACAAGCTCGGAAATGTTCAAAATGCCCGCGCGGTGCTCACTCGAGCCGCACAACATGTCGACAACAGCGTTCCATTGCTAATGCAATTAGCCAAAAATGAAGAGCGGAATAATAATATCGATGAGGCACGCCGAACTTTAGAGAAAGCATTGGAATTGGATAATGAGAATGGATCCGTATGGAATTTCCGCGCGCTTTTGGAATTACGGCACGATCCCACGAAGACTCTTTCGTTGGTGGAATCGGCATTGGAATGTATTCCAGCCCATGAGACACATACTCAAAGCATTTTATACTGCACATATGGCCGGGCTTTGGCGATGACACAAGAGTACGAAGCAGCAGTGACGGCGTTTAAAAAGTCTTTGCAATTGGTGCCACGCAATCCAGAAACGCATATCGTCTACGTGGACTGTGTGCTCATTCCAACAGAACGCTGGATTGATGCAGAAAAACACTTGCACTTTGCGAAAATGTGTATCCATCGCAACGCGAAACAGCGGCAGAAAATTGAGAAGAAATTGGCGATAGTTCAGCGACGATTGTGATTTTTATTGAAATAAATGGATGGAGCCATTGTACGTCGCAGCGGCTAGTAAAGAAGGCTTCTTCTGTGATGGATGGTATTCAACGCAAAGACACGCACAATTCGATCCCACGCGAGTTTTGCATACAAAAGCGCCCGAGCGCGCATGATAGTAGAAAATACGACCGAGTGCATCGCCAGAAGCGTAGAAATTTCCATCTGGATGAAAGCTTGAATGAATGGAATACCCTTCTACGAGATGACAGCTTTGACGCTTTCCGAATGTTTTGTGCTTGAATCGTTTGTATGGGGCTTTACAGGAGAATAAAATCGCTTGATGGAGACTCGATTGGGCCACAAAGAATGTATTGGACGGATGTGCTCGTAGCGAAGGAAATTCAAATCCATCGGATTCCAGTCGATCATACAGTACCGCAGATGATCGAAAGTCCCACACGAGCAATGTCTCATTGCTGACATTTCTGCCTTTGGTCGAAGCGCTCGATACAAAGCGGAGATCGTAGCCACCAAATGCTGCGTTTGGCACAGGCGGAAAAAACAGGAGATCGTGTACCTGCTCAAAATTCTTCCGAAAAGTCGAAGGCGCGTGTGTTGCTTTTGAGCGCAAATCGTAAGCGACGATCTGATTCGGTTGACCAGTAAGTATAATATTCTGATTCTCCGGATGAATGGCTATCGATCGAATTGGTTGCGTACTGCTGATACATGTCACAACGGATTCCGCATTGACGTCCACGTAGACGAGCTGTTTGTCATAACCTCCTGAGACGTAATGTGTGCCGGATAAAGTCCATTTTGCGACTCGAACGCCGCCTGTATGAACGCGAGATAGAAAGCCTGTGTCCTGAGTACGCTGATTGAGTGCAGGAATGGACCAAACGCGGACAGTGCGGTCCATAGATGCAGATAGAAGCAAGTGCGGAAAGCGGACATTCCACTGGATGCTGTAGACGCTGTTTTCATGACCGCGAAGTGTGTGAAGCAGTGTTTGGGGTGTATACTTCGAGTGTATAGTGGTTTGTGGGGGATGTTCAAGCACAAGCGATTCAGAAGAGCAGGGAGTGAAAAGAGGATGGGGAGATTGATTTGATTCAGAGGAGAGATGGGATGGCTTGTACGGATGGAATTTTACATTTGAGCTACGGTTGTTGCGCTGATGTAATAGTTTATGCTCTCGTTGTAGAAAGTGTGATGTTACTGAACGGATACCTGTCGTATGCAATGGAGTGAATGTCGTTGTCTCTTCGTCGTCCAAAGAGGAATCATAGGTCGCATCCAGCAGTCTGATTCCAGACTCAGTATACATATTCTGATGCGGATAGACAATATCGATGTGACAAAGCTATTGTCTGAATAAACACAACATGGAACAGACTTATTTGCAATTTCACATAAATAAAGAGACAAAAATGCGAATTTGATATCCAATTGCGAATGCAAAGAAGCGCTCAAAGACGCACACTGTCGCTGTCTTCCTGCTGAGTCTCATTATGTACCACTTCATCACATTCGCCGAATTGACACTGATCTTCTACCACATCATATTCTTCACTTTTAAAGGCCTTAGTTGAGCGTGTTCCCTCCAATTCACCCGTACCTCCAGTGTCTGCTAGAGTTCTCTTTCTCGTCTTTTTCTTCTCACTGCATTTGCTGTTTCCCGCATTCTCGAGACTATCCGTTTCCGAGTCGGAATCCTCGCGATCGCATATATCTCGATCGTCCAATTTATTCGTATTACGTACGGAATTGTCCGTCACAGAGTGATTTTGAGACAGACACGCGGAACGATACGATCCCATAGTGTAAATATGCTCTACGGCTTGACGAATGGACGGCATCACACGCATTGCACGTGCAGTAGCCACAATATGTCGACATGGTAATCCCAATTGAAATGTGTACGCACAGGAACAGGTGAGATCCCTTAAATTAACGCGATTTGGCCTCTCGTGTTCGCTTTGCGAATACACAAACGCAACATCCGTGTCGACACTTTGAATTTGATAACCTGTTGATTGTAATATTTCATTTTCGACCAATAAGGTTCCATTCGGCGTAAGCTGTAAAGATCGAGCCATAATGTGAGGATTCATGCGGTCTTCAGGCACTTTCATGGCCACAGTGTTCATAAATTCGTTCTGCTCTTGCTGTATCTGCTGCAGAACTGGAAAGCGTCCAATATGGCGATCGCATGCGTCCGACATAAAGCGTTTGATCATCTCATAAGTGTCCAATAATGGAAGCATTTCACGTGTTAGGAACGAAGGCTTCTCCATCATTGCTGCGCTCTGATGATTGATAGAATGATGCTGAAGGTACTCGGAGAAACAGTTGGAAGTCCAATTGTATGTACGGATACCCAAATTCGCGAATAACGCCCAATGAGCTGGATTCAATTGCTGTAAGAAGGAGGCTGCGCTGCTGCTGATGGAAGCGATATTGTTCAAGTACTCTTGGAAAATCGCCACATTACTGGCAGTACGTGCTCCAATAATTTGCTCTCGAAGAGTGATTGTCATTTCGGAAGGTAAAGATGGGATAATGCTGCTTTCTATCGCTGCCAGTAAACTATCAGTGCAGTATTGAAGCCTCACTTGGGGGAAGATGCGTTGGAGCCCACTGGCCATACTTTGATCGCCGTATCCGACAAACACCGTAGCCCCATTCATGAGAAATCCAGCAGATTCCAATTCTTGCGTAAACCAATGCATATTTTCTTCAGACATTGACTCCACAAACCCAAAAGCGATAAGTCTTGGTTCTAAATTTCCATCTTTCCCAATGAGTGCGATAAAGTATTGACCATCAAATCGACTTGAGCATTTCTCCAAACTTTTAGGTGCGCTACACGCGATCACTTCCACGCCATATACATTCTGGAGGAAAGGTAGCGCATTTCGAGCCCAACTTGGCACGATACACATATTCGCTAATGTGTTTTGCTGATCGTTATTTTTGATCGCAACAGCGCTATCCGGGTACCGATCCAAAAGACCTTGCAAGAGCGTACCGAATGATTTGGAGTATGGATTATCACTGGTGGTGATCGCAGAGATACCGTGACTTTGACTAGCTCCAACTCCAGGCGTTAGCGGAATACTGGACGGTGTTTGTCCAGCGAGCTGTGAGGAATACGCAGAGGCATTTGCATTGGGAAACACAGCCTCACAGTCGACCGAATGTTGCAGCTGCATGGATGAGATTTTCCATTGTTCCGTCTTCAGAACTTTAAGTAAACGCACACACCAATCACAATGAGCACATACACAGACATATTTCTTATTACGTCCACCACTCGATTTCTTATCCATTCTTGTTCGTTTATTTTGGACCTGAGATGCAAAAGTGTAAATGGCTCGAGCTGCCTCTTTCGCGGTATCCCAACGCATATCGGTACTCAATGTGTACGAACTGAGATTATCACCTTGTCGAATGACCGTAAGTGGAGTTCGTGGTGCAACAGGTGTTGCCATATAATTTGCAAGTGCGCCAAATCCCGCTCGCGGATTTCCAAAAGAGCCTGATGGGGTTTCCTGCACAATTAATGGTCGTGCCTTATTAAACTTTTGATTATGAGCTTGTTCCTGCATCTCCCTTCCTTCTGCGTACATCACATTGGAGTTGGTCGCTTGTGACGGATATGGACTCGCAAGCGAGTTCTTAAAGGCTTCAGCATGGGTCTCTAATGAATTCACAAATGTGTGCTCGGAATCGCTTCGATCCTCGCGAATGAGCGTCGTACCAACCGGTGAGATGTGCTGTTGTTCTTGTGGCTGCTGTCGAGCAACGGACCCTTCCGCAATTGTACTTTTGTAATTAGCCTCTGACTCTTTCTCATTTTCATTGGTAGCAGCGTGGAAATGCGCTGGCGTCACCATTCGTGACGCAAAGGATACATTCGGAGCACATTCAGTTGAAATTGATGTAAACGGATCGTGTAACAAGCTATCACATTGCGGATGATGACGAAGGTCTAATTCGCATATTCGGTACCGTGGTGTAGTGGGAATTTGATTTAAGAGAATGTAAAAGTTACACCAAGGATGATATTCACAGACCAAACGGGCAGATGGGGTTGTATCAGAATCAAGACTTTGTACTTGTAATCGACGCTGACCTTGAAATTGTATGAAATTAGAGCGCTGGATGGATTCAATGACAGCATTCAAGCTATCGTATTCTACACCGACACAAAAATCCTGTAATGGCGCATTCGCCGATGTCGACATAACATTCGAAGATGAGAATTGGCCGGATACATACGTATCGGGAGGTAATTCCACAAATGGACGTGCAGGAGACGGTGTGACGTACTTTGGGGTATCAAAATCATTCCCTCTCGATATATTCATGGTACAAACTGTTTCAAAAGCCACAGACTCTGGTCGCTCGACTTTTTTTTTAGAGACTACGATCAAACTCGCTCGTATTTTGTGTCATTGAATGCTGAACTCTTGAAAAAGAGGGTTCGATTGACCGATTTTTACGCATTATCGCTATAAAGTAATGGTATTGAGTGACAGAATTAAACGGAGGTGTCGTATTGGCTGAAATTGGAAGGAATAGGGTCGCTGCCTGTTTTTCATATCAAAATATTCGATTCTATAAATCTCTGTAGAATACGCTCCTCTCAATTTGTGACATTTGTATTTATTTTACCCAATAAGATCTCTTTCGTATAAACGCATAATCTGGTAACTCTTGCACGGGACCAACAGCAGCTAGCGCGTGTGCTTTGTCATTGATCACTTGTGTAGCAGTTCGACGAACCGATGTTGCATCAACCGTATCGATCCGCATGAAGATCTCAGCTGGGGTAAGACGTCGACCGTACGTCAGCAATTGCCGCCCAATATCCTCGCATATTGGTGATGAGCCATCCAATTGCATCAACATACTGGCCTTTAATTGAATTTTGGCTCGTTCCACTTCTTCTTCCGTCGTTTTGTGTACTAATCGTACCAGTGATTCTAGCGTGTACCACATGAAATCATTTAATTTATGTGGATCGGCCACAGCATACACACCAAAAAGACCAGTATCATGATAGCACGTGTTGAATGCGCTGTAGGAATGAACGAGTTCGTGTTCGGCAACCGCTTGACCAAGTTTGGATGAAGAGTTGAGTCCTGCGCCATCAGTGCGATCCCAGCTGCCGATAAGAGTCTGCATAATAAGTAAAGGGAACGCATACTCGCTGGTCCAGCTGAATCCCTCAAATGCCAAAGCCACGTGAACCAAGGACTCGGAATCATTTGGAACACGAATATCCGATCCAATGAATCGAGCAGGGTCAAGTTTGATGGCTTGAGAATTGCTAGGAGTCGTCGGAAGATTGCCAAAAGATTTTTCAGCCAATTGAACCAACTCTTGATGATCAATTGCTCCAGCGCCAGCGATCACCATTCTATCTGCTGTGTAATGGGTGGCGATGTAATCTCTCAGATCTTGTTTGCTCAAGGAACGAATCTACAATAGAGGATCAAAAGCATGTTTACGGTACAGAAATCATACATACATTTTCCTGCGGGCCCAAAATGGTTCGACCCAGCCCATTTCCCATGTACGCTGTTTCATGAAGACGATCAAAAACCACCTCCTCATGTTGTTTGTTGACTTCTTCCATTTCCCGAAGGATAACATCTCTCTCTCGTTCAATAGCGATCTCATCGAGTCGCGAATTTTGTAATATGTCACTAAGTATATCTAACGCACGTGGAATATCTTTCTTGAACACTTTAGCATAATACACTGTCTGCTCTCGACTTGTGTATGCATTCAGATGGCCACCCATATTTTCAATCTCCATTTCGAGCTGTTTCTGTGTGCGTCTACACGTCCCTTTAAAAGCCATATGCTCCAAAAAATGTGCTGCACCATTATTTTTCTCTGTTTCGTATCGCGAGCCTGCTCCTATCCAAACTCCGACAGTAGCTGTCTCTCCATGAGAGCCTTCAGACGCAACACGAAGTCCACTTGGCAGTGTTGTTACTTCCGTTGCTGGCGCATTGATTACATAAGAGGGAAAGCGATGGACTGCCTGTGATACAGTCGCATTCGCGGCGCACGTCGAGAACTTTGGACTGCAGAGTTTTCGGAGCATTTTGCACATTATCAGCCAATCGATATTTGATATTTGTACAGCGCACCAATTTGAATTCTATTCGATGGAAATTGAGAATCGTATTTTGACGAATAAGGAGTCGCTGTGGAAAGAAGCTATTTACGCGATTTGATAGGATAATTGATCAAGTGTCAAGGTGCGAGTGTTCTGTGACGTTAATCAGTAAGCAGAAATAGTGACATAACATGTGCACGATGTTATAAACTCATCAAAAGCAAAATGCATTTTATTGATCAACAAGCATCGAAGACTGTTTACTTTCCTGTTGTGCCGCATTCCGTTCCTTCGCGTTGTTCAAGTTGACTTGCACATTTACTTTGGAGGCGACCGCTGGCTGTATTAATGAGATGTTTTGCTCCAATTCGCGCAAATCGCGCACTCGTTCATTAACTTTTCCTGTCTTCATTCGATTCTTGTGAAAGTCTTGATCTCTTCTTTGTTTGATGTCTTGTACGCGCTGCATCGCGTGGATAGTCGCATTCATTAGATCGCGGTCGTATTTCACTACCCGGTTGCGTTGTTTTTCAAAGTCGTATGTAGTATCTAATGCCATTTCCTTCCCAGCAGCTTTACGGAATGATTTCGTCCATTTCACTTTCCGAGGATTACGTTTGCGATTGAAATTCTTATGGCATTTTGAGCGGCAAAAGCGGAATACCTTACTATCATTGCGGACAAATGTTATCCCGTGTCCAGGATACACTGGACTCGAGCAAAAGTAGCAAGTATGAATTCGCATGGCGTTTCTTTGAGTTGAGATTGATTGGTTAAGGCACAATGCTACCTAATGTGAGGTGTCCGATAGTACTTGTACCACACTATACTCGGTCCATTAGCCACATTTTCGTATCTAATATGTCTATATCCAAAGCTGTCACTTGTATCGCTAGGAATGCTTTGTTTTGAATCCCACTAACAGGAATGAGAGAGATCGCCGGTACCGTAAGCCCTTTCTTCTCGCAGCTTATACGTAGCGCTATTGAACAAAAGTCAATGCCATCAATGAATGAATGAGATCGCCTACCTGAGACGAGTTTTGTCTGATCAATAGTATTATGTCTTTGGTAGAATATGCGAAGGTGGAGTACTTGATTCCAAAACAATTGCGCTTGCAATATCGCATCATCGATCTTTTCGATCAATGATGAAACCACATAATCTATATCCTTTGCAACTCGTTCGGTGCACTTGACGGCCGCAAGTATCAGGCAAACAGCACGAGAAATTGTTACAATCTGATACCAAAACGTGTACGGATTGCACTTTTCCTCCAATTGCAAAGTATTTGGACAAAGGGTATTAAATGCGGTGCGAGTGAGTGCTGTCAGCTCCACTTCAACCAAACTCTCGCGTGGTAATTTGCTCACATAAATCAATAAAACCGGTGTTTGAAAATCTGAATGTTCGCTCCTGAGCTCACATTGCAACACATTTCCTTGCAATGGGGGGAATGTTGGTACATAGTCTGAATCGTTTTGTAGATTCGGTACCACATACACAATTGCAGAAATTACATTTTTCACATTTGAATCTAGAGCTCGTAAGACGGCATTTGCATTCTGAATGCATTGTCGACTTTGCTCTTGATAATTTCCACCTATCAGCTGCATCGTTGCCGGATTCAAAGGAATCTGACCAGCTAATAAGATGAGCGATCGATGCACCGTAGTGGCTTGACTATAAGGCCCGATGCAGGACGGAGCCCAAGCCGAGATACTTCTTACATGAAGGACTTGTACCACAGACTGAGTCGGATCGATGCGAGCAGCTCCACTCCCACGTACAGCAAAGCAGTCCAAAAGGACTTTCACTGTCAAATCTTTGCATTCCACACAACTTCGGGACGGAGGTTGCCAAGTAAAAATGTGATTCGAATACTCGTGGTTTACAGCTGCAAACGTATTCATATTTTGAAGGTACAAATGGATGAAACAAATGTCCTGGAGGCAAGCTTGTCGCTCTTGCAATATATCTACAACAAGGAAAGAAGTGATCCGAGTGGGATCAAACTATTTCTTACCTCGCAATTGATTGAAAATATCGCTCAAGTCCTCTTGGATCGACGATATGGGTAGACGTGATACGAGACCTCGTACATGAATCTGATCACGGAATGTGGTGGCTGCAGTAATGTCGTCTGAATGTGCGGGCTCGAGTTGCCGGATATCTTGGATCTGGTCGGGCGATTTTGGGTCATTGGAGCTGATTGGGGGCTTTAGAAGCGGATTTAGCAAATATTTATCCTCCAAAGAGCTTTCTTCAATTACAAGGTAGGCAACTGGTGCGCAGAAATCGTCTGAATGCATCACAATTCTTGAGGAATTACTGGAGTAAGACACGCATAATCTCAGTCAATTTCTAGACGGGAAAGTTCGGCACCCTACATGACGATTCGTTTTCTGAACAATGGACAGTCAAGTGTAAGCGTTTCATATTCACCGCCTTCTCCACAGACATTCAGTTGATACTTTTCTTTCTATCAGTTTTTTTAGAATCGTCAAATATAGGCAGTAAGTATTCATACCAAACGCAAGAGTTCTGGTTGAATTTCCTGCAGAGATTTGCCGAGATGTCGTGTTGGGTCGAGTCCAATGGCAGCCACTTTGATAATAATTGCATGGACCTGGTTTTGAATCATCCTTTCAAGAAGCTCTTGCTGATCTTGTTGCCAAAGATACGTCAATGAAGTTAGCTGTAGACGATGACAGCTATTCAGCAATATATTGCAATTAATTGGAAATGTGGTCCACATAAACATTAAAATTTTGCGTCATGAACGCACACATTCTCGACGCGATTACGTTGGTACGAAGACAATATGGCTCCGGAGCATATACCTTCCAAATCAGGAACCTCTTTCTGCACAATCTTGGTCAAAACAATTCAGCCACCAATTCTGGAAAAGTACCTTGACTTGCAAAAGCAACTGATACATATCCTCGACTTCGTCGCCATCAACTGCTGTATTGTACATCAGATCGGTTGTATTCGGTTTTCCAGCAATTGCTGCGGTCCAAAGAGGTACGTCCATGCACGATGCAATGCTTTCCACCAAATTAGAGCCAACCGATTGAAACATAAATGAATCGATCTCCGCTGTGCTTTTCGACCCATTTTCTTGTGGAAACAGATGAGCAAGACCAATTATTTCATGCCCGTACTTGACGCATTCCATCATTGCAAAACAACTGTCTTTGCCGCCACTGACAAGTGCGACGACCTTCATACTGATAATGTCCCTAAAATATCCTAGATTTGTGTGAAGCGCACATCTGTCTGGGTCAGGCAAACGCTTGGCTACTACGCGATCATTAAGACAATGTGGACACACGTTCGTTCGATCGCGCTTAGACGCGTCACCAAACGCTCTATCGCCCTGACTTCAAGCAGACGGCTAGTATGTCACCTTAGTAACACCCTCGGCACACAATCTCCTGCATTTATATCGTATCCACTGATAAAAGCTCGCTCGTTCACATCCGTTCATCCTGAATTAGAGGAGACTTCCGACAATCAGGACTTTACGAATCTCAAGTTGGAATGGAAAAGTATCCGAAATCAACTGGTAGAGGAACCGAACAATCCTGAAAATGCGGCAAAACTCGACGAGATCATCGCACGTGCGAATCGCAATTACGACACACCTTTCCTCAAAAAAGTATTCAAATATCTGCAAAAGTTTGCACCACGAGAAATCACTTTTGAGACATACGGACTTATGTTTCGTATTTACAATCGGATAGGTGATGGGAATGCATTGGTCAAAGCGTATGAAAGCGGGCTTCAATACTATACAACGAGTGAAAACCCATCCATTCCGGAACTGATATACCGTTTTGGTGTGGCAGGGTACCTTTATCAAGGAGAATTTGATAAAGCCGATGAGATTCTCAACAAAATGGACGAAAACCGAGTACAGATCTCTCATGAATTACATTCCATCATCATGATGACTCATGCGAAAGCTGGAAATAAGGATCGCGTCATTGCTACCTTGAACGCTATCGACCCCGAAAAAGGATGGTGGTACCAGAATGTGTTTGATCGAGTCATTACCAGTTTGGGTATCATTGGCGAACCTCAATTAGCGTTTGACTTTTACACAAAATCCCGCAAAAGTTTACACAGCGGCACGTTGCGAAGTTTACTTCAAGTTTGTATCAATAACAATTGCACGGAACAAGCGGCAAAAATTTTGGAAAATCGGAAACATTTCGACATCAAACTCAATACGAACGCGTACAACAGTATCCTTTTGGCATTAGAGTTCCTGAATCGTCAAAATGAACTAATGAGTGTGTTGGAAGAAATGAAAGAAGCCGTGAGCCTCGATTCTTTGACATACAAAATCATCCAACGGAACGAAAGTGTGCTTGACGAGGAGACTATTGCTCTCGCCCAAAACAACCAAAAAAGCTCTTATAGTATTCCAGAGCCGGACAACAGAATTCTAAAGCTGATACGTGAGGAAAAGTATGCCGAAGCCGCTGAGGTCGCAGAGCCTTTTCTGGAGAGAGCGACGATGGAGCACTTTAAAGACCCGATACACTTTTCAGAAAATGCTATTTACATCGACCCACAAAAAGCTAAAACGGTGTTGAAGGCGTTGGTTCATGCAAAGGAGGATGAGAAACTCGCTCGTTTTTTGACTTATTGCAATCATTACAATGCCAGCTATCGATTCGCTCTGAGAAGTATCGCTAAACTCTATCGCGAACAAAACCCCGATGAATCCACTCACACGCAATATCTGATATATCGGCGTTTACAAGACACAGAGACGGTCATTTACGACACGAAAGTAGCGTCTGATGCGTTTACTGCATTCAATGATATCGACGCGTTATCACAGTTATATGAGCAGATTCTGGCTGTGCGGAAGGATTGGAAAGATCATTCTATCTCGGACGCATCGGAAACGGAAAATGTCAAACGTGAGCGCCCATTAAGCTGGTCGAGTTTCAGAGTGGCGTTGAGAGCGCTGTCCATCATGTTGATCAGTAACAATCGTTTGGACGACTTTTCCTCAGCTGTGGATCGAGCAGTGGACGTTGGCTTTGATTTGAAGAACACATTTTATATTGATTTGAATTATGAGCTGAAAGCGTTGGGCCAGCGATCTCATCTTCGACGAAATACCGACACAAGTCGAGATTCAAAAAAGGAAGAGAGTCCAATGCTGACGACACCGCGAGCTTCCGAACTCATTTTCGCCGATATGAAGAAACGCGGAATTCCAGCGAATAGTAAAGTGCTCATTTCCGCACTTGAGACTTTGACCTTTGGCGATGAGTATCAGCAAAAACTGCTTCTTGATCTCTATCAACAAACACAAAGTGAAAGATCGGTGTATCCGCTGTATGCGTGTTGTCGACTTTTATCCGCAACCTCGGCTCATGGAACTGTGGAAATGTCCAAACAGCTTTTTCAAGTGATCAAATCGGAGTATGTTCCCAGTCCAGAGACATATATGTCCAAACTCAAAGACAAAAAAGGCGAGGTGACTCAGCGTCAAATCAAACTTTTGGCCCAATGTTATTATTGGCACATCCTAAAGCTGGCAGCAGCAAAAGAATTGGATGAGGCTTTTGCTGCCTTGCAGGAACTGACAGAGCTCAAATTGGAAATCAAATACATGCCGGTCGTACGTGTGTGGAATCTCGCTTTACAAGCCCAAGATGCAGAAAAAGCCGATACCATCGCGCAATGGTTTGAGCAGAACGATTTCAAAATCAATGTGTATGACACATGTCAGTTGGCACGAAGTATACACGCGAACAAGGACCTGGAACGTGGGCTGAAATTGCTGGATCTATTTGAAAAGTCCAATATCGAAATAGTAGAGTCCACAGACGAGAATGCGAGTCAATTGGAAGGCGATACAGCAATGACCAATGTATTGATCCGTCCAAAGAACATTGATGGAGGTCCTCAGCGTTGGAATTGGCGACAGACAAAAGAAGCGTTGTCTGTGTATGAGAACGTGTTGGAGCTCGCACAAGAGCGTGGTGATAATGATCTGGCAGCTCATTTACAATCGCGTATCGGAATGTTGTTCCCGTCGGTTCTATGTCCTGAAATTTAGACGATAAGTGCGTAATACAGAGCTCTTGTCATGCGGATGCTAATTGTTGCATTATTTTCTCGTATGATTGACACCACCAGGTTTCTGTGCAGTACTTCAAAGCATGGAATGAGTTGACTGATGCGTTCCGCGGTGTACGGAAGGCGTGCATGTGAACGTGGTCGATACTATTGAATGGAGGCAAGTGAAATGCGAACTTATTGATCTCGGGATCAGATGAGGTCGTCTGAGCCTGAGTCTGAGTTGTTTGATGGGCCAGTACGTATTCGCCCACGATGCGCATTCGCTGTAAAAGGGATCGATGGGCGATGGTGAGTTCCTTCACATTTCGTATGTGACATCGTGGGACCACTAAAATGTGTGTTGCAGCCAATGGTGTGAGCGGTCGGAATACAGCCAAAAATGCATCTTGATAAAGAATCTCAGTCTTTTGTTTCGAATCGAGGATGTCACAAAATCGACATTTCACGATAGTACCGTCTTCAGCGTATACGACACCTTTTCTTGCTTTCGAGGAATGAGAGCTTCCATGTATGATTTTTGGAACGGCAGCGCGCACCGATTGTTTCCATGTCATAAAATTGCGATCAATATTAAGCGATAAAAATCTCTTGATACCAGTGAGACTGTCCTTATCATCGTCACAGTCGCAAGGGCGAAAGGAGGGACACGATCGTGCCAGGGAATGGTCGCAACATGGCGTAAGTGCACGTTTCTCCCGAATCGATACACTGTGACTTCGCACCTTGTAGGCTGTTATTGCAGTATTTGTATCGGATGGCAAGTGCGTGAGTTGAGGGAATGAAGATCCGTTGCAGGCTGAATTGTTGGAGCGACAAGGGAAGGTAGGCCCCATCTCAAAGGACGAAGTTGACTCCCATGGACGTAAAACCGTCATTAAATCTGGCTCTAAAGTGAATTGAACTGACTGACGAGGAAAGAGAAATGAATAAAGTTCGTCACCCAAGTCGCTATGATTGCTTGATTCTTTTATGGACAACTGCTTACGCTTGCGACTTTGAGACGAAATTATTGTAAGAGAAGGCGTAAGAAAGGTCGAATTGCAATATACGCGTTTTTACAGAAATAATGAAAGAATAAAAATGTTTAGGGCATTTTACACCTGATTGGACACTCATCTCACACACGTCTCAGATAGAGAGAATGACGCATCCTCATCTGTTCTCAGCTGCTCACCACGTCTCAAAAATGACTTGATTGCGATGCATCAGCGCATCCAAAACGTTGGTGTCCAAAATCGTTTCCAGTGTCTGACGAATATACTGTCCTAACACTCGACTCCCGCAGACATACAAAAGCCCCTTGTCATGTAATAAATGACTACGAATGAACGCTTTTTGCGCCAACAATTCATCTTGCACGTAGAAACCCTAATTGGAAAGGTAGATACGATTCAGAAAAGGGGACTGTGTGCCCCAGACGCGTGTCACCTACCTGAGATTCAGAACTTGGCTGAGAATATGAAACGTGTAATGAGCTGAGTACACCTTTCGCACACGCATCTTCGATCTCCTTTTTGTACAAAAAATCAATATCCCCATTACATCCGTAATACAAGTGAGTCGGGCGCGATCGATTCTTATTCGATTTTTCAACCCGCAATTGCTGAATAAGCGCGCGAAAAGGAGCAATTCCTGTCCCAGCCCCAACCATTATGATTGGTTGATTTGTGTCTGGATATATGAAAAGCGACTGATACATTGCGCCGCGCACTTTGTCCTTCGCTTTTATCGCAGATAAATAACAAGAACAACATCGACCGCGCTCCACGTCAGAGTGATACCGGTATCCTAACGTGATGGAGATAGCATTCCGATCAAATTCCAAAGAGGAAGAAATTGTGTAATAGCGCGGTGGATTGAATGGTGCGATTTGATACAAAGACGCAAAATCCAGCGATAACGACGAGAGTTGCTCCATTACTTTGATGATAGAGACGTTTGTGCTTTCAGGTCTACACAACGGTGCTGATGATTCCAATCACCTTGAAAATGCATCAATACGCGTACCGTTGAGCCTGAAGCTGCTGAACGGCATCCGGTTGATTGAGAAGTTCAATCTCTTTGGGATCGGTGCAGAAAGCGGACAATCCACTCATAAAAGATGACGGCGGAGTGGATTCTAAATCAAATGTCCATAAGAGAGCTTCGCGAATGTTTGCAATGTGCTCGAATGGCTTTGGAATTAAACGCTTTCTGGTGTTTTTGAATTCACGAGGATTGAATTTTTGAATGGATGCATTCCGAGTCGCTTGGAACAATTGATTGCCATCTGCGTTTAGGATTTTTAGCAATCGATCGACTTGTATTGGTGAATTGGGGACATAAACTGCAAAGTTAATGGCACATTGATTCGTTAAACGGTTTTTCTGTCGTTCGCTTATTGCAAACTCAATATGTCGAACAGAACGGGTCCAGCCGTCTTGGGTTGGATGGTCAGGTGCAATCAATTGGTTCTCAACGACTTGAAATTCTGTGTCTTGGTTCTCGTCCATCCATTGATGCTGGCTGGCTGTCAAGTGATTAGAATCGAGATACACAATCTCATATCTGGTGGCAGGTTGAGAACGATTCTCATTCAATAGTTTTGGATTGCGCAATTTCTGGATCCATTTCTCATACTCGAGCAATTTTTCCTAAATAAACGTGTGAGTACATCATACCTGTTTGAGAATAGGTTGAGCACTGAGTTTGCATGCACCTGATACACTAAAAAGACACAATTGGGGCAATCACGACCACAACATTCTTCCTCTGATGGTTTCTCTGGCGGCGTGAGTTCAGTGAGAGGCATGTCATCCTTTGTTCCCTATTGCAACCACGCGAATGATGGTGGGAAATCGCTATAGTGTGAATTACGCACCAACTTATTGTGATTCTTTTCCTCTTTTTCACTTTGCAATCGTCTTTCGAAATCTAAGAAAGCATCCAGTCCAGCACGGGTAAATCGCCTTCTCTGGATGCGGCTTGGCGCAATTCCAAGTGTCGCTGAGAAAGCTGCGATCGATTGGTAGCTGCTTAAGCATCGCACCCAGCGCATCCCTCTTCAATGTTACTAACATATTAGATATCATATCGATTACATTCCGCAATATTAACAAACACGTATCAGTCATGTAACGTCACAGAGTGGGAACAAAATGAACACATTGCCATTTCAAAGCCTTTAAGACGTCAAATCAGCACCACTACAGTCATGAAGGGGAAAGAAGCGTCTCCTGTTCACTGGAACGAGGCTGATTGCGCGAACGAAAAACGAGCATCGCACTGAAAACGATTATAATCGCCAGAATGAATGGTGCAAAGTATCGATACCAAAAGAGATGCTGAGATGAGGATGCAAGTATTCCAGTTGTTGGCTCGGTACAAGTGCGTGGAGACCGAGCATAATCCAAAGATCCAAGAAAGGTTTTCACATCGCAAAGAGCTGCATTCACAGCAATAAAGACATGGAAACCTTAAATGGAATGGAGTCTAAGCTTACAGTGTTTGCAGTCGGGAATCTTGATTGGTTTCCCTTTGTATAAAGCTCGAACAGCATGGCCATTCGTCGTTTTGTATAGCTCCAACACAAATGCCCCTGCATACGGTGTCCATGTTTTGTTCCAGTTGTCTCGTTGCAGAGCAGCCAAGAACGGCATCAACGTTGCATCGTGACCTACGATACAGATCAGGAGACTTGATACACCAATAGACTCTCGTACCCATAAAAATGGCCAGCTTTGCGTAATTTTCCTCGTTGCCGATAGCGTCATCGATGTTGTTAATTATGTCACGAAAAAGAGGTTGCATTGCGACTTTGGAGTACCACGAGTCATTAAAGGTCAAAAAAAGACCCTGTCGTAATTCGACTTCTTGGAAGATTCTGGTGAATAATGCTTCGTCCACACCATTGGGAAGTGGAAGATTATTGCAACGTGCTACACTCAGACATTCCAACACGGTATTCCAGCTGAAATTACCAACAGAAGCGGAAAATCGCTCTTCTAATTCCAACACAGGGCGGCTTGTAATATGATCATGAAATGTTTTTGATGTGGACGAAAGATCCGCAATCTACACTCAACATTAATTATGGCTACGATAAATAGTGTGGTCGTACGTATTTCATCATGGGGCAAATGTTCTCATTGGCGTTTATGTGATCGGTGGAGTAATCCGCGACATTCCACTGAAGCAGGTCGCCTAATGCCTTGGACTCGCTAGCATCTGGTGGGAAGAAAGCATCAAACAAGACCTGCAACCACATCAGCGTCGAAATCCCGTGTATGAAGCCCGGCAAGGACCTACCTGACCCGATCCAAGTGTGCGTTCCTGATCATCGCTTCGAAGATAAATGCGACGAGTATCGATGTTCTACAGAAACTTGTGAATTGGAATGAAAAATAATCCTTTAGCGTACCGAAATATTGGCGGTTTTGAGGAGATTGAATGGATTCGGACCGATATAAGCTTCTCGTAGGTACCTGCGAGGACCAATGCTTTAGACGAAAAAACGACAAATCAGCACAATTTGGCTTACAATCCGTTGAAAGCATGTTGCTCTCGACCCTCTGGAAGTAATCCACCGACTACGCAATCTCCTTTCAGGATATTCAGCCCTTTCGTGTAATGCTTTCGGAACAATCTTCCATATCCTGCGGCACTTGACTTAACTGCGATGTTTTGTGACTTTTCCGAAATTGTTATCCCGTTATTACAAAACTAGCCATGATGAATAGGCAATTACGAATGAACTCACCGAGACCGAGGTCGTCGAGCAATTCCATTGCGCATTCATTGGATTATTTTTTTTCTCATCCCAGCAAAATATCCGGCCGTATGGAGCACGACTGCCATGACGTGCTAATACCTGAAAGAACTGGTGGTCCAACTATCCCACAAACAGCCATGTCGGCTCACAAACCTGCACTTGAAGCAATGATTCGACTTGATGTTGCTCTGCTAGCGTCAAAGGCTCGATACGTGTGGATTCGATATGGTCAAGGTCATTACAATATTCATGTGGCTTCCATGAGTCATAAATTCCGCCCTTCACTATGCCTACAACACGCAAAGCGAGCCACAGCCACACTTTTCCATTCGATGCGATCATAAGAGTCGAATGCGTCTTAAAAAAATAGAATCGTACATTTTAGCCAATCTGTAAATGTTCTATATATATCACGCAGGAATAAGCCAATCAAACAGTTCCAATAACGCGATTGATTAAAAATAGTCTTAGCAGTCACCGGATTGGCTAGAAATAGCTACTGTGATTCGCATTCGTGTTTTCATCGCATGAAAGCGCTCTAAAGCTCCTTTTTGCAGCATACATACACGCAAATGGACCACGCAATTGAATCGGATCAACATCAAATCAGTATTTCAAGCCTTCGTCTAGCGTTAGAGCGAAAAAGCGAAGAGTTAAAACAAGTACAAACCGCGTTTGAAGAGTACACAGAATCAAGTCATGAGCTCGAACAAGAACTCGAGCAGGAACTTACTCGCACCGAAGCCCGAAACACGCATTTGAGCAAACGCGTACAGACATATGAACACGAAATACAGCTTCTGCGTGATCGTCTCACTCAATTAAGCCACGAATTCCGTTTTTCCGAGGAGCAGAATGCATTATTACTGTCCAATGTGAAGGAACTGGAGCGTGGCAAAATACAATTGGAACAGCAATTGGATGAATCTCTCACGGAAATTCGTATTTTAAAAGCGACAGAAGCCGATTTAAAGCATCAATTCGAGCGCGAAATGGAAGAAAGGATTTTTTTAACAAGTGAAAATGAAGAGCTCAAGCGACAACAACAGCTCAAAGAGGAGCGATTTCGCACACACATAAACGATTTGAAACTCGAATTAGATTTACAACAACAAAATTACGAGAAAGTAAGCACAGACACAGCGCCCAAAGAGTATCAAAGTGTTATCGAATCGCTACAAAACGATCTGAAAATACTTACAGCTGAATTCCAAGAAGAACGACAGCTCCGTCACTGTTTGGAAGAGGAAGTGAGACAACATAACACGCAGGGAACGCGCACGGAAGCGATGGAAAGTGAATTCATTGAGCTCACAGATGAGCTTACCGAAAAGACAAAAGACGCATCTGAGCGGGAGTTTCGAGTATGTAAGGGCTTTGATACGCTTTGAGAATGAACGCATTGTACAGATCGCTCATATCGTCCATTTCTGGCTTTTTTATAGATACAAACACTTGGAGAGCAGATATTGATGCAAATCGAAGAGATTCTCATTCTTAAAAAGAATATGGCCTCGTGGAAAATCGACATCCAATCATCCAACAAACCGAGATCACGTAGCGATTCCATCGAAGTTCCCGAGTCCTCGTGCTCCACAATTTCGACCTCGAAGTCACACACATGTGATCCGGACACCTGCAAAGCTTCTGACGCGTCTACGGATCACATCACATCAAAATATCATCAGGAACGTAAACGAAATGCAGTTCTGTTATCGCGGCTACAAACTGTCACTGGGAACATCCAAGTTGTCTGTCGTGTACGCCCGGACCTCACCAAGTCTCAACATCTCTCTGTCCGAATTGTGAGCACATCGGATGTCGCTGCTAGAAACGTACTCGCTGGCAATGTATCCGAAGAAATCGCTTGTGACGCGTCGTGGAAAATCTTCACATTCGATCGAGTGTTTGGACCGACAGAAACGCAAAACGATGTCTTTTCTCAAGTCGAACCAATCGCACAATCGGTCATTGACGGATACAAAGCGTGTATCTTTGCATACGGCCAAACGGGCTCTGGGAAGACGTACACCATGCAAGGAACCGATCAGAATCCCGGCGTGAATCATCGTATTCTCGAGTTTATACTGACGGCGTCGTGCGTCCAATCCGATGCATATCGCGTTCAATTGGGCGCGTTGGAGATTTACAACGATACATTACGCGATCTGAGCACAGAGACTTGTTCCCAAAGCCTCAAACTCTGTCAGAATGAAGACAAACAAGTCGTTGTCACGGGTCTCCGCATGCAAACCGTCTTCTCTGTGTCTCAGGCGCTTCTCGCATTGAGCACATATCATCAGAATCGCATTTGTGGGGAAACAAAAGTCCATTCGGAAAGCAGTCGTTCGCATTTGATTGTAATTCTCCAACTCGTTTCAACAAACTCGGACGATCGACCGTGCGGCAAGCTGTACCTCGTGGATCTCGCGGGCTCAGAACGTGTCAAAACGAGTCGAGTCCAAGGTGTGATGCTGAAAGAAGCAGCTCATATCAATCGCTCGTTATCGGCTTTGGCTGATGTGATGGAAGCGCTCGACAAGAAAGCCGCATTTGTTCCGTACAGAAACTCGAAGCTCACATTCCTTCTCCAAGACGTTCTCCATGCGAGCTGTAAGACGCTTATGATTGTGAATATCGCGCCGGGTATCGACACAGCCAACGAGACGTATCGTTCCCTGCAGCTGGCCACAAGAGCTCGAAACATTGAAATTGGAAGAGATGCCATCGCCAAGAACAAAGACGCGTCTATGAAGCAAGCCTGGATACAAATACAGACCCTACGGCAGGAAGTAGCGCTTGTGAATCGAAAATGGAAGCTCGCAGAGTCGTTGTCGAAAGAGGTCGAAAGTGCACGCGATACGTCGCAACGAATACCAAAGACGAAACCCAAGCAAATGAGTTTGAAAGTGCAATTAAATGCGATCAAAAAAGTCAATGAGAAGCTCGAAAAGGATGTCACTGTGTTGAGACAATGCCAAAAGAAAAGTGAGAACGTACGACAAACTTTGGAACGACGTGCATGCGAACTCTCCGCGAAATGGAATACCGAATGGAAATTGCGACAGAGTTTGGAGCACACAATCAAAAGACTCGAAATGGACACACAAACGCTTCCCAAACGATTTCCATCGCACAATAGAAACGTCTCACGCGCGCGTAAACCCAAAGCGAAAGCCGAGGAGTCTGCGACGCGCTCGTGGAAATAGACGCATTGGATATTTATAAAGACGTTTGTTGGGAACGCATGGAGCCAAATGACAAATTCGATCTGTCTTCCGTATCGTTCGATCCACAAAAGTACTTGGCTGTCCATCACGCGGTAGGAATTCCTTTATTCTGCTTCCTTCAATTCATTGGGATTCTGTAGTGTACGACGTTGCGAACGCTGAAGGAAGAGCTTATCCGCTTACGCGGTCAAACGTCGGAGAACACGAATCAGCTCAAAACACTGGTCACCACCCATTTCGATCAGTATTTAGCGTGTCATGAAGCTGTGCGTTCCTTACTCGACGCCATCCATTCCCATTCCGATGATTTTGGACACTTTGTAAAAGCTGCAGAAACGCTCACCGACATCACAGACTCGTCGTTGGCGCTGATGGTACAACGGGCAAAAGAACAACGAAAACTGAAGAATGCACTCCACGTGCTCAGTCGATTTCGTCCGATTTTGGAGCTGACATCTCAGTTGAAACAAAGTCTCCAGCAAGCAAAATACGATCCATTTGTGGAAGCGTATAAACGCCTTCAATTCCATGCACTGAAATCGAAACAAAGTGTGTTCCAAAACGTGTTTAAAGCTGTCCATGCGATTGCCAAACAAGCGAATGATGCGATATTGCTTCAGTTTGAGACGCGGATCCTATCGGTCGATCAGCAGGAGAAAGTCTTACGCGTGATTGAAACTCTGCAACTCACATCAAAGCCGAAATTGATATGTCTTACCAAGCAATTGGACTATTTGGAAAACACGTTCACGCGTACGCCTTTTACATGTCGACGTGTGGCGGTCGAGGCTTCCTGCATGATTGTCGCGCAATTGCGTACGTGTCTTTGGGGTCTGATCCATCAACTCTTTGAGAAGGAGACCGTTTTCAAAGGCGTTGGAGACTCTATCACTTCAGTGGAGGCGGAGAGTGTTCAGGAGAGGGTATGGACGCTGGTGGATCGAGCATTGACGAGTATCCGACAGAATGCATTTCCCACCAGCGACTTTATCGTCGAAGCTGTTGGCGAGTGTTTTTGTCATTTAGAGGCGCTTACAAAGCTTCCAGAAGCCACGTCGATGAATGAGAGGATACAGACGGCTATACAGACCTTTTACAGCGAATTTCGGCATCCGTTTGTAGTCGCATTCGTGTCGGAATCCATTGAGCGACAACGAGAAGAGCTCTTCCTCAAATACTTTTCAGTATCACTCAAAACACTTCCCTCAGAGTGTCACGCGAGGGACGGCATACCTCAAACACTCACAAAAAGTCAATTGTTTTTCATACAAGGAAATCGGTTTTTGAGGAGTGTACGCGCAAGTGTGAGGGATGAGGACGACCTTATGAGGCTGCGCCTCAGTTGCGGCGATGTCATTGAAACGTGGAATTGTGCGTGGGAATCCGTCGCATTGGCTGTGAATGTGCTTTTACGTGTAAAGGCGAGCAACGATACGGATCGTTTGATGGGATTTGAACGAGAGAATGGCGGTGGAAGCGCTTTGGAGCATATACTCATAAACGCACTCCAAGTGGGACTCACATCCCTCACTATCGATTTTTTGAGGTGTTTTTTAGAGCGTTTGAGGGTTTGTATCAATGGAACGGATGGGCGGAAGGATACTGCTGCTACGGATCCAAGTATTCTGCTTCTTTTCATTGCGTATTGCGCCCAAATTCGCGAGAAATGGCCAGCAGTGTGGAGTCTGGAATGTAACAAGTTAAAATTGTGTGTAACTGTCAACCACACTAATGAACTGGAAGATGCTTTGATGGCGTTAGAACAGGAAAATGTGGCTGTTTTCGTGCGTTATTATGTGAGCGAATTCAAAACGATTTTACAGAATGCAACGATGGAACAAGAGATTGCGTATTGTACCGGATCTCGGACGAATAAGAGCGTTTCGGAGCCTGTTGTGCCGGTGGAATGTCGACATTATGTCTTTCACATTTTGCTGTTAATTATTTCGGTGAAACACACAATAGAGAAATGTATGGAAAATAGCACACAATGTGATTTGTGCACGCAAACAGTCTTTTATCAGCTCACAGAACAATTGGTACTATTCCTTGAGAGAGAAATCGGCGATTCCGCTGACACGTCCGAATGGCTCCAAATTCAGGTTTGATTGTGTGTGTCAAGTTCAAATGCAGAATCTGATCTATCTGACTCTGATTCTGATATCAGACGTTAGTGGAAAGCCGATTTTTTCAAAGCGCATTGGGTACACTCATGTCACAGAACACAAGAATTCGAATGATTACCATTGAAAAAACGCTCATGCATAAAACCATGTCGGAACGCGCTGCGCAAACGCTCGTCAATCTACATTCTCAGATTCAGCATCAGACAAAACTGTATCAGCTTGCATTGCCTTAACAATCAATAATTACAATTTAAGCTCACGCTCTTTCATTAATTACCTGCACTCGTCGCAGGTAACTGCTCAATCCTTTTATTCTTTTATTCTCCTTCAAAATTCGAGATAATGAAGCAGCTGCGCAACTTCTTTGCGATTGCGACAGCAGTCGCAGCTCATAACATCGACTCCTGGCCTTCCCGCGAGGTCGGTTTCGCTCGTACCCTTTAGCGCACCTCATAAGAACTCGTTTTTGCAGCAAGATCATTCGAAATTACAAGTTGTGTTTCCACAATCCCTAACAAAGAAAAATGGATATGCACATAAAGACGCATTGTTTGGCTACCCGTCGTACGCTCTTGGTTCGTTGCAGACGCAATTAATACTTTCCAACTCGACAGCGTGCCATGAACTCAATACGACCGGTGACTGGGAGCGTCCATTTGCCCTCCTCATTGACCGAGGCGATTGCCATTTCGTCATTAAAGTTCGGAATGCGCAGCATCGTGGAGCAAGTGCTGTTATCATTGCAGATAACAAGTGTCTTTGTTCCGATGTCGAATGCATGGAAGAAACCGGTGATACCGTTTGCGAAAAGTATCTCCCATTTATGGTACGGCACACACTAATCTAGGATATGTCTGACCCTTCTTCTAGGCTGATGACGATTCTGGCGGCGACATTACAATTCCTTCCATGCTGATCCGTAAGAGCGATGGTGACGCTATCAAACGCGCTATTACCCATGCTGAGGGTGTCAGTAACGTCATGATCAAGTTTGATTGGGGAATTCCGTCGCCTGACGGCCGTGTGGAATGGGATTTGTGGCAGAGTTCTTGGGATGAACATTCCATGGTGATTCTTGACAAGTTGGAACCAATGGTCGCTGCATTTGGGGTCCGTGCCTTCCACACACCTCACTTTGTATCGTACAATGGAAGTAAAGTCGGATGTCACGTCAATTCTCATGGAAATGTGTGTGGGAATATGTGTCTGAATCGAGGTCGTTACTGTCTGTTGGATCCTTCTCCTTCTCACGATCAAGACATTGGAGCGTCTGGTGCTGATGTGGTCGTCGAGAATCTTCGTCGACTATGTTTGTGGCAATTCGCATCCGAAAAAGAGCCGGGAGTTGCGTTGAATTGGTGGAAATACGTCAAAGATTCGGATCGGATGTGTGGCCAAGATGAATTGATTTTCAAACAAAAAGTGTGCACGGAAAAGATCATGAAGAAATACGGATTCGACCCCGTACAAGTCGATAAATGCATGCAGCCATATGGATTGGATGTCGATGCTGTGAATCCCATTTTGGAAAAAGAGCTTGAGAAACAAGCTGAATTGGAGCTTTTGCGATTGCCTGCGTTGTATGTGGATGGGGTTCACGCTCGTGGGAAAATCGATTCAGCTAGCGTCTTGAGTATGGTGTGTGCTGGGTTCGGTCTACACGATCCTCCAGCGATTTGTACTTGTGCTCAGCAGTCCACAGCCTCGTTATTGGAATGTATCACAGCTGGCGGTATATCAAACGCAGCAATCGCTGTTGGGAATGGAAGTTTATCATTGGGATCCATCGCATTCATTGCACTTTTCGTATGTGCGACAATCGCAGCTGCCGGCTATGTGTATTGGCGTCGTACACAGCAGCACATGCGCGACCAAGTTCGAAGTATTTTGGCCGAATACATGCCGCTGGAAGAGCAAGGTCTTCTAGACGAAGGAACGAGTCCACGACGCCATCCAGCAGAACTCGCAGCCGCTCAGAGTCCGCGTGGGTACCTTCCAAGTCGCGATTATCTCAAAGACGACGATGATTTATGAATTGAGTTGTGAATTGTGCGTTTGAGCGCTTTGTCATTGAATTTGATTAACCGTTTGCATCCAATTCTTTTTCTCATCAATTCGTTTTTGAATTGATTTGTACGATTTGGCAATTCTTTGGAATTCGTTGCCATTGTTTCTGTACATTTGAAGCTGTGTCTCCAGCTACAGAGGAAGAAGCAGTTATAGGATTTTGAGGTCGATGGGAAGATACCGTTTGACGCTTTAAATGCGCGCGAGCTTTTCGATCGGACAAAATAGCGCTACGGGAAGCGGTGAGACGGGATTCTGCCAATTTAGTGGCACGTACGAGAGTTTACAGAGCGTATCGACTTTGGTGCAGGTGTATGTTTGCTCTAAAAGCTGATATCGATACAGTTGCACTTGAGTCTGAAATAGTGTGGAGAGTGTGTGAAGCCAACGAGTTTTCCGCGCCAAATATTGCGGCATTTCGAGCTGTTTGAATGTGGAAAGCATGTGTACGAGCTTACAGATCATCGCTTTGTACGCATCCAATTCGACTGTGAGAGTTTTGATCATTTCCTTTCGCAAATTTTGACAATGCGTTTCTTCAGCGGATAATTTGCTTTTCTGATGCTACATATCGCGTGAGAGAGCGAACAACAGTGAGAGGATGTACCATAATGTAAATTGGAAGGTTCTCAAGCTGCGAAATGTCTCTATCCGCGTGGAGGAACCCACAAATCGTCACGCATTTCTCGTGTAAATATCGCTCGATAAACGGTACGACCAAAAGCTATTCGAATTAGCGAGATGATGCGATAAAGTACGAATCGGGGTACCTGAGTAGGAGAATGACTGTGAGGAGTAGAATTGGGATCGGCAGATTCGATTGTAGGACACATCAAAGGCGGTGGTACACGACTATGTTCTGTGTCTAATGCTTCACATTGTTTGCGGTACATTTGCACATTAGCGTTAGCCTGGAGCGTTGTAAGGGCTAGAGCCTTGGTATCAAACGTGTCGTCCAACTTTGTCCTCGCTCGAGCAGGAAGTTCTGAAACAGCAGATAACAAAAGCTCTGCGCGATAATACGCTTCCAAAAGCTCGCTGGTCATTTTCAAGTTTACGTTCAAACACTATATACGGCAGTCCGGGTATCCTACCCTAGGATATCCTCCTATAACGTGCAAGCACACTAACCCAACACTTGCACCCAAAGCTTCCGCAATCGCTCCTCTCTCATCGCTCGTATCTCTTCCCACAGACCTCCCTCGATCCCCGCACCACTTGACACTCCATCGTCTCTTCATCCTCTTCCCTATGACACCAACATTTCCATCGAAACATGCGATTTTCCCTCTGAAATGTCCTTTTCATTCTCACAAAGACTCTGACCCATCGCCTCAACTTCCGATGGATCCACAAGCTCCATCGTATCCGCAACTCGCCTCCTCTTTTCCTCGTCACATTCCCCAGCCACAGAAGCCACTATCCTCTCCATTTCCGTCTCCTTTCCATCGCCAAAGACCTCCAAACTCACATCTTTTTCTCGAATCACTGAAGTAAAGAATCCATCGATTGCGTCGTTCCGAGTTGTCAAACTAAACTCCCGACGCTCTACAGGCTCCACATATCGCTCCAACGTCACATATTCGACGTCATCCATCAGCACATCCTCACACATTCGATGCATTTTGATCTCCAACGACGCAAACGACGGAAATTCCATCAAATGCGTACCCATCCAATCTCTCTGTTCCCCGACCGACTCGACACATTCGCCGACAACCGATCGAAACATTGCATCCTCCTTCAAGAAATATCGTTCCATATGCGCTTTCCGAGCGCGTACATGGAACGGAAGGCGGTAATCCAACACAATTTTCTCCCACGCGTACACGCCATATCGAGCGATTCCATGGAACAATGCCGCGTCATGAATCCACGGACACCACCAAATCGGCATGTTCTCCACCAAATGAATGCTTCCCGAATGCAAATACCGCATCAGACGCAATTTCCCATCCGTCACAACTCTCAATACATCGCGTAGCAATTGTGATCGACGTAATGTGATCCACGCGAGATTCCGAGCTTTCAATCCATGCGCCAAGATCCCTTCATACGCATCGACATACTCCATTCCGACCATATCTGCCAGTGATGCCGATCTTTGGTCGCACGCTAACGGATCGACTTTCATCTCTGCGACTTCAATGCATCGTGAGAGATACTTTTGATCGTAATACGCTTGTGCTTGTGTCGCAGTCTTATTCAAATTCCCCCAACGAACGATATTCATCCACGAAAGACTCGATGGGAGCGTGTACGTTCCATTCGTATTGTTCGAATGCTGTGACGTTTTCGTCAGAATTCGTGGCGCGCCATGCATTGCCAATAAATACGCAAACGACTTGCGCTCGTTTTTGGTCCAATCTTTCATTTTGGCTTTCCGCACAATCGAATCCGAAGACAACTGACAATTGTGTCGGATCAAAACGTATTGTCGCAAGATATCCATTTGCGTTAATTGCATCGCTTTCAATTCAATTCGATACAACGACGCAGCGCGTTGTTTCTTCTCCAAAATCGTCACACGTTGTTGATCGATGGATACGCGTTCTTTTCGATGTGCTTCTTCTTCCTTTTGGCGTTTGATATCTTCCGCAGACAACAGCCAAAGTAATAGTCGATTCATTTGCTGTACTTCCGGTTGTTTGAATTCACCATCGACTTCACTTTTCAGCTCCATCGATTCCTCGTCATCAATTGTCGTCATACTCATCGTATCGTCATGATCGCCTTCCACAGTATCACTCTTCCGATCCATTTCCATGGGAATGCCACATTTCTCTTCTTTGAGACCTCTTTCCATTTGATAGAAACAAAGACGAGAATCATTGATTATCTGCGTACATCGACCGTATCCGTGAAGAAACACGCCCATCAGTAAACTCCGATCGCCGACATTATTCCACCAACTCGTAATTTGTGTCCACGCAGGTCGATCGCCAACATGAAGCACGTGGATGTGTTTCACGACATTCACCGCGCCATGGAAATTCACACGAAAGTCTAAATCGGTCTCTGGAGGCGGAGGACACATTTCGTCGGTGTTTGTGTCATTTTCACGCTTTTGATGCCATAATGTATCCATTGAATCGCATGCGTCGGCAATGATCCGATGGAGTCTCATGAGCATATCCAAACGAATCAGAACACGACGTCCTCCGCCTTGCTTCAATCGCGTGGTAAAGTCTTCATCGCGGAGCACTGACGGGACTTGTTCGTCTTGGATCAGACCGTTCTCTTGAGCGTACACACACGCACGTACGATTGATTTCACGAACAGCGTCTCGTCTTTCGACGAGGAGACGGAATCACTGCAACTCAAACCGCTGACGTAAAGGAATTCCCGCGCGAATCGCTCGACTTCTTCCACGGAACGACTTCCTCCACTTTGACTTCGAATCATTTCCCAACGTCCAAAGCCGTAATGCATCAATGCACGTTGCAATCGATCACGTCCATTCAATGTCCAATCTCGTGGCTCACGTTTTTCTTCCACACGTTCTTTCTCCATTTCTTTTTCGCGCTCTTTACGCTCTTTCTCCTTCTTTTCAATTTCTTCATCATCCAATTCGGAATCGTACGCAATCGATGCGGAAATTGCACCAAAGCGAGCGACACGTGTGCGTTTACGTTGCAGAGGCAAATCGCCAGAGATATCAGGCTCTGGCTCTGCTAAACCAACCGCTTTCTTCCAGAAATCCGGGTCGTCAATATCGACATCGTCAGAGGTTGTCGCCGATACGAAACTCGCTTTCGAAAATGTCGAACGCGCTTCCTGTTCGTATTGAACGATCTGAGACGATCGCTGGAGAATTTGATCGATATCGGCGGCACAAAATTGTTCAGCAGCGGTATCATTCTCATCGCGAAAGACGTCATACGCTCCACGTTTCAGTAATTCATCAATCTCTTTGGTCTCTTGTGCTTTTGATTTCTTGCTCTTATTCATCCGACTGATTCCTTCCTTTTGATCTTCTTTTTCTCGTCGCATATGTGTCAGAACAGCTTTATCCAAACCCAATTTCAATGATGCTTTATGGAACATATGCATTTCGTATGTCTTTCGCGTAATCAATCGATAAATCTTCACGGAATGTGTCTGTCCAATTCGATGGGCTCGCGCTTGTGCTTGGAGATCGTTCTGAGGATTCCAATCGCTGTCAAAGATAACTACCGTATCGGCTGCTGTCAAATTAAGTCCCAAACCGCCGGCTTTGGTCGATAACAGCATCACAAAACGTTTGTATTCTTCCTTTACGAATCGATTCACAGCAGCCTGACGATCGTTTCCGCGAATGTTTCCATCCAAACGCTCGTATGCGTGCCCAAGGAATCGGAGATAATCTTCAATGATATCGAGCACACGAACCATTTGACTGAATATCAAGACTTTGTGACCTCCTTCTTTCAATCGCGGTAATAATTTGTCTAATAAAACCATTTTCCCACAGCATTTCACCATCATTTCATGACGTTCTTTGTCGGTTTGTAAGCCTTCATTGAGGATCTCTTCGACGCCATTGTTCAAATACGGATGATTGCAGCATTTACGGAGTTCCATCATCACATTCATCAGATTCGGAATGTTATTGGGATTCCCTCCACGACTCAGAAAGCTCGTATTCTTCTCGTAAATAGCCCGATACCATTGCTTTTGCACTGGTGTTAATTCCACTTCAATGATTGTTTCTTCTTTGGGAGGAAGCGATTTCTCAACGTCTTCTTTTACGCGTCGAAGAAGGTACGGCTTGAGCATTTTGTGGAGATCTGCCACTTGTCGAGCTTCATGGAGATCGCCAAATTTCGCGAGAAATTCCTCGACGCTCGGGAAGGAGCGAGTGTCGAGGAAATTCAATAGCGCCCACAGCTCTTCCGTTTTGTTTTGAAGCGGTGTGCCGGTCAAAAGAACGCAATGATCGCGTCGAAGGGATCGAAGCTGCTCCACTAATCGCGACGATTGATTTTTCAACCGATGGGCTTCATCGACAATCAGACATCGCCATCGGATTTTTGATAGGAATGCAATGTCTTTGATAGCGACTTCGTACGTTGTGACAATGATATTGAAGCGGAATGGTTTCTTCCTGTCGGGCTTTCCCTGCTCGTTGGAAAAGTAGAATTCAAACTCTCGAATGATTTCACGGGCTTCCGTGTTCCCGTGGTACACGATACAGTTCATACACGTCCATGTTTCGCATTCGTTTTGCCATTGAACGATGAGAGACAACGGTGCAACGATGAGGAACGGGCCACGACATTTGATCTTTGGATCCACGCGAAGACGATCGAGGAATGCCAATGTCTGAATGGTTTTTCCAAGACCCATTTCATCGGCGAGAATGCTAGGACGCTCATTGTACCAGTTCCATAATAGCCAATTCAGTCCTTCCAACTGATAGACACGTAATGTAAGGCTTCCATCTGTTCCAAACGATGGTGATTCTTCTATTTTACGATATTCGCGAAGACTTGGGCGTGGAAGTGGTTCCCATTCGTTTTTTGGTGGAAGGAGTAACGACGCTTCGTATCGTTTGATAGCTTCGTCATCTTTCAGATCCTCAGCTCGTTCCCAAGTCGCATCGGAATACGGTAATATACGCCATTTCACGAGGTAGAGCTTCCCTTCGTCGTCTTTATAGCTTGCGTTCTTTTTGAAAGCAATGATACGATGGATTTCCAGGTACTCGGGATCGAAATACTCTGTTTCTTCGCCCGTTGGTGCGTCACCATCTTCGAATTCGTCGTCCTCTTCCTCCACGTGATGCTTCATTCCGAGTTGTTTCTTCTCCAAAAAGCGTTTAATTCGCTGTTTATTTGTCTGTGGATCCAAACTCAATAGCGTGTCAGTGGTTTCCCACGAACAATGGAGATACGAGTAGTTTTTCCATTTGATATAATACTCCACAACCTCTGTTTTCTTCTCCTTGTTCTGAACCTTTCTGGAGCCCATTATCTTCTCAATCACCATACTGCTCAGCTGCTCTGTTGATACTTCCTGTCGTTTCGTAGTGTGCACTCTTTCCTTTGGGTGTTCCGCTTCCGAGTCGGAAGAATTTTCCATTTCATTTCGGGGCCGTTTACTCACAAACACAGAGTGATGCCGCGTCTGAGTCTGAGTCTGAGTCTGAGTCTTGGCAGAGCGTGCTATTGCGACTTCATTCTCACTCAGTATTTCTTCATCGTCAGAGCCGGGAACCACGTACGATTTCTTTTTACCACTACTTCCTCGGTGACTTCGTCTCAAATGATCGTCTGTTTCAATTTCGGGAGCGATTGGTACGCTTTTACGCCTCTGAGTGGATTTGCGCCGATTGGAGCTTTCCGCACCGTTTTTACCGCGAATACTGCCACAATCTTGACACGTTTCCAGGGCTACATTGTTGTATTGCCCGCAATCTTGACATCCCCAGCGTTTCGACTTTTTCTGCTTCTCTTCATGCATCATGGTGTTCGTACTTGGTAGAGTATCCGCTGTATTTTGTTTTCGCTGTGTAAATGCGAATTCATTCGCTCTCTGTGTGTTGAACGTCTTCATGCGGCTGTAATCGTCGTCAGGTTTCTCACAGAGAGGACAGATGTAGCTGTCAAGCGCTTCCAACTCAACCTGTGTCAAAACCAGCCCGCAACAGTTTGGATGAACCCACCCATTACATCCGCCAGTCCCACGAATGCATTCGATCATAATTCCTACGAAAGATGTGGTCAGAAGGTAAAAGATGCATGAACGTATGGTCCTGTACCGCTGTCTTGCTGCTGACAGACGCAATAACGCGTCAGAACACTCTCAGTGGCCATTGACGCGAGGGAATAAATGCGCTTGGAATCGGTCGATAATTACAGAAGTGGCATGACATAATATAAGGAGATAGGGGTAAGCGTGTTGGAATAATATATCAAACGCTAAGGGTAATGCAGTTAAACAGGTGACTGGACACATAGCAAGCGTATACCATTGCGTATACTACCTTCGAATAAAAGGTCTTCATATGTATACAATATATACTCTTTGATGAAATGCGTTCGAGACGCTACGTAAATCGCTTGATGCGGATTTGAATCGGCTGACGACATGTTGGGCAATCTCTCAGCGTCAAAGCGCATGTGCCGCATGTCTCGTGACCGCACTGAAACACCAAATTCTTTCTCCTTTCTTCACATATGCAACAAAGAAGCTCTTCCTGTAATTTTGCAAGCTCCTCTTCAGCTGTCAATGACGTGCGTGGTTGCGTATGATCTACTCTCAATCCACAAACTAGCTCTTTTAATAGCTCACTGGGTCTTTTTGAATCAAAACTGCTGGTATTTGCGCGCGTTTTCTTGCAACTGCTTGTGGTCGGGCTTTGGTCTTGATCCTCGGTCGATGGAACCGCAGTCATTGAGACTCGAATTGGAAATACTGGGACCTCTGCTTCTTCAGGTTGATTGCTAGACTGTGGTAGAGGATGCACATGGACCTCTGGAATAGGATATCCAAAGTTGAATGGACCTGCTTCGAGATACCCAAGACGCTTAATTGCACGATACTGTTCTGGAAGTTTCATGAGTGCATCAAGTGCAAACTGAGCTTGACGTTTGCAGAAAGCAGAGTATTTGGATGCGATTTTCTATTCGAATTTCAATGAGTCTAATTCAAAGAAATTGGGTGACACGTACTTCATAATCAACAAAGTGCAGATTGTCGAATTTTCGGTTGTGAAGGAAACGTTTGTACTGCTTCATACCATCCCAAGGTCCATCTCCGACGCCCACAATCACAATACTGAGAGGGAAATGGCTTGCGAGTTTGATAGCGTCGATCGTTTTCTGTTCATTGACATCCAATTCTGCAAGGAGTTCTCTAGACGATCCAGCCAAATGTCCAGAGGCAATGATGAATAAGACATGAAATTCTCCGGTCTCATTTACAATTGCAAGGCTCTGATGGATGAGAGGAGCAAACGATGCAGGACCCGCCATAACCACATGAGGAACAACATCTCGATATCTGTGATAGGAATGTGTCATATTGCAGCCTTCAACTCGACAGATCACGTACCGCGCTTGAACGCCTTCATAAGGAAGACCTAAAATGCAGTCTCGACCGCCTAAAAACGTAAACACCGAGGTATCATTCGTCTCTCGATCGCCAAAACCATAACATGGAACAGCATTCCTTGAGCCTTCGGATACAGACGGAGTCAGCGACCAACAATTCCAATAAATTAGACAATAACAACCGACCGAATACTCGCAAAGTCCGACAGAGCGGATCGAGGACTTCTTCATACGGATTGCATTGGTGGAAATTAGTTGAAGGAGCGTGTAAGCATCGACCACCATATGTTCTTCTTCCACTCCATTCGTTATTTTTACTGACTGTTGTCCACACCAAAAATTGAGTAAGAACAACCTACAGTTCAATCGAGACACCTACAGTCAATTCCAAGGATAAAATTACATGCACCCAAGCCATTTTGACGCAACACTACGTATAGAAACCGCTTAGCAATCGATAACGCCATAATAAGCTTCATAATGCACCTAAAGTGACTTGCGAGAGCGATGTGACTTGTTCTGGAAGTATTGAGACACTTCCGCGTACGGACGTGTCAGCCATAAGGTAAGAGCTTCTTCGATTGCTTTCGTCAATGGAACTTCGATGCTTCAGAAGCGACGTACGTGACAGTGATCCACCCATTCTTGAATTGACACTGACGTTGCAGCGGATCGGGGCAGAAAAGGGGCGCGGGTTGATTCTACCTGTGGAAGCGCATACTCATTCCGAATTGTTTCATTGATTCCGCATTCCGAGATGGCGGGTACTGTTTGTGTTGATACCCCGCAGGAACAGATATAAGAGGGTACTGTTTTGTATCCTGACGCTTTATTGGTCGAAAAGGATTTATCGTAGTTCAAACAGAGAATACCAGTGATACCGGTTTGTACCATTGGTAGACAAATGCAATCGCTGCTTGCATGGACGAAACGAGCACGGTATGCTTCTCGATACAAGCAACCTCATAAAGCACTCCATACTAGTCGTCTCGTAGCCATGCCAAACATTCTTTGCACGGAATCATTCAATCCACAGTTCATAGAACTATTACGCTCCAAAGGTCACCATGTCACGTCAACATCTCGCTCTGAATTATCTGTGCATCCTCACAGCCTCTTATCAGAGTGTCAAGTCCTTCTCGTCGATTCTCATACAAAAATCAACAAAAATATCCTTTCGCACGCTTCAAAACTTCGACTTCTTGCATGCACTTCCTCACGATTGGATAAAATTGATGTTGTTCATGCAGCACGAAATGGAGTGATGGTCCTTCAACCTGACATACGCTCTGTCACATTACAAGCAGAACGTACATTGAGCCTTCTAACGCGTCTATCCGAAATTCCTATCCAGGGGTCGGAGTGTATACCCCATCGCCATTCTAGCATCCACAACAAAACAATCGGAATCATTGGACTCGGTCGCATTGGATGTCAAGTTGCCGCACGTTGTCGCGCATTCGGAATGAATGTCATCGGATACGATTTAATATTATCCAATCATATCTCGAAATCTCATCAAATTGAACCTGTTTCCCTTTCGGAGCTTTTGTCGAGAAGCGATTACATCTCACTTCATCTTCCGCGCAATGCAAATACAAAGCATTTTTTAAGCGCGGGAAGACTAGAATCGTGTAAGGATGGTGTGAAAATCATAATTGGTAGCCATACCGACTTGGTAGACGTCACAGCATTGCTGGAAAACCTTGAAACAGGTAAAATCGGTGGAGTTGCTCTGCATAAACCGTCTCAACTTGAAATGGACGCACAAGAATCAGAGGTCTATAAGGCATTGGCTAAAGATTCAAAAGTTATCTTCGCGCCGGAACTCGTTACGAGCGTTCAAACACCACAACTCGCTGACGCGATCGATGCGATCTTTTCGGGGAGATCGTTCCGGAATATTGTCAATGCGCCAAATGTGGATTTCCATCGCAGAGAAGAGTTTTCCCCATTCTTTCTCCTTGCTCAAAAGCTCGGAAGTATACAAGCTCAATTACTAGACGAAAGGAGAATCACTCGAGTTATTGTGGTGTCAGTGGGACAAGCAACTGCTTCCCCGCAAGTTTCTGGACAGATCATTGCTGGTGTGCTCAGAGGGATGCTATCGTTCATGCTGGAAGAGGAGGTAACTCCAGCAAATGCTCGTCACTTGGCCGATAATTTGGGAATCAAAGTAGTGGAACATAAACATGACGAGCCGATTGATAGCAGCTTTTCAAACCGATTGAGTGTGATTGTGGAAGGTGAAAATGGGTTTATGAGGAAGATCACGGGCACTGTATTTGGCAAAAACCAACCAAGACTGATTGCACTCAATGATTTGTCTGTCGATTGCATTCCCACCGGAACAATGTTGATGTTTCAGAATCAGGATCAGCCTGGAGTATTGAATTCAATCACTTCCGTACTCGCAAAACATGATATCAATATTGGCTGCTTTGGACTTGCTCGGGAATCCAAAGAGACTCATGCAGTAGGAATCTTAAATCTCGACGATCCGATCCCGGATCAAGCAATTCAAGAACTGCAAGCTCTGAATCAACTCTCTAATCTTCGTCCACTAACGCTTGTTGATATGGATTTGACCGCACGTCGAGAATGGAGTACCGTTTTCAGGTTGCCTCAACAGGAGAGCAAGCCATCTCTTACTCTAAAACCCACAGTTCGTCCTGCTAGCCCAAACTTTGGATCAGGACCATGCAAAAAACGCCCCGGGTACTCGCTCGCCAATCTATCTGACATCGCACTTGGACGCAGTCATCGTTCTAAACTTGGAAAACGCTTGTTGGAAGAAGCTATCCGTCGTTCCAAACATTTACTGCAATTACCGGACGATTATCTTCTCGGTATAGTCCCTGCTTCGGACACTGGCGCGTTTGAGATGGCGATGTGGAATATGCTTGGTGATCGTCCAGTGGATATCTGTTACTGGGAGTCTTTCGGCAAGCAGTGGTACACGGATGCTGTACAAGAACTCAAGTTGAAGAGTGTCCGTGAATTCTCTGCGCCATTTGGCGATCTGCCTGATTTGTCACAGACCAATCCTGATCATGATATTCTATTCACGTGGAATGGAACCACAAGTGGCGTTTGCATTCCTGATGGAAACTGGATCGCAGACGATCGTAAGGGTCTCACTTTTAATGATGCAACTTCGGCTGCTTTCGCAATGGATATCCCTTGGTCCAAGATCGATGTGTGCACATTTAGCTGGCAAAAGGTACTTGGAGGAGAAGGAGCTCATGGTGTCCTCATACTGAGTCCTCGAGCTATAGAGCGCTTGGAGACGTTTGTGCCTATTGATCGACCGATTCCAAAGATATTCCGATTGACAAATGCAAAGTCCGGACAGCTTCTCAAAGGAATTTTCAATGGAAGCACAATAAATACTCCGTCAATGCTTTGTGTCGAAGATTACTTAGACGCGTTGAATTGGGCTGAAGGTGTTGGCGGAGTAAATGGTCTTATTGCCATTTCACGCGGGAATCTACATGCCGTGGAAGCATTTGTACAAAATAACAGCAACTGGATCGCGTTTTTAGCGCAATTGCCTCAAGTTCGTTCGAACACATCCGTTTGCTTACAAATCAAAGATTTTAGACGAGAACAAGTGCAAGAAATGGTCGAGTTGCTCGAAACAGAACAAATTGCATATGACATTGGATCATATCGAGATGCACCTCCCGGAATTCGCATTTGGTGTGGTGCCACTGTTGAAACAAAAGATGTAGAAGCGCTCATGCCTTGGATCAAATGGGCTTATCATGAAGTCTTGGCGCGTGGGTCTGCAACCACGCAGCAAAATCGGAGATGAAGTGTCTGGCCTTTGTACGTGACATCAAGACCCACGCTGAGCGATGCGGTAGGTCATTTGCCGTGAAGCTACAAATTAACAAACCCACACTTCCAACAAAGTTTTATTTGCCTCAAAGCTTTTTAACTTTCAACTCGGCGAGTCTTTTCAGTGTCGCATGGCCCGAAATCATAAAGACACCTCCAACAAACGACAAGTATCCGAGCAATTGAAACAACGTGAGACGCACCCAGAACAGAGCATAAAGGCCCAATATCACAGTCAATGATGTAAGGAACACGACTCCATATCCAAAGATGTGCGACTTGAACAGCTTCTGGGCGTTTAAGCGTAATCCAACGACAAATCCAGCAAAACCGATTAGTGGAAGCTACACGATACAATAAATTCAAACAAGCTTAGAACTTTTCGATGTAGACGTACCAACACAGCTCCAGCGAATAGCAGCGATACGACCACAGGTGGACGACGTTCTTGTGGACGCATCATGTGTCGGATCTCCGGAAGTGCTTTGAAAGTCGTATCACTCTCATGCAGAAGTGGTTTTGCATACAGTCGCGGAGACGCAGCCGGCACCGCTGTGGCGACCAAAACCTTAAGCGTTCCCAGATCCCAAATAATTGGTTCCTGCATGGTGTACATTCAGCAAAGAAACAGATACGGATAGCTGTATTCACGTACTTTGAACGAGACATCTCCGATGATCAGACGCACATTGTAATCGCCAGAATTGTATTGGAACGTCTTGCTCAATGCGGAGAATTGCAACGATAACGTCAGCGTTTCCGGTTCAGTTTCAGAGCTTTCCAGCGCAAAATGCGCGTCAGTATTGAGCTTTTTATGCTTAAAGTGAAGAACGGCTTGTTGTGGACGTATCGTTCGCTGTTTCAGGCCATCTTCCACGATGATTTTTGCGTCAAAGACATCCTGCGATCCGGAGCTGAAAGTCTTTTTCTCAAGTTGCTGGCCCTCAGTTAATGTGATTCCATTGAAATTCGCAGATTGGATTGAAACTGGTGTGACCACCTAGAAATGCATTGAGAATAGGAGTCTGAGCAACAGAGCGATACATACTTTGAATGAAAGTGTTTCTTCGTGGCCAGATTCGGAACTACGGATAACTGCTTCGTACACGCCGGCGTTCACTGCGCCACCCAATGTGACCGTGAATTCATTCCCTTTGCCCTTTACTGTCTATGCATTCATTAATAGTGTTAGCCGAAATAATTTTGTCATAAAAAGGCATACTTTGTCAGATAACACACTGATTCGGCTGTTTGTGTTTGTGATGCTCTTAACCACAACTTCATTGATCACTTCTTGTCCGGGAGTGACTTGTATTATCAGTCGGAGAGAGGCAGTCTTGGATAGAAGAAGCGCGTTGGATTTTAAAGAAAATAGACCCGATCGCGCGGTATCAGCGTTGACTTTATAGATCACGAACAAAGCGATTAATGACAGTAATTGCATTCTTATTGGACCCGCTATTTATGAACGGATGAGAATCGTTTACCCAACAATTCGGGGTTTTTATCAGAATACATAACGGGTGTATTGCGTTAAATAACGACGCATGTTGGAGATTAATTGCGCACGCTTGTAATAAAATCAAAGTGAGTCCTAGCGCATATGTATGACTGAGTGAATAGGCAAACGGTCCCTTCTTAACCAATCACAATCAAGTGGCCTATACCTTTTCAAGCATGTGTTTGTTACATTGAGACTTGGGTTCACTGCGAGTCTAATATAAACCAATCATAAGATGCTATAATGGGTGCAACCCTGTCACAAGGAAGCTGACTTGACCTGCCGGTATTTCATTCCAACTGGGATCAGCCTCCCACAAATATCGTAAGGACTTTTTTGACTGCCAGTAAAACAATTCTATTCGTAGTGCATTTTTTTAATCGACACAGCGAGCCAAGCAATCCTTCACAAATGAATTCGCAATTAAGAGAACATGAGACTTTACGGCGAACACGAAGGTCGCTATTGGACTCGCTACGGCCATTTTCCTCTCAAAAATCTATGAGAACAAAAAGTATCGCGCAAAATGCGTTCGATGACAACTTAGAAAAAGGATCACCGTGTTCAACAGCGACTACATCCTCGATGCAATCACTGAGTGAAGTGATGTCCATTGATAACCTCTCTGGTAGTCTGGAGTCGTGTGATAATATGAGAATCATATCACCATTATCGAGACGCCAAAGTGACATTCGCGACTCAGAATCTCAACTAATGCAAGCGGAAAGTACTTCGGGAAAGCAGAGTTTCAGCCAATCAACGCATTCAGTCGCTACTTTTCGCCAGTTACGATGCTCGATGTCTTATCGCAATACCTTTCGGAATTCGTCCAGCAGATTAACTGCAAATAGACAGATTGAAAGACCCTTACAATACAAGCGCGCTGAAGGAGATCAAGAATCTCGCATCAGGTCGAGGACAGAGTGTTATGAACAAGCTCGCGTCAGATCGAGAACAGAGTCTTGTGGTGAAGAAACAGACACGAGAGGACCAGCAACACTTCTGGCACTTAAAACAAGACGTGCATTCCAGCGATTGGCTCTGACGTCTTCTGATGATGAGGAGACGGATGGGAGCAGGTCGGAACGGATATCGGATTGTATCGAAATTCCGAAAGAGGAATATCGGCGATTTCAACTCCAATTGCTGCATGTGGAAGAAATTTGCAGGGAAAGAGATCATCAAGAGGCATATCTCGAGGAAGCAATAGAGAAGAGAGTTCAAGAGCGAGTACAAGAAATTCAGCACAAAGCTGATGAAAAACTGAAACATTATAAGCAGCAAAAGGATGAAGAATGTGAGTATCGAATTCGAAAGTTGTCGTCGTCATATTCCGATGCCAAAAGAGGAAGCGGTCAGAGATTAGATGGAAGGATGAGACGAAGACGAACGTTTGACAAGATATTTCACTCTCATAGATCGAGACGTTCATCTGATTCAAATGAGGAGAGTGCAATTCGTGAAACATTTTGTTTAATTGATGTGGCTACTATGGACTCTCTCAACGCTCAGGAATCTCAATTAGCCACTGCTCCACGCGAAAAACTAGTTGAAATGATCACCATATTATTTGATCACTCTGAAGTTCAAGCAAAGCAGCTAGAAGATGCGAAAGAGCTGATAAAAGAAGCATTACGATCACGAGAAGAAGCTGAATACATAGCGCATGACGCGATTAGATTGACAATGGATTTAGCAGCGCAGCTTGACGATAACGATCGAGTGGAACTTGAACATGGATCACATAAGTAGGATGAACCGAAATAAGGTGGTCACATGAACCCGCCTTTGGTCGTGTCACAGCGATCGCCGTTTTACATGAACATCCGACCTTTTCTTGGATTGCATGAACAGTCGCCTTTTAACTTTTTTTGCGAAATGTCGAGTAAGTAATACCTTTGTAAATTGATGTTTTAATGCCGTTTTCACCCATAAATTATCTGAAACGCCTATAAGCGAATCCAAAGAAGCTACACGCAGCCTGTAAGATCGGATAATCTTAATTATTATTTCGCTCTCAGCAGGTTCAGTATTCTTTCCGTTAGCGGCTGTTCCTTAGAACTCCATGCGCTTAAACTGCGATACGTATTACCGTTTTAGAGTACGATTCACTTAATAACCACACATTTGAATAGTTATCAAACGCTTATCGTCATCCAGAAATGTCCTTGATAGGCATGTCGGCACATCCGCAAGTCCAAAGCAATACTCCCATACTAAACGAAAAAGCATCGCAGAAAAAGTTGCTCCGCGCCAAGAGTTCCATGCTGGATTCTAAGAGAGAGTGGCGCTTCGGGTACTTTGTATTCTAAGTCCTTACAATACATTCCAACATTGTCCATGTTTAGTTCTTTCCGAGTGCCTACTTCTCCATGGCGACAGAAACAGAAAGATGCCATAATGAATCCGGACAATCATTCCGGTTTACTGGCAAGTCCAGATCGTAGCCCTTACAGAACAAATATAACCCGATCGCACTCACTTACACCCAGATATGCCCAAAGTACAAACACTCTTACGTTTCCGCGCGCTCAACAAGTTGAAGTTGAAGTTGAACGTAAAGCAAAAGGAAACCAATCGGACGATTTTCTGCGCTCATTTCCGATCCTTTCGGTTGATAATCAGACGACACATGAGATCGACGAGTTACAGGGCTCTCCACACATATCCTCTCAAACATTCCCTTCTTTTACTTTGTCAAATTCTTTTCAAAGAGAGGACAATCAGAGTGATAGTCATTTACAAAGTGTTCGGGTCGAAATATCGCTCAAAGAGCGGCAGCGCGGGAATGCCATTCGTGAGCTGTTTACGACCGAGAAAGTATACATACGTGACTTGTGCGTGTTGCACGACTTTTACATCGTTCCAATGCTCAAGCAGCGACATCCTGTGATGGAAGATGCGCAAATCGCCGTGTTTTTCAGCCATCTAACTCAGCTGATTACACTTCACCGCAAGCTCTTTCACGACTTGGAGGAAATGATCAATATTCAGGGCTATACGCAAGCGCCATCTTCTATTGCATTGCTTCATTCCACATCGAAGCATTTGACTTGTGAGGGGATTGGTGCTGTGTTTTGTCGATTTACGGGGCTTTTTACGTTTCATGCAGCTTATGCAAAAGATTACGAAACGGTGACAAAGCTTCTACAGCGATATCGAAATGATGTGAAGCTCGGATTCAGCTTGTTTTTACAAAAGTGCAAAGATGCTAGTCGATCGTCTCAAAGCTTTGATAGTCTTTTGATTATGCCTATACAGAGGATACCAAGGTACAAACTCTTGTTGCAGCGTGTCTGTGATTACACTCCTTCAGAGGATTCAGACGCATGGTTCTTGGCGGAGGCTGTGAAGCGTGTTGAAGAAGCAACGACTAAGATGAACGCAACTGTTGCAGCACAAGCCGATTTAGAGATGATTCTTGCTACACAGAAGCTCTTTCAGGGTCAGATATCCTTGATCACTGCAAACAGAAAACTCATCAAAACAGGGAATTTGGTCAAAGCAACAAAGCACCAGCAAACGAAAAAGGTTGTAGTACATCTTTTCAACGATATCTTGCTTTGCAGTGATCATGCTGGAACAGGAGGACTTCGAGTACGAAGCATTTTGGAGCTTGTGCAGCCGACACTCCAAGTTGATGTTGAGCTTTCGCCTGCATTTGCTGGATCCACAAATGCTCTGGCAAGAAATGGTTGCAAACAGAGTTGTGCATTTACGATAAAGAGTTCTCAGAAAAATTTATTATTATTTGCCAGCTCCCCTCATCACCGAAAAGAGTGGACAGAGCAGCTTCAAGGGGCTATTAATGGTGCGCGATTGCTACGGACAAAGGTTACTGCAGATAGCTCTCAGGATCCTGTTGCGTTATTACCCGATCAACAAGTCAAGTCGTGTACATTTTGCAAGAACATTTACAGTATTCAATCTCAGTCTCATCGTTGCCATCGTTGTGCTCTGACCGTGTGTGATACTTGCTCAAAATACAGTTGCATCACTTTGAACACAACATATGATATTGATGCAAAGATTCAATGCGGTGCCAGTCCAAACGAGAGGAGTCGTGACTACCCGAAGGAACGGATGTGCAATCAATGCTATCGTGCTATAGAAGCTGTCAAGAAAGCTGCTACGAGATGGAAATCTCTCATCATCAAGCGTCGAGGAATTCTTCGTCGATATGGCGAGCATGGTTGCAACGAGTTCTTTTTCGAAATACGACCACACATATTGAAGCAGTATACGCTTGAATCAGCATCACGTACGACTAGCAAAGAATATATGTGCAGTCTGGATCTAGATGGTGCAATTGTCATTCATCGAGATACACAAGAGAGCCAGCACGGCTTCCAGATTATCAAACCAAATAACGAAGCCGCGCAAAAACACTTTGATGACTCGATTACTGATAACATGGAATCGGAAGAAAATATATACGCTTATCGCGCGTCAAGTACACAGTACAGCGAGGCTGAAAGCTTCCATGGCGATTTTATTTGCGATCAAAATTGTCGAAGTGATAGCGAACAGATATGTTACGAAGGAGATGAATGGATTCGTAGTGCAAGTGATGCAGAGCAAGAAAGTGGATGGACTACTGCCATACAAGATGCTGCCGACAAATCAGTCGTAAATGCCAGAGACCATCAAGACGCCGATGTATCTCTTCTTCCTGACGTTTCATCACCTCCATGTTTCGATTCCGTATTTTCCAAGGAATCGGACCAAGAACACAGAGACATCGAAAGCATCGACATCAAACCATCCGACGAGAATTTAGACGCATGTACATCCCACGAAGGTTGCTCTCATATTGAGGCAAAGAGACTTGATATTTTGACCAAAATCATCCGGACAGAAGAGTGGTATATTACATGCTTGGAAGAATGCATACACATTTACGTTCAGCCGTTATTACTGCGTCAGCTGGAAGCACAGAAATGCCTTCGGGAAGAACGGCAAAAAAAGACAAAACGTGCCGCATATGCATCTCATGGCGAAAGGATATATTCACAGATAGAAAAGTCAGGAAGCAGTAAAAGTACTTCGATACAAAACGAATCTTGCATGCAATCGCCATTGACTCCAAATTGTCGCCCGAAACCTCTTGGACTTATCAAATCGACAATTTTCCAGCATCGGAATCATTCTACAGTTAAAACACCATTTTTCTCTGGTTCTGGCTCGACTTGCAAGCAGAAAAAAGCGGCACGATCGGGCTCGTTAAATGGAACCGCTGGATGCGTTCGACCCCAGGAACGTGTGAAATGTAAAAGTACGAGCTCGATCCGGGAAGTAGAGCAGGACGATTGTGAATCATCTACCAGTTACGAATGGAATCCGCAACTGCGAAAAGCTCCTTTACTGAATGCTGCAATGGCCGTCTTTTTCAGCAGTGTCAATCATATTTGTACGCTTAACCAGCAGCTACTGAACCATCTCTCGCGTCATGTGTCAGAAACAAGAGCAATGCCAATAAGCGATCGTTTGTTTCGACCAGTATGAAGTACATCGGACTTGTGTGGACGTCTAATCTGATTTATCTGCTGCATAGGGTGCGATTTTCAACGCATACACCCCGCTGTTCGAATTATATATTGGATATGCGGAACGTCATGATGCAGCCCTTACGTTGATCACGTCTGCTGGCTTCGCAGAGTTTCTCGACGAGATACCCGAGGAGGCAACAGAATCGCAATTACGAATATTACTGAGTATGCCGATGCGTCAGATCCCAAAATACCAAAAAAGTCTGCGAAATTTATTGGCTCTCACACCAAAAGATCATTTGGATCTCTCAGCGCTAACAGCGGCTATCGAGTATGTCGATCAGGTGGCACTGAGAATGGAAGCTGCTGTCATAAGTCGCTATAACGCAAAGCAGATTGAAAGTGTTTCATTACAATGCGGCCTTGATTTGGAAGGAAGGCTTTATGTCAAAGATGGTATGTTACGCAAAGTTGGCCGGAGTCGAGTCAAGAAATATCACGTCATCTTGCTGGAGGATGGTACGTTTTCATTGTAATTGCATGAGTGGTACTCAAATTGTTTACTAGCAATCGTTTACGGTCGTAAAAGGACGTCTATACACAAGAAAAAGTATCAAATGGTGGACTTATGGGAGTGCAAAGTATCCAATCAGACAGACGCGACACCACAGATCATCAATGCGTCCGGCGGAGGAAATATGAACGCATTCGCAAAGTACGACCTCACCATCCATAGGTCTTGTCGCTGACAAAGTTGATATTTCTATGTGCACTTCAGCGCCTTCTACTTCTACTCACCGATCAAATCGTTCATCTTACTTGCAGCCACGCAAGAAGAAAAGCAAGGATGGATGGAGTATCTCCGAATTTGCATCGATCGAAGCATTGCAGCCGACGGATGGTTGAATGTATCTCATCGTTGGATAGCGTCAAACTCGGAATATCAGCAACAGCGCTTGCTACTGGATCCAGCCGAACCGAAAGCACCCGGTCTCGAAACTACTTTGGTCATCAAAAATGGCTGGCTGAATGTTTTGATTGCTCCCAATTATCGCAAAGGCCATCGATTTTGGATCTCATTAACTATGAAGAATCTTACACTTTCCAGCACATTCAAATCTTCAAAACCAGAACAAGTTTTTCCAATTGCAACATGTGAAGTATTTGCTCTCGAGAAGGATGAGCTATTCAGCACTCACGTATGTACAGTGGAAGGAGAAAAGACTCAAATACTCATTTTTGAAACGGAATCGCTGTCCACACGAGACGAATGGGTCCGAACGCTCATGCATTGTATCGGAAATTACGCAAGTCCAGATCCGATCAACAATGTGCTTGCATTGCGACGGCAGAGCGTCATCAACTCTTCCCTTGCTCCCATCTTTATGTACGATAGAGCTTCCAATGTGTGCACAATTTGCTATCACACTTTTGCGGTCTACCGTCCACGACACCATTGTCGGTATGTGCTCGCATGTTGATAAAATTCTGGTTCTCAATTCCGTCGTTTTAGGCTTTGCGGCTCGCTCGTGTGTGGTCACTGCTCGCGCCAAAAATGGAATTTGTCTCGCAGCACGACGAAGAAAGCCTGTCGAATATGTGATCGATGTGTGGAAACGCTGCATGTAAGGACAAGATCCTGAAACAAATACTGAAACATTTCCAGCAAAAGCAGTCGACCTTATTTATGGACGCATCAGAAGCACAACAATTCATTAAACTTTACTTTACGCATCTCGAACAGCCATTGCTCGATCTGCTGGCAACGGGATAGTCACTGGGAATCGATGACATCTGGAGCATTTGATGATCGCTTTGTAGATGAATCCGTCCGAGGTACGATGTGCTCGCACCACACGCAATTTATTCGGCGGACATGAACATGGATTTTCTCGAATTGTGTGCTGCTTACCAGGATTGCTCATATGAGCTTGCAATGCTTTCTCTGTGGCGAAATCAGCGCGTCCGCAAACAGAACAGATCCATTCTTTCTCGCCTGCTGCCGGTAGCTTCGCCCCATGTTTCGATGTGGAATGGTTGTCCAACGCAGATACAGATTTGAATTTTTTCCCACAAAGACGGCATTCTCTCGATTGGTTTTGTGAAAGTCTCCATTTATGGTTTTTGGCGCGCATATGAGACAACAAACCTTCCACCGATTGAAATTCTTTTTCACAATCAGAGCATCGATATGGACCCGTGTCAAATCTTTTATGACCCGTTGTACGCACGTGTTGACTTTTCAAAGCTTGCGACTCGCCAACAAAACCGCATTCCAAGCACAAATATCGTTTGGATTGATAATTCTGATCGGCTCGTTGTACCCTCCCATGGTCTTCATTCATGTGTAATACCCAATCTCCAAGACGAAGAAATCTCTCTTCACACTCTACACAAGAAAATGCACTCTCCAATTGAGATACGAAACAAGGTCTATTATTCTCAGCGTGATTCGAGAATGCCAATATGCTGCTGAAGCTTCGCAAGCATACTGGACATTCAGGACCGGCTTCCTGGCTATCCCCGATTTTCATCGAATTCAGATCTTGTATCGTCTTATTGTCATCATAATCTATCCTCACGAACGCAAGGTTCATTTCCGTGGTCTCTTCGACACGCATCCCCTGGAATCCTTCAACCATTTCAGCTTCATCATCGTCGCTTCCAGTAGACGCTGACGCTCGTTCCAATTCGTTGTTGTCCGAACAGCACTCTGACGAAGCACTTTGGAGACTTTCCAACGAGGAACAGCTGTTCGATTGAGTCGCCACATACACAAACTTCTCACTCGTGTCTTCATCTTCCGACATTGTGAGAGAGAACGTATCGGAAAAAAAGAACAAATCTGCCGATTAACGGTCTTCTCCACCGGCTATTATTTGGGTCATTCACGGAGACATCAACGACATTTCGTCATTCATTTATTATTATAAACTATTTCTCGCTAGCATTCAATACTGCAGCGCCTCCATTGCGCAATATTCTCTTTGATTCCTCTGACGTATGCGTCTACATGCATCCACGGGATGTCATCAAGTGTCTGAATAGCCGGCAAAGCGAATGCATGCAAAAAATCGATTTGCGAGTCACAAAATTGTTTATGATCCCATCTTCTACGATCACAGCATGTAGATGTGATACTAAGGCGTAGTTTTCTGTCCATATCGCCTTGTAGAAAATTCTCCTCATTCAATCGCTCAGACCACATTCGGTGAATTGCAAATGGTTTCATGGTCTGTCCAATATCGCTAACATGAAGAACAAGCCGAAGTAAACATAATTGCGATTTGAAAGCAAGCGGATTTGCATTTCTGCTACTGAAATCCATTTCGCGCACCTGTTTTAACATCTCCTGCTGCGAGCAAAGTGCTGTTGACAGAATGGTCTCTTCGACCGCTTGGATAATTTCTTCACGCTGATTGATTGAAAATCGATCCAATAATGGGAACTTTTCATCACGCAGTAAGGAATTCGCGAGGTTGGCGTGCATCGTTTCCATAGGGCTCTTGGAGACGTATTTTTTTGCTATTGTGTGGTCGCTTTTTACGAGAAAGTCGTTTGTTAGCCCCACATGCTCGATGTCGTGCATCACAGACGCCAATATTGCGGCCACATGCATGTGTGGGCTGATCCTTGTCCGAAGATTTGTCGATGCTAAAAGCGTGTACATAGTGTGCATCACATCAGCCGCGTGACATGCGTTGTGAAACGGGTTTTCGGCCATATAACGACCTTGAATGTGTCTAAAGAGATTCACCAAAGCTTCTTGATCGACATAGTCGTTCATTAGGTCCAGATCCTCAAATGCCAGAATACCAAGAAATGGGAATAATTGATCACCCAAAAGCGACGCTAATTGAGGCATATTCATCTCACGTGTTCCAATTTGCACATTCACAATCTCAACGACCTGCTGGATGTGTTGTTGATCGACCTCAAGCTTTTGGCAAATTCGAATAATAGACGGATCACCGAGCTTGGAAGAGCTACTAATTTGATCACGTGTTCTTTTCTGTGGTCCACATGATAATAAAAGCTCATTTTTATTCCAAGTTGCTGCTTCCTCTTCGACCACTTGCTCGTCACACAACTCCTCCCACGATAAAGAATCCGTCAGAGAAGCTGCATTCCGACCTTTCAAGTCCGAAAGCTTGGATTGATAAGGCAGTAAATTGGGAGCGGATTGATGCATACATTCTTTCAACAGCTTTGAATTGAACGCCCACGTTTGAAAACCGGTAAACTCAGTCGATGAGACGCTGTTTACTTGAAACCACGATACATTGTTCGGTACTTGAGTCAGTAGTGTCGCTGACTGTGGGAACGACTGAAGGGATTTTCTTCGCGATAGAAAAACGTCGGTGCTGTTGTGTGTAATATCCAAACTGGATCGCGACTTGGAAAGGGGCAACCAAGTGTGCGGACACTCCAATCCGTATCCTACTGAATCCATGTAGTCGGTCGACGTAGACGTTGATCTGGATTTGCTGTACAGGAGCTCGCTTGTAAATTCCTTAGTGGGCGTATCCATTGTCTTTTAATGGTGAGTACTCAAGAGTGTTCTTCTATGAATGTGAAGTTGTAGCTCTTCTAATAAAGAAAGACGATTTGTGATTATCCTAACTTGAGCTTTTTTCGTTCTGTATAAAAACAAATGACTGCGACAATTGCAAAGTCCCAATGACACAAGAGGGTACGGTGACAGCAACGCGACGGCACTTTCCGAACGTCCAGTCACAATGCACGAATGTCTACAATGCGGGAACAATGCCGGAGTGGGTCGTGCATAGACAAAGCAGCAGTTCAGTGGATTTGCATGTCTCAGTCTTTTAACATGATTTGGAGCCAATCAAAACGATTACATGGGTCACGCATGAAAAAGAATACGAGTGAAATGCTGCGAGAAATGATCGACGAGTAACAGATGGCAACTATACATAGAATGAGTTTGTAAAAAGTGGGGTACTGCATCTTTTATAATAGAACGTCGGCGAAGGCTGTAGCAGCTGCTCATCTGACGGAGTACTGGAGAGAATAAGGCAGTCTCTCTTGCAATGTAATTGACTGCCACTCGATAGAGCATGTGTTAGATCTGATTCCGGTGAACATCCTGTCATTGGATTGTTTCAGTTTGAGATCGCCGCAGCGAGTGGTTGCTTGCGTAGAATCTAGGACAATTTGACCAAAGTCATTTGGAAGTGCGACAGCTAATGCGAACGATTAGAGTATTTTGCTCAGCAGCAGGCAAAATAACGTCTCCTCAACGTGCAATTACGTGGATCAGATTACGTAGTTAGTATTGGAGCTGACACGTGTCTGCTTTATCTATGTATAAGGAGTCCTCGAAAGACTCGGTTAAGTGTAGAGTCGTTCTGTTAAATCGGGTAGGTGAATACTACCAGTGCGCAGTTTTTACTGAAAGATTGATGGCGCTGTATCTCGTGCTGGTAAAGCAAGAACTTTGATAGTTTTGCATTGTAGATTTGGATAGCAAGTGATAATCGACAAATTTCACCGCAAATGATCAACACTTCATCACAATGATAGCGCTCCGGATTTACAGTGCCCGACTCATTGAAAGTCAACCATTCCTCTCGTAATTCACGAGTGACAGTATCGTTGCGACTATGTACGAGCATTCTTCAGAAAAGTAACCTAACAAGTATGATGACTGATAGAGAAAATGCAGCAAACTTAGCAACCTCTTGTAACAATAGCAGCACAAGTCACCGTTTCAGTGCTCTATCTGCTCGTCTGATAAACTGTTATGTTGCGTGAACCCTATGACACTTTCTTTTGACTGCGATTTTCAGACTGGCTTTTCAATAACGACCTCAGTCTCGTTTTAAACCGCTGAAAGCAGCAATTTTTGTTGATATTCCCTTTCTGCGAGTGGGAGAGAGTTTGAATTCGGAACTTTGTACATTTAAGTTACTTGAACGCTATTTTAACCTTCACGAACTTTTCATATCTTCACTGATGTCAGTTCTGTTGTTAATGTATGAAACTTTCCCTTCTATTTCCCATTCAATAACGACACCTTTTGTGATAAGCGCAATTAAACGCCAAAACAACACCATTCCCATTTGTCATTATACTAATATAACGTGCAAGAATGTTAGCAAAACTCGGTCGATATATTGCTGTAAATTCCAGACGTTCGTCGACCGCCATACTGTCGCGCCAATATATCTGGTGATTCATCCGGATCTGGCTTCTTCGAAAACCGCTGAAACATCTTTGTGAAAATTGTCAAAAGAGGCCATCGCAAGAAGAGATCGCGAGATGAATCGACTTGGCTGGGAACACGCCTCTCTTTATGGTGCTGTCGTTTGCGTAGACCATAAGCTGTTAGATAAATCTCGCCAAATAAGCTCCAGTGTTCAACCATAGCGTGATTAGTGATCCATCCCTGCTTGGTGCGTGTCAATGGAACAGGTACAGCCCCACCGCGTGTGGCCATTAACACCTTAACGTGATGTTTTCCAACAGTATATATACCGATACAAATACCAAATATACCGAGAAGCACACACGCTGAAGGAAAATTGAACGTTCCCCATCTGATATCGATTTTATATAAGAGCAGTAGGAGTTGTCCTGTGATCATCATAATTAAACCAACAGTATACAGAACAGCTGCACATAATTGCCATTTTGTCATACGATAAATTCCTGAAAATTCGTTGTACAAAATGACGCCCAAATTCAAAGCCATTAAAGCTTCTAATGCGAGCAGTGGAGTCAATACGGTCCACCACGATAACGGAAAGATTTGAGGATGCTCTATAGATTCCCTGACACTCGGAATTCCATGAAATCGTGCGGTCGCTGTACTGGTTTGATAGCCCAAAAGAAGGGTAAAAACAAAGCTTAGCATCCAACAAACCGCCTAAAAGCACAAACATAAGGTTTCAAAACAGCTGTAATAAGCACCTAGTATTACTGGGAGTGAGCTGTGCGCAAAACAGAGCATATAACGAGCGACAAAAGCCAATTGGATGAGCATCAGCGGAACGTAACAAAAGTAAAAGCTCGTTTTTCCTTCATTGGACAGCTGTAAGCAGAACGCTAATTCGCACCAAAAAAGCAAGCCGGTCAACGGAACACTGATGGAATAAATCATCATCACACGACGTAAAAGAGGTAACAAAGGCTCATTCTCCATAGTTTCCACTTCGGCCCATTGACGCAATTTTTTCGCATGTCGGAAGGAAAGAAAATGCGCGATTATAATCAGCACATTGGCACCCCAAAACGGTAGGAAGACGATATACCAATTGACTCGATTGCCTAATAATCCTTCAAATTTGAGTGATATGAATGCAATGCCAATAATACAACACAACGCGTAAAGTAATGCGCCATGAAGTATAGCTCCTAATGCTTTTTCCGCGAATATCACTGGACTTTTATACGAAAACGCGCTGTCCCGATGTTCGCTCGAGTTTGGCGTCGACGGGTCGATCGAGTAGAGTGTTTGGTCCAACTCTGTAAACACAATTATATAGTAAGAGCCTTCTATAGAGGATAAATAGTGTACCATTCTCCAGCTCATTACTGTCATAAAAGTGATTTTCCTCTGTCTCGTACGTAGTCTGCAATGCGCGTAAGAGTGGAGACGACTCTGCCCTTTGCGCAAAACTGTCGTACTCCATTCCGCGTCCATTCATTTCTCAGTGAACGCTTAAAGATCGCTTAACGGTTATGGATCGAACATAACTTGCTATCTTCATGGAATCGCTCGACGTTCATCATTTCCAGCTGGTGGCTGCCGATCATCGACATGGGAAAGTCATTTGTCATTATAGACGTCCATACGTCCATCGTCCCCAAACTTCCTTCCATCAATTTCGTCTATTGATGTAATTCTTAATAGTCATTGAGCTGTATCTGTTATTATCGTAATACGAGAAGGGTCGTGACATTGTGCAACTGTCGGGAATCCGAGACGATTTAACACCACTTTTATTTCACCATGGGCAATGCAAAATCAAATATGTCGACCTGCAATCTACTCAAGTATACACGATCAACAGGGTACGTGGTATTTGCACGCTTTTCAGGCGCTTCTGAGCGCAATCTGACAGGTTATATGCATCTTGCCCGTGGGACTCAAAGTCGGTACGAAAGCTTATAATGGAAGAAAAACTTGCGCCACGGATTCCCGGAAAAGAGAATGATGATTGTGTGTATACAGAAGAGTGTCCGATATGTTTGTTGGTGAGCAACGATTGTGACATAAGTGTTTCTTTGCTGATGAGATTTTCGTGTAGTATTACCCAAAAGCACTGAATACTTCGACCTGCTGCAAGAAATCAGTGTGCTCCGAGTGTTATCTGCAATTAAAGCCTCCGAAGAAACGCGTGTGCTGTCCATTTTGCAATCATGATGGCTTTACCGTACACTTTCGAGCACTCGGTTCAAGTGTTCTCATAGCTGCATCTCATAAACAGAAGGGAACCGACCAGGTAGGATTATAGCCAATTGTCATGTAGAATCATTTTCACAGGTTTGTGTAGGAAACTCCAGCGAACAATTCAGCGAACCCGCTTGATTGCACTCAAGTGGCGACGGTCGCCGATCGAGAACTATTTCATCAAGAGTTTCGAACTCAATTGCGTAATAATTGTCTTTCGTCGGTTTCTGTGGATACCGAACTTTCTGCAAGTTCGAGTTTGCGAGATTCATCCTACCTCGAACAATTGATGCTGATGGAGGCTATTCGAAGATCTCTGGCAGGGATAGAAGACGATCGAACTCCACGAGAAGGCCAAGTATCTCGAGAACAAAATCATGAGGACAGTCTTTCCACGATGAAAAATACCGATGTCCGATGGAATGCAAACAACCTGAAGGGTGACCAAATCATTGGAACTGAATTACATCGAGCGCGAACTGCGAGTAATTTGGGCAAAGAGAATCAAGTGCTTAGCAATGCTTAGTTATTTATATATTGCGCGGTTTATCTATGTTAATAACCTGTGAATGTTGATATCCATTTGTGTCATCGAAATGCGTGTTAGACACGATCGATCGGATCGAAATGTCTGTGTGTATACTGTAAATCACGAGTCTAGGTACATTGTCGTCAGCAATATACCATCCGTTGGCGTTCTACCAGAATTGATAGAAAGATTTCGCGAGTTTGGAACAATTTGTGAACATCACGTTCTCGATCATATCAGTGATCGCGACAAATTTATCACAGCGTTACAAGAAAGCGACGCGGCAGACCGCGAATTTACCGTTAAGTACACAGACACCGTTTGGATAAAATATGAAACAGTGACGAATGCCCGTTTTGCAAAAGCACGAGGAGGGAAGAAATCTTTCTATGGCAGTTTGTTAAATATCCAATACGCTCCTCAATGCGAATCAGTTACTGACACAGCGAACAAGCTGAAGGAGCGACGGGAATTACTTCTCAGAAGATCTGGGTGCATTCCTGAAGAATGTTTGTCGGGAGTAAAGCAATCGAAAGCGGTGGAAAAGCGGCAAAACGAGCAAGAAAGCACGTTTATTGGACCGCAACCATTGTCCGAATCTTCCAGCGGCAATTTGTCACCCCGTTATGGTGCTGAGAATCGAAGCGAAAAGAAGCGTCAGCGTATCTGATAATAACTAAATCAATTGCTTAAATTCCCTCCGCATACGTCGAATAAAGTAAGAAAGATCGCCATTAGCATTCAGCTCTTTGACCATTACAGCAAGATTGGGTATCGGAGGTGTACAGTCGTCCACTATAAACAAAGATCGTTAATGAAAGCCGGTAGTCGAGTGAAAAGGTACCAATAAACTGATCGTTGTGTGGGTGAATGCGAACACGGCAAAAAAACTGACGCTGAGGCTCTTTCCGATCAATTTGGGTGAAGCGAACCATGATTTTATCCGCTAAAGCGAAGAAAATTCAAATTGGATATTGAGTGCAACGCTAGCTACTGAATCTCGTACCTCCATCATGATCGAAAAATAGCCCAAGACGCTGATACATTCGTAAGCCGCGTTCTAATTCCTCCAGCTGCTGCTGTTGTTTCTGCTTTTGAACGGTTGCGTCTGTCGATGGAAAGCCTTTAGACAAGAAAAAGACTATTAGCACTATTGTACCGTTTAATAAAGCCTGCAACTTTTCATTTTCTAGCTGGTTGTACTCGAATAATTGACGTAAAACTGGTTCCTTTTTGGCTTTCTCGGACTGTAAGAGTTCAATTTCGAACTGATTCTCACGCAACACATTTTCTTTCTCAGTGCATTCTACATCGGAGTGATAAGTGTTCACTTCTTTTGGGCATTCCCGTGTTGACATACGCTTTATGGTAGATTCCTGCTGATGGTCTAATTGAGTTTGATACATCTGAGCTTCCCGTTGATCTTTTTCCTTTTGTTGCATATCAACAGAAAAAGCGCGCTTTTGCGTTTGTAGCTGTTTCTTCTTTATCTCTATCCATCGTTCCATTTCTTGTCTAGTTGCCACAAGTTTGGCTAAAAAGCCATCAATGTCCAATTCTGGTCCCGCCATTCTGCTTTCCACTTATCCTTATTAGTAGTCCCCTGCAGAGTCAGAAAATCTCAGATCTGAGAATCTGCTTCACAGATTCGTCGACATGTCGCTATGCAATTGCCGCAACAGCGCAACGGCGCGAAGATACTTTGTCTCCAATTGGCTGTATTCGGATTCAAAAGATTCGCTGAGACTGGTAAACTTTTGTGATAGTTCACGAGTTACATGTTGCTTCCATTGTCGGTGTTCCGATTGAATACGAATCAGTCGCTCCTCAGCTTCAATTTTCTGATTCTCAATTTCCTCTATCAGCTTTTGTTCTTTCTCTTTGGCGGCACTTAACAGTACTTTAAATTTTATCCTTTCTTTCATCAATTTTGAGCGTAACTCCATTCTCTCTTCTTGTGTCGTTCGCTGTAAGAATTCTTCTCGTTCCGCATTCATTTTTACACGCTCGTCATCCTGAATCGCTTTTCGTAAAATCTCATTTTCATTCAGTAAACTTCCTTTTGTGACTAAATCCGCTTCTGCTTGCATTATCTGACGCTCACACTCCACCAAAGCCTCCCTCAGTTTCCCAAGCTGCTCACGATCACTAAGTACGCATTGCTTTTTAACCTCAATCTCCCTCATCCGATCTTGCTTCTCTTCGGTTGTGAACAGTGTTTCATTTCGCCGAACTTGAAACGCCGTCACCTCTTTTTGTAGCTCGTTCTTGTGGATTACATACTGCTCCTTTGATAGTTGAACTTGCTTTGTAAAGTGCGCTTTCTCAAGCTGTAATTTCTTGATATTATGCAACAGTTGAAGTTTTTCCTCTTTTACGATTTCCATGTACCCGAGTATGTTTTGATCATTTCGCAAATTGGCTTGTCTTTCCTGCTCAAACAAAGCGGCCAATCGCTGCCTTTCTTCCCACGACTCCTGCTTTACACGTTCCAGATTAGCAATCTTCTCTTCCATTTGCAGAACGATTTCGGCGTTTCTAATTGGATTATTCATTTCTTCGCTTGCCGAAACGGGTCGGGCCACAACTTGTCTCAATCTTTCAATTTCTTCTCTTAACTCACGAATTAACCGCTCATTGATATCTTCATTCCGTTTCGTTGCATTTTTGATTGCTTTGGCTCGGGTTGCGTACTGAAGTGTCGTCAAGGTTTCGTCGTAATTGTCATCTGCTGGTGAGATAGCAGCTATCATAACCGTTAACGAATTTCCCCCCAGCGATTCTTGCAATAAGCGAGTGAGCTTAGAGTCGCGATAAGGCACATGTTGTTTCTTCTTGGACCGATCTGTAAGCATAGTGATGACGTTTCCAAGTGCACTGAGGCTCTTATTAATTGCCGCGCCCTCTTTTAGTCTGTCACCAGAAGCTCCAGTCTTGGAAGCACGTTCGGAACCTGCTAGATCCACCAAATTGATCTTTGCTGTCATGGTCGTTTCTTTGTTGATTCCATTCACAAATTCTTCCTTTTTCGATAACACTTTGATGGTGAAACAGCTATGAGATCGAGAACTTGACTCATTCATCTGTGTTGCTGCAACTTGACGAATTTTGTTCCCTTGCTGCAGTAGTCTTGCAACATCGTTTGGTTCTTTTACCACTAACTCTGCCAAATTGTCCACGTATATTCCGAGATCAGGATGTTCTCGAATTTTCAGGATTTTTTCCGTGGGACTCAACAGATCTTTTAAAATCTCATTGTATATCTCCAAATACGAAACAGTCACGAGATACTGTATACTAATAGTAGAGAGCGGTTGTGGCGCCTCATGAGTGCCACGAGCCTCACGTATGCGATCAAATAGATCCTTATACATTCGAGGGACAATGCCCAAATCATCGCTGGATCCCATCATTGTATGCGTTTTTCCAGATCCGGTTTGTCCATATGCAAATATTGTTCCATTAAATCCTTGCAGGGCTTGATCAATGATACTCTTTGCAACGTCATTGTACACTTCTTCTTGCGTGGAATCGATAAAGTAGGCGTGATCGAACGTGAACAACTTAGTGCCGGCATCGAGTGCTCCATCTCCACTTGGTTTGGGTGATGAGCCATTTTCCGAACTTGAAGGCGACTGAATTCGTATGGAATGATTGTCCTCCACACTCACGACACATTTTGCGCCTAATTGAGTCTCTCTTGTATTCATCGGACGGCATCGGACCACCACTTTGACATTTACATCGGTTGACATGGCCGTGCCCGAAATAGAATTTTTTCATGTTGGAAGTGTCGACATGAGATGTCGTCAAGCACGGAGAAAATGAGATGCGTGTGTATTCATTCAATTTTGCTGCTAGCAGCCTATATTAGATAATTACGTATTTACTCACGCACTTAATATGCATTGCTTTGAAGGGTGATGGCGTGGACAAGTTATGTTAGAGAAATTTGTACTCACTTAATGCCGTTTTAACTCATCTGGATCTGTGAATAATCTGTAGTGCTGTGTACAATAACTTTGTTTTCTTGATTTCTTGCGACATCCTTCGATAATGCAAGATTTACCGCCTCCATGCTTGATACAATATCCGTTCCCGCGGTCTTTGGAGGAACATTTCATCGCTTTGCAATAGCGTTTGCCGCCATGTCTATGACAAAGCTGTTGGCGCTGAGCAATGCGAAAGCAGCCTTCCATCCTGCAGTGCTTTTGTGTGCGTAACGCAGATCGTCTGGAATCAGATGGAATTTGTATGTAATTACGTTTGCATGGTCCGGAAAGCCTGGGCGAATGCGACCGAGAACACCGTCCAGTCTCAAAGTGAAACAACGAACCAAACGGAGGAACACTTCGCCCAACTGTGCGACTGTCAGTATCATTCGATGAGATTCGCTGCAGCATTCTATAGAGAGAAGGAAGCCGCTGGGTGCCATCTACACACGCATTTGTGGCTGCTAAATCTCCTTCAAGTTTAATTGAATGCGTCGATTGATATGATGGACGTAAAGTAGGTAGCAATTGCTGTGATACCATGACGCAATTGCGGTTAGAGCTAGTTTGTGACAAAGTCATTTATGAGATTGCTGCGCTAGATCAAAGTGTAAGATTCACTGATTGGCGAGCTCTTTTCGCATATGAGATGAGATCCCTATTCCATCACGATGAGTGTACATTTCTTTTTCTCAAATTGCTTGCTGTACTAGAGTAACGTACATATCGCTAATTTTGGCCGTGCGACAGGACGTAGTCACTGGAGCGCCCGAACCCTGTTTGGTCATAGCCGAGCCTTATATCGTCAAATCGTTGCGCGGGGACACACTTCACTGTCTTGTGGACAGACTCCAAAGCAATCGGACCATAAAGAACAATCTAGAACGTTCACTTGACAGAGACATTGATTTATGCGATAGTTATGTAATTAACGTAAATTGACCGTACTCTTCTGACGAACGAGCGTTTTCCAACAAGTGTTTAAACAAGCGAGATGGCTAGGTAACAAAAATTCAACATTTGTAACATTGCAATTGCTCACTACTGACTCCTATAGGCTCCATTCATTGTTTTATCGATCAGTCTTTGCCTTCACCGGGCTCTCTACTTCTGTGCTCTCCGCCTGAGAAGGAGCAACGCTTTCAGATGTATATTTTTGTACCGGATCATTGAGCTTTGACAATTTGGGAATGAGCATCATGCTGATAATCGCAATCGTGCAAAGAACGAGACACACACTAAAGATAAGGTAAAAAGTCTTTGCAGAGACTGGGAAGAAATACGCCATCGGAAATATCATCACCGTTGCAAATACCACGACGACCGACGAGGCAAATATCCACACGGATTCCTGAAAGTCTGTCGAGACCTTTCGAATTTTGAATGATAGAAAAAGTCCAGTGCACAACAAAATCGCTTTTGAAAACATCAATAAAGAGACGAAAATCGGATTTCCAGATATACATTTGAGCTTCCAAACTGGTAGACTGAGACTTGTCTCTTCCTCCGCTGTAGAAAGTGAGATGCTAGAGTCCTTTTCGTAAGTCGGGTAAGGGAAATCCGTGCTGAACCACGCCACGAAAATACCAATGTCGACCAAATAAATCGTCCCGAGCATCTGAAACATGGTATTGGTTTTCAAAACGACACGTTTGAGTGATCTTGCCAAAAAAATTCGGTACACGCGCATTGACTTGAGCATGAGTGAGCCGAAGATACTTGTAAAGCCAAAAGAGAGAAGTACTGGACGAGTTGCGCAGTACCCGGGAGTCGGTCTGCCTGCGTATGCTATTATAGCTAAGCATATGAGAATACCCCCAAGGAGCATTGTTGCGAGAAATTCCGGTTGCGAACGTCGAAAAATCGGAGTATTTCGCTTCATAGCAACGATGATCGTTGCAAACAGAATGAAAACCATGACAATGCAGGCAATCAAAAACACTGCGATTGCTAATGTGGACGATGATGGAATATATTCACAGTCGATCACAATCTCTCTCATTGGCAATGTGTAGCCCTCCACACACTCATGTGATACACTCGAATCATTCGCTAGCGGAACTTTCCAGTAAAGTGATATAACTCGAGTGATATCTCCTCGACATTTCGAAACATTAAATGTCAAATGTGTTAAATCGCATACCGGTCGCTTTTTGGTCCAGTCACGCCAGACATTTTCATTGGATTTAATCCAATTGCACGATCGACTTGTCACAAGATCGGATGGGAGTTGAGGTAATCCACCGTCGCAATTGTACGGTATCGACTTATTTTCCGGATGTGGTTGACGCCAAAAGAATCGAATAGTGTGGTCGAAATATGTGGCATTGCTTAAATCGTCACAACCAGCCACCGTGTAGTATACGTGCTCACTCATCGTACACAGCGGTAATAGTGGCATCCACCCAGCCCAGTAATCGTAGTTTTCTTGAACCCACCGACACGCTGCAGAAAATATTCCATCGGGCGGTGCGGTTGCGGATACATTAGTGAGATTAACATAATAGTTCATCATATTGTACATATGAAAATCGGACACTTTGTACCCATAAAGCATACTGAATGCTTGCGCGTTGCCCTCTCTCTCTCGATAAAGCACTACAGCATAACGTTTTTGCAAACTGTCTACGGGGTACTCGACATCAACAGGATTATTCGTAATATTACCATAACCATTTTCTCCAAACGCCCAAGTGTTTCGTGCTATTTTTGCTGGATCAGTATACGGGAATGCAACTCGCGTAAACACGTTCGGATACTGGTAGTATACGGTTGCAGGCTCACGACGGTAGAATAGAGCCCCACGTTTGTTTCTCCACGCGTCAAGAATATACTGATCCATAGAAGGTCGACCAATGTAGCAAAAGTATGCAGGTATACCAAGATTGGCCGCAACAGCAGACGGAAAGCCATACGCGGTATCGGAGCTGATCATGACCACAACAATACACTCAAGGTTCTGTGCCTCTCGCAGTGTACAAGCATACGATTTCGAGCAATGATTTAGACAGCCCAAAGTTCCATTAGCACAAAATGTATTCGACGGCGGATAGAAGCGGCTATTAAAAAAGAGAGATGCTCGAAGACTTTGTATCAATGTCTCACTTTTTGTGTAATCACGCCAAAAATCAGCTGTGAATGTTGGTGAATATATCGATGAATTCATGCCATCTTGCACGAGATCTCTGATTGTGTAAAAGCCTTGCGTCTGGTAGTACCCTGTACTACCTGCGTTCCCTATCATTCGGTTATATGTCTCTATCTCTGATGGAACTGCCAAGTTCGCGTGCGTCGGTGTGCATTGCGCTCGAGGCAGATCTACTTGTAGACGATTAGATATATTGAGCGTGTTACTTGTGCCGTAGAAAGAGACTTTGTACCCGACCTAATAAGCTCTTTAGGCATCAGCACACACGCATGTCAATTCATGTTGCTTACAATTTCTGCGGCCAGAATTGCGAACGCCATTGTGGTCATCCTTGGAGCCGCAAAATCCTGATATTCTAGGATCAGTGTGTCAGACACATTTCCACCATTGATGAGTTTTCCATTGGTGCTATTGACAACAGCACCGCTTCCATAAATGATATCGCCAGAAGGCATGCAAGACCCATACAGTCCCGAAACATTTGCGAGTCGGAAATCTTTGATCTATCAAGGGCCTGACATCACGATGCAAATGGATCGATATTTCGTACGTACTTTGTACCGCGGGTACTTTAGAGCGGAATGGAGAAGTGGATGGAAAAGACGTCCATTGCCGTCTCGAGCCGTTGAGGAGATATTATGCAATTTTTCCATCTCAGCCACCCAGCTGTCTGTCAAACATGTGCCGAGAAAGTGATTTGGAGCGTAATACGCGCATTCAGTCAATGTATAGAATCGCACGAGAGATACAAAAATCCAGTGATATAGCAATCGGACGACCGCATGCGACGATTTGAGCCTTTGATTCATTGAACGAAAACACGAAGTCTCAAGAAATTTGAAGCAAAAGTCGAGAGACTATTGAGCATTTTGTAACGCGCATTATGAAAAAACTCTGCTCTAAAGAGGTATAAGAAATGCAGCTGTAGCCGCTTAAAGAGTTACAATATAATGCGCGAAATCGGGACAGCACATCGGATCGTTTTCAGCTCTGTGATCACCACAATTGCGTCTCCGGCTGGACTTGATTACGATACGAATGTGCGTTATTCACCTTTACACGGGAGAGAATATTTTTCGCATGCTCCGAAGTGTGCAATCCAGCTTCCTATCACAGAAAACAACTCAAATTCTTCGCACGTCGTTTATATCTCACACGTACGCGCAGAGCGATTCCCAGCTTGAAGCGAGCATTACGAAACAGTGTATCGCAATCATATCCTTGGACTGGAAATAAGACCGATTCCTGATGCGATATTCCGTGATGATTCTAGCAGAGTTTCCAGAAAGCTTACCGGCGCGGCATCGACATTGGCTCGAAATGCAGCTGTTTCCCGCATCAGACGTTCTGGGTCCGCCTAATCGAGCAGATCCATTGGAAAGAATACTGAAATGCAGGTAAACGCTCAAGCACCTCAAGTTGAGCCAACGAAGCAGCGTATGGAGTCTGTTGTTTGATAGCGTCCAATCTCGCTATACGTTCCTCCTCACGCTGTTGTGTCAGCTGATAATTCTCATTTTTCTCCTTTCTTTTTTGCTGAGGTAAACACCAAACTGAAGAAAGAAATCAGCCGATGGATCGAGAAATACTCATACCTCCAATTTAATTGAACGATACTCCACTCGCTTGTTATTTCTGACGCTAGCAATCTGATGACGATGCAGAGCCGCTTTTTCCAATTCTTTTTTCTCGTTTTCTTGTTCCATACGCAAAAGCGATTTCTGTTGGCGATACTCGCGAATGATCTCTTTATGGACGCGATGTTGCTGCTTTTTGTCTTCGTCTCGTAGAAATTTTTCCTTTTCTTCATGCAAAATCTCAAGCTCTCGCTGATGCTGCAGGACGCGATCGTGTGCTTTTTTCTGATCGTTCCATTCATACACTTTGCTGCGCAAGTGCGCGCATTTTTCCCGGGAAGCTTTGATTACTTGCTTCTGTACATGCGAATGCTCTTGCTGGAAAAACTTTTCAATCTGACGGCTTGCTTTTTCTTGAGCCTGAGTCAGCTTTCGTTTTGCTACTTGTCGTCGATCTTGTGCTTTTTGATGGTAGAAACGCCGTATTTGATGAAAATTGATGTGAGCTCTAATGTCTTCATCTGAAATCGCGGCTGATAAAACTGTTTTGAAGTGCGCAAATAAATCAGATCGGAGTGGCTCGTGTTCGTACGCTTTATATATATGCAGAAATCGTTCCTCTTCATGCGCATCCCAACCTCCACAGAGCGATTTCGCTGCATCTAGGGATTTGGCTGCATCCGGCAATGAGGCTTGAGCGAGAAAAGTCGATTTGAGTTGTTGAAGATCGTTTTCGAGATCATTCAGCAAAGCCTGGATGCTCATATTGACCTTAAGATACAGCGCTGGGTTTTTCTCCACACATTCTTCAAGCCGTGGAATTGCGTGTAAAATGCTTTGTAGTGACTCTGTGTTTTCCGACGCATTCTGAGGACACTTGGGGGTTAACGACGAAAGCACCGCCATACACGCATTTTTGTAGTCGGCATCAGTGCTCACAAGCTCTTCCTCAAGAGCGGATCCAACTAGATCGTGCCCAACAACCACTTCCGATATGAATTCACGAGCTTGTTGCTAAAAGGAATTTTTTACTGTAAACGAGCTGCAGCTTCTCGAGGAATACGCACCCTCCACTCATTCGCGTTGTGAGCTTTTTGAGTGACAGCTGTGTTCAACGGCGCCATCTCAGTTTTCTTGAAGACGACTTGCATCAGGTGTTTCAAAGTCGTTCGCTTCAAAGCTGGTCAGTTTTTGAATTTTGAAAAAAAGGCTCCAACCTGTTCCAAGTTTGATACAATTTGTCTCGTGTGTGCTGCCACATATATCTCTTCTTGACGCAAAAGCTCTTCCACTTGTGTCGCATACATTTCCGATTTAACAAATTGTTCACAAATTTGATTGTTTTTTTCGACGCTTTTCTGAGAGGTTTTCGAATGAGTTGGCATTCGATTTCGATTGGACTCAGCGGTCTCATTGTAGAGCTTAAGTATCAGCGTTTCGATGCATTTGCGTATTGCCTCGAGTGAGAGCGTTTTAGATCATTTTGAAAGGAAAATTTGTTATGCAAAAGTGGATGGCAATACTTCTGTTTGTGACTGAAGATTTTTGTGCTCTTTTATCCATTCAAACTATCGAAATGGACGCGAATGGAACTGCCTGCTTTTCAAAGATCTTCTCTGACGGACATACCTTAAGTCCGTTTTCTCTCAAAAGATTTTGCTGGTGACAGCTTTCAGCCCGTACTTTAATTACACTCTGCACAATGAAGCATTATAACGAGTCGTTTGAAAAACACTGAGTTTCATACACTTAGAGTATCGTTACATTGTGATTGCAATTGTGCGGCAAGCTGCCGTTGATCCTCCAGTGAAAGTCCGGACTTGGCATGAAATAGATGCTTTCTTCCTACTCAATACGCTTACATACACTCTATTGTGCAAACGCTACAGATAGTTTACCACGAGCATCACGCTTCATGATGTCTGAAGCATCGTGACCCTAACGCTATATTTCATGTTAACGTGATAACGGTTCTACAAAGTTTAGGTTAGATGATTGCATTGCGGCATATCGCTCAACAAATTGGACATTTGCACCCCACCAAGCAGATTACAAATACGCTCCATCAGAATGTACTACACTGCTCTATCCTCTCATACTTACACAATTAATTGATTGACTTATTGGCGGTACTAGCGAGTAGAAATTATCATGTCGGAAGGACCACTAGCCAAACAAATTCGAGCAAAGCTGGCAGCCGCGCTTAACCCTCAGCATTTGGACGTGATCAATGAAAGTCACATGCACAACGTTCCGAAAGGGATTGAATCGCACTTTAAAGTGAGTAGTTGATGATAAACGCTTTTCGTTTCGATAATTGTATACCTTTTCAGGTTGTCGTTGTGGCAGAAGCTTTTGAAGGGATGTCATTAATACAGCGCCATCAAATGGTACATAAAGCCCTCGCCGAAGAACTCGAAGGATTGCTTCACGCACTCACGATACAAAGCAAAACACCTCAACAATGGGAGAAGAATTGCAATGTTACACCCTCACCGAAATGCTTAGGCGGCATGGCGAAAGAAGCAGAGAGACTAGAAAAAGCAGAGTAAGGTCAATTCACTTTACCGATACATGTTGGCTGTGTTATGCACATGAGAAAGCGAGATTTCGATATCTGATCGATGTGCTGTCAAAATTGAAAGGGTTATCGATCCATCAACCTCAGACCTACATACTGCATTGTATGTGACTGTGTCAGAAGCAAAATTATTTCAGATGCTTTGTACGGATTCTCCGTTTTCGTTATATCGCTCGCCATAGAATGACAAGGGTGCGAAATGTGTAATCTATGTATGCTGTGTCTTTCTCAAGATCTGTCGCAAAGCCAAACAGCATCGGGCATAATCGCTCTATGTCGTGGAAGTTACATCAAGCTATCGATGAACTAATTGGCGCGCTGCTCCAAAATCGGCGAGAGCCTCGCAACAAGTCGACAATTTGCTCAAAATTTTCTTTTTTAGGTGCATTAAGATCAACCGCTCAAATGATTTCTTATGAATTAACTATAAGTTTTTCAATTACTCGCCATACGCATTTTGTACGGGGTCGTTATGCATGATTGAGCGACTAATTGTAACCAGGGAGGATAATGCAGAGGCTTTAATCGGTGTACTGAATCTGCATTTGAGTCCTCAGAGCTCAGACCTCAGACCTCTTATCTATTACTAACGATTTTTATTTTTGGGGAGTGCCGTGAAAAACGGACATTTGATGGAGACACGTCAAACGAGTATGCATGACCCCATCAGCAGGTTTGTAAACCGATCTGGATGGACTTTCAACGTGAAAGTCATACCTCAAATAGCCGCTAATTTACGTGGCTGCAGAATCCGCGCTAACAAATTTCTTCTGCTGGCACCAGATGCAGCATTGGAGGCGTTCCGGGATGGGGTTCTCTTGCTACGATATTGGTGTCGAACGCTCGGCCACTGCCACTTTGAAGCTCAAACAACTGGAAACGCTTCAGATCGTTGAAACTTTTTAGTATGCCGGCATTACTTTACCATTAACCAGCTTTTGTGTATGACAACTATCCACATTCCTTGACTTGAGTGACAATGTCCAATTATATCTGTGCCAACCAATTCCGTATTCTCAGTGGTGACAACGGACAAAGTGAGAAATGTAGAGGAATGAGCTGCTCAAGTCAAATCCGGGCTCGATGCTGCTTCGAGAGCTGTAGTGCAGTTGAGTTTTCCAAATGGATGCACGGTGTCCCACAAACGTTTTTGTTCTGTGCTTCTATCGCTATTTCACACATACTCGCAGTTTGTTAAAGTCGATTTTCGTATCTTTCGAAAATAAGGTACTGTACGTGTTATAATATAATTCATGGCATAGAGCATATCATATCAAGTGCTGGGTGCTTGTCTGATGCACAAAATCAAAGCCATAAAAATTCAAACGTTCAAAAACGATCTCGTACCGTATCTGATTTGTTACACGTCATGTTGCTAGCTCTTATTCTACTTCCTCGCCACAAATTGTATCAAACTCTGTCGCATTCCTCCGGCCTTGTAACGTGCAGTTGTACATAATCACGCATAAAACATGAGCCGCAAAAGCACAAGTCACCTCAGTCTTCCTCCAACCAACGATAAGACTCTCAATGAAGCAGCATCCTATCGCCATCGGCACACATATAACACTCGCAGTGCGATAAACCTCACCGAAAATCGACCACCAAAGAGTATCTATCATCCCTCGAGTGTACATAAAAGTGATCTTGACCAATCCCACTCGCCTGAGATTCAAAAGCAACGATACAAAACTACCTCTATATCACTAGGAAACTCACAAACCATCTCATCCAAGATGCCCTCGACAGACTCGCCACAAGGATCTATTTACAGTCCGACGCACGACCAAAAATACCATTCGCACCTTACTTCATCGTTAGTAAGAGCGTGTCCTGCTCCCAAAAGTCGAAAAGAGTTTTCTGATAAATTGGATAATGACACTTCATTCGCTATAAGTCGTGGAGGACTCTCACGTTTTCGAGATACATTGCCTTCTGAGAGTAAGGACTGCAAACACTTGAACTTTAATCGACTCGATACCGGTATTAAGGATGCCAAACATCTCAGAAGATCATCACTCTCAACATGCAGTTCCGATTTGCTTCTCTCCGACATCGCGTTTGAAACAAGACCATCTCGAAGGTCGACATTATCAGTCTACGAGACTCCAAGACTCACTGCTCCGGAGCCCTCTCAAAGCCGCTTTTCATTCGAACGGCGTCGTAAAAGTCTTAATGAGAGCAGTGATGCTACACCAGCTTCAAGGTCAGCCGCAAAGCATTCATTTTCCCCTTTGGATGGAATCATCAAAACGAAGCAAACGCCACAGAAGAAAGATACACTGAAATCTCCGAGTGGAAGAATGTCTCTCGAGAATTTGCTTACTCCTCAGATGTGTCACGCGGCAGCCGTTCCTGAGCTCTTAGCCACACTCTATCGAGAACAAGAGCATGATGATCGCGATTTATACAAAGTATCGTCGCACTTGGCTCGGGAGATGACGCAGGAGTCTCAGTGCTCATCGTATGTGAATAGACTCAACAACAGTGATTTCGTTCGGCTTTTAACGTATGGAGAAGTAAGCTGCTCTTCTATCAGCCAAACCATCATTCCATTTCTCGATTTACGCGATGACGATGTGTTCTACGACTTGGGATGCGGAACTGGGAAGATAGTGGTACAAGTGGCCATTGAGACTGCTTGCTTAGTCTCAAAAGGCATTGAGTTGATGAAAAATAGAGTATTGGAAGGCAAACGCGCCCTGCAGCGACTGAATACCAATTGCTCGCAATACATTGTGGGCAAGGCTATAGAGATAGTACATGGAGATATTTGTTTACCTCCCACCATAGCACCGATCACTGACGCGTCCGTGGTGTTTATCAATAACGTCATGTTTGGACCTGATTTGATGCTTAAGATTTTGGGAGTCTTGTCAAAAATCCCAAATTTGCGGCGAGTGGTGACATTACGACGTATCTGCGAACGTCATCGGCATGAAAAATGCTCACGAAGAGGAGACTATTGCGTGGACTATGTTCATCCGCCGATACAAGCTGACATCAAGGTTTCGTGGGCTGATCGGACGTCTGTGTATTGCTACCAGCGGACAGACAGTGAACTTTCCTCAAAAGAAATACTGATGAATAGTCCGAGTGGGAGACGTAGCATCAAGAGAGCGCTTGCCAAGAAAGTAAAATGAAAATCATCTTCTAACACTGGGAATTTTGTGCAGTTATTCGTCCTAGTTGTGATCAGCAACGAAAACAATACCACGGTTCTCGAAATGATGTCTGAATCCGCAGCTTGTTGGGATGTGGCTAAGCTTTGGCAAACATTGTGCGCAAGCCTGAATGAAATCAACGATGCGAATTAGCAATGCACCTCGAATCGAACATTTTGAATGATACTTGCCTTCTTTTTGTTTTTCAGTCAAGTGTTCTGGAAACTCCACAAAGATTTTGATGTGAAGATCTCCTCGTCCAATTGAGTCTTCAATCGGCATGCCTTCATTTTTGATGACAGCAACAAATCGAGGTGGAGTAATTTCGTCACGTTTGAGAGTGACTTTATGTCCATCCAAATGCTCAAAAGTCTTTTCAAATCCAACAAGCGCTTGTCGTAATGTAATATTGAGATCCATAAACAAATCATTACCGTCACGGGACATGGCATCTGGGTTTGTTATCAATTGAAACTGCAAATTCCCAGCTTCTTGGCCCGGTACTTCGTCACCATATCCTTCAAACTCATAAACTGTACCTTCCCGCGCTCCTGGTACAATGTCGACATCGAATTGGAGATCGGTCATGACGACTCTGCGTCCACCGCAAACCGGACAGGTGCTTGTCCAAACCTTACCTTTCCCATTACATTTGTCACAAGTCGATTGGAATTGCTGGACGAATCCTGGTCCTACTTGACGCCGTTTGATAACGAAGCCTTGTCCATTGCAAGCTGTACATTGATGTACGTCTTCCTCGTGAGCAGCTCCTGTTCCGTGACAATGGTTGCAAAGTGTTTCACGTCGAAAAGAAATTTGTAGAGTTTTGCCAATGTAAATGTCTCTGAGTGAAACTCGGAGAGGAATGACGGTGTCAGGACCACGCGAAGGCTCATCACTACGCTTCCTTCGTCCTCCGCCGAAAAATTGTGAAAATATGTCGAACGGATCATGACCCCCTTGATCCTGGTCCTCTCGAAGCCCTTCTTCGCCAAACTGATCGTATTGCGCTTTTCGTTTCTCGTCCGATAAAACATCATAAGCTACAAAGGAGTATGATTTGTAACAGGTCAACAAGAATGAGAGGTTCGACATTGCACACCACTAGCAACTTCTGCGAATTTCACTTGAGCATCCTTGACGCCTGGGTTTTTGTCAGGATGGTGCTGCAAAGAATAAATTATTTATGAACGTAATTTTTATTACGAAGATGCAGATACGACCTTGAGGGATAGCTTGCGGAATGCGCTTTTGATTTGAGCTTTTGAGGCATCGCGAGACACTCCGAGTACTTCGTAGTAGTCTTTCTTTCCCGCACAGAAAGTCGTCTGACTTGCAAGAAGAATCACCAAAAATATACCGAGATATTTCATTGGTGAGCGGAGTTTTGTTTTCTATGAAACAGATATCGTCAGAGTCATTTGAATGGACATTTTTATGACTACCGAAATGACTGAAGGCGAAATATTGTTTCCGCTCATTTTGTGTGTTGTAGCCGCAGCCTTGTATTAGGGGGTGGTCCTTCTAATGAAGAAAGCACTGTAGTTGTGCTGTACTGTCTTTCCCTTTTTTGCGCGCGTCTTTGCGAAATTTGTGCTTTTGAGTTTGCAAATCACGTGCCGCTTTAGCTTGGAAGCTATCGACTTTGGCCTGAACCGTCATAGAGATATGGACATGCGCTTTCGTACAGAGAATTCTAATGTACCTTTTGGGATCCTTTGCAGATGACTGGATGAAAAGTGCACTGTTTCTGTGATTCCCGTAAGAGAGCTGAGTGATCTGATTGTCGACGAGCCATATCGAGGTATACGCGACCCAGAAACTCGTCTTCTACTTCGTGCCATTTTCTAGAGCGGGGCGTTTGGTTGAGACACAACTCCTTGTCCTGTTTCCTTTCAGCCTTGGATGACGACTCTGCATCAAGTTTTTTCAAAAAAGAGGAAGCGATATCATCCTGTATAGCAACAGTTTTAAGCGTGCATTTGTGTGCGAGATGTAGCTTTTCACGAACCCAAACTATCCGCGCTCGATATGTTTCATTACAATTGGGACACTTGTTGCGTTTTTGCTTAACCTCTGCATACGACTGAGGGTTTCCACACTTGGGACACTCCTAACAACATGATCAATTTCGCGATTGGTAAAAACTTATAAAGCAACTTCGAACCTTTTTATCGATCTGAGAACAATAAGCCTTTTCCGCGCGCATCCGATCGATGTGTTCTCGACGCACTTTTTCTGATCCTTCCATTCGCCTTATAAATGCTGTGATGCGGTTGGCATCCGTACCATCCTCTTCATCAGCTTCCACATGCTTTCTTCCTCGAAGGCTGGGTCTAAATCGACAATTTTTCATGTCATCGAAAGAAGCGAAATCATGCTGTCCAGTACGTGCTGGGTCGTTTCGGGGGCAAGCTAACTCATTTGTTCTGTCCGTACTTTGTGATATATTTTTCGGAAGCTCGGGAGCAAGTGTCGCTCTCAAAAGTCTTAACTGAGCAGGAGATATAGTGCCTCGATCAGTTGGTGGCAAATACTCTCGGAATGTCTTGTAATGTGAACGATTTCTGTCAGACAAATCTCTACGAGTGCGAGAATGTTTCGGAGGGGTACTGCGTAGCTCTGGATAACATTTCTTGGAATGATGAGAATGCTTATCTTCTCCTTTCTCCTGTTTCAATAAGTGCGAGTCTGACGACGTAACATTTATTCGATGTACAAGAGTTACAAGAGCGGAGACGTTTCTTCCCATCTAGTTTGAACGAAGGTGTCTTTATCAGTTTTGCACACGCATGCTCAAACGCTGCGGAAGAACGCGCTACATTCGTTGGCGAAACCGTCCATCTTTCATAATTCGTTTTTTTAGATGTTGCAACGCGAGTTGTAGTTTATTGTTTGACATTCAGCGCACACATTTAAAAATGCAAGTGAATTATCTGTTAGTGAACGTTATTTTATACCACAAAGGTGGTGCTACCACCACGAAGACGAAGTACCAGATGAAGCGTAGACTCTTTCTGAATGTTGTAATCCGCAAGCGTGCGTCCGTCTTCCAGTTGTTTACCGGCAAAAATTAGACGTTGCTGGTCTGGAGGAATTCCTTCTTTGTCCTGGATCTTCGCCTTCACATTGTCGATAGTATCTGAAGATTCCACTTCCAACGTAATAGTTTTCCCAGTCAGCGTCTTAACAAAAATTTGCATTCCACCACGAAGACGTAGCACCAAGTGCAACGTTGATTCTTTCTGGATGTTGTAATCCGCAAGCGTTCGTCCGTCTTCTAGTTGTTTACCGGCGAAGATCAGACGTTGCTGATCAGGAGGAATTCCTTCCTTGTCCTGGATCTTCGCCTTCACGTTGTCAATAGTGTCTGATGACTCGACTTCCAAAGTTATAGTTTTTCCAGTCAAGGTTTTCACAAATATCTGCATTCCACCACGGAGGCGAAGCACTAAGTGCAACGTTGATTCTTTCTGAATGTTGTAATCCGCAAGCGTTCGTCCGTCTTCTAGTTGTTTTCCAGCGAAGATCAGACGTTGCTGATCAGGAGGAATTCCTTCCTTGTCCTGGATCTTCGCCTTCACGTTGTCAATAGTGTCCGATGACTCGACTTCCAAAGTTATGGTTTTCCCAGTCAGCGTCTTAACAAAAATTTGCATTCCACCACGAAGACGTAGCACTAAGTGCAACGTTGATTCTTTCTGAATGTTGTAATCCGCAAGCGTTCGTCCGTCTTCTAGTTGTTTTCCAGCGAAGATCAGACGTTGCTGATCAGGAGGAATTCCTTCCTTGTCCTGGATCTTCGCCTTCACGTTGTCAATAGTGTCCGATGACTCGACTTCCAAAGTTATGGTTTTCCCAGTCAGCGTCTTAACAAAAATTTGCATTCCACCACGAAGACGTAGCACTAAGTGCAACGTTGATTCTTTCTGGATGTTGTAATCCGCAAGAGTACGTCCGTCTTCTAGTTGTTTTCCAGCGAAGATCAGACGTTGCTGATCAGGAGGAATTCCTTCCTTGTCCTGGATCTTCGCCTTCACGTTGTCAATAGTGTCCGATGACTCGACTTCCAAAGTTATGGTTTTCCCAGTCAGCGTCTTAACAAAAATTTGCATTCCACCACGAAGACGTAGCACTAAGTGCAACGTTGATTCTTTCTGGATGTTGTAATCCGCAAGAGTACGTCCGTCTTCTAGTTGTTTTCCAGCGAAGATCAGACGTTGCTGATCAGGAGGAATTCCTTCCTTGTCCTGGATCTTCGCCTTCACGTTGTCAATAGTGTCCGATGACTCGACTTCCAAAGTTATGGTTTTCCCAGTCAGCGTCTTAACAAAAATTTGCATTCCACCACGAAGACGTAGCACTAAGTGCAACGTTGATTCTTTCTGGATGTTGTAATCCGCAAGAGTACGTCCGTCTTCTAGTTGTTTTCCAGCGAAGATCAGACGTTGCTGATCAGGAGGAATTCCTTCTTTGTCTTGAATCTTGGCCTTTACATTATCGATCGTGTCTGAAGACTCAACTTCCAAAGTGATGGTCTTTCCAGTAAGCGTTTTCACAAAAATCTGCATGGTGATTCAAATTTACTTCTCAGAAATGCTTGTTTTTTGTCTAATTGAGAAATGAATATCCGGGTTGAACAAAGTTCTTTCGTCTGGGAAGGTGCTACCGGAGAGAAACGGCTAGCCAATTTATTGCAAGGGAAGACGTTTGTATGGAAAGCATATCCTGTCAAATATAGCATCATAGAATTTGTATTGAGGACGTAGCGGACCATAGACTTAATATTCTGAGGGTAGGTTTGTAGCTATCCACGTATAAGAATAGGGCAATAATTTCTTTCTTTCAGCTCTCAGGAGTGATTGTGTTTTATAAGGATATTTTTGAGGAAATAAATCTAGAATCAGAATTCTAATTCTAAACTGCGAGGAGAACAAATGCGCAAACATACAAAAAGGGTGCGAGACGTAAAGAATATCGTGAGTGTGTCACATACATTAGGCGCGCTTTTATCGTGTATAAACCATAGTGGGTACCGTGAATTCAACGACATCTTTTTCTTTCGTCAAATTTACTAGCGAAAAAAGACGAGAGGAAATGCCACTCTTCTTATCACTTTCGCCCTTATCTGAAGCGGTGCCATTGATTCCATTGCACTCCTCGCTGATTGCACTCGTGACTGTTGTACTACTACTGTTGCGGAGGCGCAATCGAGTGCTGCGACTGCATTGCCACTTATTATCACGTGATGACTCATCTTTCCTAATACTTGCACTATCTTCGGCTCGCTCACGAAAAAACTCTAGAAAGAATTCTCGTTCTTCAGCAGTGTTGAACAGTGCGGTGTAGTACCCAAATAAAGCTTCGGCGCGTGTATTCATTCTATCTTGCTCGTTATTTTTTCGAGCTTCTAATCTGCTCACAAGAGACTTGGAGCTCTCCGGAAAACTCGGCATTGGCTCCGTTGCTTTGTTGCACGAATGTAATGAAGGAGCGTATACATGCCACCATAATTTTTCTAGTTGTGTGTGTAACTTGTGGAGGGCTTCGAATGAACCGTGAAATCCAACTCTTATCGCCCGTTGCTGAACTGACTTGATGACTAACTCTACGAAATATCGAATACGAAATGAGCGTTTAGACTTGACCACAGTAGACGATAAGAACGGTCGCGTGGATTTGGACAATGTCGAGTGACATTGTTTGCCTATATTGCACTCTTCTCTGTGGGCAGTGACATCGACGCCTACAAATTGGGAGCTCACTTTCAAACTCGCCATTTGACAAACTGGAAGTGATTTCGGTAGACCCTAGCTTTACGTGGATAGTATACGCATTAGTTTTATTCACTGACCGTTATTGCGTCATGTCGCAAGCGTATACCGCTTTGGTGGCCTCATATTGGCTGAAATCCTAGATCGACTATATTCCGTCAAAAAGTTGCGATTCCGATGGTGAATCGCGGACTTTTTTGGTCCATTCTTGGTGTTGCGGGATCTGCTACAGCCATCGTCATTGCATATCGATATTTAAACACAGCTGTAGTAGAAGAACCACCTCATTTGGTGGAAGATACTGTTCAAGAGCAAGTAGATGAACCGGAAGAAGTGTCAAATAGCGAGCGTGTTCACATAAATGGAGCTCATCAATTGAGCATAACTCAGCGAGAAGGAAACGTGGTACATTGTAGATTTTTTTGCACGGTCGAAAGTACTACTCTTCCTACAATGCAGTTTCTTTCGCTGTTCAGCTTGATCTTCATGTTGCTCGTTGGACTTGTTGGTTTTTTCGTTGTGTTGACGAGTAATGAGGCCAGCAGTGTCGCTCAATTACCAATGTTTCCACCTCTGATGTGGATTGCAATTGGCATGTTTGCTGGTATGTATCACATTGAACAGTACTTACTTGAAACTTATTTGAATTGCGTCAGCGGCAAGCGTAGAGTTTCTCAATCGGACCAATGTACTCCGTGCTCTTGGAGTGAGTCTCATACCTGAGAAAGCTGTGTTTCCTCATACTGCTGATGATTTCAACGTGATACGAGAAGGTGTCGACGTAGATTTCGACTTGATGATATACCGTTTGATAACTTTTAGAAATAGCTACAAATCAAACGACAAGGCAAAACGCTTCTAAAAAAGAACAGATTGATGCGTTGTTGGATGAAGAGAAGCCGCCCCCTGCAGATCTGGTGGACGTTCTTGAACAAGCCGACGAGTTGTTTGAACAGGTACACATCAGTTGACACAATCCAAGCTTACAACCGGCGATAGGATCAACACGAGAGGATTCGGACGTTGCTGAAAAGTCTACCACCCGCACTAACACTAGAAGTTGAAGTGGTACGATATTTTTCGCATACTAAGCTGAATGATTACCACTGATGCAACAGCTTTGGAGACGAGCTCGCGCTTGTAACTATTTGTTGGAAACCGTCGAGGATCCAAACGAAAAAAAAAAAGCTTGCTCATGAAGGGCTTGAATGCGCGGAAGCCGCATATTCGCTAAATCCGAACTCGGCAGCTTCCAATAAATGGATGGCGATCATGACAAGCACTGTTGGGAATTTTAGAGCCACCAAAGAAAAGATCGCAGGAGCTTATGTGATTCGCGTAAGCGAGTGACTGAATTCGCGGGCGTTATTTAATTCTTGTACTAGGACCACATCCAACGAGCTATTGAGCTCGATCCTCTGGATGCGACGTCACACAACATACTGGGCCAATGGTGTCTCGCGTTTGCGGATATGAGTTGGTTCGAAAAGAAAGCGGCCGCCGCGCTGTTTGGGAAGCCTCCTACCGCTACGTACGAGGACGCATTGCAGCATTTCATCAGCGCTGGTATGCTATGTATAGAAAGCACGAATTTCTATTTACGTCGTATTGCAGAAAATATCAGCCCGGGCTTCTGGAAAAGGAATGCTTTTCTTATCGCGCAGGTATGTGATAACATGTTATGTTATGTTGAATAGCATCATCGAAGGTTTTTACTAGACAATGGTAAAGTTGAATCGATTTGATGAAGCACGTAAATGGACAGCACAAGCAAAAGCAATCGACAGTAAGACTGCAGAGGATAAACAAGTCGAAGAATCAATCGTCAAACTCGAGGGAGAACTTGGAAACACATAGTCGAGCTCTGGTGTGAAAGTCATCGCACAAGTTACAACGTATACATGTAGTTTCAGAGGTTATAATCATTTGCAGCGCACCTATCTTTACCTGCCACCTAAGTCGTTACAAGACATGCAGTCGCATTATCTATTTTGCCACAAATGAGTTGCGGAAATATCGAAGGGTATCTTATAAAGGTTGATGTAGGCAGCTCGATTGTATATTGTATATTGGACGAAGGAATCTTGCAATACTTCACGGGGCGAGGAGGAACATTACTAGGTGCGGTAGCGCTTACTGGATGTAAAGTTGATGTAAGCTTTCTCTCTGACGAAGGCTCGCACATTCCAAACCAGTTTGTAATTCAATCTCAACCTCGAGCGATACGCAAGAAAGGCTCTGGTACAGCAAATGCTGCGGAGCTTCTCGCAATGAAGCATCAACGTCAGTCCGTATCACGCTTGATACTCGCAGGCTCTACAAAAGAAGTGACGGATCGATGGGCCGTGTCCATTTTGAATTGGAAACGTTATAGTTGGGATGATCCTGTCACTTTATGTTCTTCGAAGGACGAACATGCGACGCTAAATCGAATCTTAAATCCATTAGATACCAACATCAAAGAAGTTGCCGTTGTTCCTTCGAATATCAGCCGCGCTATTTTCCCGATGTAGTAAGCTTAGTTTTAATATACATGCATTTTGCATTCCATAATTACATCACTTTTGTGTGCAACATTTGGATCGTGAAAAGAATGTTGGTTGATCAAATATTGACCAATCATGTCGGGGAAACCAAAAATGATATCGGTTTTGGAAGGATATGGTACAACGCTTCCTTGAAAACGTTGCATTTCCTAATTCGAAGGAAAAATCCAGCTCACTGGCTGAGAATCATGCTACGATTATATCCTCATTTTTGAATTTCCCAGCTCATCAATTAACGGCCAGAATCAGCAGTGAGGTCCCATGAAGCTCAGTCTTTTATCAATCGCTTCTTTCTCACTATCAGCCGCTGCGCGACGTACCTATGATATTAATGTGAATCGGACTCTCTCGGATCAAGTTCCTCTTGCGACTAACGAATCGACAACCACTGGAGCCAATCGAGTTCTTGTCGAGATGAACCAAAGCGCACCCAATGCTGCCAATCGGGCTCTTGTCGAGATGAACCAAAGTGCACCCAATGCTGCCAATCGAGCTCTTGTCGAGATGAACCAAAGCGCACCCAATGCTGCCAATCGGGCTCTTGTCGAGATGAACCAAAGTGCACCCAATGCTGCCAATCGAGTTCTTGTCGAGATGAACCAAAGCGCACCCAATGCTGCCAATCGAGTTCTTGTCGAGATGAACCAAAGCGCACCCAATGCTGCCAATCGGGCTCTTGTCGAGATGAACCAAAGCGCACCCAATGCTGCCAATCGAGCTCTTGTCGAGATGAACCAAAGTGCACCCAATGCTGCCAATCGAGCTCTTGTCGAGATGAACCAAAGCGCACCCAATGCTGCCAATCGGGCTCTTGTGGACACCAATCAAAGTTTGCCTTCGGAAACGAAACAAGGACAACGAATTCTTGATTCTGGAACAACGACTTCGGTCTCCAATGCCATGCCTCCAGCATCTGCTCAGTCCCTGAAACCATCAACTACTTATACAACATCTACAAATCCCTCCTATCCAGGCAACAATCCGACAGGCAATACTGCCGCGCCAACAAACAGCGCGAAACCGGACAAGTGTGTCGGGAAGGGAAGCTTTATGTGCTTTTTTTCTTGGAGTTGTACATGGGTGAAGGAAGACAAAAAAGGATGCACATTGAAAACGGCAAAGGTCGCAAATGCATCAAAATGATTCATTCAAAGTTTTTTACTCACTTGAACTTTCATAATATGACTTGAGATAAGCTTTTCCTGCAGGTTTTGCTTGAAAACATATGCTTTTGCTTAATGACTTTTTAATTTCTATATATCTAATATTTTCACAAGTACGAAAAGGAGGTAAGGGCTGAGCTCTACTATTGCGTTTAGAAGTGAAAATAGAGTGAATGGTATGGAACAATAATGCTGTATGCAGCAGTGCAACTACGTGGGAATTTCTGCTCATATACAAGTAACCTTTGGCTTGTGTATATCGATTTATCGTACATTGGCGGAAGTTAAGGTGGTATCCAGTGGTAGTGCCGGTATTCATATCATTGTCGTCCTTGTCGAGCATCAAAAAGTGCATCTAGAGAGGCGACAGGTCTTCTTTATCTTATATTTGATCGTATGCAACTACTAAGTACCTCAATCCGCCGTGCTGCATCAAAATGACTTTAGCAAAGCTCTAGCCTTGTAATGTATCGGAAAAGAGAGGCTATAAGATGAGAAAGTATATTGTTTTGTAGATGTCTTACCGGTTGCCGGGTAAATCGAGAGCTTCTCGATAGTATTATTATACAAATGATCGACTTCCAGCAGTGTTATACTAGACAGCATTGACAGACCGTCCATTTTGGGTGTATTTTCTTCCTAATGAATGTGGTCCAATTTGCAATCAATATCCTTTGGTGATATCACTGACCCATGTCTTCTAATTCCCGAATTTAACGTCGCACGGCACATCGCAACGACGCATCAGCACCAATACCGATAACTCTTATTGCAAGCCAAATATCCCAGTGTTTCGACCTTACGATCCCACTCTGATATTGTCCAATCATGCTTGAGTAGCTTGATGTTATCGTTTTTCAAAGGGTATGATTGAACGATTTCTCGGAGATGTTGCACTCAATATTCGAATAAAATATCCACCGCATCTGATGAGTTTGATACCAGCGATTGCATTCTCACTTGTCAAGTGCCCACGTCTCCGCTAAAGCACGAGACCTACAAGTCGTCTTATTCCTTATGAAGCTCAACTTTATTACAATCGCTTCTTTCTCGCTATCAATTCACATTAGTGGCAATGATATAAACCTTCGCAGTGAGAATTCAATTGGCCAAACCCCTCCTGCCACTAAAATCCAAAAAACAACTAACCAACCTGCAGCATTGAGCGGTAGTGGTAGCCGATCTCTTGCTGACATCGATCAACGTTTACCGACAGAAAATAATGGACAACGAAATCTTGAGGCTGAAAGTTTTCAAGGACCTCTCGTTGATTGGAATTCAATACTGGGAAGCACATCAACACCTACGAAGCCAACACCAGCTGCACCTCCTGGTGCTGATCCATTGTCGCCTTCCACCCTGTTGTCAAACCTGGAAAACCAAGTTCCCAGCTCGAATCCTGCAACTCCACTAAATGTAAGTGCAACTGCGTCTCCCTCTGGAGGCAATGCTACCGTTCCAGCAAAAGATGCGGGAGATGAATATTGTACACCAAAAAGCAGGTTCGGATGCTTTTGGCGACCGGCGTGTGGTTGGAATAAGATTGAGCACACATGTGTATCACACGCGAACAAGGTCGCAAACGCGAAGTAAAGATCAGCCATGAATCACTGCTTACAAGTCGATTGCCGAAGTATCAATCTAAATCATAGATTTCATCTCAATACATTTTCACGCTATATCCAATGCACATGCTTTCGTTTGATTTTACTTTTCTCAAAGACGAGTGGATAATGCTTCAACATCGACATTGCTACAGTAGCGTGCTTGATTAAATTTCGATGGATTTGCGTATTTTATTGCAAAACTATCACTATCACGCAATCTTAGAATCTTTCTACACACAACCAAAGGGAAATAGGTGCTTTTATAGCAAGGCACCAATTTTATATTGCTTGTAATACCGCGGTCGGTCGTCCAATGTACAAGCGTCTTATATCAGTATGCTAGATCGTTTCTGCCGATATTACGTTGACGTTCAGCATCACGCAAGGACATCTTGATCGCAAGCATCAGCTCACTATTTTAATCACCACAAAAAGTGTCAATTTCACGCCTCTCTTTTGCCTTGATCACTTACGGGTCTTTGTGTTCTTCAGATAACACCAGATCATTTTCATCAACACCATCATTCTCCAACTCTGGCAATCGATGACGGATCTCGTTCTAAATGCATACAAGAGTCGGTATGGAGTGTTCGAGTACGCGCCTCTCACCTCAAACTGATCAGCTGTCAGAGACCCCAGTACTCGTTCCACGTTCGGATTGAAAATAGAGTAAGCACTCAACGGTTTTTGCCCGTTCTCCGTTTCCACTATTGCGCTGTTGCAATTGTAAACTATGAGTGCCAAGCCGCTGAAAATGACGTAAGCATTGGCAAATTCTGTAGCATTCTCATGTATCCATGAAAGCAATCGGACCCACAAGAACCCAGATGTGAGTATTTTGAGACAGCTCAATTTGCAAGACCATAAGAGGTGAATCATGTTACGCAATGCATCGACGCTGAAATTATTTCTCATGTTGGAGTAAGCTTTGGCTCGTGTGTCACGATTTACACGAAAAACGGGCGGAATGAAAGGTACTATCCAGTCATAGTAGCTAGAACTCGTATATTTCTCGTCACTGCATGAATATCGCAATGTATCTCGTGCAGGCGGTGGTGGTAAAACCTGCTGTCGATGTCGCAATCCTCCATTGAGCATTTTTTAGCTTGTAATTAATTCAGAAAGGTACATCGGAAACGAGAGGCTATCAGATGTTACTTTACAGCTATCCCACATTTCCTCTGCCGAATGAGCGCGAAAATTAAGAGCTCACCTATTCTTTTCCTATTTGATCAGTACAGCGATGAGTTTTGGTAACGCTGAAGGATATCTCTTGAGAATTGATGGTCCATCCAAGACTATCGTCTACTGCATTTTGGACGAAGGAATACTGCAGTATTATACCCGACGCGGTGGTGTGCTTTTGGGCGTCGTCGCATTGACGGGCTGCACATTACGAGTGCGTTTATTACCTGATGACGATACTGGTATCTGCCACCAGTTCTTAGTTGAATCACAACCTCGTGTCGTTCAAGCTCAGAATCCAAGTACCGCACAGAAAATCGCAACGAGGCACCAACGGCAAGCTAAACATCGATTAACACTTGCGGGCGCAAGCCAAGCGGTATCTGAATTATGGGCAATGTCGATTTTGAACTGGAATCGATTCAGTTGGGACGACCCTTTGACCCTGTGCTCATCCAAAGACGAGTATGCAACACTCTGCGTCATGCTCCATCAGCAAAAGGATGCGGCAACCAACGATTCTCCGAAAATGGTGGAGGGGACTAAAAATACCAATAAACATTTTGCTCGTTGTTTTTGTCCTTAGTGGTCGTTAAGTGAATGTATACTGTGTCTTTGTCGTACTATAGCACTGCTCTTCTCCTCCTGTCTTTGTTCTCTACAACAAACGCATGTGTGGCAAATCAGAATACGTACTTAAATCGACTGGCACGGAGGAAGCAAGGGATATGTAAACTTGAAAGAAACAACGCGGCCATCGTGACGACTGTCAATCTGTATTTGACGTATATATCCACGAACGTGTATGAGCTCCAAGACAAGCATTGGATGGCTATGGCTAGATTTCGGTACTTGCATCATCTCAAATATATTGCCCGCTCGTGACGAGATGAAATACGAGATCTCCAATAAATTGAAAACCCAATGAGTGCAATCCTTCTAGCTCGATTTTGTATGCCATCCCTTCAGTTGTCCATAGCAAAACTTCGTCATAGTATCTTATTTGACTCTAGTTATGCAAGTATGACCCTTCAATATCCATCAAGTACTATCGACTATACCTGAATGAATGGGCTCGCCAGCAAGGACTTGGAGATCGCCAAGTCTCTGTTGGATAAGCTCTTGTAGGCCGTCGGTGGTAAGTCGAGTGCAGGCAATTGCGAAGGACGTAGGCCAAGCCACTTGATATCAACAGCTATGGCAATAGGCATGGTCAAGGTTGGAATGCTGCGTTTCTTACAGAGATGACATTACTGCCTGGGTCCAGGGGCATGCGTGCTGACCCGAGTTTGTATGTAAGCTATAAAGCAGCTCTTCAGTTCCTTCATCTGATCAACACTCTGCTCGATCTGACCATGATAGATAGACCAAATGGATTGCAATCACTTAATCCAAGAACCGGTATCTGCAGAATATCCGATAGATTTTTCACAAACATTCTGTAAAGCACATCATAGTCCAATTGGTAGAGAAGAGATTGTGCTCTGATGACGTACCTCGTCGACAAATCTGGAAAGCCCCTTCCCGTAACCAGAATACATGGCAGCCGTTCGATAAAAGAATCTTCCCTGCAGATGGGTTTCAAAGATTGGGACTTGGGCCATAATATAATCAAACCGCAATCGACTAAAGATCCCTAAATAAAATTATACATCGTATAATGCAACAAGTAGTTGGTGTATACCCTCCTTCTCGATAACGAGTATAAATCGAGCTGTACTGCGGCTGTGCAGCTTCCGTAAAACTTTATCCTGCAAGGTAAATATTTTGGTGTACATTTGCTCAGTTTCCAGATACAAGGTGGCTTGGGTAATGGGGTGTTCTTCCAGACCGAAACAGTTTTGCCACTGATCGTCAATCTAGAAATGTTTTGTGTTCATAGTTACACAACCAAGTCTTGTCCAAACTCTTTTCTCACGAATAAGCTTATCTGGCCTACAAAGGCACCTCTGGTCGCCCCGACGATATTTAACGACCTTCGAGACGCTCCGAGTAAACATCCCACATCTGAGAATCACTGATAAGCACTACTCAATACTCCCATCTATCGATATACCTAAAATGGCTTCATTCGCTTGGGTTTGCGTCTCAAAAAAGGGATGCATGTAATATATCTCGCGCTATTATACGTTGATAACACAATCACTCGAAGAAAAATCACTGGCGATCGAAACCTGTGTCACAGTTTTGTCGTCCTGCAGGAGACGATAAACTGTCGATAGTACGAGCCAAATGGCCGTATATTTCCTAGCACCAGCCATATTCTACATTGAGTGAAAGATGAGGTACGTACCCTATGCTGCTCAGTGATCCCCTTACCAGTCTAACAACTTGTTTCTTACCCGAATGAATAAGGCAAATCTTCTCGGCATCAAACTCCATATTACTTCGGCGACGCTCCAGCTTGATAAAACTTAACTCGTTGTAAAAGATGCTAATAGCATGTACGAACCACTTCAAAATCGAGTATTCTCCCCTCCTTGTGGAATCAGATTCAAAAAGCGATTCATTTGCGTCACCAGTCTTACGCTTGTCGCCCGAAGAAAATACTCGGTCACAGTTTCTATTCTTTGCATCACCTAAATCCACACGACGAGTGGTTTTTTAAGCACAATGAATCATTCTTCACAAACCTTATCCCGTGAAATAATTGCTTCTCGTTGCATTTCTCGTCAGCATGGAAGTCAACTTCAACTTTGACACCGGTTATGTTTGTATTTTTCGTTTCTTCGTCACAGTAAACTGAATTATTCTCATTGTGATAAGAATCAGCTGAGAATTTCTTAAAACTTGGACCTCTAAAGGAAGCGGTCACAAAATGTGCTCTTAACATATTGATCCTACCTGTGCGCTCAGAATCTAAGACAGCGTGGCTACAAGACAGCTGAGGGCTTTAATTAGCTGTTCCGAAAGTATACTGAATAATATGTCCAAGCGTGATTGTCTTATAAGTGTGAAGTCAGACGTTTACCACAGAAGATGTGAGCAAATTGGTCGGACTACATGCAAAAGGCCATGTAGAATAAGATGTATTGAGAACATCGATTGCTCGGTAGTGACAGAGGGATAGTGATACTTTCCTTCGTTACGGATCGCCGTCGCTGACAATTCGATGCACACCGCTAATAGTGTTCAAATAATCTTCACAACCACGCCATATTCATTTGAAGTAAATGCTCCAACACAAGTCATGTCGCCATCACAATACGCTGTTTCTTTGCTACCAACAAAATGCGTATGCAACTCTCACACGTTGCGTATCGCACTTTTCCGTCGGAAATTGAGCGTGTCAATGTGCCTTTCTTCTTTGAACATTCGCACCAGATTCAAATCGAGCGTAATTTGTGGTAAGAATGACCATATACAACGTACTCTCATGGTTTATAATTTAGAGGATGCAAGGATAAGCCGACTGCGATATTATTGATTTGGCTAGTACGCGCTTTTTGATGCCGGAAATTGGTGTGTATGGGGCTAAATGACGGAGATAGTATCTATAAGTCCATTCTATAAAGGGTAGCGTTGCCCATAGCTGTTAAATCTCACCCTCGATGTCCTCCATTAGATGCAAATGGTATTGTATTGCTCGTTCGGGTAGCTCCAAATGACAACGACAAATAGTGATGCGTTATAGCCTCAACTTGACATTTCATGCATATATTATTCGCTTCTCAAAACTGAAGATTTTTACATTGTAAGTGATATCGCTCTAACGTGCGTGAAAATTAAATTGCATGCTCATCGTAGCTTGCAGTGGAGCAGATCGTCTTGTCAGAGCCCTCGTGGCTCTGTACACTTTTTAGATGCGTAATACACATCAACGCATTCTTCGGCGAAAAATCGATTCCTGTATAGCCTTCTGCGATGACTGCACTTCCAGACTGTAGCCATTGATACTCCAAAATGTCCGAAATGCTAGGTCGTAAGTCTGGATCAAACGTGAACATTATCTTCAATAAGCCTTTAGCCGCGTCAGAGAGATGCGTTGGGTATGCAATGCGATTGCGCGACACGTCGTAACGGAGGCTTTCAAAACTGGAATCATCAAACGGAGCACAACCCGTAAGTAGAGCGAAAATTATAACCCCAATACTCCAAACATCTGCAGGAGCTCCTTTGAAGCGACCATCACGATCAAAATGCGAATGTGAGAACAAAACTTCAGGGCTGCAATACAATGGAGTTCCACAAATTTTGTGTAGCAACCCATGACGCCTTTCCGCAAGTCCAAAATCGATTAATTTCACGTGCAGATCCCGCGTTATCAGTACGTTTTCCAGCTTCAAGTCACGATGATAAATCTTGCGCTTGTGGCAATATCGAACCGCTGAAAAGAGCTGTCGAAAGACAACACTCGCTTCTGCTTCAGACATTCTTCCTTTCTTTGTAATGAAATCAAGCAGGTCGGCACCATCAACGCGTTCACAAACGATACAAATGCGGTGCGAAGTTTCATACGCTCCAAAAAACCTGATTATGTTTGGATGATGTATTGATTTGAGAATTTCGATTTCTGAAATGATGTTACGCAGACGACGACAAACCCGGTGCACTGCAAGTTCTTTGCGTAAACACTTTCCATGCGCCGCAATCGATCGCCTTATTTCAATCAATTGAGCTTTATCGAATTCTTTGATTGCGACTTTGGCATTGGTCTGCGCATCTAACGCTGCGTATACTTTACAAGTAGCACCAACACCAAGTAATTTACCATAGTAGAACCTTTTCAGCAGCTCCTCTTCAGTCAATGTGTCACCCAACACACTCCGAAGACGCGCGCGCAGAGAAATAGCCATTCAAAGCAATGCGAACGCTCGTCGCCGGTCGTATAAGTACGGATATGCTTTTTTGTTATTAAAAGACTAGTAGAAGCTTTGGCATCGACGTAAATTATCGAAAACTATTCTGGCTGTTTCATCGCGCAGTACGTACTGGAGTGAACTATTGGAACGTTTCCGCGATCCGATGCGGTGAGAATTCTATGTTCCAATTTTCATAAATGCGCCTTCGGAGGCATTCCATGTTCAATAGAACGCGTTTGTCTTAACGAAAGATTATATTTTGTAATTCGTGCAATTGACACTTAGAGTCTTCGCGAGCATCTTCGATGAAAATGAAGGCAATATCTTGAAACTGACATACCGAGCCAGCCGTACCGGATTCGCTTGTTTCTGTATCTGATGCACAACGAAGGCAAGTTTGGATGGTATGAGTTCTAATGACGCAGTTATCCCTGCATATGTTCTTTGTTGGCGTGATAGCGACATACAGGTTCGAGATCAGGTCACCTTGCGCGAGCTACGTCGACGGCTAAACATAAAGCGCCTATGGTCTATCCAGGCATTCAGCTTGTCCTAAATTCAGCCGCTTTTTATGACAGTATCCCTTCATTCCACTAAGGCAAGAGATCTTAGGAATCTAGACATGATCGAATGGTCTACAAATGTGGTGTTTCGCTCTTAAATTATGTAGTCTTTACAAATGACAATACCAATCGTTCAGCTTTTATCCGCAGTGAGATCGCCCACCACAATGATGGATACACTTCCAGTCGTGGAAGCCGCGTAACTTATTCAAAATAGTGATAGTAGTCGGAGTGCATTCATCCGATAACATTAAAAGTGTGACACATCATTGACGCCTTGCATTATTCATTGAGACTGCAAAATAGCTTCATTTTGCATGAAAAAAACGAAATTAAGCTCTCACAGCTTTAAACATCCCACTACTGCCTCCGTCTCAATATTTTTCGCAGGATGTGTCCAGCTGTGGACATCACGATCTAGAATTCGACTTTATATCGAAAGATAGGTAGGAGAAGGAAGATACACAATGAAGGTGCGATCCAACAATCCAAATCGATGTGTGATAGAACCAGGCTTCATCATGTGGGTCTCCCTAACAGCTGAATAATACAAAGGACCAGACACGGCAATTCGAACCAGCCAATTTCTCGTGTACTTCTGCTTACCCATCATACCAAGAAGTGTATCCTTTCCAACAGCGCGATTGTGGTGCAACTAGCCTTCTATGGAATCCTCGATATTGATACTTGACCAATGCTAATTGTATAGGAAGCCAACAACTTCATCTGAGCCAGTAAATCTGTGCAGACGATCGATGCCTCTCTCCATCGGAATGCAGTTGAGCGTGTTTGTACGCTTCGATCGCGTGAATGTTTGCACAGCTATTCAATGTCGATAAGTTAGGCACTCATTCTCACTGCCTTTATCGTCACAGTCGAAAGACGAGCATTTATGATTAAGGATTTGTGAAAACATTGAGAAATGCGACAATTGACTTCGGATCAATCACGCTACTTTTCTCTCAGATCTTGTTGCAAGCCAAAGAACATCTTCGAACGCGAGCAGTGAGAAGGAATACATTCAAACTCTGAATATTTCTGTAATTATTATCTCCGACTACTTCTGCCCCACCAATGACTTTCAATAATTCTCCATTTGCTCAATTTTCCACCTTACGACTCGGAGATTCCTCTAACCGAGAGTCAAATCATGAGCCGTCTCGCATGCTTTCTACCGATCAAATACTGGAACAATTGGCTGCCATCATAGGACCGAAAGGGTTTTCGACAGACGAAGAAAAACAATTGTGCGCCTTGTTCACTAAGACTCCGCATCCTATTGCATACGATGGCTTTGAACCGACAGGGAGAGTCACATTAGCGTCTGGATTACTACGAGTTATCAATGCCAAACGACTCATGAAAGCTGGCTGTCATGTGCGTTTCTGGATCGGTGATGTCTTTGCGATGCTTAACAATAAGTTTGGAGGAGATTTGAATAAATATCAGACAATTGCGCAGTATATGGTGCAAGTCTGGAAAGCCCTTGGTTTAGATGCAACCACACAAGATAATTTTGAAATTTTGCTAAGTTCCAGTGAGATTGCCCGTCATGCTGATAAGTACTGGTCTCGAGTCTTGGACATCGCTGGTCACTTTTCTGTGGAACGTATACAACAATGTGCGACGATGATGGGACGTGATGTCGACGAATCTGTCTGCAATGCCAACAGGATACTATATCCATTGATGCAATGCGCTGATACTTTTTTGCTTGAGGCAGATATCTGCCAATTTGGTTGCGATCAGGAACAAGCTCGTCATCTGAATGAAGAGTATATCGCGAAGCTGAAAGACAAAGGCGACGTCACGCAAGGAGAGCCATTTTATCTACTACATCCGCTTCTAACCGGTCTAAAACAAGGTCAGTTCAAGATGAGTACCACAGATCCCGAATCGGCCATTTATGTTGACGACACAATCGCCGAAGTGAACTCAAAAATCAAGAGAGCATTTTGTCCTCCGGGTCAGATATGTCAAAATCCGATTCTCGACTACATGCATTACGTGGTGTTTCCAATGTTTGAGGATGAAGGAATTGTATTGGAAAGAAATGAAAAGAATGGAGGAAATCGTTCGTTCAAAACATTCAAAGAATTAGAAAATGCGTTCTTAAAAGAAGAAATTCATCCCGCTGATTTGAAACCCTGCTTGAGTAAGTACATCAACTCGTTGCTGGATCCTGTGCGCGTGCACTTTGCAGCTGGAGATCTGAAGAAGCTATGGACTAATGTGAAGAAACTCAAGATTTCGTCCGTACCAGATGGTGACAAGCTAGTATCGCTGACGATTCCGGCATTTCCGGATACAGAGAAGAGACAGTGGAAAGTCTCGGAGCTCACACTGGATGAAAAATTTGAACAAAGTCGATCCGTCGGAGAAGAGTGTACGCTTGAAGAAGAGCTGCGCGCGTTGTTGGCGAAAAAAGACCATTTTGTTTGTTATGATGGATTTGAACCATCTGGGCGCATGCACATCGCGCAAGGGATCCTCCGATCGGTGAACGTGAATCGACTCACTGCCTCAGGTGCAATATTTCGATTTTGGGTAGCAGACTGGTTTGCGTTGCTCAATAACAAAATGGGTGGCGACTTGGACAAGATTCGAACGGTAGGTCGATACATGATTGAGATATGGAAATCAACTGGTATGGATATGACAAATGTCCAATTCTTGTGGGCGTCAGATCAAATAATTGCAAATGGGGCCTCTTACTGGCTTCGTGTTATGGATATTGCTAGACGCACCACCATAGCCCGTACAGTGAAATGCTGTACTATCATGGGGCGAAAGGAGAAGGAAGGAATGCTTGCAGCACAAATTTTGTATCCATTAATGCAATGTGCCGATATCTTCTTCCTTAAAGCGGACGTCTGTCAGCTTGGCTTGGATCAACGCAAAATCAATATGCTTGCTCGTGATTACTGCGACCTTGTCAAGATCAAATTCAAACCTATCATACTGAGTCATCACATGCTTATGGGTTTGAAGGAAGGTCAAGAAAAAATGTCGAAAAGCGACCCCGATTCAGCAATTTTCATGGAGGATACTACCGAGCATGTGGAACGAAAAATCAGCAATGCTTTTTGCCCAGCCAGACAAATTGAAGGCAATCCCATACTGGATTATATGAAGAATATCATATTCCCGAAACACAATGACGAAAAACCTGTTCAAGTTGCAGACGTATCCTTTCACACTTATACGGAGTTGGAAAGTGCGTATGCCAGTGGTGTTGTCGATCCGGACTCTTTGAAGAAATCGGTCACGCTACATCTGAATGAGTACTGTCACCAGCACAATCATATTGTTCTCTTGCTAACATTTCTATTGCTTGTATTCTGTAGAATGTTAGAACCAGTACGGAAGCATTTTGCGCAAGGGGAAGCCAAGGAGTTATTAGAAAAGGTTCGTTCTTATCGCGTCACTCGCTAGCAACATTTTTAAAACAGATAAAAGTTGAGAGTAATGGATAGCTGAAATAGATCTCCCACTGATGATTGCCATTGTCTTATTTATTCATTTACTGTTGCGCCCTCGGCAGACTGCTCCTTGAGATATATCGAGTGCTAGACTGGAACACTACGAATTATGCTTACCCTGAACAAGCCTTTCCTTGGCTTTACTGATTGCTGTGATCGATGAGCCTTTGATTCCTTTTCATACTTTGATTCTTGTAACCGTTTGCGCGGTACGTCGCAATTCAAGCAGTCCCTTGAACAAGATCGCTGTAGACATGGTAAGACGCGTCTCCATTATGACTGACTTTCATGACCTCAAACTATATTCAAGATTCGCTTCTTTCTTATGCAAAATCGGCAAGGCAAAACGAGATTATCGAAATGGTACGTGCCGGCTCCCGACGATCAAGAAAAATTCCGCCTGGAGCACGAAATACATCGCTTGGTGATTTCCCGGGATGCAAAACACACAAATTTTATCGAGTTTCGCTCGTACAAGCTTATCTACCGTCGTTATGCCGGTTTATTTTTCATTTTGGGAGTCGATTTACATGCAAATGAACTTCTCTCCCTGGAAACTATACATTTGTTCGTGGAACTACTCGACCAGCAATTCTCTAATGTTTGTGAATTGGATATTGTGTTCAATTTCAATAAGGTAAGACTGTTATCTAAGCTTTTTATCATCGATTCCTGTTTAAAGGCAAAGTTCTACTTGGCAGGTCTATTCGATGCTGGACGAGTACATTCTTGGCGGTGAAGTCCAGGAGACGTCGAAACGTGAAATGCTGGATCGTATTCGGGAATTGGAAAAGTTGGAGTAGTTGGAGTTTGCTATCGTGACCGAGAAAATATACGTGCGTTGATCTATGAAGAGTTTATTCGTGAGTCGAGTTGTCGTTAATCTGGCTCGGAGGCGAATGCTCTACTGGCGGCATACGCCTCGTGCCCTATTACATAGACCAAATACGAAAAAAACTACTGGCAGCTCAAACTGTCGCATGCTGCCTAAGAACATCATATGGTGATTGCAGAACAAATCGTCTGATCTCGTGTGGCCATTTTTGAGAAGATTCTACGCTAAAGCTAGTGAGCTTGTCAGGGTATTTCAGGTAGCATGAATGAAAACGCCGTGTAGGAAGTGTACGCACCTCCTTCGTAGCTTTGCATCGGAAGCGGCACGAGATCTGAAGGTATATCTCACAACGCAGATCTATGTGTGCGCAAGGATAAGATATTTCGGTGCTATAAGGAAGTCAATTTGCAAGAGCCTGATGTTTCATAATCTCACGATCAGTAAGCCAAGCACACGAGATTTACAGTTGAAAGTAGTAATAGCCGAAAATTGAGATGATGAAGAGAATTAACAACGGCTGTGGTACTTTGTGCATTTAGACTGGAGAAATTCCAAGTAAGCCCAGAAATTGTGTAATGTTACGAGATCATTTCCTGACCCCGATTCTCAAAATACTGTAGCATTATGCTGCAGGCAACCTATTCTTTTCACCACATAAACGTCCATAGCGTATGGGTGAGAGATCCTTCTTCTCTGCATACAATACCTACAAGAACTTGACATCATACGTACTATCTCGTCCCTTTTGACTGACTCTCCCAAGACTTGATATTCACAAACTTGAAGGCTGCATCGAATTTCTGCAGTGTGCATTAGTGCACTATTGAATGACTGTTTTTTTCTGTGTAAGAGCGATCAGTAAAACGCATATTTTTGACCAAAGCCTCTCGCCTTTCCTTCTATGTGATTGGACAAATTGAAAATCGACAATTGGCACAATTGAGGCCCTCCTCCACAGCAAAAATCTCTCTGCACAGTCAAAGGCAAACAGCAGATCATGCGGGCGTGCCTCACCATGATTGCGATGACATCAGTCCTAGCGCAAGACTATGCAACACGGTCAGGTATAAAACCATGGGTTGATCCTGATACTCCGAAAAACAAGCAATTCTTTACAACTTCCCGAGGTCAAAAGTGGGAGCTCACAATGAGCGACGAATTCAACACGCCTGGCAGATCATTCAAACCCGGTAATGATCATATTTGGACCTCAATTCAAAAGCCGGATGGTGTGAATGCCGCACTACAAGTCTATGCTCATAATATGACAACAACAGAATGTGACAAGGACGGAACTTGCTATTTTGTGATAATCACTGATGAGGCCAACATCAAACTAACAACATGGAACACGTTTCAGAAACCTCCCGGATTTCAGACGAAAGCATTTGTAAGTCCAATACCCACAGTAAGGTCTGTGCAAACATTCTTCTCATAACCATTCCGTGTAGCACTATCAGTCAGGTATGGTACAGTCTTGGAATAAATTCTGCTATCAGGGTGGCATGCTTGAGCTGCGTGCTATACTTCCTGGTGCTGTTTCCAAGAACTCAGGTAACCCCGATCTGGCCGGTGGCGACAGTAGTCGAGTCAAAAATAAAAGATTCTACCCACTTTGGTGTGGTGCTTGGTTATTAGGAAATCTTGGTCGTGCTATTTTCAGTGCCTCGACGAACCGAATGTGGCCTTACTCCTATGATGAGTGCAATGAAAAGGTACTTAATGGTTCATACCAACGAATAAGCGCGTGTAATAGCAAACCAGGGTATGGGCTGAACCCAAATCAAGGCCGTGGAGCGCCTGAGATCGATCTTTTTGAAGGTGCTGGAACCGATGTCTCATCTTCGATACAAATTGCTCCTGGTATGCCGGTGGATTTTCGACGATTTGATGAGGACAACGGCTGCGTGTACGATCAGCAGTGCCCTCGTGGTGTCAACAACGTCGGCGTTCCAGCCTCCATGTACAAAGTCCGCGGTCATCCCTCATGGTACCAAGGTTTACGGTATGGCTCCAACGATTACTGCGCACCGGATCCCAAACTGAAACAGAGCCTTTCGACAATAAAAGGTAAATTGCAAGGAGGGATAGAAGCAGATAAATGTGATCCAAGTATTTGCCCTGCATCGCTCGATGTGTATGGAGATCTTGGAAAAAAAGACGATGGATCCAATGAAAATTGGGGAATCAATGACAAAGGTACTTGCTTTGCGACTCAGAACCCATACGCAGGAACGTTTTGTTGTAATCCCGGCAATCGTTTTGAAAGGTGCCCTCAACAAGGACTAGATGAATATCCTGGCGATTTCAAATACAAGTATCAGATGGATGCTATTTCTGCAAATTGGCATCTTCATGTTGGTGCCTATACAAAGTATCATATATATCAAGTCGAGTGGGTGATGGGGAAGGCAGGTTACGTGCGGTGGATGTTGGCTGGAAAACCATTTTATGAAATTCCTGCAAAAACGCTCACCGATCCACCGCAAAATGCAGCCAAGACTAACCCTCGAAAAATCATGATCGAAGAACCTCTATACATTATTTTCAATGTTGCACTCTCGAGCACTTGGGGCACTAAACCTCCCAATCCTGGGAAACCTTGTCGCGGAAATGGGACTGATCCTGTCGCCATACGAGTCTGCAACGATTTTCCTATGCGAATGAAGATTGATTATGTTCGATTGTATCAGGATACGAGTAAGAACTCGTCTATGACTATCACATGTGACCCACCAACTCATCCAACCAAAAAGTGGATTGAAGGACATCCAAAGGAATATGAAGATGCTGATAATAAAATGGTAACCGTCTCCGGAAAAGCTTACTGTGAGAAGGACGATGACTGCTCTGTGGCCCAAGAAATCTCCAAAGTTCGAACTGGAGTCTGTGAGAAAAAACGCTGCAAATGTGTGACGGGTTCATGGACTGGACCACGATGTAGCTCGGTGCAAAGTATGAGTGGCGATAATCTTACCATTGATACAAAAAACTCATTCGGTCCACCATTTCTTGTCGGGCTTTTCCTGACCATTCTAATCGGTGGCGCAACATTTGGATCCGTGTACTACTCATTTATCACTGCAAAAAGAATGGAAGAGAGTATGAAGAAGAGAAATGACGCCAAAGTATCAACGGATCAACCAGCGATGGTCAATGGAGATCGGGTAAGTCTCGTATCTGATGTCGCCGGACCTCGGGTCAAGTACCATTCAAATTTTGTTTGACTTTGTTTGCTTACTGTATTTTTAGACCGATTATGGAAATGCGCGTTAGCGGATCGATGGGACCCTATGAGAACCAAGAAGAGATTGCAAATCTCGTGTATAGCTCTTTTAATAAGTGAATATGGAACATTTGTGGGTTTTGTAATGTTTCCCTTACGCTAAATACTGACAATCATTGTCAGCGTGATACCGGTTTATCTTTGAGTATCGCGGTATTCGGATGTCGGCGACATCGTTGGAGCAATTGCGGTCCACTTTAGAAGATGCCGAATCCTACGAGCGACTTGTCGTATCAATTCTCCAAGAAAAATCGCGGAATGTAAGCTCCTCCCATAATAAAGCGTGCAGATGTTTGATTCTTTTTCAGCATCGCGAGCGTGTGCTGCATGGGCTCAAAGTCAGCACGCTTTTAGACCGTGTTGTGTCGCTTAATACACACGCTAAAACTCTATACGACGACAAAGATGGGTACCAACATTCTCGACATAATCGATATTCAGGCTGAATGAATATTTGTAGGACATTTGCAGAGGAATCCAACGTCATGCGCGGCCGTTCGACATTCACTTCATTTTATGAGCAAATCAAACATATCCGCACGTTTCACCGGAAGTATCCCCACACGCCTCCTATTCCACATGAACCTGATGTCAATGAAGTCCTCCATCCTCAACTAAATGTACGTTGACTGCATACGTTAAGGGATAGAAAAGGTTTGATCGGTGGTTCTGTATTCAGTTTTCGGGAGAAGAAAGGTTTGGGCGTTATGTGGATTTGCATCAGTTTTATACTGAATTTATGAACATCCCTGTTTTCAAACGGTACAGTGCATTTCGCTACACAAAAGACATTGACGCGATTGGTATGCTTGCAGAAAGATCAAAGCTCTGAAAGCTGCGTTTGTGTCAAAGAAATCCGAAAGCAGGCGAAAAAGAGCAAATAACGACCGGCATATTCGAAAACATGTGGACTATCTAACCTATCTCTCATGCTTTCACGATTTTTCAATGATAGAATTGAAAGATAAGCGGTCTTCAACGGAGTATCATCAACATATAAATGATCTGAAAGAATACTTGCTGGGCTTCTATCGTCGAACGCAACCACTAGTTGATCTAGATGATGTCATTGACGAGACGCGTGCTGCTTTTGAGAAGCAGTGGGCTCTTGACCAAGTTCCGGGTTGGCAGAAGATTCAAGAGGATACCAAAAAAAGCCACAAATCATCGAAGAATAAAGAAGATCAGCTGTATTGCTCTTTTTGCGACAAACACTTTGCGTCCGATGGCGTCTATAAAAGTCACCTGAATGGCAAAAAACACAAGAAAGCAACAATGATGAAGGAGGAAGGTAGTATGAATGGAAGTAGTACAGCATTGCCAGAAGATTCACAAATGCCTGAGAAATCGTGGAAAGAGATTGCATTTGATGAAGTTCTGATACGAAGAATGCACGAGCTGTTAACTGAAGTGATCCATGCCACCATTGCATATCTTGAAATGAAACAAACTCGAACAGCCGAAGAGCTACAAGCAGAAATTGAAGAAGAGCAAGAGGGTGCGTTGTCGGATATTGATGCTGAGAATGAAGGTGAACACGATGATGATGACGAAGAGGAAACACCATTTTACAATCCACTGAATTTGCCTCTTGGATGGGACGGCAAACCCATTCCTTATTGGCTGTACAAACTACACGGACTTGGCGTCGAATACAAGTGCGAAATATGTGGAAATCATAGTTATTGGGGACGTCGCGCATTTGATCGACATTTCCAAGAGTGGCGCCATGCGTTTGGTATGAGATGTCTGAAGATCCCCAACACCAAGCATTTTCATGATATAACTCGAATGCAAGATGCCATACAGCGTAAGAGCTATTCTTATCGCATTGGTGATTTCCTGTCCCCTAACTCATTATGTTAGTGTACGAGAAGCTGAAGGATCAGATTGATGCAGAGACCTGGAATCCTTGTGTGGAAGAAGAATTCGAAGACTCGGAAGGGAATGTTCTCAATCGCAAAACATTTGAGGATCTGGCTCGACAAGGACTCTTATGAAAATCGTCTTGCTGCCAGGTCGCACTTGCTGGATAACGCGGTTTTCGCTATTTGACAAAGAGAATAAAATGACGCACATTTCCAAAATTCCTTTTTTCAATCAGTTTGAATGACTCCTATTCCTTGTTTCAATACGCGCGCTGAGCAATTACAGCCATCCCCAGAATAGTCATTATTGCTTGGATGGCACAACAGCGGATCCCAAAGACATTTCCTGCTGTTTTTTTATCGGTTTCAGTTTTCCTCGCGACAATCGCCACCAACGCCCATACAGCCACCAAGCTTGAAATCATCTCGCGTCTAACAATAGTGGCATAACCGCAAAGCCCGATGAGGAATGAAATGATCCCAATGTATACTTCCACCGGGAGAGAATTTTTCTGTATGACTTGTACCGAGATACTCACACTGATGGATGCAGCAATGCAGGCCCACGCACAATAAATCATGATGGAGAGCTCACTGCCAAGAAATCGGATCCATGAAAATTGGTTTTGCTGCCAGCTATCAGTAATTGATATGTAAAGCGGAAGTAACGATAGCCACAATATCATTATGATGATAGACGAAGTATGAACGAAATTTCTGGGAAAAAGCAAAATCCAGCTAATGTTTGCTACACAAGATAGCGAAAATGCAACGCGAAGTGAATTTGGATCATTCGACAGATCGAAAAACGAGTACTTTGGGTGCATGCAATCCAATATCAAAGTAGAAACCAGCAAAGAATAGATCAGACCCCAAATTCGAAATGCATAAGGTGCTGGTGTGAGAGGAGTGTTATGACGACGGGATGCAGGTCCAATCTGACGTGCATGCTGGCTATTTACGAATACCTGGACGCCAAAGAGCGCAAAATTTATCCACGACAAGAGCATATTGTGACAGAGAAGGTATGGTTCTTCGCTGTTTTTCTGATAAATAGCGGTGTCAAAAAGCTGAAACAGTGCAATTAGAAGGCGGTTTAATGTATAGGATAAAGGCTCTTTTCTCCGAGTTACATGAAAATCACCTTAGTGTAATGACTCGAATCATCATGCGGACAAACAGCACGTTGTCAACACACGTCTTCGCTTTCATGGCATCGTGTTGCATTCGAATATCGGTCCAAAACAGTACCGGATAGAAGCAGAAGCGCGACATCCGAAATGAATTGGGACTCATTTTGCAAGAACGAGCGCTTTGTGTGAATCCAATCAATCTCTTATGCGGTACAAAATCGGAGGAACTAAAAGTTGGCGGAACGTGGGTTTCGATCGCTATGAAAGGAAGGCAACCGGACAGATTAAGCGATACGACGTTAGAATGTGGTGACAGATTGAAGCGGTGTGAGAATGGAGTTATGTATTTGTTGACAATTGAATGGAAACGGAATGCATAAGGAGCTGTTGTTTACTTCCAACAAATGTCTGTAGACGAGTAAGTCTCTGGAACCGGAACCCTACTTGACGCCTAAACGCACGATCGGACTACAGAGAATGTAGAGAAATGTAAGCAATGATAAGCTGGTGGAGACAAGGAAGCCAGAGAAGAAGCCAGACGCCCGATACGAGTCGTTTCGATGTTCTCACTCAGTCTACCCTGCGTTCTGTAGCTACACTGATCCATCACATCTTTCAATCACGCTGCTGCGATTAAGGAAATGTCTTCATCTCACAAAAAGTCTTAACACATTTTCTCGGACGCAATTATACTCATCGATGCAATAGATTAACGAAATCCGAATCGCAGTCACTCAACGCTTCAAACTCTCGTTAAAACTTTGTTTCCATAAAATGAAGTACATAGTCATAACTGGCAGATGAATGACACTAGCAGTATTTTCCGATGGTCGTGGTTAGTCTATCAGTGCGTGGAATATGCGTACACGTATCGCCGCATGCGCAATTGCCATCAAGTTGTTCGACGGGATAGCTTTGTTCCCAGACACAGCTCAAACTTCGTTTATAATGGCGAACGGAACAAATATATCATTTTTCGTGTGCAATCAGAATCATACTGATCGATTATACATAAAGATATTGCCCGGACGACTAGGTACAGCGGCATTGAGAACCTCTGTCAGCAACAAGCACTCACTTCTAATTCATTGTATGCTTGCAGAGATTTCTTGAGGACGTCGAAATTCAAGGAGTTTTTATTCATCAGTATCGGACAATCGCACGCGATACAAAGTGTGTGCGTTCTGTCGATTTCAGTCGTGCTCTCCGCTCAAATAAATTGCCACGCAGTGAGAAAGTTTGGATACGCGATCGTCGTAAAGTATTGTCGTCATACTGATCGAATTCTACTAGGTGTCGAGCACGTGTTGTAGTTCTTGGAACTCGAAGTTTCAATTGCAATTACTGGAGAAAATATTTCCAATTGCTTCCGAACATTCGTATCTACAAATCCTAGTTACGTAATCAACGCTAAATTTCTATTTCTGTGATTCCGATTTCCAGTTCAATGACTCGTTCTTAGCCTACACAGTAAACTCATGGACGCTTTGTATCACAAGTGTTGGATACTTCAAAGTTGCGCACCGGTTTTTCGTATAAACATACGTCAAGAAGTGCAAACGTAACACAAGATTCGAGGATGTTTTCTTGGAATGAATCCAAGTGAGAGGCCACTTGCAACAGGCAAGAAGATTGCCTGTAATCATTCATCCACGCTTCCACACATAGACACAGAAACTCTAACGAAGCTGCCAAGAAGTGAATTTATCTGGAACAAATAGACATCCTATCTTACAAATTGCGGCAGTGGGAAGAATGACAACAACAAAATATTATTATTAAGGTACTTGTTTGACTTTACGAAGGTAAGACTGATTGAGAAATTGGACGCAGCATAAGCGATGCGCACGTTTTATCGCACTTTTGCAACTACTCGGTAGAAGTACAGTGGGTACTTCGAGAACACATAACCTTATGAAAAAGATAGGTTAGGTAAACAATGCTCTAAGGACAGAAAAGTTGCAACTGCATTTACAAAAGGCATTCCCGACGGCGGCTAATCCGCCTTTCTGCTGACAATATGAGTTTTGATTGCGATTGTCCAACAAACGACTTATTATGCATTTACTTGATCTGCCATCACGTTAAATCGCAAGGGAATATGCGAAATTATTAAATATAGAAGTGATGAATAATACTGTGAGTATATTCGGATTGCAAAACACATTACAAATTTACAGGGTTCCCGTTATGTTCACACTAGTGCACCTTTCGCATCGCTTCGAACTGTGTGTGAAGCTGTCGTGCTATTCGATATCTCAGCTCTCATCGCAATTGAATACGTGGCCAAAGCGAGCATAATCCACTGGTGCGGGCTGGTCTGAGATTGAATTCATACCGTGGCTATCACTTTTACTTTTGCAGTCAAGAACGCTACCTACGCTCAGCCACGAACTCTACAAGCTCCGATGGCTCGTTACAAACCCCGGTTCCAGCTGCTGTGTCTATGGACACTCTGTCTGATGTCTTCCATCAAATGTCAGCAGATGGCTACATGCCTAGTGGTTACAGACGCGGGACTAGATGGTGTGTTTGCAATGGCGCTAATGTCAAAGGCGGAATTGTTCGAGAAAAGTTGTCGGGGCGAACTTCACATAGCTGTTGCGATGCCAGATAACGTGAAGCTTGATTTTTTGAAAGAGGTTTTGAGGCATCAAAGCGTTAAAATTTACAAAGGCATGACATTCAAGGCAACGAAAAACCACCTGTTCATGCCTCGAACCGAAACAGACAAGTACGAAGATACGGAAGCCAGCAAAGCTATTGAAGATTTATTGAACGGATCGAACGACATAAAAATTTTGGTCATTGGACCGGGCACGGACCTTGCACATGCCATTAATAAATTTAGCGCTACAAAAAAAAAAGGAAAGCCGAATAATATAAAGGAAATTGTTTGGGCAGCTGGGCATGATCTAAAAGACGAAGATGTTGAAATGTCTCGCAACTTATATCTGGACGTTCAAGCGGTAGAAGATATCCTTGCGCATGAATCGCTTCGAGGCAAGATTAAAATGGTGAGCCTAAATCATAAAAGCGCATATTATTCTGACATCACAACAGATAATTTTAAAGAACTCTACCAAACTTTACATAATTTTAACAAAGATCACCCGATGAAGTTTGTGGCCGACATGTCAGCTATGTATGTTGATGACCGAGAGGAATCTACAAGTTCATTACAGCAACTAAAACATCATTTACGCGCCGGGAACATTGTGGCCGCTTTAGTGATGTTCCATCCGAAGCTAATAAAAGCAAGTGAATCCTCATTGTGGGCTATGGAGAATGTTTCACCATCAAACGATGGTACTTTGAGTTGTTTGACTAATATGTTCAAAGTTATGGCTACCAATGAAAATCCTAAAACCGAAGATCTGGAGATAGAAAAAAGCTTCAAACTCGAAACTATAACTGAAATCAATGAGGTCAACAACGCGGAGGGGTCATCAAATACCCTGTACTTCGAACAACTGGTTCTTCAACTGCTAAGTAATCAAAATTGAGTTGATCTAGCACTGAGTAGCAAAAGCGAAAACACAACTGATTTCCAAACTACTTCTGAAAGCTGCGATGTCTTTTATTAAATACTTTGCATATCCTAAAGCCTAAGGGACGCGATTTAGCTGTTTGTCTCTAAGGATGACAATAATCTGGCCTGATATCGCATACCATTCTTTCGAACAAGCAATTATAAACAATTGCCGGCTGTCTACCCTATGATCGGTTCGTACTTGAAATTTAAGCTGTCTGTCATCAAAACACACACAATTGTATTGTAAAATAGCCAATGCGGTATCAATCTACTGGACTGATTCTATGAATTTGTGGCCATCATTTCTTAAGTATCACTCATTTTTCTCAGCCTGAAACACCTTTGGCTTCTGAGATCTATTCCTTCAGAATTCGCTCATCTCAGTTTGATATGAAATGTTTCAAGAAAAGCATACATCCCCTCCCTCTTCCGTTCAGCATCATATACACCAGATCACTCCATAACGTCAGATGGGCACATCACTTCCTCCGATCTCGTTGATGCCAGATACATATTACACAGGACCTTGCAGTCTTACTTATAACGAAATAGTGCATGCGAAATAGGACTGTCGAATGATGTCGTCACTGGTATTAGTGAGAGCGGTTCCAAAGGGACCGTTTTCCATTGAAGGGACGGAAGTCCCTTTGGAGATAGAAAAGGTGAGAAATGAGTAATTGTCCCATCAATATTGGTTGGTTTCGCCGACTGGTGGACTTTTAGTCATTGGGATGAAGATATGTGTGGTAAATGAAGAGGACGAGTCGGTGTCGTGTACAGTGGTTGTACATTTGAGAGAAAAGTGATCCATTCAGTGGAAGCATTGTATGGAGTAGCGAGAGCAAAGAAGGGCTTTGGAGTGCGAAGGACGGCGTATCGCAAATTACTTTTTAGGGTAACCCGTTGCGGTGCTGTGATGAAGAGTTTACAAAGATGTGAAAAAATTTCAAGATCAGACTCACCCAAGAGGTGGATACTAGGACAGCTACAAAGTAAGCGAAGAGCACGCATACTCTGGTTCAAGTTTTTATTGAGTAATTCATCCGTAGTTATGGCGATATTTCTCGAGTAAATATCTGCTCCACTCACAATTTTGGGGGGCAAAATCCAGCGAGGCTAACCCAGGCCGTACTAACGGCTGCAATGGTGAAACGCTTCTCGCGTTATGGCAAAGAAAGAAAACGTAGAATGTCGAATGGAATTGGATTTGCTTGAGATAAAGCAGCACTGGTTCCGACGGTTTCACTGGTCGCGCATGAAGAAGTCGGGTAGAGACAATTTGCAAAGCATCTTGATTCAGTTCGCGTTGGTTGCGATCGACATCTCCAACAATAACAAATTGCAACAGCGACACAAATTCATCGCTCATCTGCTTTTCTGTCAGAATTGTCAAACTTCTAAAAGCCATTTGCCTGAGCCGATTACTTATGTTACAGTTTCATACGACTTCAAATTTGGCTTTTTTCGGTTGGCTCATCGAATTTGAGTTACAAAAAGCTGCGCACTGAGATTCTTGCATCTATACTGGTGGTCCCACCCGTAAGTCTTTCAAAAGGTACTTGTCAGTGTTAGAGCAAGTTAGACGCAGCGGATGCCGAGATAATACTATTGATCACGGCTTCTGGAATACATGGGCGAGGCCTTACAATCTATCGAATGTATTGACCTTGTGGTCCGATGTATTGGGAAGTTTGAATCTCATTTTAATATTCGCTTTGAATGGAAATGAAGCGGTGCGAAAACGAATGGAAAGCTTATGGACGCAACCGTGCATTACACACGATCCCTTTCCACGAAATATGTCCTGCTTTGATCCGTCAAGCTCACTCAACAAGCTGTTTTGTATCGAAAGCGGACTCCAGTCGACCATCGTCCACCAATTTCCGGTCTCAAGAGAAAATTGCGCAAGATAAATGGATTTGGCCAAGCTTTTCTTCGGATTAGAAATCAAATTTGCACCAAGAAGCGACAGTTCATTTTTCTAGCTTCGATGCATAACTCTCCGACATGAAGCACTGTATCGATTCGACACGAATGTGATTGAATGCTTCGGATTCCTGGATACGTATCAATCCTCACAAATAGCGTAATGAAGCGATGGACGGAATTATGAATGCAATGGGAAAACTATTGCAAAAGATTTCTATCAGGCTAAAGGAATTCCATCAGTCGATGGAATGAATCTCGAGCTGATGATTTGAAGGGCTTGACAGTCGTGTTTGGTATCTAATTAAACACTTGTCTTGCTCATTTGGCTCTACAGACTAAAATGAAATAAAGTAAAAAAAAAAATGGAATATTTTCAAAAACAAATTTTTGATTTTGATTTTTATTATTAAATAAAATTTTTTTTTTCTAGATAAAAAAAATAATACTGAAAAAAAAAATAATTTTTTTTAAAGAATTTGATTTAAAAATGAAAACTGATCAAACTGTGGCATTAATTTTCTACGCACAAATTGGGGTAAAAATGGCTTGTCAGGTGCACAAAAGCTATTGCGTTGTTTTGCCCTTGGAGACAAGATGTTGCCAATACGAATGAAGCGGACGCACCTTTCACTGAGGACAGAAGCGGTTAGAGCACATTGCTGAAGTATGTCGTGATCGAGGGGATTATCGCAATGCGTTGCCAATTAACTGCATATCGTTGGACTTAACAGCACATCGCGTCAGACGATATGCGCCAATACACTGAGAATCAACCAAAGGGAACTTTGCAAGTTTGTTGCTTTCACAGCTTTGAAGGTCCGATACAACGTTGTTTGCGTTCTGGAAGCATACGTTTGCGAGAAATTGGAGATGATGTTTTCGCTCTATCACCAAGACCTCTGGACGTAGCCGCGATTCAAATAGACTCGGCTAACGTGTTAGGATCTCGAAATAGCTTTCTGAAACAAAGTCTGGCGACCATGCCGCTAAAATGACGCGCATCGATGATACCTCATGGTTGTGTGCGCATGTCAATGTCGATTTTTTTCAGGCCCAACGATACTGAAAGTTGCCGCCATCACGGAAGCAGACGCTATCAAATAAGCGATCCTTTATGGCCATAATGGCTTTCTCGTATATTTTTTTATATACCAGGTGTTCACTTTTAGCGACTATAAGGCTGGATACTATGCACACAATTCGTAGCTACGGCAATCAATTTGACGTAGAATGCACTATCAAATTCCGATTTCACAAAGAGGCCTACCCTTTTGGATTGATCGACCTTCAGTCAATTTGGGACGCAAAAGCCTTTCAAATTCATTGGAGTATCTGCAATACCGCAGCCAGACTGTTGCGCGTCAATTGGCTTTCCACCAGATCCCATCGATCAACAAATTCTCCACGCCGCCTTCTGCTTCGACATTCCGCTCACGAAGTCGCTTGTCATGTATCCACACATCAATGCATCTTCCAAGTGATTGTCCACTCCGCAGGCAAAACGTACATATGTTTCACACAGATCGGGGCTTACCCTGGATCCTCTTAGACTATGAACCGAAATTACTGGACCTTGTAGAAGCTTTAGTTGTCAATATCAATGGGAGCACTCTTGATCCTGGTCGTTTGGTTCTTTACTCGACCATTTTGCTAAAATTTTATGATTGCGACTTTGAAGTACGTCAAAAATGGCACCCATATTGGCGATGGAACATCACTAGTCTGAAAAGACTTATCTGATCATTGGTTGTGAAGAATTGATCACATCACACAGCTGAGTCTCATAGCACTCCAACAAATAGGTAGTTTTGTTTTTTTGGCTAAAAACAACGAGGAGCGCAGGAGCAATGTGTTATCGTATCTGACTTCTAAGGGAATGGCCGATGTGGATCCTGTAGCAAATCCTGTAAGACGAGGCGCGATGTGCTCATTCTTTAAAATTGGGAACATCAGAAGTGACTATCAATCTCCATTCGTGTCTATTGACTGTCTTGCGAGTGTCTCATAGTGCGGTTGTACGCTGTATCCGTATTACGCACTCAGCTGTACGTTATATAGATGATCATGCCTGCGTCTCTTGTCGTTGCGTTATAAAACGTTCAGGAATCACAGCGATGGACTTCCTTTTTCCAAGAAACTCCATCCAGCCTGTCGAGCCTCACACGCTACTCACTAGCGACTTTGTCGAGCAGGATGACTGTAAAGATCATAAAATCACTACCTGGCCTCACGATAATCCCTCGTCAGCCAGGCATTTTCTTATGGATGTACGATTGTTCAGTATTTGTTTCTCTGCTCGATGTTATTGGAATGTAGTCAGATCTCTACTCTTTCATATTCTTAACATCGATCGAAGAGCGTAATGTAACACCAGTCCTCCTCGGTTGCCAAGACGGGACCATGTATTTCTGAAAGACGAACGAGCTAGCGCACACGCCATGCCAGTATCTCGAAGAAGGCTGAGGTGCATACTATGTACACGCATAATGACGGGTCAAATCAGTATAATTCTTCAGATCACACGTACAAATCAACGCACAAGCACCCTCGCCCGATGAAAAACACGCTCCATTTGGAGCGGCTCAACTCAAACGGGTCGTCATCAACATTTCCTTGCAGTAAAAGAATTCGCAGCAAAGCATACGATATTAATTATACTATAAACTGTCCATTCGACTGGATAATATTACGAATATAAGATAATTCAAAATTACGCGCCAATTTGGCCACCTTTTTTTCTGCCTTGACGCACTGGGAAAGAATGCGTCGTACCACTTTGGGTCCTATCAGCTCCTCTCAACTAAATGCTCGATCAAGTGTAGTCCCTACCGCTTCTTCACGTGCCTCATACGACGAGTATCACATTTATAAATCGTCACAAGCGCGTCAGTCTGTGGGGCCATCTACAGCGAATCCGTCGCGCCGCGTATCTACCACCACGAGCACATCGATTCCTGGAAATCGTGCCGGTAGAAGCAGTGTATCGACAAAGAATATTCGTAGCTCTGTTTCCTCGTCTTCTCGTTTATCTTCCGGAGCGGCAGGAGGCAGACGCAGCAGCACATTCAGCGCTGGAAATCGAGCTTCTTCCATCTCCACGCGTAATGGTGTACGACAAGACCCTCGACCTGTCACAGATAAAGGATTTGTGAACGCAAGCATTCATCGCTTATTGGAATTCTTGAGTGCAAAACAATACGATGCGATATTATCCTCCAAATTACTAAAGGGCCCGACCAAAAAAGAAGCTTGCAATATCTTACAGTTTCTATTTCGCCAAATCGATCTCAACTACGCTTTTGAAGGAAAACTAGAAGAGGAAATCGCATTGTTTTTCAAGATTTTGCGATACCCATTTCCGATGACAAAAACGTCGATGGTCACAGTCGCACCACATTCATGGCCCCCGCTTTTAGCGTCTATCACATGGATTATCGAGCTGCTCAACGTAAATGATGCATTCAATGTGAGTGATTTCTTCATTGACCACATATGTTTAGTACGATGAGACCGTGGAAGATGCGAATCGCATCGAGGAAATGGAGGCAGAGAATGGAGACAGAGCTTTTCTGGAGTATCTGAATCAAGCGTATCGTGCATTTTTATCGGGGGAAGACGAGAAATATCGAATGCTGGAGCAAGAACTAGCAAATCAGATCGGTACGAAATTGTATCGACTTGATCTGCTTCTGATCTGATCGATGAATTGTTCTGCTTTAAAGATTCAAAGAATCAGATCATCCGAGATGAGTACGCACAACTCACTAACGGTAAAGACGAATTGCTACACAGCATAGAGCAAGCCAAAACGGCCAAGGTTCTGATTATATAACAGTTGCCTCGTACTATTCACTGTGATATAACTTCTGATTTGGCAGTCGTCGCTTCCAAGCCTGAATGTGAGGAAGGCAGACTACACGAGCGACTTGGAGAAATTCAAGAAACTAGTTGCGCAGCTGGATAATTACAAATCGAGTGCTATCCGAAAAAATCATGACGGAGAAGTCGAACTCAATTCAAAGAGTAAGAACGTGATACAATGTGACAATTTGTATCGACTAAATGCTCTCTAGAGAACGAGCTGGCAGCACTGCAAAATGCAATACAATCGCTCCGGGTCAAAATCGGCAATCAAAAGATCTCTGCAGATGATGTACAACGAATGGTACAAGAACGGCTCCGTTTACAAGAGCTCGTGCAGCAAACTGAGCAGCGGCAACGAGACTTGCAGTCCGAAAACTGGCGACTGGAAACAGATCTTGTGGAGGAAATGGATCAAGTACATGATACTATCGACTTGCATCATCACAGTGACCTTACATACGATGCCTTCTCTTTTAGCTTGAAGCACAAGTAAAGCGGTATGGCCAGCTTGCGATGCAGCTCAAGCTACTGCCATCAATGGCTAAGAATGCACACGGAATCAATTACGAGCTCGAGTTGGATATGCATGTTGGTAAAGTGGACGCAGCTGTTTACTTGAGCAATCATTTACGGAAGCATATTCGACCGGCGCTAAGTAACTTTAGAAAGAATCGTATCGAGAGGCTGAACGTCGCTCTCGATGAAGCTTCTCAACTCGAACAAGAAGCACAAAAAAGTGGCGAAGTTGCAAGTGTTGAATTACAAGGAGTACAAGGCATGGAAATGAAGATACGCAAAGTTGACGATACGTTACGCCGAGAGAAAGAAACATGTGAAGCGATCTCCAAACAGCATACAGCGACTACAGAAGACGTCGAGCTGCGAATTGCTAGCATCCTGAACGAAGCAGACCTCTCCGCAGAAGAGTTGCAGTCTCGGCAGCTATTGGAAGAAGCTCAAAATCGGTACGATTGCTCATCTCTTTTGCCTCAACTTGCTTCATATCACTTTGATACAGTTCTAGCGCCATGTGTGAATCGTATGATAACTTGGTGGAGAGGAGTCGTCATGGCTTCACCAATGCTTTGATCGCGAGCAATAGCCACAAGGAAGATATTGAGCGTGGTATTCAGACATACACCACAGAAATCAAGGACTTTTGGCAGCTAAAGTGACACTGAAAGATACCGTTTTGTTCTTTTTTGTAATGAGAAGTTTATTTACAAACTGATTGGTATCTTCAAGCTCGAAACCATTCACCTCGCCTTACCACCCAAATATGACGTGATATCTCTGTTTCGCGAATTGGTGATAAAGCGTCTTGCTTCGATGCAACATCAAGACTCCCCACTGACAGTCTGATGTGCTAGTGAGATGCTTCGGGCATCAATCGTTTCCATAGCTTGTTGTATTTATGGAAAATCATTGATCCCGCACTGCGCTCATGGAACCACACGTTCATATCCGCTGTTAAAAGATTCTCTTCCCATTCGGCAATTGCTGGCCTTGCAAAGTAGCTCTTGCATCCAGACATATGAGATGACGATGACTTTGGATTTCTTCCGGATTTAGGAAGCAGCACTTGTTTAGTTCAGAGTCAGGATACGAGCGTTGAGATATTCATTGACAAAGTTACGGGTAACTCTTCCCCTCACGCATGCATCGAAACAATCGCAGTCTTGAAGCGGAGCACCGTTGTGCCGGTCTTTGCTATGTGATGCTCGTTTCTTCACCTTTCTCGCATTGATTCTTGTATGTTGTAGTTCACGTAGGTTTTGCTTTCGTTTTCATAGACGCTCCTCTCTTTTACCACTGATCAAATTCAGGAACTCTACTTTATTGCAGCACTGATACATCTCTAAACTTTGTTATCTTTGCAAGCAACGTGCTTATGGCAATGACGACCGCTTCCTTGGCCACCACCGGGGTGAAAGTCTCTCTTAGAACTGGTTCCACTACCGTCAAATACGACCACCACCCCTGCTGACCTGAAATCCATGAGATTTCTTGATAAAAAACAAGAAAGCTCGTGACCTTTCCATTGGTCATGCTGACGTCATATAGATTCCGAGAGCGAGTTTGATTAAGCTTGACAATCTATAAGCACGCCTTCTAGACGCTAAACCACAAGTTGAAGCTTGTGATGTTGCACCGATGTACCCAGTGCAGTCACGATACAATTGAATGAGAATGAGTAGATATAGAAGCTGCCTGTTGACTTGGTCGCAACAATGCAAACGGCAGAGTTAGAGCGGGCAACGAAATTGCGTCAAAGACGAAGCAAGCAATCTATATGAGCAGAATAAAAAACGTTACGTATCATGTTGTTGTATCTAAAGAATCGCAAATGCTGGCTTTCACAGGCAGCTCAGCTTTCTCGCATCAGAAAGGATTGATACGTACAGCTGACGCCAGTCGACATGAATTCGATGTTTGCACAATTTCATTCTGGGGAAGTTAGCAGTCGCCTTCTGCAAAAAAGTGAACCTAATGCATATCGCTTCCTGGCAATCTCTTCGATAGCCTTTTAATCTCCAGTTTACCGCAGCTTTAGCAGCAACAACACATCTCTACTCTCGTGTCAGCTCTTCAATCGAGCCCAACGAACGCAAACCTTGTTTTTGTTCTCTGCTTCGCAGCAATTACCAGCATACACACTCCCTAAGCAAAGGAGTTGAGAAGGATTCATATCCCATCAGAACCCAGCAATGGCAGTTTGTTATCAAGCGATCCAAATATGCACGATGGATGGTAAAACTCGGAAGGCAAAGTTACACCTTACATAACAACCATTGTAATGCAGGATTCTTATGATCCTTTTCGCCCCACTGATACTTCTCATCTCGCATACCCATATCTTCGCAGCTTCAGGACACTATGCATATGCACACTAAACATGCGTCGGCAGCTATTCCTTAAAAACTCAGTATTATCACGCATAGTAGGCTTCTATCCTGAGTCATAACAATACATCTACTAACACAAAGTACCATATTCGATTGCTTGCTGTCGAACCGCTCAAGCTGGTGCATCCAGTAATTTTGGGACGAGCATGTCGAGTACGTCTCAAATCATACCAAGAATTTCACTTGGCAAATCCGCTTTCCTGTATTGACTTTTAGAATACATTAAACTGTTTCTAGTCGATGTGTTCTCCTTGTGGTTGTCCACACGCTAGTACGAATGGTACTGTTGTTTCTTCAGATTGCGAAAAAGTTTAAAAATAAGGAAAAATTGCAATTCGTGATCAACACCGATAGAAAAGTCTAGGATAAGTACATGAGATTTTCAGCGTTTATTAGAGTTGTGCAGAAGCTGATACAAGTGAAGCTGAGTAATCATATTTCTCAGAAGCGATACTTTTATGGCCAGCCTAAAAAAAGACACGAGGATCTTACAGAGCGATTTGGAACTCAATCGTCATTTACGCTTTTCGGTACTCTACACATTTGCGATAACTTTAGACACTTCAATTTAGGTAAAAGTTCTCCCACGTAAACACATTTTATAGCTGATTAGCAATAGAAATTGCTCCGCCATGGACTTCTTGTAGTATAAATCGTACAATAATGAGACCACTTCAAGTTTTTTGTGGCTCTCATATTTATTGTGATCTGGTCACCATTTTTCCAACATTATCGTGAATCAGCATAAATTGCAAATCTTACGCTCATTTGTATTGCGTGGTGGTAAAAAGACTAAGGATTGTACGATCGTACGATAATACCAATGATCTACATAATCTTTCCTGGGGTGTCAAAATGTTCTTTTCATGGTCATGTAGGTTCTATTTTGCCAAAATTGTTATGCAGATATTATCAGAGAAGTCTAAAGAGAACGTATAAAAAGCCGTCAAAGTAGCGCATTAGTGATCCGTTTATTCTTGGTAACATTCACTATGATCACGTGCAGTAGAAGTCAAGACGGACATCCCGTGCGCTTGCGAAGTGCAGTAAATGACCACCATAACTTTAAATGGTATTCTGATAACAAATATGCTTAGTGTGATTTGGTTGCGTAGCTCGAGGGTACTGTTCAAGTACAAATTTTGGCGGTGTACTTGAGAACAAAAAAGAAGTCCTGCTAGTATCAACAGTGCTACCGAGCATGTGTTGCAGTATACGCAAGCCCATGAATCAAATTCTTTATCCCGTCTTGACTGAGACGTGGTAATTTGGGTTATATGGTTTGGTATACCAAAATCCACAACATGTCAACGTGAACAACCCGGTACGACTTTTGTGTTGACCATTATAAACAGGTCTTCAGCCTATTCGTTTGCGGTGTACAGCACATTTGTACCCTAGGTCTTCCAACTACCGATGTATTTATTCAATTCTCTTCACATCAATACTGATGGGGCAACAAAGCAGGTGCATTGGATTTACGAGGCTTCACAGCAAGTCGAAATGACATCGAAATCGTGCAACATATCCGAAAGGATACGAATTGTCTATTTCCTTTTCGTCTTGCCCAATTTTCTATTTATTTACTAATAGTGGCATCTGCTCATTCAATGCAATGATTTGCGATCTAAATGCGTTGGCTGTTTCACACCGTATGTTGTACACTTGTAGTTGTACTTCGGGCAAAATGCATCAGCTTTGACATGAACTTTTTATTCGTCATACCTCTTGCGATAATGATCACCTCGTGCGGACGCAAATGTGATCATAATTGGCACATCTACAAATAGAGGGATTTGACTGCCTCACATTTTCGCGCCAACAAGGTAATATATGGGTTTGCTCGTTAGAATCTAAATGCGATTCAGTTGTTGGGAATGTATGATGCTCTTGTAATTGAGTTGTGGCACAACTACCACACGTTCTTATGAACGTGTATGCTTAATAACGATAGGTTTTATCTAAAATATCATTTCAAACAAGGATGGTTTCCCTTCGTCCAGAAATAGCGAGTCTTTGAGTTTTGTCTTCGTAGTACATATCTGCTGGAAATTACGGTTAAGACGACCAACGCTGATGGTATGAACCGAGCTTGGTTCTGATTTCGATATGACATCTCAATCAACAATGCTAAGGGAAAGAAGATGAGCAAATAGCACGAGATGCTATAAGTATAAATATACTGATTGGAAACTCGACAGATAAGTATTAATAAGAAATGACTTATTTATGATCGTTCCGCAGATTTCACAATATTGACTCAATAGAGTTTATTGCCATACTTATTCCAATGTCTTTATTATATGACTTCCTTAAATGGCTTCCCCGGCTTTGACATGGAAGCTTTCTGGTATCGCTTCTATCGTGCTACTCGAATCGTAGGTAGCAAACTACGAAATCGAATGAAAGAACATGAGCTTAACTGTAGTAATAGCTAGACCTACGAATTTCATGTCATGAGCATAATGTCGCAAGTGTGCGATGGTTTTTCAATGAGGCGTGTAGTATAGAATTTTCTGAAGCAGAAATGAAAACTTTGTTTACCACGCACGCATTCATACGCTACCTCCGCACTTCGAAAAGCTGAGAATGGTTGCGATAATTTGTAGTTGTGAGGAGCCTGGATTCGATAATATCGATCAAATGGCAGGTTTCGTGATGCACAATCGATGCTATCAACACACTTCGAACTTTAAAGAGCCCAATAGAATATAGCGACGTTTTGAGCTGTACTGCGCAATGGTTGAAACCTCCATATGACCTGTCACAGCTTCAGTATGATGGGTAGTATACCGAAATGTGCACTCGAAAGATCCATAGTACGATTGGCAACCTTGAGTATTTATTGCAGAAGAGCTTTGTGGAAATCAAATGTGACCTCATAAAGAACCACTTGTAACGTTTCGGCTACTTCTTACTGCATCAAGACTCTGACTGAACTATCGGGAGGCTAACACATCATGATGTGATGCCGAGGCATTTTCATAACACTAAAAGGAGAGCTTCGCGCGAGGTCGTCAGCGTTTCTGCAATTGCGATTGTTCCTACTTCAGCTATAATAAATAACGACAACCCTGAGATAGACTTTTTTTCGCCTCAAGAATCGCAGCAGTCACACAAAGCATCGTGCGACGAAGACAAAAAACACCAATTGTGCAAGAGATACATTATAGATAAGTGGTGGCTGTCAACCAGTTCGGTCAAGCGCATCCAGATTGTGACTAAAGCTTGTAGTCCGTTCTGGATGAGACATATATTTGACATATATTCCCGACTATCGCGGCACTGTTTGACACTGGTGTAATTTAGCGCTTCTACAATCTCAAGACTCATGTACAATGCGGCTAGTAATAGTTATGTATCTCTTCAAATACTTTATGGGGAGCTTTCTTGCTGATATGATCGATTCCGTCACTGTCGGACATCTAACAGCGTTTGCTGCCAAGTTTCTTGATTTCTTTTTCATTAAGCGGGTAAACGCTGTTATGAAAACCAACCGCATGATGCTTCCTGATCTCCAAGCCAAGTCGTTAACCCATCAAAATAGCGCGCACGCAATCAATCACATTTTGACAATTGCACAGTCAAGAATATGATTGCAATTTCTCCCTAATTCAATATAACTTGTTTGTGAGAGAGCAAATCTCAGCAAAAAATTAGAATAGTAGAGGACGCTTCACATCGATTAGATCTACATCCTCTCACAGTAGCGCGCCTATACTTCTTTCTCACTATTATACGTACAGAATATCATAATCATTTTCGAAAGGCTACATAATGCGGAGGCGAAACGTATGTCTCTATTGTGCGGTACTCTAGATTGGAAACTTTTACAATCATACTAAATTGCACGATTATGCCATTCGCAGAATTTAGTGAGCGCCATTCTCAGCGACTGGAATACAAATGCCAAAGTAGATGCATCATTACTATGGGCAGATACTGATCGAAATGAGAAATAATGCATCCAGGACACTTATCCATTCCAATGACTTTTAGCGTAGCAACTAGCGGTAGCAAAATACCAACTTTTAACCGTAATGTTGCAACCTAATGACTAATCAGGCACCAGCCAGAAAGCTGTCAACTCGAAGCTACCACCGGGTATCTAATAAAGGCGAATACACAAAACATGATGCACATTCTGGAAGTATACGGCAATTTCCACGGTTAAAGGCATCGTTGACTCCGGGATACTCCATTAGAAAGAGTGTTGCTGCTCTTTGTGACTGATGCGACGTGTGTGCATGTCAAGGACGTGATGCAATTTGTTCATTCCAAGATAAATGTGTGCATCATCATCCGAATGCAATAACAGAACACTCTGTGGCTAGAAGAAATGCCATTGCGCTAGAACTTGAAGATTTTAGGAAGTACCCGATGTGGCTTCCACAACGTAAAGCTAAAAGCATTCTCCAGTGTTTATCGAGCTGTATCTTGCACAGCGTAAAAAACGCGTTCTACCTTTTCTGATCCTTCACCATTTGATAACGGCGCTGTCGGAGTTTGAGCCCAGTAGAACAAACGTTGGTACAAGAATGATATATTGAGTGCGACCACACTTGATAATTTGAAGGCTACGTGCTACGCATGATGCCAAACTTTAAGATTTAAGACATAGAGCCTCGCCAACACTTTATTTAGAAATCATGCTACGTGGATATGGACAGCACCAAACTATCCGAGTTTGCTGTTAATATAGGTACTTCTTAGTTCACAGGAGGATGGCAGCGGTCGCATACGCTCTTCTTTCTACCGAGTCTAAGTAGGTAGGGTGTGAGCTAAAAACAGATCATTGCATAACATCATTAGAGACATAGCAGGCTAAACAGCAAGTTCGGGATATAGGGCGCTCCAGTTGCAGTGGTCTTAGTTATGTGTACATCCTACAATCAAAGCACACTATGTGATCAGTGAAGTCCTGTTGATGGTAGCATGGAAATCGAAGTGTGTCCACTTCGATTTAAAAGTCGTTCTGTCAATTGAACACTTTGCTGAATGCTTTAAGAGATTCTTATTTTTATTCTTACAGGCATCAGTCTATGACGACACACTTTGCTGAATGCTTTAAGAGATTCTTATTTTTATTCCTACAGGCATCAGTCTATACTTTCGGCTGATCGTGACCCGGATAGCTGACTTGATATGATTAGTGAATGCGTAAAGCATGATGGTTTCAACTGCAAGATGTAGTTTTGTAAATATGGATTGTCCCGAAAGTAAATGAATCACCGTATTAATTATTCTGATCTGATCCTTGGTATCCTTTTGGCACTCACTCCACTTTGAGAGATGGATATGTTGTATGAGTACGCTTTTTTCATTGCATCGTCGACCGAACACGACGAATCTTCGTATTCACGGTATCTTTACTGCGGGCATTGCTGAGGCGTGATCGGGGCTGATATTTGTCTTGAAGAGGGTTTTTTTCATGCAGAAGGTGAGGAATCTAGATCAAAACTTGCGGCAATGAAAACCCACGCGGCCATCCAAGTTGATATTCTAAGATGCGATCTTGCTCTTGATAGGCCGCAGAAATGACATACTTGTCATTCATACTATCAGTCCTTGGTTTGTTTCGATCCGGATGGACTGCTACTTGATGTCTCCTTTGTCTTCTGATTATTCCCACATTAAACCACACGTGGGCCTTGACTGTAATTGCGATAAAGGGCTCTTCCAAGAGCCATCGTGTTAAAAGAGACACAAATCTATCAAGCGATCAAGCGATCAAGCTTCCCAAAGCTCTCAAATTCTCAACGAAACCAAGAATGCCTTTACATAATTGGCTATAAATGCGTACGAAAATTAGCCGATTGCAAGTCGAGAATTTCCTAATATGCTTCCACCATTACATATTACTATGAACTGCAATATCCATAATAAAGGACGGCATTTCAATGTGATATAGGATATAGATTAGACAGCAAGATCATGTCAATTACTGATGCTCTAGAAACGAGCACAAATACTCGTGCTGAATATTTAATGAACAGAGAAAGACTGACAACAAGTGGAAGCTTAGAGCAAAAAGCAAATTTTGTCTTGCAGATTATGTCGGACTGAATTCATCTGATATATGCATTCTAGGCTCCATTTGGATCAACATTCCTGCATGAACGCTCAAATTTCTCAAGAAGTTTGAGACCCCTGGCCCAAACGAAGTCCGCTGCGTATCCGGCAATCAGAGCGGTGATGGTGACTTGGGGAATTGCGGCAATTCGGGACTGTTTTTGCTCGAAAGGGATTTCTTGTGTAACAAGGGAGTACAGAAATATTACGAATTGTCCAGCTGCAATACCTTCCATAGATGGACATTTTGCTCGCACGGCGGGCCAACCGGGTATTTTCGCTTCAAGATTCTTCAGAACGGTGTGGCTAGCACGGAAAATTTCTTTACAGCTCGCCACTGTCAACCCCTCGGAATCAGATTGTTCGCTATGCACATTCGTGTCCGATTGCATAAAGGCCGCTTTGATGTCAGATTTCTTCGGTGAAAGGCTGCGTGGCGCAGATTGACGAGTAGATTCTGTATTTGCACGGTCGTTTTCCACATTTTCCAAAATTTTGCCCAGCTCCGTGCCGATCTCCTCCCATCCTTTACCCTGTTTTTGCTGACAATTGTTTTTTCCATACATCAAGAACACGCGTAACGTATCGTTTATCATACAGTCAGCATCTTGATCTTCCGCGTTCAAGCAAACAAAGCTGAGTAGTATGGATAGTGTTCGAAGCATCTGTGCACTAAACGGGGAATGTGCGAATGACCAGTGTGCAGTGAATTCGACCAAAATCAGACCTAGTCGCATCCCACGTTTGACATTCTATATCGAAAATTCCAAATTGAAACTAGGGCATGTTTGGGTACGTTTTGCATGCACAGGGTCGATCGCAAGCAGTTTCTTACAATAATTTCTCAATAATCAAGTTTGAGAGCTTAGAGCCCCGCATCTCGGATGTCTTCAGAAGTCTGAGCAATCCCCGCGAATAAGCGCACAAGACTTCATGGAGGTGTTTATCACAATGCAATGTGTAACCATAAACAACGAGATTATGGAATGCGTACAGCAATATTCCTTGCAGTTTTATATCCAATGAGCCGCTTTCGTAGAATTACCCACACCAAACCGCTATTATATCTATCTTTCTAATGTAGGACCAGCTTTGCTAGTAATCAATACTTTCAGCCAATCATGCCTTCCGATACTACTTTTGAATCCTTCCGTTTTTTTCATCAAGCATTGGTTGCTGTTATAAAAATTGTGAGTACCTCGTAACCGTACATACGGCTTTGTACCGCTTCAGCATTTCTTGGTGCAGTAGTCAGAAAAAGGTCTTCGAGTAGAATGGATACTTACAAGAAACAGTGCCTCCAGAGCTGATTTGACTTCCCCAAAGCCATCCTCCTCCATTATTTCATCGTATACTCTCGAACATCGTTCCCTCCAGGATCTCATACGGACTACTTGGATTCAGCAAAGATGTACTTTCGGTCGTGCGTATTGATCACTGCCGTCTCACTGATCGAAATAATCGTGACGATCCGCCTTGAAGACCTCACCTGCCTTCCATGAAGACCGTTGCCTTTCCATTTAGCACGCAGAGAAAGGAGGCAGTGTAGGCAAAAACTGTTGTTTAGATTCATGCAGACAAGCTTGTGATTCTATGGCATGACTGTAAGACATGATGGATCAGAATCGGATGCATTTTGCGAGCCTTGTGTGCTGTTCAAATCAGTATAAAGTGCTCTATTGAGGGAAATTTCATAGCTGCTCTTCCGACTTCCTGTGCAGAGTATTAAAGATTAATTTTCAGAAGAATTCATGTTATAGAAGCTATCTATTTTACATATTGAAAATAAGCAACTCGGCTCTTTAAGAACAATGCTGATAATATAAAGTGTACCTGGGAATTACAACATAGTTTGGCCCCTACATGCTGCACTTTTCAAGAGGAACACACAATGCCTCCTCCTATACTTTGTCAACGATTTCATTACACTGTTTATCTGGTTCTTTAACTACCTTCCTTATCCTACCATGAGCCCTGACCGTGTGAATCTCACTTAAGTCTGACTTCAAACCTAGGGAGGCAGATATTTTCCAAGCTTATTGCTTGGGTGGGCTCAGTTGAAGGTGTCTATATTACTAGAATTAGACTAACTGACTTCTCTAGTTGCCTAGGCTATCTTTAAATAACATATATATATACACATATAAAAAACGTTTCGGGAAATACCTGTGAGAGATGATAAGATGTCTTTTCGTTGATAATCTCGTATCGTAGTAGCCTCAGCACCCTTAAAAAAATACGAGACTGTGGCCAGCTTGTAAATGCTGCAAAGTTGTAAAGTTGTAAAGTTGTAAAAATGGTCCAAAAGTACCGTGGTTCGCAAATTGGTGTGCGTCACACTACGGTGAGCAGAACCAGCCAACTAGGACTTGGATCTGAGTTGCACTTGCATTTTGACTTGTCTGTGCCGTACCCGCAGTAATGATCTTCGGCTTCTGAAAAATCCACCAAATGATCCTTGCGGTGCGAGTTGATCCAGCACCTTTGCAAGCCGAATGCGTTCCTCTTGTTCGTAACACTGTCTTCGAAAGTACCGAACGTGCGCACTAAACGTGGTGTAGATCACGGAAAGTGCTGGAACTGTTGGAGTTGCTGATCGATGATCGAACAAACGACGATTCCGATCTGTCCAGACGAAGTGCAGTGTCACCGCTTGCAATGCAAGCCATAAATCTGAGATAATCTCTAAATATTTTTTTCCAATCCGACCGTACTGTTGGGACAATTGCACATGCAATATGCGTCCAACGTGGTCGAGAGGAGCAAAACTGATCCCAACTAGGGAGTAACTCCCTCCATAATTGTGCCGTGTGATCGCACTCTAGAAAGAGATGTTGATCGGATTCCACTGCCCCACACGAAGGCTGCGTGCACAATATGATGTCGGGCTGATTATCCTTTAAGAACCAGAAACGAGATCGAACTGGTAACATCCGAAAGGCTAGACGAAACTGTAAATCCTCGAAAATTGTTTATACACGTTTTCGAAGATGCCGTGATGTAGCCATAAAACTTCGAATTCGTTCGGAATCCAGTGCGTCCGATCTTTCCCGTGATGACCAATGTGTCGACATCGGATGACTCTTGGTTGGTTCGGGAGGTTTCCAGACGATTCGTGAAAGTTGTGAGCGTGGAATAGATGGAAAATAATGTTTCCTTTCCGTGCTTGTTACTCCCACATAAAATGATCTGCCACTTGTGGTTGGTGTAATCCAAGTGATGAGACCAAACGTCGAGTGGATATGCTGGAGAATCTGAGTGACTTCATTGTAAAGTCGACTCAGCAACTTTTCTTCAGCCATATCCGATGTGTTCAGCTCTTCGTCGTTGTAATACATGTCGACAAAAGCTTCCTTCGTTAGCCATGTGTCGCTTTCACGAAAAAAGTCTTACAGACTTCGGATCTCGAAAAGCGTAGCAAACGCTTTTCGAAATGTCCGATGTGGTTCGTCCACCATACCAATATTGTACCAAACGTTTTTGCGTACTCGAATTGCGAGTAGCATCTTCGTAATGAAACTTTTGGTCGCAGTAAAACCACATCGGGGTGCCCATGTAGTACTGACGGCGTTGTGAAACATTTAATCTGAACTTGTAATACTCCAATCCATCTGATGCCACATTCTAAGTGCTTGTTTCCACCATGACGATATGCTCCCCCATTGAACCATTTTCCCATGTCGATTTGGTGCGACGGTGAATATATCCATCGGCCTGTGAGGTCCAAAGGAAGGTTGGATAAGTTGTAATAATTCCGTCGAAGCAGTTGTCCAATTCTCAGGAAGAATTGTTGACGCATCGGATGCGAACTGCTGAAGGAATTGAATACGTTGTAGCTTTAGTCTTCCCATCAAAAAAGGAACTTGTAGTCCACCATCTTGTCAGCGAAGATATAAAAATTCTTTGCCGATCAGGTGAACATGTTTTGAATCTTTTTTGTGTTTCCGACCAAGCACAAAGCGATTTAAACATCGATTGCCACTGTCGAATAGTCACTGCTAGTATGTCCACGTGCATCGTGTAATGCCACAGACGTGATAAAATCATCGTCTGCGCAACCAGCAGTCGACCATGAACAGTTCTTGCTCATCGAAACCATACACCAAATCCATCGTAAAAACGCTTGTCGAGAGTTGAAATAACCATCGAGGGAGTTGGTTCTGGCCGAACGGAATACCCAAATACTTGACCGAATCCTCCGGACCCATTATGGTCAAATTGGAGATACGTGGACATGGCTTGGTCCGATTCAACGAGAACAAAGATGAATTACTCAAATTGAATTTCGCACCCGATCCATTGCAATAGACTTGGACGAGTTCGAGTTGCATCAAAACACCATTTGGTGTCTCTGAAAGCAATGTCAAATCGTCCGCAAAAAATAATCCAGTTGCGACCGTCGTGCCATTAATCCAAATTCCATGTTCTCCATGTTGGCGAAGTAAATTTCCCAAAGGTTCGATCGTCATCAGAAAAAGTAATGCTGAGAGAGGATCACCTTGTTTCACTCCACGTTGTGGTGTAATAGATGGTGTGATATTTCCATTAATCATCAACTGCGCCTTTGTGTTATTGTACAAAAGACGAACCCAGTCGATGAAACTTTTTCCAACACCCATTTTTTCCAAAACGCGAAACACGTACGTCCAATTGACTCGATCATAAGCTTTCTCAAAGTCGAGAAAAGTTGCATAAGCTTCCTCCCCACGATGAGTGACCAAGTCTTGAATGTTGGTCAGATGTCGAATATGGCGATGCATTGACCTTCCTTGCACGAATGCTTTTTGATCTTGATGGATCAATTTTGGCAAAAAACGTTGCAATCGATACGCCAACACTTTTGAAAGTACTTTTACATCGACGCAAAGTAGTGCGATCGGTCGATAGTTGCCAGGATCACCTCGTGATCCTTTTTTAAATAAAAGTGTGATTGCTGAGTGACGTTGTGATCGAAGTAGAATTCCTCTTTCCAGCTGATATTCGAACACGATCTTCAGACACTCGCCAAACGTTTCCGGATCAAGCTGATAAAATGCAGCTGGTAGTCCATCCATACCTGGAGAAGAACTACTCCGCATGTGCTTGATCGCTTCCGCCATCTCGGTCGTACTTAACCGAGTTGAGAGACGGTCTTGCTCTGCTGAGGCAAGGGAAACTTGAATCGAATCGAGTAACTTTTTTTGCTTTCTTTCACTTGGAACATTTGAGTCGTTCTCTGAGTTATAAAGAGAGCCCATGACACCACCCCAATGATGTCTGAATTCGTCAATAATCTCCCTCGGGTTCGATGTCACGGTACCACATTTTTTTGTAACATTTTCGATCGGCACGCGACGACAAGAACTATCCGGAGGGCGAAAAAATGCTTGGAAGAGTTCTCCATATGCTTCACGTGATGGTCGAAGCTTTCATCTTGGTTGTATTTCGCATTGGTTTCGACTGAGATTCGAAATTGTTCGAGACTCGATTCGTAAAAATACCGTGACTCATTGGTGTCTTGGATGCGATATCGAGCTGCTGCGAATTCCAAACACGCTGGCTAGACTCAACATCATGTCGGCTATCTTTTGCAACCTTTTTTTTCGATTCCTTCAAGCTGTTTCTTGATTTTCGTCTTCCAACTTTCCCACATTTTACCGGGATTCGAAGTTGTCCGTAACTGGTTGAGCACCAAATTCGCTTCCAATTTGATTGCTTCGACAGCTTTAGGATATTCAAATAGTCGTAATGAGCATTTCCAATATCCTCGACCGGGTGATTGAGTTGGATTTGCAAAAGTTACTTTTTGTGCCAGATGATCTCCCGCATGTCGTGGACGAAAATACTCAGAGGTTTTGTATACCATATTGAATAGCTCTTCCGACATGCAGATATAATCAAGTCGATTCTTGCGCGGTAATGGTCCTGTAAATACTTTTTCAGTCGGATGTTGGATTCGCCAAGCGTCTACCACACCGTAATGTGAAAGCCATTCCAAACACGCTAATCGACTTGGTTCGTGTCGAATTGTTCCACTCGAAGCATCGATAGCTGGATCGAGTGGTGTGTTGAAATCACCAAATACGATATGTGTTGCGGTCGATTCGAAAGTGTTGGAAAGCAATAACTCATAAAAACCCACTCGTTCCTCGGCCTTGACCGGTGCATATACATTGTGAATATACAGCGGTGCATCGTGAAAGAGAAGACACGGAACCAAATAACGATTTCGAATGATTCGATCGGTGAGTTCTTCAGCTGTTGTATAACCGGGAAAGTCCGAGCGAAGGATTGTCATGACGCCGCCACTGCGGTTTTGAGTCGGATGGAGAAAAGCACTGTTGTGATCATTGACAAACATTTTGTGCTGCATTTTTGAGGATAATAAAAATTGAAATGATTTCAGTTGGTTGTGATTGTGAAACTTGGTTTCTTGGACACAACAAAGGGAGTGTTGTGATAAGATGTGGTCGATAAAAAGATGACCATTTTTATGAATTCAATTAACATTCACCGTAAAAAGTGCTGAGACATTGTTCCACGTCGAAATAATCGAGAAGCCCTTAGCATTCACGCTGAAGTGGACCAGTAATCAACCTCATTTCACCATCTTGTTGTGAGAGGTGAACTGTTGTGTGTTCCTCTGGAAAAAAGCTGAGATTGACGGAAAGCTCAGCGATGTCACCATGGAGAAGTCCACGCCATCTACCTCCAAACCATTGAGACCAACACTTTATGCCAACATCGGAGCGGAAGAAGGATATGATCACATTGGTTGGAAGTAAACGACAATGATGACCCGGAATCCAGATCACTGGTCCATCGGTGAGATGTTGGATCCAGTGGTCGTTGGTGTAGAATGTCGGAGCAGTACACATGAATAAAAGTTCCAACAACGCAAGAGCTTTCGTTGCTCGAGTCAAACCGATAACGATGTCCGGCACTGACGTCCACCACGAAATTACTTTCTCGAACAATACCGATCGCTTGGAGGAAACTTTTCCACCAACGTGGCGACTCCATCGCGTCGCAAACGTAACATCTTCGCCGAGATTGTGAGTTGAAACACGCGATTTATCATAAGTAGATGCGCCACTTCATCCAAAGCTTTATCATTCGACTCCATACACGCAAGGAGCACACCATTCATCGTGATCGGATGATCAAGTGCCGCTCGGATGATTTTGTCCGGGTTTGTGCAGAACTGGATTAGCTTCCGCATATGAAGGATGCAAGCATCCGCTTGAACCAGCTTGTCCGGTCGGAGTGAGTGAAGGGCATTTTTTTAATCGATTTCCATTAGCTCCCCTATTTCACCAACTCGGGTTGGTCGCTCCGATTTCTCGATTGTTGTGTGACATTTTTGATAAAAGTGTGCCGCCTCTTTCGAGGTGGCCACCTCTTTTGGCATCCGTGCTTTCACGGGGATGATTTGGACGCGATTGCCATTCTCTGGATTGGCAACCGCTGTTATTTCTTCGATCTCCACCTCCATAGTTGCGAGCACGGAAAAATAGTTACTCGTCGCTAGTTTTGGAAGCGCAAGAGGTGGTGCTTTGGAGACCATTTGTTCGAACGGCTCCACCCGGTTACGTTTTCCCCTCGTCTAAGACAACTTCATGGATACATCCCCATCGCGCTCTACCCGTGGTTGTGAGTATGACTGACTGGTCAGTTGGAGGATGGGAGGTGTGTGTTGCAATAAAGCTTGTGCTCCTGGTGGTGTGATAGTGGGGGGAGTGTTGAGCTCCAACGAGATTTTATCGAAGAGCTTCCGGGCAGGTTTTCTCGCCACCAATTCGTTACTGGGAACTGGATTCACCACCTTTTGTGGTGCCCCCACGAGTGCCGCTGGCTCGGTTGTATGTTTCTGGTTATTTTTTTGTTTTTGTGTGTTGTGAATCTGAGTTGCAGATTGATTTTTGCGTTGTTTTTGATTGTTTTGCTTGCTTTGGTGTTGCCGTGCCCCCGGGGTTGATGTAGCACCAAATCCAAGCAATAAGGACCACGTTGACCAAAACGTGGTCGTTCCGTTGGAATAGGAGCATTCTTACCCCGTACTGGGTAAAGCTGTTTGTCGTAAGCGATTTGTTCAATCACTTTACCAACTCAAACCAGTTGTTGGGGGCACGTCAGACTACCGAAGTAAACTCTCCAAGTCGACATTACCACTTCCTTCGTGGGAATCGTCTCGCGGAAGGTGTCATACACCACCTGACATCCTAGTTGGTGAAGAGCACGGAGAATGTTGTTCCGTTTTTCCTCCACGCCTACGCCGAAAACATCGAGGTAGTACTTTGTTTCAAGAGTATCAAACTCCCGAAAAAAGTACTTCTCCCCAAGGATAGTCACCGGCTGACACTCCAACTGTTGGCAGGCATCCGCTGTGGTGACCATCACTCTGATGTTTCCCCCAGGCATTTTGGACACTTGAGCGATTGACTGGCTCTCCAGTAAACTTTCAAAGACCGAATTGCCGTGGTCTCGCATCAGAGAGGATAAAATTTTCCCATTCGGAGTACGGGTCAAGGACTGGCCCGACTCCAAGACCATCGGGAAAGGTTGCTTTCCGGATTTGGAAAGGTCTTGCTGCTTCCAATTTCGCAGACAAAACTGAACAATCCGGGTGCTCCCCATCAGCATATAGCTGCAGGATAGCCTCGATATCCGAGGCTTTCGGCTTTGCGAGCTCCACACGAAATTTCGCCCGGGCTCTAGCCTGGATCTTCCTTACGCAAGGACTCCAGTCACTTGATCAGGTCAGCCAAAGTGGGACTTTCAGTGTCGTCCATACTTGCAGTTGCCTTTGGGTCATCCTGTGACGAGGCAACGACAGTACCGCATGTACCACCGGTACCACATCCGACACCTTTAGTACCGGTATTGACCAGTACCGTCACACTAGGGTTGGGGGGTACTTTTTACGTCATCACACAGGGGTGATGACTGATCAACAATCATACAATCACCCAAAACAGGGTGACTCATGAGGGTTGCCACGTCACTACAAGTGGACGCTAGCACCCTTGGTTGTGTCGATATGTCGACTTGAACCATTGTTTTCGAGAGGAAGGAGTTGAAAAAGTTTGTTTTTTCGAGCTGTTTTACTAAATTGGCTGGTTACTTAGTAGCCGGCAAATTGAGAAGTCGCGCTCAAGTGCTCAACCGACTGAGCTGGGGCGGAAGGAACCACTCTGTGGTCATCCGAAAAATTGAAACGATACAGAGAAGATTAGAATGGCCCCTGCGCAAGGATGACACGCATAAATCGAGAAGTATCTCACTTTTAGAACACAGTAGACTCAAGTTCTACTGTGTTCGCACTCGTGGGTTCAGAACCCACCGCTGACACCAAAAAGACCCCGTCGGGGGGGCTTAGCGAATAGTACACATGTGTTCCGACCGTGTGTACCCCGCTTCGAGTCCCGGCGGTGGCAAAAGGGCTGCGATGCGGCGCCTCGGCGGAGGCAAAGATTCCTCCACGTAAATATCAACCTACTCAATGAAAAAATGGACGTGTCAAGACCGCTGGCAACTACGCCAGAAAATAACTGTACAGGAGTTGGACCGGGCTCTTCAGAGCGTTACATACTAGTGATTAGAATAGAGTAGATAACCACCAAACTGTAGTAACAGAAAGGTGTCCAAATAAAAGTACTACGGCGAACACCCTTAACTGAGTTGGGGCGGACCCCACCTCTTCCTATACTTGCCGAACGCCACATCAATCCAGCTTATGTCGCCATATTTTTTCGTCTTACGTAGTGGTCGGCTCGTCGATTCAAAAGTTGACAGGAAAACAAGATTGGACGACAACAACGCGACAAAGGCAAAGGCTGACGCAGACCCTGTGTACATAGACCTCTAGAAACACGATTAAGATGATTACGTCGAATCTTCCGTCGACATAAAAGTAGAAATTGTCTCAGCGAGCAAAAGTTGCTTATTCACAAGCATACTCGAACATTATGTCACGGATAATACCGTAAGCACCAAATCGTGATTTCTGCAAGAAGATGAACAGAATCAATGGAAGAAATTTTTTTCATTTCGATAAGCAGCAATAGTAATTGGGGATAATCAAACTTTCCTACATACAATCGCAACTGAGAGGAGAGCATTGGTTAACATACAAAACATGTCGCAGAGGAGAGATAACGAAGGCAATGTAAATGGAGAAAAAAAGAATTCGCTTTGGGTTCAAACAAGGCTGGATTCCTTATTAGATAATGGTTTCATGCTCGGTGCTGATGGCATTCATCGATTACACCGAATGAATTAAGAAGAACTGGATCGTAAGCAGTCTCTCTGATTGATATTTGCCAACACAACGGTACAAAAAGCATAAAAAAACAGCTGGAATAGTTTACGGACAAAGAAACACAAAAAAGAAGATACGTTTATTTTATCGGGACTAAGTGATCGGGAGTTGAATCAGATCATATCCCATCCACATTTCTGAATCTGATACCTCATGAACAGACTCTATGGTTCGGACTTTGATTGGGGTGGCATTGCTCTACTTGGTTTGGAAGTATTCCATTGGAAAAGCAACAATGCGGGGACCAAGTTGGGTACAAGATGCCAATAAACCTCTCAGCAGCGAGAAGGCAGAGTTGGGATTAAAGGATCCGAGAAATTGAAGTCTAAGACAGCCGGGATGATGACTTATTCGAACGATGAAGTTGTTATTTCGGCGTTTTTTGATTGTGACCTATTCGTGCTACGGACAGGGTGATCTAGAGCATGATGCGCATGCTTATAACCAGAAAGCATCAGTGATGTCTTCAGACGGACTTCATGACCTTTTTCAGAATCATCTCCACACAGACTACGTCAAGGGTAAGCTCAGACTCGCAGTAATTTGTACACAAAAATCGGGAAGTAGGCAACCGACTATTCAGGTATTGGAAATAAATCTTGTGCTGAAAAGAGGAAGTATGGTGGGCTAAGGTTGGTAGAAGGGCAATATAAGCACAGTGCGTCGAACTACTTTCGATAACAGTGTATCACCGATTGATTGGCTTTCAAAGCTCACTGCGATCGAAATTACGGCAATTAGACACGAGGCAAAGCTCAAAATCAATCATAATCGAGCTTCTCCGTTTTCTGCATTTGATTTTGATTGAGAACCAATCCAGGCGCCTTCTATTTCGGATGGAGCAACAACGCATCTGGTCATATTGCTCAGAACGGAGTTTTTGAAGCTGGAAGAAATGATCGTACATGCGTCTTTTGTGTGAATTCTCGATGGCGAGTCCAAATATGATGGCTTGAAGGATTCAACGTGCTTGACAACCCGCCGATTGGAAAACCCTGAATTTCAAGCGATTCACCTATGAACATCAGCGCTAGTCCAGCTTTAGCAATTTGTTGAGTACTATGCAAATTTGCAGCCAATGTCAAATGCTGTCGCACGGCGACGCAGCATCGATGCAAAGTACCGGTTACCAAAAGTACAATTGTGTAGAGATGTATCGTGTCGCTCTTTTACAGATTGGCGCCGTTGTGACACATCAGGGCACGAGATCGCTACACTTGTTTTTGGCAAAACAACTCATTGGTTTTATTAGGATGACTAGCGTGGATCATAGGTCAAACATCGAAACTCCAAGTCTTTGAGATCGTTGAGCGCTTTCATTGCGAGACGGAAACGGACAGTCGCCAAAAAAATGCTTTTGCTTTGTAAATACGATTCTATGAAATGAATTCTGCTTACTCAGTCACATGTCGCAGAGTTCTTGAGGCAAGAGGGTCCAAGTGAGGAAGAATTTGAGTCAAAACGCGCGGCACTGATTGAGAGTCAAGCTGATCGAAAAGCCAATCAGTATCTCGATATCGTGCTGGCTTCCATGAGCCATGACGCTTTCTACAAGCTGATGCTGATAATGCTTCGAAGAGCAGAGGCAAAAATTCAAAGGAGTGGTATGCAATCCGACAAAAAGTCGCTTAAAAGGTACCAGAGACGAAAAAAAGAAGAGTCGAACGCTTCTGGGATGACGACGAGAGTATAATGGAAGACAGTGAGGCATAGTCGAGTATCAATCAGATGCTCAGAAGATTCAAAAGACACTTACGATTATAAATCTGCTAAAGAAACTCATGATGAGAGAAAATGAACGCAGCTCCGTGGTAATGCTAAAAAATCGAAGGGATAGGGTGCCAACTTCACCAACCAAAAAATAATTGACGATAGCGAGCGCCCGAATGAGAATTTGGGGATAGTACTTCCACTCCATCGCAATAGATATCATCAAAAATGTGATGAATTGTACCTAGTTGCGGATTAAATAGCTTCGATTAAACAGTATCATTGTGACCAAGCTCACGCTCTCACTTCTTAAGGATTTCCAGGAGCATATCTAAGAGATATAAAAGAAATGAGTGTCTACAAATAAATGCACAGGAAAATATGAGCAACTATTCTGTACGATTTTTAACGCGTCGTTAGTACTTAATAACGTCAAGTTTTTTTGAGCCGATTTACTTGATGTGATCAAAATAGAAGCAAGAATAGAAATATAATACGTCCCACGAATATATGCACATTCTTATCGCATGCGCAGTGGCCTGATCGATATCGTTCTACTATCCTCGCGTGTCTTTTGGATAAAGCAAAAGATGTGTCACTTTTTCAACATGTTCGAATCGAACTCTATCTTTTTTTTTGAAAAAAAAGAAAGAATTTCAAGACGCCATCGGGACGCTCACGATGGGCATGAGATGCGTCAGGCTGGAGCAATTACGATCTTTAAAAGCCATTAGCCTGATTATATTGGAAAAACACGTGTGGGGAAGACAAAATGCATTTGGATACGGGTGCTAGGGCATTGGGTACGATCGATGAATTGATGGGCTCCAAGCAATATGCTACCATCGCGCTCACTCTCATTAATTTACCGGCCTCGCTAGTCGGAACTACAAGTACATCTTTGAAACGAAGCGACATCGCGTTTAAGCCATTTCAGGTAGTTTGTATGATGATACTTAAAATTAGGATGTGCTTGAATCTCTATCAACTGTGCGCATCGATGCGCTGAATAGGAGTGTAGATCAAAAGCGGTTTACTTTGAGAATTTCAATCAGCTATACAGAACAGGCGACAAGTGATTAGGAAGCACATATTGATAACTTGATCACTTTTCAACGGGTTTCGTCCGCAAATAAAGGGAAAAGGATCCATTACTCTTCAATGTTTTCATCCATTTTATGCATTCGTATGAGATGGCATACACATGAATGCTGACAAGTGCGTTACAATCGTGACACCCAAACACAGTGAATATTGCGTAGAAAAATATCAGCCATGAACAGCATAGCAGAGATAGATGACGAGGATGTACTGATATATATATGAGACTTGAACAGAGAGAGGTTCTGGATTGTCGATTTGCGTCGAGTTTTGACTTATATAGTTCCATGATATTTCGTTGGGATGTGTGAGTAGAAATTTCGTCATAAGCCGTTGTTTCTCGAAATTTTGGTGTGCCATAAGGAAAAAGTCACGCCGAATCTGTGCGTGTGAGTCAAAAGTGAGATCAGATACGCAATACGCCAACTACGTCGTATCAGGGTTGCATAATGGCTGTTACTGACTGGTAACGAGTCAGCTGTTGACATAATGTAATTGGTACAAAACATTGTCTATACAACAGTATCATCTCGAATCAGCTGCATGGTCGCATCGCCATCGTTCACGTATGGTATTACTTTCGCCAGATTCATTCCTTTCAACTCTCTGCCCCAACTGCTGTTGATAAGAGGTCTTCCCCCGTTGTGACACCACTACGGTGGTCTATTCTGAGAACGGGCGGAGCACCTTATGGGTGTACATGAGTGATCGATGCTAACGGACATACGAGGTAACTCGAAGATCATAAGCTCAAAATAAATTTAGTTTCCCATTCACTTGACGCTGAACTAGTGCCAGCCACTAACAGGTTATGAGCCCACGCCCCCCCCTCCCCCAAGAGCCTCTGGAAGCTCCGCTCGGTCCTCTGGGCCCACATGCGGTCGATGAGACGACAAGCGACGGCGCGGATATCTCTCAAGCGAGAGGGTCCTGGACCTAAGAGCATGGTGCTGATCGTCTGGATAGACGCGAGAAAACTCATTGGGAATCTGATGCGGTGCTTGGCGGGGAAGGCGCGGGAAGGCCCAGATAACTCTCGCAGACCCGGATACACGTATGGAAAATGGTTGGAGTTCTTTCAGTCCCTTCGTGGCTGCTGAAAGGAACCGGACCGAAGCGGATTCGCACATGCAAGCGCCGTTTGGAATGCAGCAGAATCAAAAGCAGTTTCTCCCTACGGTTCAGCCTACGGTGCAAGCTTACGCACAGCCGAGGCAGAACGTCTACCTGCCACAAGACTATGGGATCAAGATGCCGACCGTCAAGGACATAAAGCTGCATATTGATCGCTCCAATGTAAAAGAAGAATACAAAGGACCTGAGTTGGGTGTAGGGACTGAGGATTACAGTTACTGGACGAGCTTGGCGCGGCCCAACTCTTAAGTGAAGGTAAAATGGGCTGGAGAATACTAGATAAGGATAATTAATCGGAATCTCTATGAAATGGCAAGGAAGCATTTCGACAAGATGAAAGAAGTCTGGGCATCAGAAGTGTCTACAACTGAACACTCAATAAGCAAGATGATGGACGTGTACGATCGAGAAATCACTGTGGAGAAATCCACACGATTTATGCGGGCTCGTAAGCTGAACGATCGGTCTTGTACGGAGCAGCATTAGTACCTGGTCGCCGTAGCAAGCTCGGAGAGCTGACCGGATCGTTTTTTGTTCCAATACATATGCGAAGGGGCCACGACGGAGGTGAAACGAGCCATGCAAACGCGACTCGATCGTCGTCGTAATGACAATCTCAAGAAGGCATGGGAGATGGCGGACTTCACCAGTACGTTTCAACATGATGCAGGCGCACATGCCCTTAGTGTATGGCCATAGGAAGAAGTAATGCTCTCGCTGCTAATGTTACGAAAAATACATTAATTTCCGGTGATGGGAGGCGATGCGGGGGGTGTAACCAGATAGGGCATATCAAGAGAGAGTGCAAGAACAAAAAATGGTGGTAAATAGCCCTTATTTGCCTTAGTGCTGGTACCACCATACATGGTGGGGAGCAGTGAATTATCGATAGTGGCGCCAGCAGGCATCTGGTGATGGACGTCAGCATGCTGATAGACTCAGCAGATTGCTTTGACGAGTGTAAATTCGCTGAAGGTAAAGCTATCAAGGTCACGAAGGGGGGCAAGCCTCGTTGCGAGCATCCATGGACGGTGTTACAAGATTGATACATTGGCCGACATCTGCTATGCAAATGACCTCACCAACAATCTGCTATCATACTGTAAACCCGAAGAAAGCGGATTCCGCTGAGCTACGAAAACGGACGTCACTATTCAAAGCTTACTAGTGATGGAGAACGAGTTTTTGAGGTTCAAAAGGAAAATAACGTGCTACTCGTGTGTACACGGAGTGAAGAGGCTGCACCGAAAAGGAACGAAGCAGTGTATGCTGCCTTGATTGCTTCAGATACTGATGGTATATCTAGTGGATTGGTGAAGTGCACACTTTTGGAACGGCGCAAGTGCCTCGGTCATCTCATGTATGATACAGTTGAGAATATGGCAGACAGTGAAAGCTTGTCCGCTGAAAAAATCGACAGGAAGCGCCAAAGCTGCATTACCTGCGCCCAAGGGAAGCAATCTAAGTGGCACAGTCAAAGAAGGATAGCGAGACTTTTCCCCCGATTGTTCGTATTGGAAGGGGGACCTAAAGAGTCTCATGACTCCAACGGACCGATGCGGTAACCGGTATATGATCAGCTTTGTTGACCAGACGTCAATCTATTGCAGAGTATTTGTTGCGCAGAAGAAGGATCTGACTGCGAAGATGTTTGAACACTTTCTAACCTTTTTCTAGCGCACTTTTGATTTCAAGATGCACATCCTCAGAACCGACGATGGTGGTGAATATCGAAACGTCTGCATGTTTCTAAGGTGATTGGAGTGACCAGACAAGTGACTGAAGCTGGCAATCAAGCATTTAAAGGAAAGGAAGAACCAATGCACAGTACTTTTCTCAATATGGCACGGTGCATGATATTTGCCAGTGGCTTGCGTTGCACTTCTGGGGTGATGCAGTGCAATACGCAACTTATATTATAAATCGCAGACCAGGCAGCGCGAATTTCAAGCGGCATTCTCCAATGGAAGCCCTGACTGGTAAGAAGACCAGTATTACTGATGTCGTCGTTTTTGGAAGCTCGGCACGGCTTGTCACCATCCAGGAAGGAAACGTGGAAACTGAGCGCCAGGTCGGGATAATTGTCGGGAAGAAGGACGATAAAAAAGGATTCAAGGTTTATATACGACGCGAACGATTGGCCATCACGACGCAGCATATTAAAAATGTGGAGACCATGAACATTGATGGAAATTGGCAATGTTAGAAACATCTCTGCAGGGAGGATACTGAATTGAACCTAGCTATGGAAGAAAGAGAGTAAACTGCGAAGCGGAAGGAGTGCATTGGCACTTCCAAGAGATCATCTAAGTGTAGAACACGCGGTGAAAGGAAGAAGTCAAGAATAATCTGCCGGTGAGAAAGGCGATGCCCACTCAGAGGACTTTGATGAAACGCATATGACCGCTTGTCACGTGGCATCTAATCATGTACCGTTGCAATGGCCTACTTGGTAGAAGATTCGAAGACATACAGGGAAGCGGTACACTCTGAAGATGCTACGCAATGGCGCGAAGCAATGCGTTGCATAATTGAATCCTTAAAATCAAATGAACGTGGGAAGTAACACTCCAAAGTCCTGGCCAGAAGCTGCTACATTCTAAATGAGTGTTCAAGACCAAAAGACACGTAGATGGGACGCTGGAGCGATTTAAGGCGAGACTCGCGGCCTGTGGAAAAGAGAAGGCATATGGTGTGAATTACACCATGAGATTAAGTGCCGTGAAGGCAATAACGACAGAAAAGTAGTGCTGGCATTGCCGCGAGAATGGGGGGGGATGCTCGTCACGGTGATGCTCCTAATGCTTATGGTAAATCAGAAATAGAAGAGTCCTCGAGATCGCGCTTCACCTGCCGCGGGGAATGGAGTTAGACGAGGATGAATTAAAGATCCTGGGCGCAGTGAAGCTTGTACGGGCTGAAGCAGGCTGGACGGTTGTGAGCACAGCTGCTGCATAATACACTTGTGAAGCTTGGATGAGTACAGTGCTACACTGACAATTGTTTATACTCGAAGGGTGATAAATCACGCTGGTGGGTGTCTACGTGGACGAAGTTTTGGTAATTGTCAAAAGGTTCTTCGGCGTAAATCAATTCTCCAGTGACATAAAGGTACTGGAGGTAAAGGATCTCGGTGAAGTGACTGAGTTTTTGGACATTTTGGACATTGATGTGACGTATGCCAAGGATACTGGGTATCTGCTGGAGCAAACGCAGTGCATTCGCGAAGTGCTTGCTCGACTATGTCTGAAGCAGGCTAATTCTTCACGTGCACTTCTTGTCGAAGAACAAGACGGAGAAGACAATGGAGATTTTCTACCAGGTGACGATGATGGTGCACCAGAATGGTCGACTTTGAAGATGTTTCAATCGGTCATTGGAAGTCTACATGTGGTTGTTCGACGTACACGAAGGGACATTCGCTGTGCACCGGGCTACCCGGCGAGCGCATGCGCCTAGGAACCGCGATTGGCGGTGAGCAAAGCGAATTGTTCATTATTTGAAGGGAAGCGTCGACATGTAGTTTGTTTTAAGAGGAAGAATCGGAAACCATAGTTCACAAAAAGGCGTTCTTGAAGGCTGAAGCGATGTGGATTATGCGTCAGACCGCGTGAATCAGAATCTATAAGTGGAGTGATATGTGTTAAAATGATATGGTTGTCGGCTGGACGTGACGAAAACAGGTGAGCGTGGCGTTATCTACGATGGAGGACGAGTTTGTAGCTGCATTACAGGTGGCAAGTGACATGATAGGACTGAAAGAATTGCTTGGTGAAATTGGATTGCTCGTGATCAAGCCGACGCCAATGCATGTCGACAACCAAGGTGCGATTAAGCAAATACAAGGTTGAAGACAGCGCAGGAAGAGCAAAACACATCGCTGTACGTATCAAGATCCTCAAAGATCACAGCAAGCTGAATATAATTAGGGTGGTGTAGTTTGAGTCGCATTTCGTACGAGCTGACATCATCACCGAGACATTCGTTGCGCCGCGATTGACAGAGCTGCGCGAGATAATCTCACTGGTCTAAGGACATTTCGGGAAGGAGTGTTGAAAGGGCGCGACGCGACTGGTGATGAGAAAGCGACCCTATGAACGGGTGGACTACATCATGAGTGTACTTAAGTGATCGATTTTAACGGACATACGAGGTAACTCAAAGTTCATAAGCTCGAAATACATTTAGTTTCTCATTTACTTGACGCTTGAATAGTGCCAGCAAAAACAGTCTATTGTTCAGGCGTGCTTTTTTTCCTTTCATGAGTCCCGTATTGTCACCTGCAAATCCAAGCACTATGACCAACGTTGACGGAAACGTGGTCACTTTGTCAGCAGTTGTACAGCACAGGAAAGGGTTGTTTGCCTAAGGCGATAAATTCTCAGATTAATCTAACGCAAAAAAATTCTTCGGGGTACGTCAAAGATGCAAAGTAGTAGAACGACTGGCACTCGAGTTGTTCATACGAGTCCGTGGATGTGAACGTCACTCGCACATCCCCTCCTTAAATCTTAAAGACCTGTTTACTATAATGGCTATCTGAGATAGACTCAAGCACCTAGTTACCATGATTCCGGAGGAGAGATGTCAACAATTTTTCATCGGAGATGCGGGTTAATGCCTGACCCGTTTCTTGAAACATCTGGAAAATCGCTTTCGAAATAATAAAGGGCCGTGCTGCCTCAAGTTTGCTGGAAACAACAAATCAAGCCGTGTAATCTACTAGGTAGATATCGGATTTTGCCGCAATATCCGATGCTTTAGGCTTTGGATATCCACGGGGAGTTGCGCATTTGGTGTAGCCTCTTCTTTGCGCAAGCACTTGTTGCAATTCTGATGAGCTCTGGCCGTTTCGACATCTTTTCCCTAGATGAGACAATGGTAGACTCAAATGTGCCACCTGTACCACCTACTGTTAGACAGACAAGCTCGACGCAGAGACGGCCCTCGGACCGCTGGTTGTTCTCATAGGAAAAAAAATGGAGTGTACTAGAGAAAAATTAATGTATCCGCCAATCGTTATAAAGCTAAGTACTTGCATGATTATGCTCCTTGATAGGTAGAAAGCACGGCACGCATCACCCTAACAAAGGAAATATCCTCCAGAATCCACATGCACAACTTCAACGTCAGTCGAATTCGAACACCTACACCGCCATGATCAGGGTGGGGTACCTTTCACGTCATTGAACAGGATGGGGATGACTAATCAACGGTTCATGACATCAACGAAGACCAAGCAAAGTTGAAGGGTCGCTTCGTCACTACAAGTAGGCAGAAAGACAATATTTCTTTTCGAGCTGTTTTCTAGATTGGCAGATTACCCACAGCCTACAAATATAAAGGTAGGGAGCATTCTCAATACAAGGTGTCTGTATCACTAGAATCAAACCTAACTGACTTCTCTAGTTGCCTAGGCTATCTTGTAAAAGTATCGTGTTATACAAATGGGTGTCCGCTACATTAGGCTGAACGAAGCCACCCAGCTAGGACTAGGGTCGTCATTGCGCTTACGTTCCTACTTGACAATGCCGGACTCGCACCAATAATTCTTGACATTTGAAATAATTCACCGAATGATCCTTTCGTTGCGAAAGGACCTAGCACCTTTGCAAGGCGAATGCGTTCGTCTTGATCGTGACACTGCCGTCGGAATAGCGAAAGTGCGCACTGAACGAGGTGTAGATCACTGAAAGTGCTGGAATTGTCGAAGGTGCTAATCGCTGATCGAACAAACGACGTTTCCGATTTGCCCAGACAAAGTGATACGTCACCATTTGGAATGCAAGCCATAAATCGGATATAATTTGCTGATGTTTTTTTCATGTCGACCGAAGTGTTGATATAATGGCACATGCAATATGCGTCCACCGTGGTCGGGATGAGAATAACTGATCCCAAGTAGGGAGTAGCTCCCTCCATAATTGTGCCGTGTGATCGCGCTCTAAAAATAGATCTTGATCTGATTTTACTGCGCCACACGAAGTCTACGTACACAATGTAATGTCGGGCTGGATATCCTTAAATAACCAGAAACGAGATCCAGCTGGCAACATCCGAAAGGTCAGAAGAAACTGTAAAGCTTCGAAAATGGGTAAGATACGTTTCCGAAGATACCTTGATGGAACCAGAAATTTTCCAACTCATAATGAATCCAGTGCGTCCGACCTCTCCAGTGATCACCAATGTGTCTACGTCGGATAACTCTTGGTTGGTTCGATATTGTTTCCAGACGATTCGTGAGAGGTGAGCGCGTGGAATAGATGGGAAATAATGTTTACTCTGTTTGCTGTGTACTCCCACATACAACGGTCTGCCACTTGCCTTTGAATGGATCCAAGTGATGAAACCAATCGTCCAGTGGATACGCTGTAGTATCTGAGTGAATTTACTGTTAAGTCGACTCAGCAACTTTTCTTCAGCCATAACCACTGTTTAGCTCTTCGTAGTTGTAATAAATGTCGACGAAGTTTTCCTTTGTCGGCCCTGTGTTGCATTCTCGAAAGAGGTCTTGAACACTTCGAATCTCTAAAGCTGTGGTGAACAATTCCGAACAGTGCGATACGGTTTGTCCACCATACCAAGATTGTACCAAAACGTTTTTAGTACTCGGATTCCGATTAGCAGATTCATGATGTAATTTTTGGTCGCAGTGAAACTACATCGGTTATTCCATGAAGGACTGACGGCGTTGGAGAACTGTCAAATCTAGAATTGTAATGCTCAAATCTATCTGATGCCAGATTGCAAACGCTTGTTTCTACCAAGAAAATATTTTGAACCATTTTCCCATGTCGATGTGGTACGATGGTGAGTAGATCCATCGGCTTTTGTGGTCCAAAGGAAGGTTGAATAAGTTGTAAAAATTCCGTCGAAGTAGAAGTCCAGTTCGCGGGAATCATTGTCGACGCATCGAATAGTAGTTCACCATCTTGTCGACAAAGATATAAAAATTCTTTGCTGAGTAGGTGGACGTGCTTCGAATCTTTTTGTGTTTCCGACCAAGCACAAATAGATTTAACATCTATTTCCACTGTTGAATAGTCTCCGCTCGTATGTCCACGTGCATCGCGTAATGCCACAGACGTGCTTAAATCATCGTCCGCGCTACCAGTAGTCGACCACGGACAATTCGTACTCGTCAAAACCATGCACCAAACTCATCATAAAAATTTCGAGAGTTGAAAAAAGCATCGAATCATTTGGTGTCTCGCCAAACGGAATACTCAAATACTTGACCGAATCCTCCGGACCCATTATGGTCAAATTGGGTATACGTGGACACGGAATCGTTCGATTCAACGAGAGCAAAGATAATTTGCTCAAGTTGGGTTTTGCAACAGATCCATCGAAATAGACTTGAACGAGTTCGGTTTGCGTCAAAACCCCAATTACTGCTTTCGAAATCAATGTCGAATCGTCCGCGAGAAATAGTTCAGTTGCGACAGTCGTGCCACTGATGCATATGCCATGTTCTTCATGTTGTCGACGTAAATTATCCAAATGTTCGATCGTCATCAGAAAAAGTAATGCTGAGAGAGTTTCGCCTTGTTTTACTTCACGTTGTGGTGTAATGGACGGTGTGATATTTCCATTAATCTTCAACTGCGCCTTCGTGTTATTGTGCAAAAAGACGAGCCCAGTCGATAAAGCTCTCCCAACGATCATTTTTATCGAAAAGCGATACATGTACGTCCAATTGACTCGATCATAAGCTTTCTCAAATTCGAGAAAAGTTTTATATGCTTCCTACCCTCGATAAGTGAACAAGTTTTGAATGTCGGTGAGGTGGCGAATATAGTGATGCATCAACCTTCCTGGAATAAATGATTTTTCTCTTGATCGATCAATTTTGGCAAAAATTGTTGCAATCGATACGGTAATACTTTTGAATGTACTTTCACATCGACGCAAAGCAGTGCGATCGGTCGATAGTTGGCAGGATCACCTCATGGCCTATTTTGTTACGATGATTACTGCCAAGTGACGCTGTGTTAGAAGTAAGATACCTCTTTCCAGTTGATATTCGAACACGATCATCAGAAACGCTCCAAAGTTTCCGGATCAAGCTGATAAAATGCATCTGCTAGTACATCCATATCTGGAGAAGAGCCACTCCGCATGTGCTTAATTGCTTCCGCTATCTCGGTCGTACCCAAGCGAGCTGAGAGACGGTATTGCTCTTCGGACGCGAGGGAAACTTAGATCGAATCCAGTAGCTTTTTTTTAATTCTTTCGAATGGATCAGCTGAGTCGGTCTCAAAGCTATGAAATAGAGCCCATGACAGCACCCTAATGATCTCTGTGCTCGTCAATAATCACCCCCGGGTCGATGTCACGGTGCCACATTTTCTGGTGCCATTTTCGATCCGCACGTGACGACAAGAACTATCCGGAGGGCGAAAAATATGTTGGAAGAGTGCTCCATATGCTTCACGTGGTGATCGAAGCTTTCACCTTGGTTATATTTGGCATTGTTTTCTACCAAAATTCTGAATTGGGCGAGAATCGATTCGCAAAAATACCGTGCGTCATAGGTGTCTTGAGTGCGATATCAAGCTGCTGCGCCTTCTAAAACACGTTGGCTAGACTCAACATCACGTCGGCTAGCTTCTGCAATCTTTCTGCCTTGAAGCTGTTTCTTGATTTTCGTCTTCCAACTTTCCCACATTTTACCGGGATTCGAAGTTGTCCGTAACTGTTCGAGCACCAAATTCGCTTCCAATTTGATTGCTTCGACAACTTTAGGATATTCAAATAATCGTAATGAACATTTCCAATATCCTCGTCCCGGAGATTGAGTTGGATTTGCAAAAGTTACTTTTTGTGCCAGATGATCTCCCGCATGTCGTGGACGAAAATACTCAGAGGTTTTGTATACCATATTGAATAGCTCTTCCGACATGCAGATATAATCAAGTCGATTCTTGCGCGGTAATGGTCCTGTAAATACTTTTTCAGTCGGATGTTGGATTCGCCAAGCGTCTACCACACCGTAATGTGAAAGCCATTCCAAACACGCTAATCGACTTGGTTCGTGTCGAATTGTTCCACTCGAAGCATCGATAGCTGGATCGAGTGGCGTGTTGAAATCACCAAATACGATATGTGTTGCGGTCGATTCGAAAGTGTTGGAAAGCAATAAATCATAAAAACCCACTCGTTCCTCGGCCTTGACCGGAGCATATACATTGTGAATATACACCGGTGCATCGTGAATGAGAAGACGCAAAACCAAATAACGATTTCGAATGCTTCGATCGGTAAGTTCTTCAGCTGTTGAGTAGCCGGGAAAGTCCGAACGAAGAATTGTCATGACGCCGCCACTGCGGTTTTGAGTCGGATGTAGAAATGCACTGTTGCGATCATTGACAAACATTTTGTGCTGCATTTTTGAGGATAATAAAAACTGAAATGAGTCCAGTTGGTTGTGATCGTGAAACTTGGTTTCTTGAACACAACAAATGGAGTGTTGTGATAGGATGTGGTCGATAAAAAGATGACCATTTTTATGAATTCCATTAACATTCACCGTGAGTGCTGAGATATTGTTCCACGTTGAAATAATCGAGGAGCCCTTAGCATTCACGCTGAAGTGGACCGGCAATCAACCTCATTTCACCATCTTCTTTCGAGAGGTGAAGTGTTGCTTTCTCTTCAGGGAAAAAGCTGAGATTGGCTGAGAGCTCGCCGATATCGCCACAGAGAAGTCCTTGCCATTTACCACCAAACCATTGCGACCAACACTTTATGCCCACGTCGGAGCGTAACAACAAGATAAGCACATTGATGGGGAGTAAACGACAATGGTGACCCGGAATCCAGATCACTGGTCTATCGGTGAGATAGTGGATCCAGTGATCGTTTGTGTAAAATGTCGGGGCAGTAGACATAAATAACAATTCCAATRATGCGAGAGCTTTGGTCGCCCGAGTCAAACCGTGAACAGTGTCCGGCACTGACCTCCACCAAGGCATCACTTTCTCGAACAATACAGCTCTCTTGGAGGGAACTTTACCACCAACGTGGCGATTCCATCGCGTCGTAAATGTGACATCTTCGCCGAGATTGTGCGCTGCAAAAACGCGATTGATGAGAAGTAGATGTGCTACTTCGTCCAACGCAGGATCATTCGACTCCATGCATGAAATAAGCACCCCATGCATGGTGATGGGATGATCTAATGCTGCCCGGATGATTTGGTCCGGGTTAGTACAAAATTGTACCAGCCTACGCACATGTGAGATGCACGCATCGGCTTGGACCAGCTTGTCCGGTCGAAGCTGGTGGAGTGCATTTTTGGAATCCATTTCCATGAGCTCTCTGATTTCACCAATTCGAGTTGGTCGCTCTGCGTTTTCCACCGTTGTATGACGCTTCTTATAAAAGTGTGCCGCCTCTTTCGAAGTGGCTACCTCTTTTGGCATCCGTGCTTTCACGGGAATAATTTGAATGCGATTGCCATGCGCCGGATTGGCAACCGCTTGGACTTCTTCGACATCCACCTCCATGGTTGCGAGCACAGCAAAGTAATTGCTTGTCGCCAACGTTGGGAGCGCACGAGGTGGTGCATTGGAAACCATTTGGTCGAACGGCTCAGTTCGATTACGCTTTCCTCGCGTCCATGCCAACTGCATGTATGTGTCACCATCCTTCTCCACCCGTGGATGGGAAGATGATTGACTTTTTAAATGTAGGATGGGGGGAGTGGTCTGTGATAAGTCTGGTGACCCTGGTGGTGAGATAGAGGGAGGACTGTTGAGCTCCAACGAAATTTGGTCGGAATTTTTGCGCTCCGGTCGCCTCGTCTCCAAAATTCCTGAATTTGAACTGGCTTCTCCACCTTTTTTGGGACCACCACGACTGCCGTTGGCGCGGTTGTTTGTTTTTGTTTTTCTTGTTGCGATTTTGCTTGCTTTTGATTCTGAGGCTGAGTGTGAGTTGTGTTTGGTTGTTTTGTGTTTTTCTTTTTGTTTTCCTTTGGTTGTTGCCGTGTTCCCGTGTATATTGCAGCACCCAAATCCAAGCAGTAAGGACCACGTTGACCAAAACGTGGTCGTTCCGTTGGAATAGGAGCATTCTTACCCCGTACTGGGTAGAGCTGTTTGTCGTAAGCGATTTGTTCAATCACTTTACCAACTCTAACCAGTTGTTGGGGACACGTTGAGCAGCCAAAGTAGACTCTCCAAGTCGACATTACCACCTCTTTGGTTGGAACCGTCTCGCGAAAGGTGTCAGATACCACTTGGCACCCGAGTTGGTGAAGAGCACGGAGAATGTTGTTCCGTTCTTCCTCCACGCCTACGCCGAAAACATCGAGGTAGTACTTTGTTTCAAGAGTATCAAACTCCCGAAAAAAGTACTTCTCCCCAAGGATAGTCACCGGCTGACACTCCAACTGTTGGCAGGCATCCGCTGTGGTGACCATCACTCTGATGTTTCCCCCAGGCATTTTGGACACCTGAGCGATTGACCGGCTCTCCAGTAGGCTTTCAAAAACCGGATTGCCGTGGTCTCGCATCAGGGATGTTAGTATTTTTCCATTTGGAGTACGGGTCAAGGACTGGCCCGTCTCCAAGACCATCGGGAAGGTTGCTTTCCGGATTTGGAAAGGTCTTGCTGCTTCCAATTTAGCAGACAAAACCGACCAATCCGGGTGCCCCCCATCAGCATATAGCTGCAGGATAGCCTCGATATCCGAGGCTTTCGGCTTTGCGAGCTCCACGCGAAATTTCGCCCGAGCTCTAGCCTGGTCCTTACGCAAGGACTCCTGTGACTTGATCAGGTCAGCAAGCGTGGGACTTTTAGTGTCGTCCACACTTGCAGTTGCCTTTGGGTCACCCTGTGACGAGGCAACGACAGTACCGCATGTACCACCGGTATCAGATCCGACTCCGGTAGTACCGGTATGAACCTGTACCGTCACACTGGGGGTGGGGGTACTTTCCACGTCATCACACAGGGGTGATGACTCATCAACAATCATGCAATCACCCAAGGCTGGGTGACTCATGAGGGTTGCCACGTCACTACAAGTGGACGCTAGCACCCTGGGTTGTGTCGATATGTCGACTTGAACCATTGTTTTCGAGAGGAAGGAGTTGAAAAAAGTTGTTTTTTCGAGTTGTTTTACTAAATTGGCGGGTTACGTAGTAGCCGGCAAATTGAGAAGTCCTGCTGGAGGTCGTTAGTTCGATCCCCGGCAGTGTGGGCAGCGATTTGAGCCCGCCCGAGCAATAAGCTTGGAAAATATCTGCCTCCCTAGGTTTGAAGTCAGACTTAAGTGATATTCACACGGTCAGGGGCTTATGATAGGATAAGAAAAAGGTAGTTGAAGAAACAGATAAACAGTGTAATGAAATTCTTGACAAAGTACTGAGTATACACGGGCCGTGTATTTTGAAAAGTATGTATATATTTCGGATACTTAATCAGTGTCAATTTGATTGCTAGTTGATGTGGGTTTCTTAGTATGTCCAGCCTCCTTCTCGACATACAAATCCTTATATTGGGTTTGCCGAACAAAGCTTGAAATTGTTCAATCGGGAGGACATTTGTGATAAATTCGGCCAATTGCCTCTTATTCTCAATATGTCCCAGTGATAGTCATTTACATGGACATGTTGCCGTACAAAATGATACCTCATATCAATGTTTTCGACACGAACTTGATATATATCGTCGCTTGCAATAGCGATTGTACTCGGTCTCTTTCACCGGAAATCTTTCTTGCATTTCAGTGAAGCAATTTCCCAGCGATAATATTTTGTGGACGCATTAGGAGAGCACCATTCATTCTTCTTCAGCAGTGCTCAACGCAACGCTTTGTTGATATTTTGACTTGAATCTTACTGGAAGTTTTTGATCATGACCATAGTTCCGGATATCGATTTTCTGGTGTCCTTTGTGCTCGCACAGTTTGCGTTACTCTATGCAGTAATTTGCATGCGATTATTGGGTCCTTTGTAATTCATGTGTTCGACTATTGAAGAACACGTACAGCTGCATTGGGCCATTTTGAGATAGAAAAGAGAAGCGACCAAAGAAGGAGGAGGTCAATTCTCGATCCTTGGATCCTCTAACTTCATCAGAAGGAAGCGAACTTGTACATATGGCATTGGAATAGATATGAATTTATCTGATTGAATCATTGAGCCTTTCTTCTGATGCTTTCTTCTTGTTTGGTCTTTACATTCCGTGCTGTTTGTCCACAACTGAGTTCGATACCTATCACAATCCAACTTTTTTACACATCTTTCATTTGAGTCGATCCGAAAGCTTCTTGTAGATGTCTTTAAGCTCTTCGGTCGCATTTGCTCCGACTAAGCATGTCGCCAACGTATAAAGTGACGTACATTATTGAATTTTCTTTCTGGAGCACAAATAGGCATGAGTTGGATCGGCATTGAGAAAGTTACATGGCTACACCTACAAAATATAATACAGCTGGCAGATCCCATACTGCTTTCCTTACACTCCACGTGGTGGATGAATGATTACGCCTTCTTCCAGATATTCATTCATAAAAGCCGTGTCAATGTCTCATTGATGAATGAGAATAAGTTCTTGGAAAAAAATCAACCAGAAAATCAAATCGAATTCACATTCGCCACAGAACATATCTGAACCACAAGTTTGTCGATACACCAGTGCAACGAATCCTTCTTTGTATCTCGGTATTTGTTCATCCTCATTCCGTGTGAAGTTCTGATCCGTACGAAATCCTCAGAGCCACTAGGTACGAATCACATTGTTAGGGTCTTCTTTCCTTTATATTACCTATACGGTCTTTTTCTTGAGGCCTTTCAGCTCTACATCCATAATATTACTTGAAGGGATTTGATTGCATCTCTATAAGCAAACGGACCTTTCCGTGTTGCTTTTGCTTGATCGTAAACATGATTTCTTGTTCAATTTTAGGAATAAATTGCTAAATCGACAATTAAGCAGCCAATGGAGTGTTGAACGAGCATTCTATATGGGTTTCTTTTTCGTGTCTATTAATCCCAATACGTTTCTTGTAGACTCAAACAAAAGCCCGAAAATTTTATTACGACACAAATAGTAGACACAAAACTCTGTAAAAATTAAACGAAATTCTACAGCTGTCTTTATACCTAACAACATCTCCAATTAATGGGAAACCCCCTGGTTTTCTCCATCTTGGACAGGTGCTGATGTTGTGCCTAATTCGACCACACCTTCTACACCTTTGCCGTGTTTCACAAATTCATGCAATGAGGTCTCCTTCTTGTTGATGAATGAGATCGATGGTTTGCCTCTTGTTCACTTTATATGAGGCTCATTTGGTGCTCGAAAACCTTTGTAAAGTAAGTTCCATCAGCTTGCTGGGGCGTACCTAATGTGCAATAAACCTTAGCAATACTGTTGGTTACAGAGATTATATCAAAGGTTTGTGCCTTAATTGATCCTTTGCAGGCAAGGACGAGGTAGGTCAATGGCCATTGTGAATGGACACTGTTTATGGACAATTTCTACTATTTTTCTAGAAGTCGGCAGAGACAAGGCAATATAATAGTTCTTGAAATTTAGCGAAACACGTTGAAGTGAAGTTCTCATATCCAGTGCACACGTGATCGTGCAATTATATCAAAACGAATATTCAATTCTTATTGATTACTTGATCATGAAATCCTTCACCCAAGTCCAGCCATTTTTGGATACTTCCATAGCCTATCTTTACCTGCAATTCCCTTGCTTGGTGATCAACATACGTTGTGATCCTGCTGTTGACTTTTGCGAATCCATTGTTGAGATCTACAACCATCGTTTTAATGTTGATTGATTCCCTTCTTCCCTGAAACTGAATATGTTTCTCAGATGCAGGAAACGCGAAGTCCAGTATGAAATAAATTATTCTTCTAAATGCTTCCATGTTCTTTATATAGCTGATGATTGTTGAAAGGTGTGCATTGAAGTTTGTCCAGTTGCTCTAAAACATTTCACTGTTGGTGCTTCTGATTTACCATTCCAAGTCCCATAAACTCTGTCCATTACGCTGCAAAACATCGTTGTTTGGAGTGTGTGAGCAAACATTTCTATATTTGCTAAACACGGAGAATATTTGCTGTATCTGGAAATACCGTCCTAATTGCTGTCATGAGTGCAACGAAATTGTTCTATTCACTCCTTTTTTGGTTATATTCACTCCCTTTTAAGTCACGTGACCCACAATATTATGTTTTATTTATAATACAAAGCTACCAGCTCAGAATTTCGCAAGCGACACATTTGCCAATCTTCTGATTTAGAGCTTAATCATAAGTACCGGTACACAGCCTTACATTCATGATACTGTAACGAGTCATAGAGCCACTCGCTCTTGACCAAGCGCTTTATTATTGCTTCACTACTTCCTTATTTTTATCGGGTGCGCTCAGTAGGGAAAGAAAAAAGTAAAAAAACATGTAAGCAATGTACGATTCTGATTGATCGACCCCTTTGAAAGCTGGGCTTCTTGGCCGCATCAATAGATATGCAAATCAACTAAGCATCACCCAATCCTAAATCGATATAACCTGCACTAGAGCTGAGAGAACAGGAAGCCGAAGCTTTACGTGCAATTTTCGACTCGGACTATGTATTGAAATATGCAACTCAACTCTACAGTCACATATTTTCTATTTCCATGGAATCATTCTATGAGGGTGGGAACGCAAGCACACAAATCACTTTATATTTTGACTTGAGTAAGCTCTATCCAGCTCAGGAGATCCCTCAGATCTCCGTCCAAACGCTCTTGCTGAAATTCACGTATTATTGCAAGATATTGAAGCTTTTTCTTGTGTTGCTGGATTAGCATGTATTCGCATCGACTTGGGACTCGATCCTTATCCTCATCGATTTTGTTCTGGTCTAGTATTCCAGGCCGTTTCGTTGGATTTCAATGATGGGTTTCATATTGATAGCTGGTTTGATGACATGCAGCAACTTGTCCAGTGAGGTCAAGACCTTGGGCCTGGAATGACTGCTTTGAAACCGTCCATTAGTACTTGTCTACTCGGCCAAAGTGACATCGGAAATGACGTTAGTACGGACGCATGTGGCGACAAAATTGTGGAGATAAGGCATCAATGCCGAGTTTGTCCATCCGGAATCAGCGCAATTGGAAGAAGTTTAAGCCTCATGTCAGCAACAAAGTATTTCTTGGATGGTCATTGTCTAGCAACATTTGACGCAAAATACGTCCGCAATCCAGCCGATGCAGATATTGTTGTCAGCTGCAATGCATTTATTGATCGTGTCTTCCACTTACTACAAAATGTCAAAGTGAATGGTGAATTTGCATCAGGAAAAGAGAGAAAATATCGGTCATCACTGCTGAGACTTCTCAGCAATGATCAAAAAAGAATAATGAAGCCACTCATTCTTCTTTCAGTGCGATGGTCGGTGTGGTGCTTCTGAAAAAAAGTATGGAAAAGATAGAAATCGACGTCATAATGAAACTCAACGCATGACACGCCGTGCTTGCGAATGGCTTAATTCGTCATTTTCATTTACCGGAGATAAAACAATGAAAATTCTATAGGTAGGCGAACCTTATTCGATCCTTCGTGAGTTTGGATCCATCATGATGTTGGAAGGGGAGTCCGAGATGAAGAAATTGTTCATGAAATTCCCGTAGCATCAAAAAAATTTCAAGTAAACTTGTGAAGAATTGAATACGATCGGTCTCAAAAATGCCCGATGGACTCGAGAACGATACGTAGTGCTTCATAGGTCTTGTGACGATCACTATGATCTTCTCTCGTTCTCTTCTTTGATATCAAATTGAGGCTGAATTAGAATGCGCCGACGCAAAATCACGGCTTCATTTCATACAAAGAACGAACAGTAAGATTGTGATGTGAAATCTATTGCAAAACCGATTATTTGAGAAGGAAAAAAACACGAAACAAATGAAGTTTAGTTGGAATAGCTACAAAGTATCTCATCCAAGGAAAAGAATTTTGTGATATCCATTTGCAAATTGTGTCGATCTAATGCACAATCTCTTTATCTCCCCGCTGATACGCTCAAACTCGTCAGAATCTCATAGGAGAAGCAAAGTCCCTTGGGCAGATGTAAGTGATCTTGTGGGGCGTACAGCGGACAATCAGTTAAGTTGCTAGAGCAAGAATGATCACATCCTTTTTCTACGAATACTAAATTTTCCAAAAGACGCAGAAGTCTACCCAATCGCTCCAATTTCCAGTGATCATTCCTGTCTGTAAGCTCCATCAAATCATGCGTATGCTCGCATAAAAACTGGGTGTGACACTTGAAAAGGCGATAATGTTTGCATGTATAATATTGTGAGTCACGTGACTTAAAAGGGAGTAAATATAATTCAAAAGGGAGCAAATATAACAATACCCTCCCATGATTCATAATCGCATTTTACTTCTGTGATGCTGACGATATTACATAAGGAGAGCTTTCTCCTACTCGATTCCGCTTTCATCGCTTACTTATCGTCATTCTAGTACTTGGTACATGGAATATACTCGGAATGTCATCCCCTCATCGTTACAAATACGAAAGACGTCTCACGTCCTTTGCCTTCTTTTATGACAAAAGGAAAAAGGGAGCAACGTGTAAGTCAATATAATACTATGCGCATATATGTAATACTATATAACTTTGTCACTTGAGGTTCTCGGCTCAAAAGAAAGGCAAAAAGCACATTCAATTTCCGTGCGCTAATAGACGAAAAGCCATATTGTGTACGGTACAAATGGGTACCAATTCATATGCGTACTCATTACCAACCCAATTACGTGCGTTTCACTATAAGGACTAAAGATTCGCGCCTTTCTTCGCATTTTACCATCCCATATTGGTTGCTATTACAGATAATAAAAGGACGATGTTTACAGAGCATTTGAAATAAATCACTTAAATAAGTATCATCCAGCTATAATTGTGCGAACATGCGCCAAACCATTTGGGTACGTACCCACTTATTTTTGCACTTCATACATTTGTGAGCCACAAATCCAATGCTCAATACCAGCAGCTGAAACTTTCCAAACCGTATGTGTGTTCGCCACACACGCACTACGCTCACCCAATCTTATCTCATTCTCCAATCTTCTTTCAACAACAACAACAACCACAATGACGAGGCGATACTTCTAATTCATATTTCTCATCCTGTCCCTAACCGGCAGCATGTCCTCCAGAGTCATTCGTTAGTCCAATCAAATGATCTTCAATGTCGAAGTCCACGACACTGAACGAAAAGTAATGGCATCAAGCCTCTATATGTGCGAAAATGCCCTTACGCTATATTTGACACCAATGCGTATGTCATCACCGAATCAGAGTAAGATCGATCTATTTACTGTCTCTTCGTCACTGTGGACATCAATAATCTACAGTTTGCACCAGGGAACGGTTTCCGCACGTTCATAGATGATGGAGAAGTTGGGGATGGCGAATGCAAAATTACAGGGTTGTAGCGCTGAACTACAATGTTTACCTTACGGTAACGTTGAACGTCAGTGCCTTTTGTATGGTCCACAGCTGATGAATACCTTATTGGTTCCAGCGAAGATGCCCAATCCGACTCCTGTGGATTGTAAATCTGTGGATATTGCTGAAAGGTACTACTGTAAGGAAGACAATAAATAAATCTATTTCAACGAGATCGCTGCAATCATTGAGGATTCGCGGTACACATCCGGTACCGTGAAAACTAAGTTTTCTCATTGAGTTTTCGTACTTTTGCAAATATAACAATTTGCAGAAAAATCATCATCTCGTTTTCTTTCTACCTGAAACACACGCAACCATCTACTTTCTTGTCCAAACGTGCTTATCGTTTCGTTTCTACTCGAGAAGGACGGATAGTTCCACAAAACTTTTACTCTGCGTTTGTTACTTCCTGGATGCGAAGAATTCGTCAAGGCACCAGTAAGTAAACCATTACAATCGGCTCCGACAGACAGCTCTGAAAACAAATATGGATTAATTTTCCTCACAATGCATGACGACTGTCACATGGGATCGCTTCCCACACACTCACATACAGCCCGTCTTACCGTTAAAGGCGATCTTGTACTATATCATGCCCCTCTGCTTCGCATCGCTATATGGAACACCAACCCATTACGATGGGGCAGCTAGAGGTGTCGATTGATTCAAGTCAATTCGAGAATACTAAATCACTTGCACTACTTTCTAAAGCTTCATAGAACGAAAACGGTTCGACAACGATTTTGAAACGACAGATTCATACTTCCTACATAAAGATGTAGGAACATCTTTCCTCAGTTTCGATATCCTTGAAGGCACTGATATCGGTCGTAGAGTGTATCTCTCTCACAGGAAGCTATTGCATATAGCCATCGACGTTGAATGGGTTTCATCCTAAACTGGGATACGATATTGGAGTGATGAACGTCAATGATGAAGATTCATAGTTCATTATATCTGAACGTTCGCTTACAATCGTGCGTCTGCAACCTGATTTCGACTTTTTCACTGCAAAAGAAAAGCTTGCAATCAATTTTTGAGAGCTTGTATACCTCTACTTGATACGGGTCCCAGACAAAGAAGCCAAGTAATTGCCCGGAAGCAACAGGAAAAGGGTATAGAAGCTATGATAGAATGAATGGAAAAGGCTTGAATGCCACCTTCTTATTCCGCGTACTCGAAGCAGACAAACATTAAGGTATGTAAGGCGATTGGAACTTGAGTTTGTGACGCATTTGCACGATTTCCGAGCCTTTGGAACGATTTACATTCGACAGCGATAAACGACATCAACAAAGCTCACAGAACGTGGAAATCCACACTGCTAATACAAACCGAAACAAGCGACAACGTGTCATCTACCTTCATTCCGACTGCGGTTGGCATCCACACCAGATTCAGACTGCAAGAGGAAAGATAACACGTAATAACACTTTTTGACTCCCTATCTCTTACGTATACCAATTCTATCTCAAGCTTGTGGTTTTCCTTTCTATTGCCGAGGTATTGGTGGGTGCCTATTGGTGAAAAGGCTAGGTTATAATTGAACAAAAAATCGAGCAGCGCAAGTAGTAAACAAGTGACAAGGCAACCACCCCAGCTCCGTTGAATTTGTGTATATTACGAAAACTAGACGAAAAGGGCTTCATTTATGCCCAAACTACAATAAGGCATGCACGATCGGGATAGAAAATCCACACCGATGTTCAGGGGAATTAAAAAAACATAGTACTGAGTAGAAACGCTACTCATCACCGACTTAGAATCTTCATCGTCGTCAAAGGTGAAAAAGACCGGGCCCAGTTGACAACTGAGAAATATCTCTGCGCTGAATTAATATGTTGATAAGACGCTTATACGTTTTCAATTGCTCAAGCTACTCCGCACCATAGCACGCTGTTGGAAATATTGAAGATGGACATTCAGTCTGCTATTATTCACTGAAACAGTATGGGTAGAAGTGCCTTTGCCGAAAAGTCTGTGGTTCCGATCCGTCGGAATAAAGTGAATTGCAACCATGAGTAATGGAAACCGAAGATCCTCCAGCACCAGTGGAAAACATTTCCACGCATAACAAAGTGCAGAAATCGTGCATACGCGATATGCGATCATCGTGGTCGAACTGGAAAGAAGATTGTTCAAGACGGAAAGAGCTAGTGAATAATTGAACTTTTGCTGTTACAGTGAAAATCGTATGTTGGTAGCTTTCTGCATTACTACAATCCTTCTGAGTGTACAGGATGATTTATCGATGTGAGCCCTGTTAAGACCAGGACCACGCTAGAACTGGAAAGATACAAATTAGGATTCGGAACTGTATATCATGATACATTGATAGCACACATATTCGTAAACGCTCCAAGAACCTGAAGAATTTTCACCCATGTTGACGTCCTGCTTCGATCACGTTCTGATACGAGAAGCCACATTGGATGTGGTTTATCCGGTTTGAGTTACCGATTAACGAGTCGATAAAGTTGATTCCGAGGTATCATCGTAAGAAAACCTTCTTGTCCGAGACCTGAATGCGAAATTGAACCGTATACGAATGCTCTTGTTTCTTTTTGGGGCAGAATAATACGCAAACAGGTTGAGCTCGTCGAAGAATTAGTGTTTCTTCAACGTACAACCGGCATAAAAATTTGACTGAGACTGAACGGACGACTTCTCAACTTCAATTGTCCTAAAATGCAAAATGAATTCGAGAGCCGAGCCCAACCAGACCGGTCTTCCCAAAAAAAGTCACGTAAGGACCGTATTCGAAACGTGAGTGATTCTTTTCTGAAAAGTTCGTACAGGTTCATGTACCATTCTCAGATATCGACGATGAGCAGAAACACTTCTTAACCGTTGCCTCTACTCAAAATGGACCTGAGGTTTGATAGGGGATCATAAGGCAACATCCAATATGCTGGAAAATCGATCTTGCTGTGATAAATTTGTATCAGTCATATCCCAATAACTACATTCTAATGCACCATAGTCATATGCCAGCGGGTGACATCTTGAGGATGCGGAGTGATCGCCATGGCCCAAATTGTGCAGAATGCATTGTTGATCTCCATTTTGGTATGTGTACATTTGCTAGGTAAAGCTGTTCTGAAATCAAGTATACATGTTGTTGAACTAAAATCATTGTTTCTTCCGTTTTGTTGCGCATATCGGAACCTTTAGTCCGCCTGTTGAATGCGGTAGGTATAAGAGTTCCGATTTGTTCAGGTGAAAGTGAATTCAAACAAATACGGCGATCATTGACTGCCAGCGTCAAAGTAAGTGTTGTAAAATGTTAAAATGGGATGTAAGATGTCATAACGTGATAAAGCCATAGCTTCTACCACTAGTAATCTTCCGCGAACTGCTCTGACTCGACAAAACCTCTTCCGGAATCCGCCATAGAACAATCTTTTATAATCCAACCGACATATCGATAACATTGTGATTGAGTGAATGGAATTCCTAAGTAGGTCAACGAATCGAGTGCTGAGAGTACTTTTGCTTTTTCGAACGATTGAAATCATTTGTGCCGACTTAGTAATAGCAAAGCGGACTTAGACAAGTTGGGTTTTGCACCTGGTACACCGCACTACTCCTGAAAGATCTCGATTTGCGCCTCCTCTTCACTGAGTGAAGCCAACAATAGTGTCGAGTCGTTCGCACAAAAGAAACTTGTTGCCGTATCAGTTGGCATTATGCAATTTTGGGTTGTTTATCCCTCCATAACAATCTTCTGACTCTTAATCGTCATGCGGTGAGTGAGTGGGTCAACCTGGTTTGCTCCCCACGGCGAAATGATTTTCGACGAAAACGTTCGATTCAACAATAGCGATACATTTGTGTTGGCTTACAGAAGATTTGTCCGCTGGATGAGCGAATTACCACGATTCATTTTTAATCAACTCAGCTGCACGCTTTTTCAGAATCGAGAAAGGTTGCATATGCTTCCTCATCACGTTGAGTGACCAGATGCTGAAGATCACTCATGCATGGAATATGATGAAGGATGGAACGTCTACGCAGAAATTCTTTTTATCCTCGTCGATCGAGTTCAAAAGAACTTTCTGATGTGGCACGCAAATATCTACGACAGCACCTTCACGTCCATGCGAATAATGCAATGGGACGATAGGGACAGGATCAGCACGAGATTCTGTTTTGTAAAGCATCGGGATTGCTAAAAAAATACGCTGAGAGCGAAGTGAAGTGCCTCGACGAAGTTGATGTTCGAAAACAATGTGCAGAATTTCACCAACAACACGTGGAGCGAGTTGGTATAATGCCGCCGGTAATCCGTCCATTTCAGGTGATGAATATCCACGCACATGTTCAATTGCGGCTTCAATTTCTTGTTTTTTCAATAGAGGTGACAGAAACGCTTCACAGCTAGAAGATGTTTTATGGATTGACTGTAGGAGTGCTGCTTGCTTGTCGCACATGGAAGTAAAAATACTCCAGCTAAACATTGTTGATCTCCCATGATACCACTCCAGTGATCTAAGAAACGAAAAGTACTATGGATAGGGATCTTTGATACTTGTTCACAAGGAAGTAAAATTTCTTCTTGAGGTACGCGATGACATGTCAAGTCCACTCATCGAAAAACATGGCGAGATGACTGTTCCATATATTTTATTTTATTGTAGAACATGTTGTCTTGATCATATCTGAAGAAGCTGTTCAACAGTTCTTGATAAGAAGGTAGAGTTTCCTCGTATGTTTTTATACTTTTTCTTGGTTCGATTATCGAGGAACTGCAGCAGCATTTTCCAAATTGGCTTGAGCTCGCATAATTCGACTTCCTCTTGATGACAGATCTTCTTTTGCACTTGATGTATTAAACTCTCCATATGCTTCTTTTGAGTCTTCATTCCTTAGCGGGATCAGAAGAAGCGCGAAGATTTGCTAGAATTTGGCCCGCCTCTTCATCAATGACTTCTCTGATTACTGTATAGTCGATCATGATAAAGGAAGTTTTCAGTAACCACGGCCTTGTAGTTGAAATGGATGATCACCCGGATGAGGGAGTGAAGCATAACTGGAATCCGTGTAAACCGATTTGAAAAGAGGTTCCGACAARAAAAATGTAGTTCAGTCGATTTTTTCTTGTTTGAGGGCCAGTAAAGACACGTTCGTCTGGAATCATGTTGACGACAAGCATCCAGAACAATCAGTTGAGAAACCCATTCCAAACATGAGAGTCGACTTGGCCCGTATCGATATACAACGCTAAAACAATCCAAATTGGGACGCAGGGTTTTATGTATTCAGATTTTCACAAACGGTGTGGTTGCGTTGTTTCAAAAGCTTCCGTTGAAATTGATCGAAAAAAGGTTTTCACTCCTTTTGATTCACCGGAACATAATAATGTTGTGTATATGTACTGGATCTCCAGGTAAGTCCAGACGTATATTCCAAATCGATCTTGTACAGAGACATTCGAAAAAGCTTTTGCAATTTCAGATACGAGAAGTCGTGGTAAACGGATTGTCATAGCACCATTCACCCTTTCCCTAACGGAGAGAGTGAAGACTATTCGAATACGTAACAAAAACATGGTGTGTATAGGTGGAAGTTGAGTGCAGCTGAAAAGCCTCCAGGTGTTGATCWCGGGAAAATGAGTTTCTTGTCCGCAACAAATGTCGAATTTCGATTTGATGTGTTGTAGAAAAGGTTACCAAACTTTGTACTCCGTTTGTATCAACGAACCTATGTCTAAGCTGCAACTTTGGAGCATCCTCAGGAAGGAAGATCTTTGATAATCAGAGAGCTTCCACGTTGCCAAAGAGAGACCTATCCCATTGTGCGTCATAATACTCGCTCATGTAGATACTTCTCTATGGAGAGCGCAATAGCCGAAGCAACTTATCTCAGTAAAGCAATCTGATATGATGCGAGGATAAAATGATCGGCCTACCAATCAAGCATTAGATCCAAAGGTCATTCTTCAACAGCGTTGGAGCTGTACACAGACGCATCAGCTCAAAGGAAGTGAGAGATTGCGTCGTTTGTTGGACGTCACCAAGTTTAGAGGATTCTGTCCACCAGTCCACCAGTCCACGACTGCCTCAACATTTCTTCCCGTTTTGTAGGAATTTCTCACCTATTTTGCTCGGATCATTGTTTGATAAAGTTTGTGCGCGAAGGGCTCGAAAGCTGCACGAATACGGTTCGTTTTTTCTACATCACTAGTTCCGCTAACTTAGGATCATTAGTCCTCGAACTACGGTTAAGCACCCCGGGCAGCGCAATCGGGTGTTTAGAAGCCAATTTAAGGATGCTATCACCATTGCAGGTGAAAACCACGTGTTTTACCGCTTTGGAAATGTGAAAAGCCTCCTATAACATGTCCGGTTTGATGGAAGCTAGTACTGTCAACACATGTTCGGTTAAGATGTTCACTCCTTCCCAACTCGTCTTGGAGGGTCTTTTTTTTTATTTCTGTTCGTTTTTTTCTGAAAATGAATTGCCTCCTATAAATTGATGACTTCTTTATTCGCCACTGCAATTAAAAAGACGACATGATACCGTCTTTCATGCTCGGAGAGGGCTATTGCATTGCTTTAGGGCGTAGTTTACGCTGAAATTTTGATGGCCGTCAGATTACTTACTGGTAGCAACGCCTTCCTGCTTTCGGGGTAACCCCTCACTAATCAAGCCTTCAAAACTGTCGACCTATCAATTCCGTTGTAAGTTGAACGAACAAGCGTTAAATTTGGATAGTGGTGATAAGCAGCCTCTTGTAGTTCATGCTGTAGGAGTATCTACTTCTTTTGCTCCCTGAGAAGGTCGTGTCAGATACTAGGAAAACGATTAGAGCACTGATTTTACCCAGAAATAATGTCCGACTGAGTGAAAAGTCTTGGTCGTCCATAACGGTGTTTTCTGTACTTTTGGAAGGCATTTGTGCTGATTATTTCATCGCTTTTGGTTACTTTGGTTGCCTGCCTGCCGATGACACTGTTCTTCTGTTGCTGCTGATGTGATTCTAGAATTGAGCCCGACAGCTGTAAGCAGTACGGACTGCGCTATCCGATTCTTACTCGCTTGGCAAAGAGTGAAGCTCCTTTTCCAAGAGAAAGATGATATCTCCTCTCGATACTTATCTGCTTGCAGACTTTTCCTGACACAGCCAGCGGCACGCAGCAGGATTTGAAGCGGAAACATACCTTTCAAGTGGACATCTCATTTCTCTTCAAAGCCGCTGCTTCATGAAATGAGCATAGAGTCTTGTGCATTCTAACGAATACAGCGCTGATGCGATGCTCGATGGAAATGTATTCCCGGTCCAGGGCTAAATATGAACAGGAAAAAAGACCCAATATTATGATATTCTTGGAACGAATAATGAATGGCCAGCATTTTAATTGTGTCGTGTGCCAGCTAGTGAGGTACTTCTTCGCATGTCGCCGAATGTCGGAAAGAACCCCTCCGTAACTCTGCCAAATAGCCGATCATAGCCGATCTTTTCCTCGTCAAATACTCCTTTAAGAATCGTATTTCCATGATCCGGAGCAAAGTACTATAATGTTTGGGCTGGTGGTGTCCGTACCAGATCTAAATCGTTCAAGGACGAGTGCATACTGGACTCGGGAATTGAGAAAGCTTTCTCTGCTTTCAAACTAGCCGACAGCCTCCCCAACTCGTCCGTCCCACCTCAAAGCGTTTTTCAGTAGCTCCAAGATCCACAGATAACGGTTTCGGCACGTCGACATATATGGGCCTTCTTTTGAGCTGTATCCTTTCGAGATGTCTACTTTTCCCGTCAAGATATCGACAAGACTTGGCCGATTATCGGTTTCTTTGCTTGCTCAACCGAATTCGCATGTAGATATGCCGTTAACTACTTCAATTGCTACGGGCTTATTATAAGGAATTGGAATGGGAGGGAGAGGTGTGTAAAGCTTTACATTGGCTTCGATTGGCAATTACATCGCCAAAGTCTGAAGGGTCTGACGGCATAGGTGGGGATGTAGGTGCACCATCTACAGGTAACGTGTCATTAACGGACAAGCTACGATGAGACGTGTTACCAAAATCAGGTGTCGTAACGATAAGTAAGCTTGAGATGTCGATAGAAACCATTATCTTTGATGGTGTAAGAAGTTGGGTGTTTGTTGTATTCATTTGCGAGGTACGGTGTAGCGGGCAAATTGAGAAGTGACTACTCCAGACCAGTTAAGGATGCTAGTCCAGAGTACTTATTTATATTCACTGGTCGATATTACAGTTTGTATGATTATCTAGTACATTCAAATCACTAATCTGTCCAACTCCTGCACGATTATTCTCTGCTGTAGTTTCAACCGGCCTTGACACGTCCATAGCTTCATTGATAGGCTGATAGTTACGTGGAGTAATATTTGCCTCCACCGAGGGGTTTCAACGCGGACACTTCCTCACCGACAGGATTCGAACCAGCGTGCATCACTTCTTATAAAGAAACGGAGATATATCACTCTTGCGGTTACTTTGACTCTATTAACATGCTGAGACCGCGTATTCATGACGCGTCCTATTCCTCAGTAGCAATTAAACGCATTCCCAAGAAGGTGACTCATAAATCCTACCACATCTATACTCTCCTTCTCATCCAAATTTGTAGATACAATGTGAAACGAAGCGATTCACTTGACACTCCCAACATCAACGCTCGTGAAAGGTTTAATCCTCATCCAAGCAACAACTCCTCCATGACAGCAGCCGTACACTTCCTGCATATAAGAAGACTCCACGCATCCATGCGACCTTCAATGTCCACATTTGCGTTGCGTTTGACGCTGATAAACTCGATATCGATCTGTTCACGACTCAACGTGCCAACCTCCCAAGGACGGCTCACCACGATTCCTATGTCCAAAAGGCCACAAGCTTTCACCATGGACATCAACTGTTTCCAGCAATCCGAGGAACACTATTTGGCAGGAAGTAGATGCGTTCTGCGTCAAATTTGACCATATGTCTTTCTTGTCATATTGGCACTTCCCGTGTCTATAGACACGATCATGTATCCCTTAAGGCCAAGAATGATGACGTGGAAAAATGTTGAACAAGAAAAAACAGCAGTGGCTCTTTTTCTAATGTTTGAGCCAAGTTAGAAGCACTTTTTACCCGTTCAGTCTCAAAATTGGGTCGTTGCATACTCGTGAAGTACTTCATTTTTTCCTGAAGAGAAAAAAGGAGGCGGTACAGCAAACATTCTGCAAGAAAGTATTGGAAGGTGCTGAGTGGTTGAAAGAAGAGTTTATGATTAGACCGTTTGGTTCAATGGAAAATTGTATTTCTATCAAGAGCGAAAGTAGTATACAAGTAAGTGACTAATTATACACGAGATGATGCGTGGATATTTGGAAGTGATTTCCAATGCAAAAGTACTTTTATAGAATTGGTCACTCTTTGCGTGTGAGTAATCGTTATGATTCGAGAAGTTCAAAACATTTTTATCAATCTTCATTATGAATGGGTTTGAATATTTACGTTTGATGGGTTGAGAACAATTGTATCTGATCGGCTCGTTTTTCATCGTTTTTTGACCAGTAACCGAGTCTAGGACCTCAAGTGTCCTATAAACTTCTTAGCATTAAGAACAAACTTACCAGAAGGTAAAATTACGACTCTTTTTTAAGGGTTTGGCACGCACTTCTGTTCCTCCCCGTTCGGCATAGTTCTTGGATTCGCAACTTCTATGAAGCAGAAATATAGATTCGTACTTAACATCACATCCTATTTTCGTTAGCTGATGTTGACGGTATTACATAAGCGAAAGCCTTCTCCTACCTCGAAGACTGAAATGTTCTTACGCTTGACTGCTTTCATATCATGGCTCTGATATTTGGTAGATGGTATACACTCGGAGATGTTATCCTCTCTTCGCTAATAACACAAAGGGCGTCAAAGATTCCCCTTTTCTCATACTTTTCCTTTTGATACAAGACAAAAGGCGCCACGTAAATCAGTAAGAACCTATGAGCATATATGTAATATTTATTTGCTATCCGACAGGAATTCTCACTCTCAAAAAGGCAAATAGTAAATCCTATTTCGGTGTACATTATGAGGAAAAGCCTGATTGTGTACGGTGGGAAAAATTATGAACCCAAATGAGAGCACATTATCAACCCAATTGCGTAATATCTATCAACCCAATGCATAAGCATTACCATCCCAGTTGTATGCTCCTACCCTATAAAAGATCAAAGCTTCATATATTTTGACCCTAACCTTTCTTCGCACTACTGCTTTCTCTTTATGAAAAAGAATCATAAATTTATGTAAAGCACTTATAATATTTTCACTTGATTTAAGTATTTTTCAGTAATATTTGGTCGAGCATGCTCCATACCACGTGGGTACTTTCATACTTGTCTCTTGTAATCATGCATTCGTGAGCCACAAACTGGATGCTCTAAACCACCAGCTGGAACTTTTCTCGACGTCTGCTTATTCACCCGCCCAACACTCTGCCCACACATTGTTGTCTCATTCTCCTATTTTCTCTCAAGACCACCAACGACCGCAATGAAGAGCCAAATCTTTCAATTCAATTGCTCATCCTTTCGATCACGGGAACGTTGAACAAAGTCACTCGTTATCCTGGTGCCATTATCGATAACGTGATACCTGAAAGTACATTATGTTGTCGCAAACAACATCTGCACGTGCGATAACGTCCTCTCGATGGAGTTGTTTGATTCTAATGCATACAACCAACTCAAGCCAGGGTTGAGTGATGATATTCTTAAAGTGGGCAAAGCAGTAAAGTTCATTACGGGGACCACAAGCACCATTTACGAACCAGCTTCTGAAAAAAATGGTTTTACAACTCCAGAATGTGACACTGAGGGCAGTGTTCGCAATCTGACGCTAAACGATTGAAACCACCGGTTTGCATGAATAATGGGAAGTTGTTAACGAATGTGGCCTTTGATGGAGAGAAAGTTTTACCTGAGATTACTTCTCTTGAGGATTGTATATCTAAAGCTGAGAAACTATACATCTCCTACGACGACAACACGAAATCCTGTGTTCAAACGGACGAGATTCAATCCATCTTTACGGATGAAAATGTCTTCTCAGGGAATCGAACAAGTAGCTTTAAGAATTGATGTGTCCTACATTTGTAAACAATGCAGTTTGCCAGAGAAATCATGTCCTTTTTTTGTTTTAATTCAATTACGTGCAACCAAACACGCTCCTTGAATAAACATACCTGCAGGTCCGATTTAAGCTTAGAACTGAAAGATATTTCCAACACGTTCATTCCACCTTTGTTGCTTCTCTTGCACGCGCAGTATTGTTCAATGTACCAGTACGACAAGTAGAACAATAATCTAGGGCAGACATTTTCACGAACATATATCGACTCGTATTTCACTACGCAGCACAAATATCTCTTCCCATAGTATCACCACAGTCGCGGTCGCATAAACCTACCATAAAATCAGTTGTAATGATATAGCATGTCACTCTACTCTCCATTGCGTCATGAAAGACAAATCTTCAACATAATCATCCTTAGTTCTCCAATTATTCGACTCGACTTCAATCCAGTGAATTTCCTGCACCACTTTGTAAGAAATTCACAGACGAGAAGGTTTCACATCAATTATAGAATCGAATTTTCTGTCGTAAGATTAAGTAGACGCACCTCTTTTCTCTGTTTCGATGTCCTTGAAGGCGTTGGTACGGATACGCATTATGCGTTATGGCTTATATTCTGCACTTTCAGCACACTGCAATTGAATCCATGGATGGTCTAGAAATTGTTGATACCGAAACTGTAAATCTCTTTGCAATTTATTCTGCACCAATTCAGATTGCAGAGGACGATACATGATCCGGAAAGTGTAGATCAACCGGTGTGATCCGCTTGTGTTTTTACATCTTCGAATGGAGGAGCTCCAATTGATGCTTGGGCTGCAAATGGATCTAGATCCACTGGATCCATTTGCAGCCCTGATCCATACATAGGCACTTCAAGTGTCGATCCATCTGTATTTTCCACATGAATTCGATTTCGATCATTTATCGAGGGAGATAATCTAGCGTACCACATCATGTGGGTCGTCGTAACGTCGGCGCAGTAACAGACCATCCGAAACAGCAATCTTGAGCTAGTGATTATACCCAAACCGAGATTCTGTCGCTCAATATCTCGATGGAATATATACTTCCTGAGCACATACATCAGCATTCGAACCAACTCGTGGACGTAAAGCGCTGGTAGACGCTTGGAATAGCGTGTCCTTCCCACACAAGATATCTGTACAACTCTCCTAACATTTCTTACTCGATGCTCCAATGAACCCTTTTTACATCGTAAACGTAGCCATAGAAGCGCAAGATGGTTTCACGTCTGAAGCGTGATTGACTTTCAATCTCTCGACGAAGTTGATCTTCGACGTTCGTGCGGTTTCTATAAAAACTCTCGGTACAATTACATATTTTGATTTCCCCTCTTGTTCGAGATATACATTTATGACTTGCCTATCTTAATATCAAAAACACTCAATTTTCACGTTTTGCTGTGCGTATTCGATTATGTACCATGTACTTTGACAGTAAAAGCTGAAGAGTATTACGATTCATAGTAGTTGTGTGTGATGGAGACACAGCGTCTCTGAAAGTACTTGCAATCGCATTTGGCGGAGCTTTCTTTGGAGATGTCTTGAGCTCACTTTTTAATTTCAATATGATCATTTCCACTCCAAGTCCATTATCTTTGCTTATTAAGGCTTAATTAAGTGATGATTCGTTTACTTTAAAGATTTTTTCGCTCCAGTCCAAGTTCACTGGTAGTATTTGAGTGGCTCTCTTTCACCGAAATATATGTTATCGTATTTGCGTAAAGATTGCTATACGAGACTGCACGAATAATTTGCATCGTGGGGGAAACTACGTAACATCAAGCAAGGAGCGTTGAAGTTAATTCTTCGCTAATAGCGAGCAAGTGATGTGGCTCGTTGTTGGTGTAGTTTTCTCACGATGTAGTATTGTTCACCCTCGGTAGTTTTCAATTTACGCAACGTAAAATGAAGTCTGATAGAGTTTCAAAAAAGCATGCAAAAAGTAAGTTTAGTCAAACATCATCATTGTTGAAGAGCTACAAGCTATGCCTTTATTCAAAGATTTTCTTTTTTATCTGGTCCGGTTCAGAAGCTCTATACCTAAAGAATATCGGAAAGTGCATGGGAAATAAGATCTAGTCGTTCTTAACGAGGCACCAACCTAACGAATAGTCGTAGATTGAAAAGACAGCAAAGTAGAGTGATTCTGATCGCATTTATAGACGCAATCATGTGGCTAGTGTAAGAATCCAAGGCTCTCTTGCAAGAGCAAGATACTGATTTCGATCGTCCGCTATTGAGATGAGTGTGCCGCATACCAGTAACTCAGGTAGACAAGAAAGATAGGTTGGCAGACTGTTAACTTATCCTTTAATATACTACTGCTTTTTTCTCCAAGTCATTCCCACCCAACTAAAAGGTTATAAGCCCAACGGGTTACACCGTTGATGCCGACAAAAGCGGCAAGACGGATAACGAAAGCGTCAGCGGTCAACAAGACAAGGCAGAAGGATTCAGGGGGAATAAATCGGAGCCAAGGGATACGCAGGAAAGACTGCTTGAACTTCTAACAGACCTTACGGTACGCATGGATCGTATGGACGCGTTGCAAGAGGGACAGTACGAGATGAGCAGAAAGACCGAGAGTCAAGTGTATTCGGCTCTATCTGTCGGCAAGGTAGGGCCATAAGCAGGGAGGCGTTGGACTTAACGCTGCCACCGAAAGTGTCCACAAGTGTCACCGGTTACCTACTTTGGAAGTAGGCAGCGCGGATATGGACAATCCGCGGCTAGCGTCGAGACGGCACAGGCCCCACATCCTGAGGTGCCCCAACACTACGTGCAGCCGCCACCATACAACCCGACACCGCAACAACACCATGGACCGACACTTGGTGCGCAGTTCACGCGGGTTCCAGACGCGCGTCAAAGGAAGCTGGGCATTCGTCCTTTTGACGGCAAAGAATTGCACCAGGGATTGGGTACTGGGTTCCTGTCGTTGTGACAATAATTTCTGCGGCAGATTTCGTTCGCGGAACGTGCGAGTGAATTTCTGTGGAGCGAGGACGGTAAGGACGACATACTCGGACACCACTTAGCAGGAATGACTAAGAGGTATTACAATCAATAGGTTGACGGTTGGCGCCGGGAGGGGCCAACTTTAGTGCAGAGACTACTCCATACTTTTGCAACCAAGATAACACCGGCTCAAAGTATGAAGATATTTGTTGCACCCAAGAACAGCAAGAGAAGCTGGACGGAGCACTACCTCTACCTGGTAGCTGTGAGTGAAGTATGCGGTGGGGCGGACAACTTGTTCCTTGAAAACATTGTGCGCTACGCGGAGCCAGCCATGAGAATTTCAATGCTTTTGCGTCTGAACCTTACGCGCACAGAATAGCTACGCCAGGACGAAGAATTAGCGCATTTCGCTCAATCTACGGAGGTAGGGACACAAGGAAAGCAGCTGGGACGAGAGTTGGTAAATATGGTTCAGAACGGGCGGCCGAACGAGATAACGTGTTACAAATGCCGGAAAACGGGACACATCAAGGCAACTTGTCCGGAAGAAAAGGGACGCACAGCAAGACAAGATACGGACTTCGTTCTTACATTCAAGGCTTCAACTGTTTAGGAAAAAAACTGAATCCTTGACAGTGGGTCCAGTAAACACTTAGTGAATGACGTAAACCTACTTGAAGACCCGGCGGAGCACGTGAGTGAATGTGTTACGGCAAATGGTGGATCTTCGTATTACGTGGCGTGGAACCGTCGTCATTGTGGGTACAGAGATGGGAAATCCGGTAAAGGTGCGATTGAAGGACGTGTACTACGCCGAAAACTTGTAGCGAAATGTCATATCTTACGGATGCTGGACGCAAACGGATACGGGTTCGCATACCAGTGATAGCAAGCCTCAAAGGAGGGAGTCCTGTGCTCGACGTAGAGATGTCGAAAAATGTACTTGTGGTTCGCACGGAATGGGGACGTGCAAATACATAACCTACGGCCGTACTCATGTCGGTACTATCTCAGAACGAGGAACAGCTGGGACGTGACTTCCAGAAGGAGCACTCATGCATTTCCATCGCAGATCGGCTCACCTCAATTACGACACGATCATTCAGATAGCGCAACACCCAGATTCGGGGATATTGCTCACGGATCAGATAAGGACAAATTGCCTCGCGTGCGCTCAAGGAAAAGAGACAAAGAATGCGCAGTCAAGAAAGGACACAGGTGACAATTCTCCGATCGATGTTGTTGGCGGAGTAATTTGCTCGGATTTCAAGGGGCTGATGACTCCTAAGGACAGACAAGGAAATCGGTACATGATAGATTCTGTCGATCACCGAACGAATTACTGCAGCATATATCTCGCGAGGAAGAAGGACATCGCTGCACAATAGTTCACGCACTTCATGGACTTTTTCGAGCGTCAGTTCAACTGCAGAATCCACGTGTTGAGAACAGATGGTGGTGGAGATTATCGGACTCTGGACGATTTCTGTAAGGAAACTAAAATTGCTCGCCAGATTAGCGAAGCACGAAATCAGGCCTGTAACGGGAACGCAGAGCGTATGCCTCGCCCCATTATGAATATGGTGCGGAGTATGACATATGCGTGCCGCCTGCCCCTCTATTTCTGGGGAGACGCGGCGGAATACGTGTCTCACATCCCGAAAAGAAGCCCGAGCAAGTCTAATGCGGGGAGAAAGTTACCCCTGCAGATGCTTACCAACAGAACACCGAATCTTAGTGATATTGTGGTGTTTGGGTCGGGACGTACAGTTCACCGTGACGCAAAGAGCAAGTCGCTTGGCGAGCGTGGGAAACCAACGATAATTATTGGAAGAAGCGATGAGACGAAAAGGTATCGATAATATATACCCAAGGACAATGTTCTCGTCGTCAAGCAGCATGTTAGAAACATGAAGACGCTGACGAGTAAGCAAGACGAGCAATTTCGGCGGGGTGCATTTTGCTGAAAGAGAAGAGGCATAGCGAAAAACGGTGACAGCAAAAGAACAGGGACCGAACCGCTACCCAAAATTAAAAGAGAAAGAGACAAGACAAAGAAGGAGGGGTACGTGGTCTCGAGATGAGCATCGTACCAGTTCAAAGGCATGCAAGGATGGTGTGGAACAGAAGCATCAGTACAACGTGGAACATAGTGAGAGGCAGGAGTGTGACGTAGTAAACGTCGTGCGTGAAGAAGATCCCAAAAGCTACAGACAGGCTATGCGTAACAGTCAGAAGGACAGATGGGTCATGTCTATGAGCTAAGAGCTCCGGGCATTGGAGGAGAATACCGTATGGACGGAGGAGGTGCCTCCCACCGGTAGCCGTGTGCTACACACGAAGTGGGTCTTTAAGACAAAGACCGATGCGGATGAACGAGGAAAGATCGAGCGTTAAAATCCCAGAATCGTGCCCTTTAGAAACGAACAACTTTTTTGGGTCGATTATGGACTTACTTTTGCCGCCGTTATGGATCTCAGTACCGTAAAAGTGGTACTGGTTCTTGCACGGAAATGGGATGTGCCGGCGATGCACGGGGACAATCCAGACGCCTACGTAAAGGCGGACAAGGAAGAGAATTTGGAGATTTGTCCCCTGTAGAAACTCCATGTCGCCTACCTACAGTCGCTAAAGTTGAATTTGCAGCACATTAAAATCATTAATTATTGTGATGAAGCGTCTCAATGACAATGGACGAGATTTTCTGCTACGCAAAGATTTATTATGATCTTATACTACTTTAAAGGTACTCTCAGAGTCCGCTTATTGACATTGTTCATATATTAAAATGACTTTTTCCAATGCTTTGGAGCTATCATTACTCACAGATTCTCTAGGTTTTTTTCTCGTAAGGCTATTTATGCTATCGTCAGCTGTCAGGAACAGCATTATAGATGTGGTATAGGCCGCTTTCTTTGTACATGCGACTATAAAGCATGATATAAGTCCAAATACTCGTTCTTTTCCGTCAAAATAGCAAAGAATTCTCCTAGCAATCAGTACATTCCAAGGACGATCATACTGCTCTTCATAAGACTACCATCCCGATTCACACGACGAATAAAAACGCAGCCAACGCAGTGGCACTACATCCCAAATATTACGATATTGCTGTCTAGTTCCAATTCATTCGGCTATTGCGGTGCTTTAATTAGATTTCACTGAAATGCTGCAAAGACAACCCATGTAGAAAATCAGAGAGCATTCGTATCTGATTTCGCATTTAAGTGTCGTGATCTCACTGCAACGTTGAATTTAAGATCGAATGGCAACTCGTGCAATAATTTCGCCTTTAATGACCGTTCCCGATGGAAGTAAAACACTTAACGTGTCCTCCTTACAAGCTGTCTTTGCGACTGAAATACCGAGGAATAGAAGACCATGAAACCTACCAAGCAGCCGACCGTACCACAGCCACTACTGTACTTCCTTTCCGCTTTTCTATTCCACATCCTCCGAACAGATCAGTGCCTTTTCTGTCTCAGTGCAGTGGAGTTGTGGAATAGCAAACATACAATTCTGGCTGAAGGAATTAGTTGCCTGCAATTCTAATCTCAACATCGTCTTTCCCTGCCTCGAAAACAGCTTAGCGATCACAAGCGGTTGCCCGAACTCTAGTCCTTGGATGGAATGGCGAGAGAGTGATGAACGATGTTCAATTGGAATAATCATTCGGTTGTGTGTGCATGTTATGGAGCTCTACGTGCTTCATATCATGCGTCATCATTTACAGCAGAAAAAGGCGACGTTGTGTGCAGTAAAATGACGTCAAGTTCGTAGCAGATGCATGCGTCCGTGAAGGAAACCATGCAGTTAAGCCCAAAAGTGAACGATCTCCAAGAATCAAGCGAACAAGAGAAAAGGAAGGAATATCGAGACTATGAGCAATCATGTCTTATCAGCGCGTTGAAGGCTGAGATTGAAAGCCTCCAACCTGCGAATCAAACGTACGTGGAGCAATTGCACAGCCTCTCTATTCATTTATATCGCCACACTGAAAAAAAATCACGTTATATCAGTTCCTTCAAGCGCGTATCTTTTCTGATGAAAACTTATAAAGATATCGCAAAGGAAAAAGTGGAGTTGGAAGCTCAATTGAACGAACAAAAGCATCAATTGACGGTATTGGAAATGAGCAATTACGCACGCGAAGTCTTGATATCGATCTCTTTTCCACTTTAACGATCGATCATGAAGAAAAGAACATACATCCACGGAATGGAATGAGTATCCCAGCTTCTGAATTGGAGTCTATCTATGAAGCGATTTTGGAGGAAGGGGAACAGACCACAGGTATGGGGCGTTTACAGGCAGCTCTCGAGGATCGAGAGGCAGAAATCGTCTCGTTGGAGCGCCAATTGAATGCTCAAGGCGTATCATCCGCCTCCTAAATTGACAATCTGACTACATAATTGAAATGGTGTCGCCAAGATGTGAACTGCATTTATGGAGCAATGAATAGGAGAGATTATAGTCACAATTAGAAGCTGTGAAAAGAGAGAAAATAGCTTTAGTTGCAGCATAGGACGAGATCGGGCCGATACAGCATCAGCTTTGAGGCTTCAGGTAGACGCATCGCAAATCCGACTTAGAGAAGAATAAACGCTTTGATTGTTTAATTAGCAGACGTCAATAAATAGCTCAAAATATCGCGCAAGAAGTGATGGATATTCATTTCCGAAGCAATCCATTGAAGTCGTTAACACTGTGAATACAATCAATCGTATCGGAGAAGAGATGCATTTGAAGCAAAATTAGTCGCTTTACAAGGCCAATTATACGATTATCGAGATCGGGTTCTCTCATGGTCTGATGAGTATATTTACTGCAACTCGGAGAACAAACAGATAAACTTTGGGTCGAATGGAAGAACTAATTCAATAACGTTTTGGTACAATTGGGAATATTACAGGAAAGAAACCAAGTGCAAGCGATACGTATCGATGAACTGACGATACAACACAGGCGTACGTTTGTGAGAAGGAAGTCTTAAACGGTCGGTATTGCCGATCAGTTTTATCGCGAAGAAGGTCAATTTTTTGAACAATGCTGCTATAATTCATTTCTATCAAGCTCAGCGATCCACTTGATCCACTTTCCGCCTATTTCACAAATGTTCGCCCAAATCAGAGTTCTTTCCCGGAAGAATCCGGCATGGGTTGATGCCCTACTTGTAACTCTATGCACTTTAATCATTTGCGAGAATACATATTAAATCTTAGGACATTTTATTAAGGAAATTGCTGCGGACACACCCAATTTTTGCTACGGATACACCCCTAAAAATAGAAATTAGAAACATACCCCCTACTTCTATACCGCAATGTCCGCTGCTCTCAAGTCCACTTCTAGCTGGTGGCAGTAACATCATAAGAAAAAGTGAAACTATTTCAAGAAGAGTAAGAGTAGCCTAGTAGGCAGGCATTTCAGAGAAGAAAGAAATCCAGCCACGATTGCCTTCTATTGATTTGCGCTCTTTGCTGATTCTAACTAAGCTTTCTGTCAAGCGAGAAGTTTACGCAGCATCTTTTCTCGAAACAAATGAGCTGGTGGTGCACCTCCAGTAATAGCACTCCCTTGCGCAGTTCAGAAACGTAGTAGGATGTAAAAATGCCACAGGAATTACCATCCACTTGCTTTGTGCAGTTGGTCCAGGCGTGTATGTAAGCAAAACTGACACCATTTTCGGACTATTTAGCCACATGTTCTCGTCAAGCCATGGTTGTATAGCGTCACGTAGGTCTCAATTCTCCCGCTAAACAACATCGTCCATTTGATATGAAAGAACACAGCAGGAAATCATTATCCTTGATTCAGTTACCGACTTTGAAAACTAGAGTCCTTTTATTGAAAAGACTCACCTCTGCAGCAAAGTACCTGATATTCTCCTCAACATTTTTTTCATTAGCTGGATTGCTTGTTGTATTCTGGAATAACAACAGAGAAAGAAAGTAGATTAATCAAAGAATACCATTCCAATCTGGCCTTGGGATTGGTCTGGGGTAATGGGCTGGGTAGTGAATTCGGGATTGAAGGTGCTAGCAGCTGAGAACATGGCAACAGGAGTGGTGGACGGAGTAGTTGGGAGACCGGAGATGTAACAGGAGAGATAGACTCCTTGATTTACTCAATGGACGGTACGAAGTAGGGGGTATGTTTCTAACTTATTTTTTTAGGGGTGTGTCCGTAGCAAAAATTGGGTGTGTCCGCAGCAATTCCCTTTATTTATGCGTGTGCCTATTGCCACTGACGTTTTCACAATTGTCATAGACAAAACAGCTCTGAGCCGTTAGCATTCACTCACCCTTCTATTTCATTGGCTAAAATTCACTACAATTGATGTTAGACGGAAATCAATATTCACTCACTTGTAACAACTTCTACCACGCAACTCAGTACCACTCAATTTCACGCAAAAAGAAGAACAATCAGAATCTCAGCTTTTTAGATCAGTCAGCCAATCTCTTATATCACGAATGCTCACAGAGATATTGAATTGTAGATTCATCTCAAACAATGAACGCGTTGACTGCACCGGCTGAGATTGCTTGTCCCTCCTAATGGAGGAAACTAAAAATGCTCTTTTGAACATGCATTAGCTGAAGGATATGCATTAGTACTTTGTTTGTCCTGTAGCTGAATGTTTTTCATCTAATGTCCGAATAACGGAATCCATTTCTTTGAATTTCACAAGTTCTAGTCCCATTTAGAATCTGAGTTTGCGAAATGAAAGCTTTAATTCTCTTTTTTATGTAGCCAAATTGCGCAGTTTGTGGTGTATGTGCTAAAGTGTTCAGGGTTAATAAGGTGACTTTAATTTATAGTGTGTTTGTGCCGAGGTGTAGTTGAAAGGGCGTCACCGCGCGTGATGGAGAGTGGTGTGGGTGAGTGATGAGTACCGATTACTGATACATTTTAGCCAATGATTTAGGGTGAGTGAATACCAACGGCTCCGTGAATTTATCGATAGGGTGACTATAGTATTGCGTCTACGTAAGATAGATACATAATACCTTACACGTTTCCACGATTTCGTATTTCTTTGCTTCCTTCCCTACCACGCAGCAATATACAACGAGTTGCGCAATTATGACGGCTTTCAAGCAAACAATGGATGCAAAATACACGAAAGAGTATGATTTCATTGTTCAGAATAAATTGCTGCAGCCACCAACCGGACTTGCTGGAGTTGAATATAGTTCTCACAAAGCAATAAAAAGACATTGAATGAATCCGCTGCCGCAAAGGCTATGGGATAGTGATAAAATAATCCTACAAGCAGCGTAACGGGCACTATTCAGTCCATTACAAATGGGAATGAGGAGGGTCTTAACGCAATCGGCTTGGTCTAACGGAAGATACTAGAGCACGAAAGACTTCGGCAGTACTCGCTAATTGTCCATTCCGCGTGGAAGCCATGCAGGATGAACTGCACTGGACTTTCCCTGTGATTGACGAGGACCATAATTGTTGGAAGGACTTAAGAATGTCCTTCAGGTTTCTAGTCGCACTTGGTACTTAGTCTTACGATTGGTTAGGATTTTGATTTTTCTAAAAATAAAACCTCAGTTTTTTGGCAAATTTTCCCAACGCAACCATCTTCGCTCACGTGCCAACAGGTTACGATCCCAACCAAGATTCCCTCAGCCAAGACCATGGAAAAATCCCACGGATCAGATGAGTCAAAGATGGACCGAATGATAATGCTGCTCGGAAATCGACTGGATAAGATCGAAACCGAGCGAAGCGTCAGCTCGCCCGTGCCACCACCACCCGTGCGAACGGGAAACGTATTTGCTGAACCAAGCAACCAAGGACAGTTTTTTTCAATGTCATCCCTTGATGCGAAACCGATGCAGCATCGTGGAAGCGGGATGAGGAGGATGTTTGTCCATGCCATGCTACATAATGCGCTGACGGGCTAAATCGAGTGAGATTCCCAGCAGCAAGGGATATGAAGCTCGCCATTCAGCCATTCGACGGGAAAGAACATACTCGGGACTTGGAGCGACGTTTACCCAATGGTTTTTTCGTTTCTTGCGGTAACTATAGCACGCCCAGAAAGCATCCGGCGGAATTTGGAGTGAGGAGTTGAAGCTGGACTGCCGAGGACGGCATCTGAGCGAAAAAAGCGCTCACTTCTTACGAGCATAAGTCCCTCAATGGATGACTCAGTGCTCAAGGGTTGAAGAAGCGATGGACCGGACCAACGGAATATTCCGGCCCAACATCACCAAGACGCAGGCAACACGCCTTTTCACGGCAAAAAAACCGACTGGACGTTCTTGGAGTGAGTATTTTTTATTTCTTTCGGCAGTCAGTGAAGTAGTCGGTGGAGCAGATGATAATCAAGTACGCAAAACCTGATTTCAAACAAGCTCTGATGGCCCGTGTCAATGCAATAAGAGAAGAAACCAGACGGCAAGCCGAGGAATTATGTCAATTTGCCCAGCTTATGGATTCAGACATCAGTGATGCACCAAGAGAGCCAAAGAAATGGGCTCGCGACCGAATCGGTGCGATAAAAGAATCGAAGCCGAAGAGGCGAATGAACTGCTACAATTGCGGGAAAAGTGGACATATCAAAAAGGATTGCCGGAATCAGAGCTCTATCAGCAATGAAGACATCGTTTAGGGATTGTATGCAAAAGTACTGCGCTGGAACAAACGAATACATTATGGATTCTAGACAGCGGATTCAGCAGGCATCTTGTAACCGATATAAGCATGTTACAACATCGAAAGGAATGCAACGTACAATTGCATACTTCCAAATGGGAAGGAAGGAAATGAAGATGAGATGGACAGGATCGGCGAAGATTATCGCAACAGTCAACAAGGAATGTTTTCTTGAACGATGTGCAACATTCGGAACAACTCCCTTGGAACATTGTCTCGTATGGAAAGTTGGAGGCAAAAGGATGCAAGTTGATGTATCAACCAGATGGATCGAGAGCTTTTCAACGTACTTCTGATGGTACGATCGTGTTCGAAGTAAATATGGTTAAGAACGTTCTCGTGATTGAGACAGAAGGTCGAGAACGCGTATCAAGTGTTATGGATATACTCCCTCAATTGATTCCGTGGACAAAACAAACAAACAGATGGGAAGTGTTCTACAATTCCATCAACGATTTGGTCATCTAAATTACAACACTATTGAGCGTATAGCAAAGCTTCCGGATTCGGCGATCGAAATTGATGACCATCGGCGATTGAAATGCGTTACTTGCCCGAAAAGCAAGCAAACAAAGAACAAACAGTCTCCAAAAGACACCGGTATAAACTCACCAACGGAACGAATTGGTGGAGTCATATGCAGTGATCTGAAGGGTACGATCACGCCTCTAGACCGACGTGGAAATCGATACTTGTTCAATTTGATCGACTACAAATCGAGCTATTGTCGGGTATTCTTGGCCAAGACGAAGAGTGACGCAGCTATGAAGGTCCAAGATTTCCTAATTTACTTCGAGAAGCGATTTGATTACACGATTTATGTTCTACGAACTGATGGTGGCGCAGAATAAAGGAGAGGGAGTACGAAGACAAATCAGTGAGGCCGAAAATCAAGCGTCGAATGGGAAATCTAAACTAATGCATAGAACACTCATGAATCTAGTGCGGTCTACGATATTTGGAAGCTCCATGGCTCTATAACTTTAGGGAGATGCCGCCGAATATGCGACGTATATCCTTAATAGAAGCCCAAACAGAGCGAACGAAGGAAGACAACCCCTTTGAAAGTGTTGACCGGGAAGGATACAAGTCTAGTTGATGTGGTAACATTCGAGTCACCTTGTTCGGTTCGACTTCGAATTGGAAAAAAGTCTCTCCCAAAGCGAAGTGACCGAGAAATTGTCATCGGAAATTGCGATGAAACCAAAGCGTACTAAGTGAATTTACCCAAATCAAAGACTTTCATTATTAGTCAAGACATTTCAAATGTGGAGTCAGCGTTGGAACGAGAAAATGGAAATTCCAAGGGACCTCAACAGGATTTGACAGATGTAGACGTGAAAGCTCATGAGGATACCAACGTTAAAAAGGATTCAATCACAACTGCTACAAGCACACGAATGAATCTCAACAAGAAGGATCCAAGAAACAAGATGGTTACCAGAAACCAAGGAGGCAAAGGTTGAGCTCGAGACATCGTTTCAGTGCTTATTGAGCCGGATCCGAAGACGCACAACCAAGCAATGAAGTCAGTAAATCATGTCGAATGGAAGGAGGCTGCAGACGCAGAACTAGCCTCATTAGAGGAAAACCGAACACGGACCATTGTACCAAGAACAAAAGAGATTAAAGCCTTACATACCAAGTGGGTATTCAAGCGAAAAACGGGCGCAAACGGGAATCTGGAACGGTTCAAGGCTAAAATGGTTGCTTGCGGGCAAAAACAAGTATTCGGAGTCAACTACGACATGACATTTGCAGCAGTCATGGATTTAGGGACAGCAAAGCTCATACTAGCGTTAGCAAGGATCTGGGAAATACCAGCGAGGCATGATGACGTACCTAATGCGTACGTGAAGGCACCAGCACAAAAGAACTTGGACTTGTATTTGCACGTGCCTCAAGGAGTGCAAATATCGGTTTCCAAGATGGATGAACTCGGTGTTACGAGTCGTGATCAAGTGGTACTACGATTACAAAAGATTCTATATGGGTTGAAGCAAGCATGAAGGCTATGGAGTCACCTTTTGCACGAAAAGCTAAGCAATGCCGGTTCTAAACAAAGTCTCACAGACGCATGTTTATATTACGACCATGACACAAGTGGAATTACGGTTTTGGGGGTATATGTCGATGATATACTGATAACGGGGACAAGTCTTTCGACAATCGAGTCGAGATTTGACAGTCTTTCAAGTCTTTTAATCAATAATCTCGGACCCGTCAGCAAGTTCCTGGGAATGCGAGTTCAGTACAGCGAAGAAGATGGTTACTCTTTGGATCAGGAACCGTCCATATGTGATTTGATAACGAAAATGGAAATGGATGAAGCGCATCCGGTTCTCACGCCTATCGTTCATGGCTACAGCGATAGCACAACATCGAATTCGGACCTCTTGGAGATGCGTTCAGTCAAGAAGCTAACGATCAAGAAGTTTTTGTCTTTGGCGGGAAGCCTTTTATGGTTTGCACGTTGCACCCGTCCAGACATCAGTTTCGCTATACACAAGCTGATGAGACGTACTCATGCACCAACAAAAGCCGATTGGGCGTTAGGTGTCAGAGGGGTGAAGTATCTCAAGGGTACGAAACTTCTAAAGCTCTATCTTGGTGGTGAAGTATGCACCAATCCCAGAGAAGGCATCCTATAAGCGTTTTCAGATGCTGATTATGCGGTGGATGATGAAACGAGAAAGAGCACATCTGGTACAGCATTCGTTTTGAATGGAATGCCGATCAGCTGGTCATGCAAGAAGCAGCATTCAGTGGCAGTATCGACGATGGAAGCGGACTTCATAGCAGCATCGAAGGCACCGCAGGAAATACTTGGAGCAAGGGAGTTATTCAAAGAGTTGAACTTCAAAGTGAAGGAGCCAATGATCTTGTCGATGGATATCCAGGCGGCTATCAGTCAGTTTCTCAGCGAAGCTACTTCAATCAAGGCTAAACATATCGACGTCCGACTAAAATTTATCAGATCTAACATGGTCAAATAGATTATCGCACCTAGGTACGTGCATACATCGAAGATGATGGCCGAATTGCAGGCAAAGGCGTTTCCGACACCAAGATTTCTTCAGCTAAGAGACTTATGGTAGTTACGGGATCGAACGATGCAAGTTGAAGATGGCAAAATTTCAAGTGCAACCAGAAAAGGAGTGTTGAAAGAACTTAAGAATGTCCTTTAGCTTTCTAGTCGCACTTGATACTTAGTCTTACCTTTGGCTACGATTTTGATTTTTCTAAACATAAAACCTCAGTATTTTTGGCAAATTTCCCAAAGCAACCATCTTCGCTCACCTGCCAACAATAATCATATGCCGTCCACCTCCACAAGCGCTCATCCTATCCACCTCAGTCTCGATTCAGAAATGGAATAGACAATAGTTGGATTGTATGATGATGGGGTTTCAACGAGAAACATTTAAGAATGTTTGCGGAATGATCATGGACTTGTTTTGCCTAAAACGAAACTGGATAACGTCCCCCAAGCTGCAATTCATTGAACATTGAATGGCTGTACATCGATGGATGCCCTTTCACAGAAATTTCGCATATTGCAATTTGATGTTGAAACAATAGTGAACACTGATGACGGAAAAATTCCCACCTGTACTTTACCCATCCAACATCTACCGAGATGGGTCGGAGCCACAATGACATTTTTCTGGTGGATGCCACATTTAAGAAAAATGCTTTGAAGCTTCCGTTGTTGCATCTCGTTGGGTGCTCGTCGATGTATAAAACAATTTCCGTCGCATTTTTTTCATGACGAACGAGAGTCAATCCTCACACTCTTCAGCAATAAAATTCTTTCGATGGATCTTTAGGGACGGATTTCTCCCGAAAGCCTTTGTCGTTGATCGCGAGATGGCACTACTTCCAGGAATTCAAGAACACATTCCTGCATCCCAAATTCTCTTATGCGTATGGCATATTGAAAAACATAGTAAAAAAATGCAAAGCATCTATTCCAAGAGAAGAAGAATGAATAGCGTTCATGAAGGATTGGAGGGCAATCATGTACGCAGAAACTGAAGGCTCCGTCGAAGAACTATGGCAACGTTTCAGATTGCGTGCAGACAGTGCAATCATCAAGTATATTGTCGAAACATGGATTTTATATAAATAAATGTTTGTTGCTACTTGAACTGACCGTGTAACGCATTTCGGTCATACTGCAACCTCGCGCGGTGAAAATGCCCACCGCATGCTCAAGCAAGACAAGCCAACTAGCTTGAACCACCTTCTTTCGTATTGTGAAAAATTATAGCTAGCTGTTGAAATTAAACTTGCAGAGTACGATGTGTCCCGACAGCGTCAACAGATGAGAATTTGCAACTATGCACAGCCAAGGCCTCCAAGAATGACTTTCTGGATATCAATTTGAAAATTTCGCATTTTGCACGGAATAAAATCCACGAATAGTTAAAAGTTGTCCATCAGCCACAAAGAAACGACGGATACTTATGCTCTGGAGTGTTTCGCACCGTCTGGGGTCTTCCCTGGAAGCAATACCTGCGTCAATACCTGCGTCAGTACCTGCGACAAAAGCAAAACTTGCAAATGAGCGACATCCATCCGCATTGGCACTTGGCTAAGCCCCACCAACTAAGTCCCTTTATGTTGCAGCCAGCGAAAAGTCTCCCGATATTGCTTAATTTAGTGGCCACCTGCTTTGGAGCTTTGCCAGACCATCACCAGCATACGACAATCGACGAACTTCAGACACTTTCGCAACAAATTCCAAAACCTTTGCATGAGCCAGTAATTGCGTGCCCCAAACAGAGGCCGCACCAGAAAAATGGATCGACGCGACGCAAGTTACCTGGGTTCGAGTATGTGGAAACCAAGAAAAAAACAAAAAAACGTTTATGCAGAGCTTGTGGGGAAGCATGACACCGCTCGGACTCTACGAAGTGCAAGAATAAAACGAATTAGAATTTATATTATGTATCTTAGGTAGACGCAGTCGTAATATAGTCACCCTTTCGATGAATCATGTTGGTTTACACAAACTAGTCAATCAGATTCGTTTTGTCTGTGGCACTAGTGAATCGTGTGTAGAAATAGTGAAAACGATCGATGAGTCACACAAAGTAGTCAATCATGCTACTTTACACAAATTAGCCAATAAGCGGTGTTTTGTCTGTTGCAATAGTCACACCCTTGATTGATATCGCAGCTTTGTTGCTGAATGCGCTCGATGTATCTACTCTCGTAAATGAACGACTCCATTTTTCGCAGACACACTGGTGCTAACATTGTCATACTCATCCAAACTTACTTTTATCCATCTTTCTTTCTTGATATGATTTATTCAGATGGTTTAACGGAGTCCTATAAATGTACCACGTTGTTGCCAATTCAAATACCAATAAGTCAGCTCCAATACAGCTATGTCGATGGCATAAGAAGTAAGGATGCATCATGATAAGATGATTGCGATGATTTTGCTTCGGTGGGCAGGCAAAGCTCTGATATGTCAAATTTTTGCGATCCATTATACGAATGTACAAATGAAGGAAGGTAAAGTTTCCCTGAAATAACTTATCCCACGCGTGTGTGGGAATGCCTTATTCATCTTGACGCATTGCAGTATGCTATCACTCTGTTTGTACTAAGTAAAATTCAATAGACGTTGTATTAATCATTAACAGCGTCATAATTGAAATGTACACGAAACATGGCTAGAAGCTAGAAACTTTCTTGATAAAAATCTAGCGACTTTGTAGGAGGTGATTTTTAGCACTAAGTAAATCATCTGCACCAGGAAGTTCAGTCAGAATGGAACATTAAGAAGGAAGATGAATGGTGTGAAGCCCCAAGAATCGGCCGGATGTCTTCCGACTAGCTATCTTTGAAGTTTAATGGAAATAATTCCCAAAGCGGACTGCAGGGAATTTGGATAGTCAAACAATTAGCTAACAAGTTACATTATCAGCTCTCGTGCCCGTAGCTATTGTTTTGAGCCAAACCAGTGAATGACCGCGTCTGATATTGGTCACTCTACCACTTTAACTTTTTGCATCAGTCAACGCAATTGAGCATTTTATTGTCAGCAGTCCCTGTTAGATGTCAAATGTGTAGACAAGAGGATTCCTGACGAAATATTGGCAAATGTAGAAGCGCGCATATTTTGCATGCTTTTTATCTTCCTCTTCCTCCTTCCTCTTCTGTATTATGAACCCCCTTGTTTGGCAGGTTCGTTTACTGTTGAAGTCGTTACAAACCCACTGCGCAGGGATCAGCTCTAACGGAAAGTGCATAAAATCCTGAAAACTGTCGTTAGGAAATCCATGAAACGTGAACCGTCCATGACACCTTTCGACAGTGCTTGAATTCTTATCGTCTTTTCTATAAATTGTTTTTTCATTTGCGTAAAGATAGCCAGTGTTGGAAATTCGTTCACCTCGACGACAGATTCGTTTCGGCATGTCTTTAAATACCCCAATATTCATAGCGTTAGAGTAAGTGCAAATATCACCCTATTTTGGCTTCATTTGAGAAATATTCTATAGAGTACATCAATAATTGATATCTTTTTAGCCTCGCGTAGCAATAAAAAATCAGATGTGGTGAGAAATGGAATGATTAGAATCTACGTTCTCTTGAAAGGACTGATGTGAATCAAAATCTCTACTTAGCGATCTTTTTGTTTCTGGAAATGACGGTTCGCACCAAGAAGGACGTATTTATATTACACTTAAGAGTGTTTCCACGGCTCTGTCGAGTTCGTATTATGGGACCCTAGCATTCACTTACCCCTGACTGTTTCTTTATTTCCGGTCAATGGATTAATGAATAGAGCAGATCCAATGGGTGAGAAATGTTCATCTGGTGCGGTCTTGTGCGATAATTGTAATGGCGTATAGACCTTTTGTATTGTGGAGACGACGATAAGAAGTTCTGCAAGACGTAGGTTCTCGTGAGGAATGGCTGGGAGACAGTTGAATGTACGATTTCGATAAGAGGGCAATTGAAGCATGTTTAAGTAATCAGTCGGCTGGGATGGCGGATAATGTGCCAGAATAACTTCCATCGAGACTTTTTGAAGTGGATCGGGGCGGTTCTATGTTGTACCGCTTGTAGAGATCCGTGCCTCTGATGTGCTGGGAATACTGAATACGGAGGATGCGGCGGACATGGTGGCGATGATACGCCTCAAGGTTACTGATGTTGCGATCTGTAAAACCCTATGTGCCAGAATTGAATAGAAAATTAGGTACCACATAGACATTGTACAAGCAAAGCGTAATGTATACGATCGGTTTATTGCAATCGCAGCTGGATTGAGTCACGTTTTTGAAAGACCAGGCTCAGAGTCCTTGAGAATACACCTTGAACCTACATGCATCCTAATTATTGGGACGAACCTAGCTTTATGTGGCGTCGAACCATATTGACGTAATTCAATTGACCAAATATTCTGCGAAAGATGGTGAAAGTAGGTCTGGCTGGTTAAAGTCAACGAGTAAAAGAAGAACGTTTACACAAAGTCTGTCAACATTCCACCTCATGTCTCCCTGGTGTGCAGTTTACTGCGTCTATAAATAAACATACCTCGTGAACCTCTTCTAGTATCACGGCTTTCGAAATGCCCTCAAATCTCCGCTCTCAGTACTTCAGGGGCAAAAGCGATCTTGGAGCTTGGAAATATCGCGGGAATCGCTGACTCGTTATGGGCATCAAGATAGGTGCATCTGGAAGCACTTCTTGCTTGAGTCAATGTGATCATACGTATATGACCCAAACGTTAACGCTGGTTATATAAAACGACTTGGAACTAGATATTTTACTAAATAGTAAACATCATCGGACGTGAAGGCAATGCGTCTGACGTGTCAGGCAAGTTACTTGTTTGGCGTTGGGTTTTGTTAGAGGTGGCGCTATCCGGGTGCGGTTCCCCGTGTATGATGGTATCACATATGGCGGCCTAAATGGTATAAATTTAAGTAACTTATAGCTCTCTCATCACGCTTCAATTCTCAGTTGGTTCTTTATCACTAAGCTTGGAACAAATTATTTTCTTGGGGCTTGTACTATTGTTGCGTGTTCCCACAATTGTCGATTTTGTATCGCGGGTTTCTCACACAATGATTGCACACAAGCAGCTTCATCTACGTACTTTTATTCTTCCTTATATTGGGTATATTTGAAGCTGTAGTTTTTATCGGTCGTTTGGGATGGAAGCGCAACTCTAGCACATTTGATAAATTTATACCTTGAGTTTTGAACAATTCTTTTGAACTTTGTCCTAATATAAGATGGTATAAATAAGACAGGAAATAAAGGGCTCCTTCTAGACACGACTGTGTTATTAAATCTTCTCGCTGAACGTACCGAAGCTGAACACTTTAATACTAATGCATATCCGTTGATTGATGTGCCTATTATGTAGGCTGAAACGTCCGCCTTTTTCTTTCAATTTGAAAAAAAAGACTCGCAAGGCTTGTATGAAGAACTCGTTTGTGTCAGGGCCACAGTCTAATTGTTGCTTCAATTACACCTTAGCGCTGATGTTGGATAGAGTCACATTGATGAGATGGACAGCGATCTTTGTAACCTGGGATCGGTAAGAGTACATGCGTATCTCATCACTCTATAATCTCTTTTAACCTTCCACCGCGACATTGCGCTGTTGATGATAAGTAATACGAAAGCTTGTCTCTCTATCCTTGCTGTTCTTATAACAAGCACAATAAATCACGTATTTTTGTCCTTGCTTCAGTTGGATCTTGTTAGGAGCATTGTTATAATACAGAAGTATAATAACAAGATTTATGATGCCTCTAAATTATCTTATCCTCGCTAGCTCTCCACTACCCAAACCTTTTCACCATCTTTGTGCAAAAAGATCTTCTTTTAAGATGCATCATTATTTAAGAGATGTCTAGCAAGCAATTGAAGAAGCTACGTTTCAATCAACCCTCACTCTCTGATCAATTCTTTAGGTATCCGATGTTAGACGGATTTCATTGATTGCAAAAGAGAATTTGAAGCACTAAATCGAAAAGGGTATGAGCAATTCGACGCTGAGCAGTCATCATTCACTTTTAGTTTTGCGTTTCGTTCGGCAACCATTTGCATTCTCGTAAGAAAAGCCCTCACAAGTCAGCTGTCTCGCCGTGTAGTCGCTGATTTACGATTTTTCATTCGCCATAAAGCTTGTTTGTTGCATCAATCGGAAGGTGATATTCAAAATGGTCGCGATGAGAATGATAGACTCCTGCTTGAATGTACTGTATTCACGATGTCTCCGTACCTTGATAACATGACGAGCTGAGAAAATTCCGTACTCTGCTTTTGCTTTGCTGGCAATCATCACGGCACTTGAAATTCGCTGCGTCTATCTTTATTGAATATAGAATTCTACTGAAACGAAGGGACCCAGAAACGATGATCAATTCTGTACTGCACTTTCTAGATTATACAGTCGTGAATGGCTTGGATGAGACGTACAATAATGTCCGTTTATCTCATGTGCAAGAATATTAGAGCACTTGAGGCACCGAATAAAGGGTTTGCGAGGATCGATGTAATGGAGCAGTCGCCATTTTCGGGCACACCAAGTTTTTCAAAAGGAGGCCTGAAAGCTTTTCCACAAGAAGTAGCTTATGGCATGACCCCTCCAGCGATCAATCCATCATCTTTACTGGAGAATAGATCGCGTTTATATTAGATCCTGCCGCCTTTACTGAACCTTTTACACCTCCTATCCAAGATACAATTTTCGACACCGTTAAATCTATAAACGAAACGAATTATCAATCTGACAGAGACCATATCGAATATACGCAATATGGTCGGAATTTATGAAGAAAGATGGTAAGCCGCGTTTCGCTGTATCAAGTCAGCGCAGCGAGCCGACGAGTGTTTTTTGTACGATCACCAAGCCAACTGGTGCAATAAACGGCAAGTCAGTGGTGAATTGCAACGACTGCATGCAATCGTGATGATAACTGAGAAAATGTACGCATGTTTCTAAAACACTAGTTATCAACATGTCAGACGTTCTACCTTATTGATTGTTTACTTTCTCGCAGCAGATTATCAAGGAATCTCAACCCGATCCACACAATAATTATTCGAGACCTGTGCAGGAATGTTCCGGTTTTCTAGGTAAAATGTGTCATGTTTACCAATCCCAGCAAATTGATGCTAAATAAATCATCCGCAGTTGGCAACGTATGTGACGATTCAGTGCGGGGCTCTTTCACATATTTTCAAGATATGGATCCGAATCACGGACGATTAAGTCCACTTCCGATCGTTTCCGCTTAACAGCGTGGCTTGGTGGTCCCTAGCTGCTTCGTTACAGATCCTAGGTCAATTTTGCACCATTTTGATTATTTGATTTTATCCTATCCCGCTTCGTCGAATTGTGAACAAGAACGAGTTTTGTAGAGTGGCAATCTTCACGAGATATGAATTTGGTCGAATGGGATTTGCGTTGTAATATGGTACCTCTTCACGTTGTGCATATGGGTACATTGTTTAAAAACGAGTTTACAAACAAAACCAACACGGGATGCTCGGATAGTGATCACAACCACGATGTGCTTTGTGATCACTTAACACCAATTCAGAGTCGGTTCGATGGCATATCAACGCGAAGTGACCGTATGATCCATGACACGGGCCACTCAGCCCGATTTGAGGCTTTTGCTGATTTTTGCTGCAGACTCAAGTCGGAGCTAAAAACGGTAGGCTGCACGCATGATCGCAATTGATGATCTGGCTTAGAGTCGACGCCTTATGGGAGAAAACATGTGCTCCTGTTTTGTTGTATTCCAAACGGGGCTTTTGTAATCAAGCTGATTTGAGTTTGCAAACATTACCAAAATCAAGTCTGGGCAAGCAATGTCTCAGTGAAGACAGATCGTGTGACAATCCGTGCATTCACGACACCGCTCCTTACACCGATAATAAATGCAAAACAGACTCGGTCTTTGAGGAACAAGTATGACTGTTCCTTCACTTGTCTTCTGGAATTGCATATTTCTTCTGCAAAGCTAAGTGACATCTTTCAGACTAAACTAACGGTTCAGGCTTGTTTTAATACTCGTTAGATGAATTAAGTCAAAGATTGATTTATATTTTGCAAGAATTCAAATGGTAGGGAGCGATAACAAATCAGCAGGTAAGCAAACACAAGCAAAAATGATAAAATATATAGAAGTGCGTATTTCAGACATGCAATGAATTCTACACATCATTGCAACATTGTAGTCTGATCGTGATTATGCTTCTGCACTTGGCGACCTCAAAATACTTGAGCTAGTCGCCATGACGATTGGAACTTAGGACAATACTACTATAATATCATTATGAGTCCATCATCGATGCGATATTCGGATTTATGAGAAAGGACATGAGACAATCTGATGCGCTGGCCACGCAAAGTGTTGCAGCCTATTTCTTGGCTCATGTTGCATTTAGTTTAGCACAAAGTGGTACTTCCGGCAAAGTCCTATTTGTGGTTTCATAATAGACTCATGCGCTGCCAACTAATGATCGTTTTTGAATTTTATCAATTGCGCTCAGCAACACACACACATACTTGTTACATGATGACACTATTGTATCTGGTTGTCTTACTTGACATCGGCGCGGCTAGAATGCATACAAAAGAAAAAAAGATCGGACGACTACCACTCATGATCAAACCTCTGAAGCTAAAACAAGGTACGGTTCCCAATTCATAGGCAGTCAAGTGCGTGGAGAATACAAACGAGCTACTCGAGGCCATTATGAAATATAAGTAGGCATACGATCGCCTCATCTTGGACCAAGTAGATCTTTTTTTAAAAAGGATTCTGAGGCCTCGGAATTTTGGAAAAAAGTTGAATTTTTGCAAGTCGAACCACATTCTATACAGGTACTTCTGAGTGATAAGGCATCACACCTTCTCAATGATGGATTTCCTTCCTATCTGGTTGTGTTTCTTATTCCCACACCGCCTGGAATGAACTGTACAATACTTTCAATTCCAGTCCCAAAACCGTTGATTCCGAAAATCCAATCTCAGATCCTTTATTCCCGAATCTTCTAATCCCAAAGACACCAAGACCGATCATTTTTCTCCGAGAGTCATTGACTACTTTACTAAAGGTCTGGAAGGAAAAACATTTTATATTGAAGTACGAAATTCTATCATGGAGAACACGGAACTACTTGCACCAAAAAATGAAGTGAACGTTGAGATAAATTCTCATAAAATGCAAAAAAAGCTTCACAGCAATCCGATTGAATCCGCAATTTTTTCATCTGACCGAACTTATCTCACAACAGGTGTCAACCCCAATGACATAATTGATAAGAAAAAGAAGCGTTTCGCTCGAGTCGAGACTCTTGATGTCGATAAAAAATTTCAAGTCTATCAAATAAAAATTCCTGAAAGTATCTAACACGAACACTTTGTCATGCTTCTAATCTTTTTCTAGCGCTCCTATGATATTGTTCTTTATGGCCAATAAATATGAAATTTCACGCTGCGATATGAAAATCTCCACTGTTCGATCAGCTAGTAAGACTCGTTTCCGCCTTGAGATTCTTCACACTCGTACACACGCTCTACCTTCGTACTACAGCCTGACATCCATTACGTCGAGCGCAGTCCCTACAATGTGATCAAGTCGATTTCCATCCCAGATATCGACCTCAAATCTCGCTCGTTTTTCAACCCGCACCGAACTCGATGAGCCGCAACGTTCTTCTACCCCTCAATCCATTGCAACCTTGCTCTCCCCAATCGTGGAGCTTTAGAACCGATGCATCAATCTCTCTGGGAAGCTTACGTCTTAACCTGGCGTTCGGTCTTCACCCCCGGTCCTGAAGTCAAAATAGATATCAATATGTGCGGTGGTCAGTGGCGTACGCTAAGGAGCGTTCTGCAAACACTTTTAGAGTCGTAACGATCCGGAGGTTGAACGCGACCTGCTATAACAACTAAATCACTCATACTTTCCAGATTTTTTATCGGCTGGAGATCCTCTGCGCTTCAAAGTCTGGAAATCGCTGATATAAAAAGCGTTTAAATTTAAGCCTGTTATGGTTTTCCAGAGCTTAGTCCGCATCAATGTCGGTAAAGGCGCGTGCATCATAACTCGAGGTGACGGGAATGTCACACTCGATTCACCGAGCGATGTCAAGATCTATGAATATCAGAGAATATTGTGAAGTAGTCACACAAACACATGTCCTGGTTGCGCTTGGTTGCAAGCACAGTCAGCCAAGAGCATTGCAGTGGTTGCGATGAACGTATTTTTTTTTTATTTGATACCTGATCTCGTGCATCCCTTGTTCAAGCATCATTTGATGCCTGAGCATCAAACGTTCACTGTATCGGGCTGCTATGTGTGTGGAAGCAGACCGTGAATCATGGATGACTCCTTCATATCTTCTTTGCTGTGGTGATGTGATCAACGAAGTGCCGTATTTTTTAAGGGTACCGCTGACCAGCCCGCAGTTTTCGCTAACCAGCCCTCACCCTTRAATACAGCACCCTTAAGGTATGATTACGAGTTCTGATTGGCTAGAGAGATTATACTTATCTAAGAAGCGGTTTTACAATGTTAAGATTGGCTTAAACGAGCAATAAGCTCTATAAAAGGACGCAAACCAACATGTTCTTAATCATCGACAGTATCCAAAGCATCAAGATGGATCTCAGCTGTGACTGAGGAAGCCGCATCGTCGTTATTACGAGATTCATTTTGCGTATTTGTGCAACGACACGCGCAGGCGCCAGGCCCGACCGAAGATAACTTGAAATTTGTTGTCGCTCATCGATTTTGAGAGCACGGCCTTGTGGATGTACGGCAGCATCTACGAAAGGCTCGTGATTGTGCGCAGATTGATTGGCCTCAACAACCCAGTGAACCAAGTCTCCGTGTCCTAGCATTCGACGAATCATCAAAGCAGACTGGTAGCCTGTTCCACGGCTTCCACGTACGCGTTTACGCTTCTAGGACATGGAAGTTGCTTTCTCCGCACAAGAGCATTTAAGACATATAGCTTTGATTTCACCGTCTAGACGGTTTCCAACTCTCCTTGTTCTTTTCCAAGTATATACGAAGCCTTCATCTTGAGATTGACGGGTCACTGCTAATATAGCCTCTTCTAAAGACGCGTAAGTAGTGCCGACGATGTCTTCAAATTGACTCATGGTTGGCAAAACGGAAGAGTAATAGTATGACGAAACTTGCCAGCTCTCGCGTTTCGAACGGTCTATAATATATTGAAATAAGTATAGTCTCTCTAGCAAATCAGAACTCGTAATGATAACTTAAGGGTGCTGTATTTAAGGGTGAGTGCTGGTTAGCGAAAACTGCGGACTGGTTAGCGTCTCCCTTTTTTAAATACGACTACAGTCGAAGATAGTTGAAGCTGCCAAAGAAAGGCGTCTAATTCTCTTTTCTTGAGTTGTTTGTATGGATAATCATTACTTCGACAGACCTAATCTGTGCGTGACGAATCATTCGTATCCTTTTTATTGTAAACGAAACAACGTGATTTGAATCATCTAACGTGTCGCATTATCTAGTGGCAAATGCCCAGAATGAGATCCGTCGTTTCCGAGTTGTTGGCCATAGCATTCATGAGTATCAGCTGCGTTGATTTTGGCAGAGCTCCATCATGATGTACAATGGTGAGCTGAGAGTTCCCGTGTGACTCCATGATAAGCATTTGAGTTTGTGGATTGACAAGAGGAAACGTATGGGACACTCTTGCTTGTTTTTGAAGTTACTTTATGTGTTGTGCTTGCTCTGTGCCCCTTTCTATCGACAATTGCTCGTCTTGCGCGGGTTACTTGCTCTAATCTGCGACGTTTATATGAAGGAACTGACGTATTATGATCCTGTTGCGGCCTGCCGAATCGTTTGTCATCCGCCCAACCTAATTTGAATTGCTGATGATTAACACTTCTTTGAGGCTGAATCTAATGATTCTCACTCTCATCAACATTTTCATGTACATTTTCATCTCTGAGGTGGTTGACTCTACCCGCCATTTTCCCTTTTTCGGCATCGAAAGCTTGAATTTATGAGAATCGCATTTATAAAAGCTGTATTCATGCAGCTTCGATGCCCCTTTCCCGAAAATCCACTTATCATTGTTTATCGCTCGAGACGTTCTCCGTATATAATTTTTTGCAAGACTTCTACCGGTACTAGATACAACTCATCGAGTACCCTACTTTCCCATGCAATGTTCCTCTGCCATTTCTGCTTGCCACCTACCAGAGGTATTATCTTTGACTCGAACAATGTTATGCGATCGACTTTTAGTTTAGTGTCTATTAATAATATATGAAACGAAGTCTATCTTCCATCAAGTGCTTTCAGACCGAGCTTCCATCTCCGAAGCAGAAACGGAGAGTTGAACAAAAGTACTTGGCTTGTGCTTGAGAATTATCGACCATAACGACCAAGTATGTAAAGAATAGCATAAATGGATAATGCCTAATGAATTACAGCGTTTCCTCAAAGAGGCCTTTCTCTTTCGATTGTGCGACCAGTATTGAGGCGATGAGACGTAACACCCGTTATCTGACGGTTTCATTCTGCGACTATGAGACATTTTTGATAAGGTCTGTGACAAATCTACAAGAAGGTCGATTTAAATTACATTTATCGCAGATACATGCGTAAAAGTTCCGTGACACTTTGCGAGCGTTCTGACAGAGACATGTACGTGTCGAAATCGGACCCAACGACACCAACTGTTCAGAAGATTGATCAGCAATACCGTTCAAAGCTTCTTTCTCACAAAAGTACGCCTGTGTTGGACCGCCAGTCCATCGATACGTATGGCTTGCACTTGGTTTTGTTCCTGGAATATTCCCAATTGCACCTGAGAATCACAAAGCTGTTCTTCCATTCGCCCTAAATGTATATGGCTGCTCTCCGAGTTGCACTAAATATATTCATCAGACCATGAGAGAATCCGATCTCGCTGATAGTATAATTGGCCTCGTAAAGCGAGTAATTTTTCTTCGAATGCATTCTTCTCCGATACGATACGATAGTATTTGCATTTAACGACTCCAATCGATTGCCTCGGAATCGAAATTCCATTACTTCTTGGCGCGATATTTTGATTTGTTTACTGACGTCTGCCAAATGTACTATCAATGCGTTCATCCTTCTGCATGTCGACTTTGCAAAGCATCGACCTGAATCCTCAAAGCAGATGCTGTATCGACCCAAGTATTCTGCTTCTGTCGCAAAGCCTTCAGCGCTCGTTGTAGCTGTGTTATAATCGCTTCCTTCTCAGCAACGATTCCTTCGTAAGGGATTCGCATCTTCTCAGCAAATTCTTTCGGAACGTGATCCATAAAGCTGATATTTTTTGCCTTTCTCACTCTCGCCACATGCTGCAACAAAGTATTCTCTTTTTTCTCACAGCTTCTAATTGCGACTGTAATCTCTTCCATTCATTGCTCCGTAAATGCACTTCACGTCATGGCGGTACGATCCTAATTGCGTTGTGACATTGTTGAATTAGAGGCCGATGATACGCCATAATCATTCAATTGGCGTTCCAACGAGACGATTTGTGCCTCTCGATCCTCGAGAGGTTCCTGGTAACGCCTGATACCTATGGCCTGCTACTTTTCCTACAAAAAAGCTTCATTTGGGGCCTGAGACTCATTCCACAACGTGTATTCACGTTCGTCTCTTCATCATTGGTCGTTAAAGTGTGACAAGGCGCAAGGTCAAGCCTACACGTGCGTAATTCCTATTTGCAAGCTCCAATAGCGTTCATTGATGCTGTTGTTGCTTCAATACAGCTTTCGACACACCTTTTTCCTTTCCAAATTCTTTATCTATTTCATCAGAAGAGATGACGCTTGAAGGAGCGGAAACAACGTGCTGGTTTCACTGTGGCGATAAAAAAGGACCAGAGAGGTTGTCCGATTTCTCCGCGTACGCTTGATTCTCATCCCGGAGCTTTTCAAACTCAGGTTTGAACGCGCTGATACGAGTCGATTCCTCACAGTGTTGATATCCCTTCGTTTTCTCCTGTTCCTTGATTCTTAAGTTCACTTTTGCGCTTAATTGCATATCCTTCTTTACGACCGCATGCGTCTTCTGTGCACTTGACGTCATATTACTGCTCACAACATTGCCTTTGTCTGCTGTAACGATAGCATCTCTACTTGCTCCATAACATGCGCTACGACCGAGCAATTCCTTGAAATAAACATCGGAGATCAGTCTCTTTACCATTCCATCCAAGGTTTTGAGATTTAGCAGCTGCTGGTGCTGGCTACGCTGTTTCGATACCCGGAAAGACGAAATTGAGATTAAGAATTGCAGGCATTTAATTTCTGCAGTCGGAAACTTATATGTGCTGTTCCACAACTTCACTGCAGTGAGGCAGGAAAGACACTGATCTGACCGGAAATGTGCGCCGAAAACGCGGGGAGGAAGTACTTAGTGGCTGTAGGACGGTCGGCTGCCTGGTGGGGTTTCTTGGTCTTGTATTCTTTGGTACTTCAGTATCAGAGACAGCTTGTGAGGATGACACGCCAAGTGTTTCACTTCCAGCCGGAACGGTCATCAAATTCCGAAATATTGCACCAGTTGCCATTCGATCTAAAATTCGACGTTGCGGAGAGATCACGACACTTTGAAGGTGAGTTTCGATACGAATGCTCTCTTACTTCCTGAAGGACCCGTCATTGCACCATTTCAGCGAAATCGAATTGAAACAACGCAACGGCCGAATGACTTGGAAGCAGCTAGAGAGCAATGTCGTAATCTTTGGGATGTACTGCCACTGTATCAGCTGCTTTATACATCGTCTGAATCGGGATTGTATCGCTTTGAAGAGCAGTATGATCGTCCTTGGAATGTACTGATTACGATGTGATTTCTCTGCTAATCTAATGGAAAAGAACGAGTATATGGACTTATATCACGTTCAACAGTCGCATGTACAAAGATTGCGGCACAGCTCAAACCTATAATGCTCAGGACTGACAGCTGACAATAGGATTTAAAAGCCTTCTGAGAAAACAACTTTGGATAATCCGTGAGTAATGATAGCGACAAAGCATGTGAAACAGTCATTTTCTGATATGGCCAAAATGTCAATAAGTGAAGGGCAGGAGTTCCTTTGAATTTTCGGAAGATCGTAGTCAATCTTTTTGTAGCAGTAAATCACGCCCATTATCATTGAGACGCTTCATCACAATAAATATCAACTCAACTGCGCTGATAATTCAACTGTTGTGACTGTATGTGGCGACATGTACTCTTTACCGGGAGCGCTACACTTTGTTAGTATAAAATGTGTCCTGGAATTACTGCGAAGTGGACAAGCACTAGACCAAAATAGTCATTCCGTTAAGCTGCTGTTACAACTTGCTCTCCCTTATAAGATAAAATTGAGCTCAATTGTCTTCACATGCTCCTTTTGGACTTTTTATTAGCAAATTGATGGAAGCACATTCGCTGTATGCTCCAAATACCTTTGTCGTGATACCATCAATTCTATCTATCATTCAGAACCATAAGGTAACAGCTGCTCGCCTTAATGGATATCTTTTCCCTTCTTTTCTTTTTGGATGTAGTTTACTACTTGATGAAAGCTGCTACTTGCCATTTCTATAATAATAATCTGGCCCACATGACCCGGTTTCCTGACTGCCTATTTGCCAATTGTTCTCAGAATCATAGTTCTTGTTTGTCATAATCGTAGATGATTCTAATGCTCTACTTGAGTCTCTCTGCCCTTGAATCATTTTTGCTGGAAGGAACACATGAATATAAACCTGCTCGAAGGATCGATATCTCACAATTTCGAGACAACAAACTTTCGGACATGTTGATTTGGAGTTAGCGCCTGATTAAGAATGACAGAACTCGATTTCTGATCATAATCCATGTTCTCCGTGACATTCGCTTCATTTTGATGGTTATGTTGCAGCACGTCTCTTGTAAAGAAAGGTAAGAGCCGACCAGGTCCAGTTGACTGATTACGGTCCTCTCGAATAACATGTTGTACCTTTTCGCATTACTTATATTCTTTCAAAGGCAGAGCTCTGCAAGGTCAGAACCTTACACCTGTCACTGCGCCCAGTTTCGCTTATTATGTAACTTGGAGTACGTGATTTTTCTCATATTAGGCTGTGGTTTTTAGAGGAGCTTTTTCCTTTACTTCTCAAATTTATTTTTCTTCCTTAGAATACAAAGGCTTATATAATTATTGTCTGTTTTGTCGTTATATACTATTTACTCACAAATACCATTCCTCCGAACATCGAACATGCGATAGCGACAATCAACGGTACGGTTGTTCCATTTTGTACAACGTAGCTTTTGCCACCTTATCCACGCATATGGAGATCACTTGACGATATAACATGACGCATTTAATTCTGTAAGTAGACCAATCATAATTGGTCACTAGTCGCAAAAAACAAAATCATGAATATAAAGAAAGAGCACTTTGAAAATCAACCTCTAAACCCTTGCAACATCATCTCTTCCTCCATGCTAATTTCGTTGAGCTTAGCATGCTCGTGAATTTTTCAGAAAGCATGAGATAACAAGCGTTCTACAAAACCAAAATGATTGGTTTGGGTGTTTCTATGAACACGTATGGCTGAGTTGCACTTATCCATTTGAACCATATGATATGCAATTTAATGTTCTTCCAAACCGCATTCGGTTTTTTTGCCGGACAATAGATACGAGACATGAAGACCAAGATATTCATGTCGTTTATCAATGGAAATTCCATTTCTGTCTTCAGCTCAATTCCAGACATATCCTTCGTGCAGCCTTTGCGCGAAGAAACGGAATCTGAGGTTCGAGTAAATGGTACTTGATAACGCTTTCGAGGTCTATAGAAAGTGTAGCCACTTCACTTGCTTGGACCAGCTACGAGTGGCAATTCATAAATTGTATTCAATGTGTATTGTAACCCTAAAAGCTCTCGTGTCTTCGTTCTGAACATCCTTAGATGCAGCAGAGCAGTCACATCCCTACCAATGTCTGTTAATGACTTTTACTTAATCGTCACTATGTCCAGCGTTCTAGGTAAAGTACCTTAAGAGCACGACCACACCTGTGAAGATAAAAATTTTGTTCTGATGAAAAGAGAAAGGGCGATTTCATGGAATAACACAATTATTCAACATATAAAATGCTCATTAAATGGCATCTTTTGGAGACCATGCATTCTGACTGTTGTATGTTTTATCTTGATCCCTTCAAATTCTTTGAAGCTCTCTACTGGCGATCATGTGTTTCATACAGATGAAGACTTCAGCCTTGGCGTAATCTAAGTTGATTGTCTGTTGTTTTGATGGTCGGGCGTGCGTTGACATTTAATTTCATATACATTTGCTTATTTATTTGGAGTTATCATATTTGCTCATTTCAAAAACAGCATATTTTACCCTGGATAGAAAGAATTGCAATGATATGAACGTGTAAAGGAAGCAAGATCAATTGCCCGTAAGATGGGATGTGCGTGTTTCTCATCGAAAGACTTATCAGCAATTATTTTCCACAAATCATTACTTTTCAATCAGTTAAGTGATACCGCTACTCAAATCGTAATACCCATGGAAGGAATCTAGCGCTATTTGTATCGTAATATTATGAGTCCAAGTATTTCCAAACCAAAGTTGCCTCAAGTAGAAGCGAACCTTATAATTAATCGTATTTCTTGGTCCTGGACCTCCGGAAGTCTGTTCGTAGCTACCCTTAGTGTCAGTGGCATGATAAATATGAAACACACTCGCAGTGTTCGCCTCATCTACTAAGCATGCTCATATTGCGCTTGTACTAAAGGCGTTGCAATCACATTGTTAATGGAAAATTTCATGCATCACCTGCCCACGTGCCCAGACTATGTGGAGTCTTAACAAAAAGCTTTGCATTCGGATCGACTGGCATACTTTACATTGTTCTCATTATAGGCGTAGAGGGACTTAAATCTTCAAACATCGAGCTGAAACCGTTAGGATGTGCTTAGGATGAAGCAAGTAATGAAGATTTGGAACAAAATTCAGCTAATATGTCCCGTTTTATAGTTGGAGCGCTTCCCCATTATCAAAATAGAAGCTCTCTACAGTAATATGTTTGGCGAATGCATGACTTCTTTGATAACTGCATGTTTAAGGACAAAAGAGGATGGTCTAGCGTTCCACGGGCACATCATTCCTATGCATAAATGGATTGAAGGAAAGCGGGATAGCGTCGCGTTATAGTAACATCGCACAATTGCGTGTCTTTGGAACTAAAAGGGACGGACGATACGATACACTCAATGCAGTCTAATAACCATCTCACAATCATTTTCTAGACTCTGGATAAAGGGGTTTGCTTATAATGTTCTACATTCACACCGTCCTTCCCGGGCTTTAAAAAAAGGCGATCCGAACCAATTTGTTTGTGCTGGAAAATGTAACCCGGACTATTCGTGAGTGAGACGACCACCAAACCTTGAATCTTGCTTTCGTCTTGCATTTATTGCAGCGTGCAGGTGCCAAAGTTGGATCACAAAATATTATGTGGCTGGCTTTTTAAAACCCTTCGAGTATCAAAAGGTCAAATGCGAGCGCATAGTTCTGGTAACAACACCTCATGCATCAACATTATTATTTGATGTGCTGTAGTCAGATATATGCAACTTTCAAACGAGTGAAGGAGACGCACAACTTCGCTTTCTATACTACCTCCCTGTGTGTACGATACAAGGTTTTGTCTCAGAAGAAACAAGAAGGATGTGCATGTATTATTTGTGACTTATGATAAAAGCTTCCACATCTCATAAATTCTAGAAGCGTATTCCTTGTCTTTCTTTACATTTCCTTTTCTGGAGAAGAGATCAAGGCGTCTCAAAAGGATTATTTTAGTAGATCCATTTGAAACTAGCTTGTACAAATTATCATACAAGAATGATGTGTCAACGCAAACTCCTTTTGAAATTGATAGACGAGCATGCTGACCAGTGTATAGTGGGCCCTTCTGTGCATTGGATTCAAGTACTATTTTCTTTCCATGTCACATTGATTGATGTAAAATATCAAGTAAAACTAATAGGGTGGGGAATAATTTGACTACTCTAAATGCTTACAATCTAAGCTTTAAAGGAGGGGGTCGAATTTGTTTCTGCTTCTGATTTATATATACTAAGCATCTCCTTACGCTTGTTATTCCTGACAACCGATCTCCATGATTGACACGACTAGTACAGTTCGATTTGAGCAAACAAACTCATCCAAATTGATCAATTGTACGTCTCTTATAACCTCGTATACTATCTTGGGGAGTTCCCGACCAGTCTTCACTACATTAAATTGACTTGCGGCAGCGCCTAATCCAAGAGCTTCCACGTTAGCTTCTACGTTTTTCAATTATAATCAATCATTTATTACTGTTAGAGCCTCTCGCTTGCGTCATGAGCTTGTTAGAGAAATTGCTGCCTCTGGTGAACTCAAGTGAAATCATTAAAACCTGTATTGAACCTGGGAGAGAGCCAATYCAATCTCTCTGCAGTGACAAATTCTAGCAGTATAATGATTCATTGTACACAAATAGGAGCGAGTGCTTCCTCGCAAACGAGTCTTTTTTCGAAGATCGGACAAACGTCATAAAGCTAGTAAATAATGCATTGGAAAGGATGCGAATAAATCGTAAAATGCACATGTCCGATCCGAGTTCAAAAGCTTTGTGATTTTGGTTGGAGAAGATTGAGGAAGTAGATCAAACGATAGTAGCTTTCTGAGCTTCCATAGCATGTCGGTTTCCATGCTTTTTCCATACACCACGAAGAACAATGGTGTCTGCTGATTTATAACAACTTACTGCACTAGAAACTCGCGAGCATTCATGTATTCAGTACCCTTTGTAGATTCTAATACGTAGGAGACAAAAATATGATCGAATTCTGCACATAGGAATCGTCTTCACATTTGAAAAGTATCATCGTCATCATCAAATGATATTTATAAACGATTGGATTTGGTCGCGATGATAAAATCTTACTAAACTGTCAATGCAATATATGCTATTTGTATGACGGCATAACGAGACAATTTACGGATTTTTTTTCAAAAGACGAGCTTTTATCTCAGTAATATAATCTTTCCATTAACCATTGCAAAGAGCGGTCCAAAGTGAAACTCTATAGATATCTGCCAAGATGACTCATCGTCTCGATTGAAGGTTGTAACACTGAAAAAAAACTCGTCACATCTAGCATAAAGCGACTGGCTTCAAAAGTCTCTTTTAGGCTATTCTGATCCAGGGTACCTCAAGTGGCAATTTGCGGTATCCTATTCATGGTTGCGCTGATCAAATTGCGGCAAAAGCCCTTGGAATCAGAGGCTCCACACTGTAGATGTCGTTGATCTCTGAAGCACTGCTATTGCAGATGCGATTGTTCATTGAGTTCAACTCGGGTGAAAATGGCACATAGGAAAGTCATGAATCTACTTGCATTCGGTTGAAGCTTTCATGAGCATTATTCAAGTGTCAGACTCACAGGTTGCGACCCAGTGGTGCAGGTTGATGTAGCACGTTAAGATGTATTTCAAAAGAGAAGAGCCAAAAGAAGTACCACGTCGTGGCACATACACGATTCGGTAAGATCGGAAAGGTCCTCCAAGGGAGTTCCCAACTAACAGGCAAGCTGATCGTTCAAAACGGGTATCAAGGATACAAAAAAAGTTAAGCACCATGATGAGTGTTTCCAAATCTTTCGTGGCATACTGTGAAGCTGAGAAGAGAAAATATCATCATCCCCCTGATAGCTACGTATGGAGCAACAGGTCATTTCTCTGTTGTACTAGCGTTCTTGAAAGTGTGTGCGATACCATGATGAATTTCACCAAGGAGTTCAATCCGTGACACACATGATATTCACTTGTGATGCAAGTCCCTGTGCCTCGAACTTTACACGACCGAATATTTCATACTTTACGATTTTCTCGATCCACACACGGAAACAATCACTTAAGGTCCATTTCAGCTCGTGAACAGAACATTATCAGGATGATTTGAAAAATGTTACCTAAATCTATTCGAAAGCTCAGTATTCTTTGTTGTGATGGATTTCGAACACAAGCGTTCACGAGGTTACATGCGCATTTCCAGTAAGTTAATAGAATTGGGTTCTTTTTGTCCAAGATGCCRCGATTCCAGGTCCCTCTGGATATGTGATGGGATTATTTGAAGTTTCACATAGTGCACTGGAATCGAACAGGCTAGTTTAAGTATCTCTCTTATAATTGCACTGAGAAGTCATTGCTACATGGGGCAAAATGGATTGGAATCATGCAATTGAACTCAATCATCTCTCGAGCATCCAAATCGCTTCAGATCTGGATGCAGCACGCTATGCAATCAGTTGGAAATTTTATTTTCCTGACATAATGTATCTCTTTTTTACAAAATGTTTAATACCTCAGTATGCACTTCGATGGTCCAAAAACGTTCTTCAATAAATTGACAACATCAGATGGACCAAGAACCTGTGCAGCATTGCTCAGCATTATACGTCAACGTCGGAGTTACTCTCACATCTAGGGAACAGGTTGTGATAGCATGGTACAATTGATTCTCATTTTATGATACCTCAGTGTATTAGCGTAAGTGAAACCCATGCGTCCGACAAGGATCTCTGGTTCTTCTTCGAAATTGGTCTTGATATCCTGATAACGCTGTCTGAAGTCATTTGTTAATATATAGCTTCGAGCTTGCGGTCGATTTAGGTATGCTTTTATACCACAACCTTCTCGCTTCGTTGAGTATTGATATTTAATCTAAAAGGCACTGATTCGTGCGCATTCTCTGTCATACAATAGAACCAAGGCTCAATCTTCAGACAAGAATGACACGCATCATTAGGCACGAACGAGTCAGCTTTTGTTTTAGAGCATTTCATGTAAATTCTTCACTGTTATATATCTCTCCATCAGAATTTCGTAAGTAGGAAAAAAATGCTCATTTCGTTACTGCGCGGTTGCAATAGGCGCGTATGTTGATGTTGCTGAAGCGAACAGAAATGATAATAAGATTGATATCAACGTCCAGCAGCTCACTATTGTCATGCTACACTTGCGCTCCGATTCCCAAGCCTTGCAAGGTTGATTAAAATTAATCGTGTGCACTTCATCTACTCAAGTCGCTCTACGATTCACCGGGATCAAGCTGCTTTCATTCGGCTATCGTCATATTTGAATTTGAGCTGTTGTACGCGAAACGAGGCCGATACTTGTATGACGCCATCAGTTGCCCCAAACTTCTTCGAAAACAAAGTCGGCCAGTGCAATCACAAGTACGGAAAGTGTGTAGAAACGATTGATAACTGGTACGCCATGTTCATGAAAAGCACAATAGGTGATATTTTTTCTAGCGCTCCTATTGTATTCTTCCTGTCATGAGATGAGTCAAATTACCCAAATACGGTAATATTTATTATTTCTACTGAACGTATACGGTAATGGATAATTAGATTAGTAAATTGGCTACAAAGTAATGCAAGCAGTCTGCAGTCCAGCGTCAAGCTCATGTGTACAATTGAGATTTTTATTACTCGACTACAAAGTTGCTGCACACGGAATATCATATCATAATATGAGTGAAGGTAGAATCCTTGACGAAAAGAAAATCAAATCTCATCTATTCTGATGTTTTAATGATTTATTGAACTGGATGATGCAAAAATTGATCAGGTTGGCTGATGGAGAATGTACATGTGTTTGTCTACAAACTTGATAGGGTGAGTATTGGCAAGTGCAGCGCCAATGACCCAAGCATCGCTGCGACTGCGGCGAACGGCAATGAAGCAACAGTTGTCGTTTGTCCGTACAAAATAATTCGGCTTTGAAAGTGTGAATACTTCCTTACCAACATGATCGCTGAACTTAAATGTCGGAAGCTCCAAGTTGGTAATTTTATCACAGTTAGTTGATAGACCAGTTATCCCAGGCATTGCTTGCATTAATTGGTCAAATGCCGGACCTGGAAACTGGCTGATAGCATTTTGTAAGTCAAAAAACACGACTCCTTTGTTGGTACCGGCTTTGACACCGCCATATTCGACAATATACGAATTTCCACGGTGGTGTAGCATACTATTTTCCGTCTCAACTGGCCGATTGTTTCTTTTGAACTCCAACATGTTAGTTTCTGGAGCAATTGACATTGTTATCGCATTGCGAATTTCGTCATTCCAAGTGATAGTGACAGCTGAATTTGTTTGGTCATCCAAAACACCCATAATTACTTCAATGCCGAACAACTCCCAATTGATCTTTTCCGGTACACCATTGTACATGTGTGCCATGACTCTTTCTGCTTCTTCCTCAGTTATTTTAGGCGGTGTGGCTTTCTCAGAATCGCTGGATGCGGTTTCAATTCGTGGTACCATTACATTCATCTTCAAAGCGTTGTCGGTTAAAGTGTTAATAAAGAGAGGGAACCTGTACGCATCCGAGTATTGGGATACCAAAAAAAGCCAAACGAGTTTCTTTGCAGCAAGCATTGTTGTAGATGGTAAATTGGAAAATGAGCTCCAACTCCATCGGCTCCGCTACACCACGCAATGCAAAAGTGGGACAGAAATTTTTTGGCAGCAGCATATCAGATAATTGGACAACTTTAATGAGTGAATGTGTTTCAAATTATATACAAGGACTAGGTACAAGCGATAGACGAGACGACCTTTTGTAGCAAAGTTGTGCGATTGTATTGTTGCGCAGTCAATTTCAGCGTAAACATTTGATATCGAATTCCGAATCGAGCTTCAGGTGGACCTTTAAGATTTGATTGGTATGATGTGTTACAGGTTTTGCAAAAGAGTGGAGCGTCGGCGTTGAGGTGAGTAAAACAGCTTATACAAGATATGATACATTCCGAGTTTGTACTATAATATGCAAAAGCAATAATACACATTCGTGAATATGACAAATTGAATCTAGAGAAATCAGACTAATCTTTTCTTCTATTTCTTTTGCACCAACAAGTACGCTAAAATAATTTGGATTACCTACTTTACATAGTACACTCCCTGCGTTGATACAAGCGTCATTCTCATATCACCTTATGAGGTATTCTGTCACAAAACGGTAGCGATTTATACATAACTTAATACACTGTCGTATTTTATATGCTACTTTTAACCCAGCTTATAGTCCATTTGGAACGAGCTACAGATTGCCCGATCTACAAGTCTTGAGCTACTACCTCACCTAATTCAACAGCTAGGCGACTCCTTTTCACTGCAGCTGGAAACAGATCGCTACATATCACTGTTCATATGGGTCAAAAGAGTAAAAATTCATTGAAAATAGGAATGCACATCCACCGATATGTACGTTCGCGTATTCGTCCGAGCCAATCGCTTAGGCCATCACTGATGCAGCTTTGCCCACTATTAAAGGCAAGGGCGAGAAATCGGACGTATGGTAGAAACGAGCATGACAAACTCTAACGCCCTACCGAAAGGAGCAGTTCAAGGCGACAGAAACGTTTCGACTGAGTCAAGAGTGCCTTTTTTGACAGAAAACGAGAAGCTTTCAGGGAGTGTATTACCGTCCTCATTGAAAGAAACGTGAAAGGTAACAAACTTTTCAAGTCGGAATCGAATACCCCGCAGAATGTAAAAGAGGACGGGAATCTAGAATCAGACAGCTTTAATATTGAAAAGAAAGACATGAATAATGGAACAAGAGACACTGACGGAGGCAATGCACAGGGAGAAGAAGACGAGAAAACGGATTACTTAATTGTCTGATCAGGCAACCACTCGAAAATTCGCATGCAATAAGACGTTTTACAAAGCGTGGAATCTCATGCGACTTCGTTGTGGAGGAGATGAGCGCAACGTGATAAGGGAAGTGCAAAGTACACATTGTGGGGTGTGTACTGGCAAGCAAATTAACTTACAAAGATCGGGCACTTCAAGTACCAAAGTATGTTTATCGACTTGCAAGATCCGAGCTTGTTTACTCAATCGTTGGGGATATACAGTCAGCAATGGACTCGAATACCCCTTATACCAAAACGTAAATTACCTTGAAGTATTTTGTCTTGCTGAAAGTTCCATCACTTCCACAATACGCCAAGAAAACGTGTCCCAACAAATATCATACCGTCTCAAATGGACCATAATCGAGAATTCAAATTTCTCCAGCGTCAAGACATGTAATTATAACATCACCAAGCAATGCACATGTCATTAAAACAATGTTCTCGACGACAAAGAATCGTTATCTTTGCAGGAAAACTTTCTGAGCCTCCTGAAGACAACGGCTTTGAGAACTGGAACCTTTGAGCAGATGAACTAGAGAAAATCACAATGACTAAAGCTGAAATCGCATCTGTCAAAGTAGGTCAAACAGCCTAAGCGATTTCTGCGGCACTCAGTGAAGCCATGGCCGTTGTGACCGGCGTCCTAACAATAACGCCAACAACGCTTGCGACAAACTTGACTGTAGAGGCCGGTGTCGGGCTTACTATTGCACCAATGGATCGGTCACAGTTTACTGTCATGATCGTCAACTCGATTTGCGAGCTCGTCCTCGCTTTGAGAGACGATGTCATTACCACTTTCATGTTTCTTCCTATGGAGAAGTATAACGTGCTTCGAATGATGGTCATGGACGCTGATTGTCAGAATCAGATCGCTTTTTTTTCCGATCAGAGGCCGATACAGGTGTCGTGTGTGCCACGAAAGGCATGGAACGGTACGCGCTCGTTATTGGCATACGAGCGGATATGCTGTTTCTGTTACTTTGGGTGAAAACACTGTGAGCTATAACTGGAATACTCTCTCTTTTTTTCTCCTCTTAGCCAGCGCTCATGTAGCCTCGCACCAATTTCTTTTCAGATAGCTGCTATATTTGTACGGTCAGGGCCTGTCTGTTTCTGTTCTTATTGGCATCTGCTCCTTTCTTCTCTGTAATGCCATCAATTCTATCCAGGTATCAGATGTTGAGCTATCAGAGCGTGTACTTGAAGTCGGGTCATACTCCGCAGAATCTGTGTCAAACGCATCATCTATTAACTTTATCTCGCACTGCTCATTTTCAGGACCTATATAGAACTGTTGAATTCTATTCACATTTACAGATAACGAAAACACCCGACAGCATTCTTGCCTGTTTGTCAATAGCCTACACGATGAAGCTACTTTTCAAATGCTAGACACTATGAAGACATTGGAGGCGTGACATATTTATTCGAATGCGGTGCAGGGAATGGCACACAATCAGTGATCACTAATATACTAGTGGGATCTCAATCATTTCCGTTTGTACTGGCGTAAACGATTTCCTTCTGGGTCATAATCGTTGTCGCGGGGTTCGTGGAAGCTCTCAACAGCTCACAGAGATAATAAGGAACCAACGACCGCCTATCGAACAAGTGGAACAACATGAGGCTTTGCAAACGACCTTTTTATATCTGTTGTCAATGTTGAGTTTGTTTCTACTCACCTGCACCATATTTCCTGACAGAGTTTCCAGGGTCTCCTAATTAATTCATTTGTGTCAACATCAGAATCAGTACCAGTTATCCGTATAGTATCAGTATCCGTCCCGTTTCCGTACTAGTATCTTTGTCAGCTAATGAACTTTGTAAGAGACGACGGAAAAAACCCGTGAAGTAACGTAAGTTGGACACTGCAATTACGAGAATGGTGGAGAGCATATCAAGAAACGCATGTTCAATGCTACGGATATTACCTTTGAAATATAAAGATTTCACAAGCCACGCTGAGAAAGCACCTTTTTTTCATTCACAAACATCTCACAACCCTTCGACCATTGCACTTTTTCAACAGTTCTAAGAAACTCAGGATGTATACTAAAGCTTTTGGAAAGGAGTACGTGACTTGGAGCTTTTTGGTGCTCTCCATACTTAGCAGAGAGCCGTGGTAGAACGTTGAAATGCTTACCAGTTCAAGCGCAACTGGTACCAGCGTATAATTCTGTTCATACCACTTTGTGCGGACCGTAACCTCCTCACTTTCACCCTGCCTTTTCATTTTTCAATATATTAAGATGGTTCCGTTACCGACAATCATACTACTCATACGAAATCTATTGTTTTCTGAATACCTCCTCTCCTGCATTTAATGTACATGTTATGGTTCAGTTCGCTCTGGCTTAATTTACTTTCCCGTCGCGTTGTTCAGAATGTTCGACTTTTTCAACTCTATTTTCGACGCTTAGAATAACTCCAACAAGATAGCACCAATATTTCTATACATATAAAATAAAATCAATTGAAATTCCTAAAGCACCCGACATATCGATCTACTCTGCAGGTCGTATGAACGGGAGCCGAGATTGACATGGCTTTATACCACCAAAGATATCAAACACGCGCTCGGACGGTTTTCTGATATGTAAACCAATGCCAGCTTTTTCGCCTTTACTGAACAAAACTCATCTTCACTAACTCCAATCCGCCATTTTGGTTTTCATTACAGCTATAGCAGCTTTATGATCAATTTCCACAAAGACAGCGTGTTCCTGGTGCTCATAAACGTGGCATTGTTAACCATTCTCATCAACCGACTGTAATTATACAAGGTGAACTGTTATCTTCTGTTTCGTTTATTTACATTGAGCATTCACTCTAGTACCAGCACCGTACTTTTATTTACAGTTTGCCAGCTCACACTTCGTTTCCCTAGTGTTCTCTCTTTGATGTTCTTTTGCACTAGCCCGCACCCCCATTTTTGTAGCTCCACCACGCCTATATTACGTACAATCCATTAGTGCGTGCATCCATCTAAGTTTAACATCAGACGATTTCTTTGATGTTCTCACAGGTACCTCACGAGTCCAATTGAAGCAACAAGGGATCAGATATACCTGTGTTGGATTATATCGACCCATCCAGGTCGCGCATCAACCGTACCGTAGTTACTCTTGATCCGCTCATTACGATCTGAAAAAGAGCTCTAATATAGGAATTCACAGCCATTTTCTGTGTCGACAATGTGATCATTGGGATTCAATTTGAGTGTATCATGGGCGCTCTACCTGTCTCAACGGATTGGACTGAGATTGAGTTCCCTCCATCAGCTCCGATATTTATCGCGCTACAGCACCGTGTAAGGCCAAGAAAGAGGTATAAAACGCGTCGCGCGCACCAAAGGCATGCCTCCTTTCTTTGGCTAGCTCCTTCACTTAAATGTCACGTTCATCCACATCCAAACTCACGACCCATTCCAAACTTCTAGCGGTCAGAACAACACTATTTCGTCTTCAACTCCACGATGACAGTTTTTTTCAATGCGCGTGAGGGCACCTTGTACCAAGACCGTACCAGGAGGGACTGCTTAACGCGCAAGGGAATTACAATGCAAGACACCTTCACACCGAGCGTCGGAAGTGTCGTCTTAAAACTTCATGAGGGTTCATTTATCCTAATGATTGGCGCGTACCAACCGCAACTGCGTGACTAAAACGCTTCTCAGTAACCGGCATTACTTCTCCAATACCAGGTTCAAAACTGCTTCAATTATATCTCAAATACAAGTACAACCTTTCATCCAAGCTGTCATTATTGCCTTCTATTCATCGTACGCCTCTCTGTACTAGCTTGATCATGTCCGTCTTCTCGACAATACCGCCGATGCCGGCAGATAGGAAAGTCTTACCGTCAGGGTTGCTACCCAGGGTACTAACTAGCTTTATGAAGGCTAAGATCAATAAAGTAACCGCTCAACAAATACTTTATTTGATCAGAGATCATATCTCGGATTGCCTTCTTGAAGAGGGTGTTCCAGGCTGTTCAATACGGTCTGTAGGGAATCGAACTCATGGCAGCTAGATACACCATTAATTCAATTGAGTGATGCCATCATTCCTGGTAGAGAGCTCTACGAAATCCTCGACATCTATCTGTTTCTCATCATCTTTGTACTCCTCCAGTCCCGTCCGAACGGACACCAAGGCATATTAATGTGTCCACATCTCTTATGTTCAACACGGCCGTATATAATTCTACGACTAGGATAGTGATGATAGTTTCCTTTTCATTCCTGTCCTTTGTGAATTTTCACCTTCATCATCTACCGAGGAGGATTTCAAGCTTAAGAAGCGCTATTTCCACGGTCTCGCCTGTCAGGAAATTATCCTTTGACCATTAATAGAGCCTGCGCGGCACCTTCTTGCCGATACGATGGTTCATCGAGCGTCGGCTATCTTCAGCTAGTCATTCTGACACCCAGAATAATTGTGATTGGCGACGTCAAACCTCGACCAGGATCTTAATATGCGTAAAGACGAAGACACTATTATCTAACAAATGCATAACCTCTCGTCAGTGCTTCGAACGCCATCCCTCACCTCAAGGGGCATAGCACCAACTTTGGTGCTCCTTCAATGTCATGGAAGTTGCCTTCTCGTTTAGCAGCTCGTATCCTGACACTCACCCTCCTTTCAACATAGAAGATGCATTACTGACAGTCTACACTCAGCCCAGTTAACTGATTAGACCTCGTCTTGATACTTCATAGACAATACTCACCCCACCTACGAACGACCACATTGTTCATGTTTATCATTACTGTGGTGCTTCTTTTTCCATATCGAGGTCCCGAATTTATCCATTTTCATCAGTCTCGACTCTAACACTCCATCGACAAGAGAATCTCTCCAGACAGTTCCTCTAGATTGACGTAACCTCCTCAGTTGAAGGTGTCTATATTACTAGAATTAGACTAACTGACTTCTCTAATTGCCTAGGCTATCGTAAATAACATATATACATATAAAAAACGTTTCGTGAAATACCTGTGACAGATGATAATATGTCCCTCGTTGCTAGTCTTGCAGCGGTAGCGTTCACCACTACAGTACGAGAGTGTATCACCGTGTAACGGATAAATGTTGAAAGTTGTAAAAGTTGTGAAAAAATGGTCCAAAAGTACCGTGTGTTGAAAAATGGTCCAAAAGTACCGTGGTTTGCACATTGGTGTGCGCCCCACTAGGCGGAACAAAGCCATCCAACAAGGACTAGGATCTGAGTTGCACATGCATTTTGACTCGTTTGTGCCGTAACCGCAGCAATGATTTTCGACTTCTGAAAAATCCACCAAATGATCCTTGCGTTGCGAGTTGATCCAGCACCTTTGCAAGCCGAATGCGTTCGTCTTGGTCGTAACACTGTCTTCGAAAGTACCGAACGTGCGCACTAAACGTGGTGTAAATGACGGAAGTGCTGGAACTGTCGGAGTTGTTGACCGCTGATCGAACAAACGACGATTTCGATCTGTCCAGACGAAGTGCAGTGTCACCGCTTGCAATGCAAGCCACAAATCCGATATAATTGCTAAATATTCTTTCCAATCCGACCGTAGTGTTGGTACGATTGCACATGCAATGTGCGTCCAACGTGGTTGAGAGGAGAAAAACTGATCCCAACTAGGAAGTAACTCTCTCCATAACTGTGCCGTGTGGTCGCACTCGAGAAAGAGATGTTGATCGGATTCCACTGCCCCACACGAAGTCTGCGGGCACAATATAATGTCGGGCTGAACATCCTTTAAGAACCAGAAACGAGATCGAACTGGCAGCATTCGAAATGCTAGACGAAACTGTAAATCTTCGACAATTGGTAATACACGTTTCCGAAGATGCCGTGATGTAGCCATAAAAGTTCCCACTCGATCTGAATCCAGTGCGTCCGATCTCTCCCGTGTTGACCGATGTGTCGACATCGGATGACTCTTGGTTGGTTCGGGAGGTTTCCAGACGATTCGTGAGAGTTGTGAGTGTGGAATAGATGATAAATTATGTTTCCTTTCCTTGCTTTTTACTTCCACATAAAATGATCTGCCACTTGTGGTTGTTGCAATCCAAGTGATGAGACCAATCGTCGAGTGGATACGCTGGAGAATCTGAGTGACTTCATTGTAAAGTCGACTCAGCAACTTTTCTTCAGCCATATCCGATGTGTTTAGTTCTTCGTCGTTGTAATAGTTGGCGACGAAATCTTCCTTCGTTGGCCATGTGTCGCTTTCACGAAAAAAGTATTGCAAACTTGGAACGTCGAAAGGTGTAGCAAACGTTTTTCGAAATGTTCGATGTGGTTCACCCACCATGCCAAGATTGTACCAAACGTTCTGCGTACTCGGATGACGAGTAACATCTTCGTAATGTAACTTTTGGTCGCAGTGAAAGCATATCGGCTGTTTCATGTAGTACTGACGGCGTTGTGAAACATTTAAATCTGATATTGAAATGCTCCAATCCATCTGATGCCACATTCTAAATGCTTGTTTCCACCATGACGATATGCTCTCCCATTGAACCATTTTCCCATGTCGATTTGGTGCGATGGTGAATATATCCATCGGCTTGTGTGGTCCAAAGGAAGGTTGGATAAGTTGTAATAATTCCGTCGAAGCAGTTCTCCAATTCGCAGGAATAACTGTTGACGCATCGGATGCGAACTGCTGAAGGAATTGAATACGTTGTAGCTTTAATCGTCCCACCAAAAAAGGAACTTGTAGTCCACCATCTTGTCGGCGAAGATATAAAAACTCTTTGCTGAGTAGGTGAACATGTTTTGAATCTTTTTTGTGTTTCCGATCAAGCACAAATCGATTTAACATCGATTGCCACTGTCGAATTGTCGCTGCTGGTATGTCTACGTGCATCGTGTAATGCCACAAACGTGATAAAATCATCGTCTGCGCAACCAGTAGTCGACCACGGACAGTTCGTGCTCGTCGAAACCATACACCAAACCCATCGTAAAAACGCTTGTCGAGAGTTGAAATAACCATCGAATGAGTTGGTTTCTGGCCAAACGGAATACCCAAATACTTGACCGAATCCTCCGGACCCATTATGGTCAAATTGGGAATACGTGGACACGGCATGGTCCGATTCAACGAGAGCAAAGATGATTTACTCAAGTTGAGTTTCGTACCCGATCCATCGCAATAGACTTGGACGAGTTCGAGTTGCGTCAAAACACCATTTGGTGTCTCTGAAAGCAATGTCGAATCGTCCGCAAAAAATAATCCAGTTGCGACAGTCGTGCCATTAATCCAAATGCCATGTTCTTCATGTTGACGAAGTAGATTTCCCAAAGGTTCGATCGTCATCAGAAAAAGTAATGCTGAGAGAGGATCACCTTGTTTCACTCCACGTTGTGGTGTAATAGATGGTGTGATATTTCCATTAATCATCAACTGCGCCTTTGTGTTATTGTACAAAAGACGAACCCAGTCGATGAAACTTTTTCCAACACCCATTTTTTCCAAAACGCGAAACATGTACGTCCAATTGACTCGATCATAAGCTTTCTCAAAGTCGAGAAAAGTCGCATAAGCTTCCTCCCCACGATGAGTGACCAAGTCTTGGATGTCGGTGAGATGTCGAATATGATGATGCATTGACCTTCCTCGCACGAATGCTTTTTGATCTTGATGGATCAATTTTGGCAAAAAACGTTGCAATCGATACGCCAACACTTTTGAAAGTACTTTTACATCGACACAAAGCAGTGCGATCGGTCGATAGTTGCCAGGATCACCTCGTGATCCTTTTTTGTACAATAATGTTATTGCCGAGTGACGTTGTGATCGAAGTAGAATTCCTCTTTCCAGCTGATATTCGAACACGATCTTCAGACACTCGCCAAACGTTTCCGGATCAAGCTGATAAAATGCAGCTGGTAGTCCATCCATACCTGGAGAAGAACTACTCCTCATGTGCTTGATCGCTTCCGCCATCTCAGTCGTACTTAACCGAGTGGAGAGACGGTCTTGCGCTGCTGAGGCAAGTGAAACTTGAATCGAATCGAGTAACTTTTTTTGCTTTCTTTCACTTGGAACATTTGAGTCAGTCTCAGAGCTATAAACAGAGCCCATGACACCACCCCAATGATCTCTAAATTCGTCAATAATCTCCCTCGGGTTCGATGTCACGGTACCACATTTTTTTGTAACATTTTCGATCGGCACGCGACGACAAGAACTATCCGGAGGGCGAAAAAAATGCTTTGAAGAGTTCTCCATATGCTTCACGTGATGGTCGAAGCTTTCATCTTGGTTGTATTTTGCATTGTTTTCGACTGAAATTTTAAATTGTTGGAGACTCGATTCGTAAAAATACCGTGACTCATTGGTGTCTTGGATGCGATATCGAGCTGCTGCGACTTCCAAAACACGCTGGCTAGACTCAACATCACGTCGGCTATCTTTTGCAACCTTTTTTTCAATGCGTTGAAGCTGTTGCTTGATTTTCGTCTTCCAACTTTCCCACATTTTACCGGGATTCGAAGTTGTCCGTAACTGTTCGAGCACCAAAATCGCTTCCAATTTGATTGCTTCGACAACTTTAGGATATTCAAATAGTCGTAATGAACATTTTCAATATCCTCGACCCGGAGATTGAGTTGGATTTGCAAAAGTTACTTTTTGTGCCAGGGATCTCCCGCATGATGATCTCCCGCATGTCGTGGACGAAAATACTCAGAGGTTTTGTATACCATATTGAATAGCTCTTCCGACATGCAGATATAATCAAGTCGATTCTTGCGTGGTAATGGTCCTGTAAATACTTTTTCAGTCGGATGTTGGATTCGGCAAGCGTCTACCACACCCAACTGTGAAAGCCATTCCAAACACGCTAATCGACTTGGTTCGTGCCGAATTGTTCCACTCGAAGCATCGATAGCTGGATCGAGTGGTGTGTTGAAATCACCAAATACGATATGTGTTGCGGTCGATTCGAAAGTGTTTGGAAGCAATAAGTCATAAAAACCCACTCGTTCCTCGGCCTTGACCGGTGCATATACAATGTGAATATACACCGGTGCATCGTGAATGATAAGACGCAAAACCAAATAACGATTTCGAATGCTTCGCTCGGTGAGTTCTTCAGCTGTTGAGTAACCGGGAAAGTCCGAACGAAGGATTGTCATGACGCCGCCACTGCGATTTTGAGTCGGATGGAGAAAAGCACTGTTGTGATCATTGACAAACATTTTGTGCTGCATTTTTGAGGATAATAAAAATTGAAATGATTCCAGTTGGTTGTGATCGTGAAACTTGGTTTCTTGGACACAACAAATGGAGTGTTGTGATAGGATGTGGTCGATAAAAAGATGACCATTTTTATGAATTCCAATAACATTCACCGTAAGTGCTGAGATATTGTTCCACGTTGAAATAATCGAGGAGCCCTTAGCATTCACGCTGAAGTGGACCAGCAATCAACCTCATTTCACCATCTTCTTTTGAGATGTGGAGTGTTTCTTTCTCTTCTGGGAAAAAGCTGAGATTGACTGAGAGCTCGCTGATATCACCACAGAGAAGTCCTCGCCATTTACCACCAAACCATTGCGACCAACATTTTATGCCGACGTCGAAACGTAACAACAATATTAGCACATTGATCGGAAGTAAACGACAATGGTGACCCGGAATCCAGATCACTGGTCTATCGGTGAGATAGTGGATCCAGTGATCGTTTGTGTAAAATGTCGGGGCAGTAGACATAAATAACAGTTCCAATAATGCGAGAGCTTTGGTCGCCCGAGTCAAACCGTGAACAGTGTCCGGCACTGACTTCCACCAAGGCATCACTTTCTCGAACAATAAAGCTCTCTTTGAGGGAACTTTTCCACCAACGTGGCGATTCCATCGCGTCGTAAATGTGACATCTTCGCCGAGATTGTGCGCTGCAAAAACGCGATTGATAAGAAGTAGATGTGCTACTTCGTCCCAAGCGGGATCATTCGACTCCATGCATGAAATAAGCACCCCATGCATGGTGATGGGATGATCTAATGCTGCCCGGATGATTTGGTCTGGGTTGGTACAAAATTGTACCAGCCGACGCACATGAGGGATGCACGCATCGCCTTGGACCAGATTGTCCGAGGAACAGCATTATGAACGGTATATATTTAACAACTTGAAACCAGATTTTTATTGCATTTTTATGATACCATAAAAAACTTCAGTAAAAATTTGAAAGGTTGCTGCTTGTGCACTATGTTGTGCTAAGCTCGGGGTCTGTTTTGTTGACGTATCTCCATATGTCATTTTTCGTTTGTTTATCATTACCGTATTGCTGATAACAAAAATAACAAAATTCTTCACAAATTTTGCTTTCCTTATGCGGTGGTGGGTATCGTATAGATGTATCTTGTCAGCGTTAGGATACATTGCCTGCCAGGAAACCTGACTCTGTACAGCTTTCCATATATAAATCACATACTACAATGCAATCATTCCAATGTCTAGACCTTCATGTCAATGTTTATAACTTGAGCTATAAGGTCAACTTCCCTGGATAAGTTACGACCTTTTCTTACGTTTTTTTGGTGATTTGCTGCAGAAATATTTTATACTTTACTACACGTTTCGATGACGTCAAAGAAAAAAAAATGTATACCACATGGTTACTCATAAAAGAGCACGTAAAATGGATTTCCACAGTTGAAAAAACATAGCAGCGAAGCTAGCAGGTCAACCAGTTCCGAACATAGGACTTGCCAGAATTGACGCATTTTTTGAGCTTCTAACGCACAATATCAAACTCGACTACATATTGGGCATTAAAACGACCCAAACGTTTTCTAAATTTCAATGGAACTGGTTTAAATCTATATTCTGGCAATGTACTATCAGGATTAGAAACCTTACACTTTTGCTTCTGGTATAAATATGTATGATCGGTCATTATTGCAAATTCGTTTATCACCTCATTATATGTGCGTAACTGCTGAGGTCTTCTCGATTGTGTTACAACCCATGGAAATACTACTATTACAGCATCTAACCACAAATAGGGCGCATAGAGCTTGATCATCACAGATACCTTAATATTAATCGAAATTTTTCTCAAGCATCGCTGTTCTTTTCTGTGACATTATCCTAATTCTACCACACAACTGAAGTGTAGAACTCTGTTCTACAAGCCATTCGTCCTACCGAAATATGTTACAATTGGTGAAACGGTACGAACTGTTGGGTAATCAAGCTGGTAATGAATTTGGTATATTCAAGTTTCGAACGCATCATCTCCATTCATTTTCATTACTTATGTTATTCTATTACTTTAGATCTTTAGCTATAGCGCAGAAAGTTTCAATATCTATTTATGAGCGACGAAAACCAGCTTGTCAAATAGATGTCTTAGGTAGCTTTTTATTTGTACAAAGGTGAGGCTGTATTTTTGCTTGTATAGGAACCTTGTCGGACTATATATGTGACACCACCATAGAATACTTTTTTTCTTGGAAATTATAATAGCACAAGCGTTGACGACCACTTACTTCAAAGACTATAGGTTTTCTGACCCGTATCTGAGTGCCGAGATTGATTTAGCCAGCCACCTCAAATTACTGAATTTTTATCAAAACAATACAAAAAAAACAACAAGAAGAGTATGCACACACAAATTTCAAAACCATGCAAATTACATCGTGGCAATAATCATGATCAGAACCGTTATGGGCTACTATCATCAAAAAGAGTCTGGAAGATCTAACAAACAGAACTGATTGACTTAGCCGGGCTAAAAGGATGTCTTGAGAATGATTGATTCTGGCTGGCTGGAAGTTATGCTACTGGGTAAGCGCAGGAGTACCAAATACATATAACAGTGTCGTCAGATTTTTTTTTGCCATCTCTTGAACAACACGCTGAAGCCAATAAAGATGATTGGAATGAGAACCAGAAATTGATTGATGTATAACAGGTGAGCAGTATGTTTTTCCCTCCTTACCATAAAGTAAATAGTAACTCGAGAGCTCAAAGAAAGCCGACTGTCGTAATTTCTTCACATCCCTAGAAGAGCAAAGCATGGAAGTGTCGTGGCTTTATTGGGGTAACGAATTGTTTCAACACGAATGATGTAGAAGGTTTAACCAAAATCTCAAAAAGAACATTTATTGTCGAGATTGTATCTGGAATCATCGAACCGTTCATCCGACTGTCAGCTTGCAAGAAGCTCAGTTAGTTCTATTATGCTTATGACTAATTATGTCTTCTTCTCGGACTGCACTGTGTTTAAGGAAACGGTAATCCTGATACCAACAAGGTTATCATCGCTAAGTGATATTCAAAAGTGAGAGAATGGAAATTGTACCCATACAGGAATCCATATGACGCGGATACAGGATATAATTTCGAAGTCTCATTCCCGATTCGCAAGCAATATCCTGCTGTTGACACTTCTGCAAATTGAAAGCGCCTTTCTTTTACGCCAATTGAAAATCGAGACCTGTTCAGTTGGAAGGTAAAGGTCTTTGCACATGATTTGACTGCACCGCACAAAGATAGCCTATCCTGGGTGTTCCCATTTCTAAAAAAATGTTCAACGTCCTCAGCCATTAACTATATCGCTTTTTTATGAGGTTGTCCACGCAACAGCGACGAAAATAATCACAAGCCATCTACAAAAACTTTTACATCTTGCTTTTCAGCTGCGTGGACGTATTGGTCATTAGTTATGGACGTTCTGATACTTACTGAAGGATGATGCTTTTTTGCTCATGTTCCTGACATTCCTGACATTCCTGACATCGATATCAAATTGAACTTATCGTTCGCCTTTTTTCAATTTTTCAAATGAATGATTTTGGTACCTGTTATTTAGAATCACCTCCGCGCGTTTTCGAGACTCTGCCATCGAATTTTTAAAACTGGATGTCTTGATGATCTTTAGCTGATGCTTTAAACCAGAAAATGATATCAGGTATTTTTCAGGATGATGAGGTGGGCTCAATAAGCTTTACAAGGTTCTTCTCATCATCTTCTCCTTGTTGGTATTCTCATTCAATTTATCTCGAATATTTTTCTTGGCTTCTACAACGATTCTTTCTTGCTTATGTCAGGTCGGTGATAGTATGTAATTTAGACGGAATGGTCTCATTCCGAAGTTTTATTAGTACTTACCAATAAAGAACACAGCAATGCTCAATACTTGTAACAAAAGTCGTACATAGAAATAAGCAACAAAAACCGTTCAGCTTACTTTGAATGGCATGTAGCACGATCTAAGTAACATTATGTCTTTGACATCAATCTTTATCGGTGGTGAATGTTTAAGGCTTGAAGATGTGTTGATGCAGGTATATTTACATGTAAGAACTCTTTTCAATATTTGCTTTATACTAGTCTCTCGTCGGTGGTTACCGTATGGATTAGATCTTGCGGCTCTTGGATTAAAGCCGCCTCACACGTAAGAAGCAAAGATGGTGTGGACGGTCAGGTCCGACCAAGAGAAGAAGTCTCATTTTTTCACATTCAACGTAGTCAGGCAAAACATACACTTCTCCTCCTGAGCACAGGTATTTATCTCAGTGAATGCTCCAGGCAATCAAGATATCACTGCTGGGCTATTTCACTCGCAATGCCAGTGCTTCCGGATAGGCTTCATCATAGAGCAAGGTTTGCGCGAGACAATATTGGGGCTTGATTTCTCGTCACCCGATATCACGCAAACCACTAAGCAGAAGCTTGCGGAGGAGACAGCGTAAGTACGTGATGCTGCTTCAGAACAGAGAAAAATTGTACTCAACAACATGCTGGTCATAATCGTTTATGCCAAATAACATTGACTTATCCGCAATGGTTAGTAACTATAAAGGGTGGAGCAGGAAGCTTCTCACTTTTCCGCAATACGAACACTTAGTATGAAGGTCGAAAGTATTGGCCAATATCACGAAATATTTGATGTACTGTTTATGGTTGATGTAAGTTTCTGACGCCGATAGATCATGGGAGAAGAAAACATCCGGCAACGGAAATGTATGAAGCTTTCGAAACCATGACGACGGTAACTCGACTTTAGGGTAGTGACATGGAGACATCAGTAATCAATTCGATTGATTAGTACATTCCGATATACACACGCTTGGAGCAGARGCTTTTAAAATGTCAATTAAGCAGATTCAATGTATAAAGGAGCATTTATGATCAATAAGCTTGATTGGCATTGAAAAATCGTATGCATGTGAGCACTTCAGCATATTGGAGATATTTTATAATTGTACGCTTCAAATCCAAAAATGAATTGTATCTCAATATATATAATTCTAAGCAGAGATTCAGTCGAAAATGTACCAATCCGAAAACGCCTTCGGTATTTTTCGAAGAGAAGAAACCGTCGGGAGATATACCGAATGCTGGAGACTGTATATTTCTTAGTGACGAATTCTTTCCTACCATTTCAAATTTCGTCTAGCAGTCATAATCGGAAAAGTACCATTAATGTACATCAAAAGGTGACTCGGGAGAATATGTCACAGACAAAATTAAATGTTGGAGCACAAATAGATGATACATCGATTGATTCAATGCTTTCTGTGCACCTTAGGAAGCATTTCATGCATTTGAATTTGCTTTATTTGTTACATATTTCTTGAATAGGTTTCTCAGTATGGCACAGATATGCTTGGCTATCTTATATCATCGCTAATTTTGTTGAACATATCGCTGATATCAAGTCGTGTCATGCTGTACTGATATATATAAAACCCTCATATGTTATACGACTAATAGACCTTGAGTTTCGATAATTTCTTCAAATCATTCTAATCTATATCCGCTCGGTGATCAGAATGTCAGGAACAGTCTATATTATTTTATAGAATAGCTTTCTGTCCATTATAATTTTTACGCAACTTGATTCTCCCTTGATACATCCAAACCTTCAATAGATTGCTCTTTTATGCATTGATCAGACTATAACCACATGGCTGTATATAAAAGTTGTGAGCATGCGCTACGTCATAAGTCTAATCAGTTAAAGCATTCTTTTAGACGTTACCTTATTAAAATCTAGGATACGTTGATTTTATCCCATAATTGCTATGGTCGGATGTGCGACACCTTATGGCTGCAAAAATATGCAGCAATGCTTTCACGTTCAAGACATGATGAAACCCTTCACACCATCTTGAGCGAGAAATACTTCCATGCTCTACTGGGTATCATCTTCCAAAGCAAAACCCTCAGAATTTCTTACTCTGATTACTAGAAAGCGTTTTTTGCACATGTAGAGGATTCAACAAGCGGTATAAAATCAAATCTATAACATTTTTCATTATCAGCAGTTCACTATCAGCTAGATCTATTTCTCTTGACTTTGAAGTCTGCATGTGTCAATAATCTAAGTCCATCAGGTCGATTAAGTTGAACTCGATTATAGTTACAAGTAAGACTCGAACAAATACCATTATTAACGCAGCGTCCGATAATTTCTGACGGGGCCTGACTCATCCAGACATATCCTTTTTTTCCTGATTTCTCATTGTAGGCAAAGAAGACTTCTGTGTGTTGGAGAAGGCAAGTTACACAATTCAGATGTTTCGCTTTGACACACTCGTACTCCACTAACGCGATGCTATTATATTTGGGCCAGATTTGAATGTCGGTCGCGAAAGGATGTTGCAGCAAACAGCTCGTTTTAGATACTTCGCGATTCTCAATCTGTGAGTTAATATAGTTCTTAGGAGGCCAAATACCCACTGGTATAAGCTTTGTCGTAAACATGTTGATGGCACTTGGGTGAGCTGATTGTCTGCTAACTGTCCAATCAAATGCTTCGTGCTCGAAACAGAACTCAAGAGGAACCTTTTGAATCCTGGAACACGTCCTGCTTCTCTTCGAGTGCTCTATCGTAAACTCTCCATATTTTGAGAGCGCCACGGCGATATTCATTGGACCAAGTTCTGAAGTGTATACCAAAAAAGAGGTTTCTGTGATCGTATGTATCTTAGGTTCTTTCGAAGCAATGGTATAAAGATTCCGCATAAGGGATTCGCATGCCTGCTTCAAATTATATGTGTGATACGATACAAGACAATTGCGACCATACTCGTGAAGGGACCACGGCTTCGATGGTTTCTCGTGCATTTCTATGTTCATCGTGTGTTCATCAAGATATTTCCGGCATTCAGCTGTCTCCAGCCTTTCTCGGTGGCTACATAAGTGTCGACAATCTGGTAGTTGTGCAGAAGCATCAGTTAGGATCATTGCATCAATGAAGGACGAAATGATAACCAGGCGAGCTCCTATTACATTTTTCAAAATACAACCGATACATCGAGTATTGTGATTACGCGTTGAAGTGAGAATGATGCAGGCATGACTCTCCTGCTGGAGTATTTTTAATGTAGAAGATGATTGGAAAACATTCATCAAGCCATTCCGCCTTTCTGCATACCTTGCCATTCTTTTATAAGCAATATGAGTTAACACATGCCCCAATTCTTTCAAATTTTTCACGTTCTCATCCAGGCCTGATGTTTTATGAGTTCGTTTTCTCTTATTGTGTTTTTCATTTGTCTCCATATAAATTTGGGAATGCTTTGGAAAAATGTTGTCCATTCTATCACAATCGCTCGTATCCCAATGTACGATTTCTGAGCAGAAGAATGATTTACAGCTTTCAATAATTCTTGACACTTCGTATATGCTACGAAAAACGCACAGCTCGGCAGAGTGTATCATGCTGGTGTGATATAGGAGGTAAACCCGAACGGTTAACGAAGTACTGTGCATGGCCAAACACTCTCGACAAACAGCTTCTTCTAGAAAAGTATGAATGATCATACATTTGAGCGTTGACCCATCATTTTGACCCTTTTGCGTACTCAGGATGTTGCCGTTTATGACATCTGATGATACTAGTGGAGCTTGAACCGAAATCGAAGGAGCTCGTCTTTCCTGTTCTGGCACACTATCGACGTCTTGTTTATTGTTGCGTCTTGGATATTCTCCGAAAAAAAAAACGGGAATTTTCAGTAATTGTCTGTGGACCAATGCTGGATTCTCATATCTCCAATATTTTGGAGCTGTTGTCCACCCAGCAGAATTTACCCCATCTTTTGCAAATAGCATCCTTTTTGCCAGATGATATAGAGCTTCATCGAGTCCATGTAATGTATCTTTCGTGGTCAACTGCTCAGAATTGCTTCGACTTTGAACATTACGAGTGTATTCCTTGGTTAATGTCGTTGATATCAAACATGTATACTCGCTATTGCAATGAGTAGTGAATGCTCTGATAAGACCATAAAGGCGTCCGCTGACATAGTAGAGCCTGTAGGCATTACTAGCTTCTAGCAAAAAAATGTTTCTTATCCCGAAAAAAGTAACAAGGCACTGATGGCATGATGATAATTGTCTTCGAGCCGTACTTGTCACGTTAAAAATTCCTGATAATTGCTGTTTATAGTTAGTGTGCGACATCCCTCTGATCAGCATCAGAACCGTAAGCATCAGAATGCACAACTTGGTGCTCGGCATTATTCTTTGTCTCTGATATGTGAGCAATAATAAGTGGTCGATTTTTGGACACGTGGTGTTATTTGAGCCAATTGTTATAACTTTTTATGTGACTTGCTTAAGTATCATAAAATAAAGTGCTTAAAGCCAGAAACAATTTCACGCAATACTTTCGTTTTTTATAGTTTTTTCAACGCAGGTTTCGATTCTAAATTCATGGGTATGGGAAGCATGAAAAAAGTCAGCTGAAAAACTTATATGTTCGAGACTCAAAACGTATAAGGATAGTGATATGCTGCTTGTGTGCTAATGCACAATAACTGACAATGTGATCAAAAATTCCACTTATTAGCTGATAGGGCTGGCAAGTATATTTTGTTGATTTAGTTCTGAACAATTGAACTCTACTTATCTGCGATGGGTCTCAGAAAATCTAATTGCAGACTTGAAATCCGACAAATATATCAGCTAAAAAATGAAGTTCTCGTTTCCCATCACATTTAACTTGATATTGAATATTACGATGACATAGTCGGATTGTCTACATATATGACTGTGTGTGTGGGGGTTACCAGTATCATTTTAAGTCAGCAAATATTTCAATTTGTACTAATATATGGCACTGTTCGACTTTGGAGGAAATAGGATAGAAATAGACGTAATAAAGTTTAATTCTTCTTGCTTAGTGGACGTGTGCTCTAACACCCAGCCATGCGAAACCTAATCTATTCATATCAGACAGTCCCTTTTCACTTTCCATGCCACAGCTTTTTGTAGCGCCGTCCGGTAAATTCATTCCCTGTGGGATAAAAACATAAATCTTCATGTTCTTCTCCTTATCTGCCTTTGCGTAGACGGTGAGGATAACCCATGGTTGGCTGGTACTTACCAACGACGTGCAAATCCAAGAATGACCTTGACAGTGCTTAACTACATGGCCGCCGCAAACGTGAGTCCGTAATTAACACCGAATAGATGCTCGTTCCCGTAGGCTACGAGCCTGGCTTTAGAACGTTCAATTGAGCCGTCGTCGTCTTCCTTTGTTTGAAACACCCATTTGGTGTGCAAAACGTAAGTGCCCTTAGGTGGCACTACCATCTATCTTGTTCAGCGCATCAAGCACTTTTTTCATAGCAATAATCCCCTGTACGTTTGAGCGCTGCGCATGCCCTGTTCATTGTTCTTTGGGTCAGCCTCCCTTACACTGTTCACCAAGAAACGCATTTTTCTCCTTTTGTGGAGTACGACGAGAACCGTACGCATCCGCGTCCAGGAACTCTTTCGACCTCGTGTGTTGCCACGCATTTTCGTTACCGTCTCATTCACTGGAGTGATCAATTTAGTGGGTGTGTCTTCAACTTCGAGAAGTGAGTGTTCGAGCTGCTTCTTTTGTGTAGTCGTGAGTGCATCGACGTTCCGGACATGCCGAGTTAAAATAAGAAGCCTTTCCTTCGGAATATAGATTCAATAGCTCTTGATTTCATCAATTTATTCAATGAGTAGCCCACCCTTGCCTCTCTTGCCCAGCGATTCGTTCCTCGCGTCGCGGTGTTCCGTACATGGCGATCCAAATACCACGATATCGCTAAGTACGAGGGTGTTGTGGGCATTAGAAGTGTTGATTGTCTGCCTTTCGTTGCCTTACTGAGGCTTCTGTATAGAATGAACGCAGAATATTCAGCTGCGTCTTTCAAAAAGCTTAACGGTAAACCACAGGGAAAGTCATGCTCCGCACCATGTTGATTATGGTACGGTGCATTCTTCCTGCCCTTCCATTGCTGACATAGTTCCTTAATTCACTTACCTACCGCGCTATGCCGACGTCCCTACAAAACCAATCCATACTCCCCGCCTCCGTCTGTTCTGAGGACGCGAAATCGACAGTTGAGGCGTCTCTTGAAGAAAGCTATTTGATGCTTGAACTTCTAACCTGCGACATCCTGTATTTTTAGCCAAGAAACCCGGCAGCAATCAGTGCCGTGCTCGTAACAGTTAACCATATAACAGTTACCGTGGCGATCTCTCGGTGTCATTCGCCTTCTCAGATTTGAGCAGATCACAACACCCATAACGTTAATCGACGAGCTGCTTCAAGGATCCTTACGGGGCTGCTTATTCTTAGTTTGCTTGGCTTGCACGCAAGCTAGAAAATTTGTACGCTTGATGTCGGCAAGGAGAATTTAGAAGCAGGATCCTTGGCCATGATATCATTATATCGTGATTGGATTCCCCCAAACGTCCTTGAAAATGCATCAATGTTCCTTCCTGCACATCATGAAACAACTATGCCTCGTTTGTGCCAACACGGACATCAATATGTTCCCTACACTCTTTGCGCGCTCAAATTCCACCGCACGAACAACTATAACGTTATACGAGGTCTCCACATAAAAGCTAGCGGGTCCGCCATGTATATCAGCAATCATGCGATGATGCGCACGATAGCAAATGCCGTATCCCTTTGCTTCAAGTGGACCGTAAGAAATGATGTTCCTTTCCGGATTTTCGGCATAGTAAGCATCGAGGAGCGGTACCTTGGCAGCTTTTCGTAGAACCGTTACACTCATTAGTACAGTCCATGGTAACAAATTCTCTCACACAATCTTCTGCATTCTTCAGTAAGGCAAAATCGTTGACGAGATGGCTTCTTGATCCACTGTCTAACTACCCTAGACCTTATTCCATTTCTGTCCCTTGTACAGCCAGTACAAACTCAGCGTCTCCAAACTTATCAAATCCTTTTCTTTTTCAAGACATGCCTTCCGAAGGTATCCTGTACGTTACTGACGACGTCTCATCCCACCCAGCTAGAGAGGAATATTTCTGCTGACTGAGAAAACTGAGCCAGAACTTCTGCCTGACGATGGTAATCAGTGCGCTAAGGTCCACACTTGCCAGCATCGATACTCGCATCGTCCGGTCGTCAAAGGGTACGACGTTATCCTTTACAAAATTCTCGGCACCCATACCAGCCTCACTTACTTCGTCAAGGATTTCATTACACTGTTTATCTGGTTCGTTAACTATCTTCCTTATCCTATCATGTGCCCCTGACCGTGTGAATATTACTTAAGTCTGACTTCAAACCTAGAGAGGCAGATAGTTTCCAAGCTTATTGATTGGGTCGACTCAAACCGCTTCCCACACTGCCGGGGATCTTACTAACGACCTCCGGCAGGGGGTGCGTACGCTCAGCTGCTGAACCGACTGAGCTGGGGCGGGACCCCACAAAACTCAATTACTGCCACAAGGTACAGGTAGTGCTCGGGCCATGTTCAGCTCGCACTTTTCGTCCTCCGTAAACAGTTTCATCCTCTGTGTAGGCGTTATCCTAGTGTGCAGCAGCGTCTGCACCGCTGGTTCTAATGCTGGCTTTTCCTTCCACCATCCTTCTATCTGCCGGTTGTCATAGCGCTCAGCCACTTCAGTCAGGTGGTGACCAAGTGTGGCAATCTTGATATCTTCGCTCACAAAAAGCCACAAGCCCTCTCGAAAATTGTACCTGTCGAACGAAACTTTTACCCTAGGATTAGAGCCCACTTTCGAAACCTTTGGTATAATTCCATACCGTCGAACAGACGGATTCCCAGATTCGATTGTCGAGTTTCTGGCACAGGTTTCACCTGAGGCCCGGGTACTAACTGCTGTTGTGCGACCGGTTGGTATACTTATGGCGGTCGATGATGCTAAGGTAGCGCTGGCTGCGGAGCCAGAGCCATTCCCACGTTGCCAGCGGCATTACCTGATCCACGCTGGAACAAGCCAAAACACGTGTTTAGATACCCCCTGGCGACACACGCCGAGGTGGAAATACATTAAGCGCTTCTCTTCTCATGGGCCTGCCCCTTTCGATCGATGATCCGAATTAGTCGGCATCGACACCATTCAAGAGCTCTTTCTCCTCTCGTGACAACTTCATGCGATCCATGCGTTTTGTGAGGCTCGCAAGTTGGTATAGCAGCTACTCTTGCGTTTTCCCTTTCGTCGTCCTTGACCTCTAATTACTCTTGAGCATAGGTCTTTTCGCGACCGGAATCCGCTCTCGGTTTCTGGTGATCTTCGTCGGCAGCAGTTGAATCCATTGTTCCGCTCATAGCGTTTTTGATTTTGAAGAAAATAGGAAAGAAGAAGGAATAGATTTATGTAGCTTTTCTAGCTTACTGTCCGTGTACTCTTACAACCAGCCATGCTAAACCTAATCCATTTACATCTGAAATTGGGCGACCGAAATCGGATTTATACAGTGGTTTATTTGAAACCGAAAGGAATACGCACTACTCGAATAAAATCCTTCCGACTAATGAAGGATAGAACACACTATATCTGAATGGGCAACCGTTCACGATCTGATTTGATACTGTGTCTTTGATTTTAGTCAGCCATATATTGCAATCAAGATATGCATCACAAGCTCTACTATTCGAATGCATCAAATAACCATACAGACAAAAGAAGCCATGTCAAATGCTTCTACATCCTACATCCTGAGCTCATTATCAATGGGGTCTAGTTGATCATGTGTGCCGGTCATTGGACTTTATCTCTGCTGATTTGAACGGACAATATCCCAACACATTCAAGCTCAGGTAGTGTCTGACTAACGAAAAGACGAAGCGTTATGGCATGGTAATTGGTCGAGAATAAATTACAGAGAAGGCTATTTTTGACCAGAGTTTCTCTACAAACGAATATGTTACAGCAACATTACCGCCTTTAGCAGTGCTTGAAGTTTCTTCGCAAACGTAATCATGTAATTTCTCTTAGCTGTGATAGCATCATCCAGTAGCTGAATGAATCACGAAATATCGTAATACATACCATGAATGCAGAACAATTGACCATATCCTCCTCCAAAAGAAACAGTCGTCACATACCACAGAATCCTATTAGCCTAATGAAAGAGTGAACAAACATTTCCAGAGCTATCAAAATGCAGTCAGGATGGAGAACTTGGCACATTTTTATGTAAAACAATAGCGGTGCAGTGATTTGATTCTTGATACGCAGAAATAGCACATTTTGCGATTTTTATTGACGTCCTGCGCAGCACTGGAATGTGCACACAAGAGGAAATTCGAAGCAAAAAAACGTGTATTGAGAATGGTACATGACTAGATGAAGGGAAAGAAGGAAAAAGAAAGTAATTTTTAGATGGCATAGTTCATCGGAGCGTTGTGATTGCTAAAACACATCTTCGCATGAATATCAGCAGGTAGATTCACCCTCAAAGAACTGGGAGGAAGGATTGAGCTGCATAACCCGCAGAATCGAAAGATATTGGGAAGGGTAGTTGAGCTGTTCTGTATGCATAGTTTGTCGTCTTCAATCAAACATCATTTGAAATTCTTAAAAACTTTTTCAGTCAGACGCTTCGTTTATGTCAATTTTCTGAAAGAAAATTAAAAGATCGACCGACAGCCATGGATGAAATTTATTTTTCGAGCCAATGTAACCTGGATCTCGCACCTGAGTTTCTAAAATACGTTTTTCTGATTGATTTCGGAATCATTTAGATTATCTCACAAACGAAGTCGGAACAGCTTTATTTTTCTTTCGCGCTATCGGGAGAAAGCCGCATGCAAATAAGCCAATTAATGAGTAGAGCGAAGAAGAGTAGGGTGATCGTTTTGGCCTTATCGTCCACAATTGCGATCATGACGAAATAGCTTCTCCTTACATAAGGTGGTCTTTTTGGAAATTGATAGTAAGCTTGATGTGTTAGTAAACGCCGTTCGAGGAAAACGAAGAGAAGGTTTCTTAGACTTAACATTGAGAGTTGAATCAAGTTTATAATAGAATCCTGAGTATTATGGTTGGTTCCCAATGTACTCCACATCAGTCGAGCTACCTCCAGCAACAATCAATCGAAACTTTGACTTCTACTACAAGTCTCTGGATTGCTTCATCACTGATGGTTTGTTCAGCTAAATGGCCATTTGTCTCTTGTGATAAGCATGCTCCATTTGAATATAACCGAATGAGTCTTCTTGACGAACGGATTTCGATGCACGTAGCCCTGATTTGCTACTCATCATTCTAGCAAAGCTATTGCTCATGGGTGACATCATACTTAGCTATTGCAGGATATTTCTAGAAACCCAGCTTATCCGTTATAATCTCCCTTCAGTTGATTTCTAATAGGCATAGAGACTGCGAAACGAACTCTGCTTCGGCGATGCTCTTTCTGATCTTCACCTAAATGCCGTATACCTCCATTCATCGTAACCATGATATATGAAAATGACCGGCAATTTACTTTGCAATATGCGTTGCTATAAACGAAAATCTGCAGATCTGGGCTTGCTTATCAACAAAAGCTGCTTGATCTAATTTCCTTAGAAATTCATAGAACTGGAAGTGCTGTCTACCATTATTATTCACGAGGGTTTTCACGATGTTGACTTGGCTATAATACGCAAATATAAAATCTGGTTTTGTTGCATATACAATGTACAGCAAAGCTCCAACTAAAAGGAAAAAGGTATCTTCTTAATCCTTGCGTTTTTGGTCTTAATTTCACGTTCTTATCATTTTCGAGATGCATTTTATGTAAGGTTTGTATCGCTCTTCTGCCTTGAATACTCAACTTCTGTGCCATAATTAGGTCTGACTTGAAACAGTGTGTCAGCTGTAATTTTTTTTTCTTCGTGTGCAACGTGGTGCTCCTATTTATTTCCTTACTTCGTGCTAAATCAACATACTGTCAAAATTCATAGCAACGTTTGTGCATTTAGGATGCTTTTGTCGACCAAGATTGCTTGAATCTATCTTCCATCGGTTGAATCCTAGCTTTATCTCAAATGTTTTCGGTGATATCTTGTCTAATGTGGTAGCTGCATGGTATATTCGTATATATATGGAGCGAACAACACAGATCGATTGATTCAAAAATATTCCTAGTTACCATTAGAATATATCTACTTTTGAAATTTCACAAGGAAAGGCAATACCCATATCACACTACTGTCTATGGTAGCCTCGATGCCAGACTTTTACCAAGAATATCCGAATCGAATCTAGAGTCGCAAAGCGATAGCACGTCTCAAAGAGGTAAAGATTTCGGTCTTTCGATACCCATCTTCAACCATCCATGCTTTATAGCGAATGGTTCTGCTTTGCTCATTCCACGTGATTAGCAATATCCAATTCGTATACATCGCTTTCTGTCTTGGTTAGCGCCTTGTCACAGTCCAAGTTGACTTGTCCTCTGATGCGGCTACCTCCTCCTGAATAACTCTAAATCACTCATCCATTTCTGTTAAGTTTTATCGACGTTGATAAATTCTAAATCCGGCAGCACCTTCTTCATGTTCAAGTCTATTTTCTACTCTATTCCACATTCTCAAACTGCTTCACTCTGACATGGGACATTTTCACTAAAAGAAGTACCGTCCAGACGAGCTAATTCTGAATTCTTTCCATATTCTGTAGTCTTAACCGGGTACTTGAACCAAACGTTTCGTCGTCGTGTCTTCTCTCCGTCGGCATCATAGTCGTATTGGAGAACGATTCCTTAAATTACTGTTATCAACACCCATGCCGTGGATTATGACAATGGCTATCTATAAGTAATTTGGTCGAGTGCACATGATATAAGAAATGGTGTATAGTTATCATTGATTGCTTTTTCTTGCTCTCCGATTTCTCATGTTTTGTTGAATTTTAGCCCTATCCCGTTGCGGATGCTACACTGACTTCATGAAGATAATTGATGCTGGAATGAGTATCGAGACGTGTTACTAATGATGGAAATTGCTCGAATTTTAGTGCGTTTATTCAAATTTCTACTTTTATCCTAATAAATTGGTCATTGCATGTTAAGTCAGGTGAATTTTCCTCTTCCAGATAAGCTGGTATGGCACAGAACTCTGTTTATACCGAACAAATTCAAGCATCTAGTATAAATTTTTCTGAAAGTGAGGCCCACTTTCTATGTTACTTATAAACCGTTGAAGCAAGCAACATCTCTATCTCGTCTCAATGTGGTTACCCTTTCAATCTTTCGGAAAAGTTTGTGCGCAGTAGGATCAAACTTTTCCAGGTTTATAAATATTTAAGTGAATTTAAAAAGATATACACGCGGTTTCGTAATATGGTATACTTTTTATTGAATCTGTGAGCCACGAGACTGTTCAGCAAGGGTACACTGAATGAAACATATTCGCATCTTATTCGTCAATTGGTATTCAAGCTGAGAAGTTAGATTCTTTGACTCGTGGGATAATTCAGATACTGGGTGCACTGAATAGTTCTTCCCTTCAGATTTTCTTTACCGCTTCCACGATGCATGTAGAGAGGTAAATTGTAGTCTGCGTTCGTATCTCCTCGTTTACAATTTCTATCCATGCTGAATGTATCTTATATTCAAAAGCTAATTCAGTCTTTACCTGAGACAAATCAATAAAACTGTTGATTACGGCTAAAGGATATGCAAAAATCCCTGCTGCAACTGATATTGTGCACCCCAAAGATTTGAGTACTCTGGACAAAACAAAATGCATCTAAAACGGTCGTTTTTGTAATCCTGATGCATCTCCTCTTTGTCAACTCAGAAGTAAGAAAAAAAACGCAGATCACTTCCGTCTTACACTAGACTTTTGGCACTCATCCAAGCACAAAGTGAGAATTGTCACTTCTGGCTTTTGGAAAAGGTTGGTGTCAAAGACATAATTATGGTTGCCAGCAATAAAGATAAGCGTGTTTATCTGATCAAAGGTCAGAGCACATTTATCGACCTATTCCATTTGCAATGCAACAACAGCCGGAAATTGTGTATGCTGCAAACTGACCTCGAAAAGTTTCCCCCATAGTCATCTATTTTATTGCAAAGCTAAGTACTAGAGTATTCCATCTCTCTCTTTTCAATGAATATAGACGATGTCATACCGTACGCGCCACACGATTCTGAGACAGAGCTCTCTATTTTGAAATTTCATGGGGGTGTTGCTTTTTCTTCTTCGATGAGATACAAACAGAGCGTCGTAGGTCAAACCACGCGCACTCATCGTGGTGAAAAAGCTTATGCAAGCTTTCTCGATTATGAGAAAGCGTACGATCGAGTGGTCTCGTCGTACATGTTTGCAGTGCTTTCGAAAATGTATTGCGGAAATTCCTTTATCAAGTGGACAAAGCTTCTATACACCAACACGTCTGTTTCGTTGTTGTTGAATGAAACGCTTTCACCGAGGATCACTCCATATCGGGGAGGGAAACAAGCTGATCCACTCTCCGCATTGCTCTTCCTCATAACAATCGAGCCGTTGGGTAATTTATTGCGGAGGAACGACGGCCCTGGTATTTGTATCACTCCAATGGATACATCAACCAGTTTATTCTTTGCGGACGACTCGACTTTGTTATCGTCTTCGCTCGGTGGAGTGGAGGCTCAGCTTGATATCGTTCATCATTATTGTGATGCTTCAGGAGCAAAGTTAAATCTGTCCAAGTCGACTTTACTTCCTCTTAATTGTCGTCAAGTATGTCAGCCGTTCCCTTTTTTGAAAGTTCTATCACGTTGCGAGTCGGTCAAGTATTTAGGAGTTCCTTCCAGTCAATCACCAGTGGGTGATTTGATGATTGAATTCCTAGAAGATCGTTTCTATGGTGGTTTTCGTTAGTGGTTTCGTCGTGCAAGAACGCTGCGTGGACGTTTACTGGTGGCGCAGACTATGGCTTTGTCAAGATTATGGCATTTTACGGCACATTTCATATCCCGCAGCATTTACTGCGACGCTCGCAATCGATGTTAAATCGATTTGTGTTTAGTCGAAAGTACGAGCGGGTTTCAAAGCACATGCAACTATTTCCATCGGAACTTTTATATCTACCTTATTCACAAGGTGGTTTACAGGTTCCGATGATCGAAAATCAATTAAAGAAGCAACAAATCCAATTCCTCCAACAATTTGGGCTCCATTCAAGTACGGCTGTTCCAAGCAACTGGACACTGACTGGAATGGAGATGGTGAAGACCATCTTACCCAACTTTGGACCGTTCGAACCGCTTGATATCTTAACGATATCACCTCGACGGCATGCTACCATGGTTCGTTGGAATGTAGCGTCATCATGGTGGAAGCAGACGTGCGTTGGGTGGAGTCAAAGTAAATGGGAGCTCACACCGACGACTTTGTCTTCGCAGGAGCAATAAATAGTTATGTCAAATGCTCCTGTGTGGCTTTATATGGATAATCATCTTCACTTTGAGCAGCGACAACGTTCTACTAGTGCTGTTGCTCATCGTCGATGTATGAGAATGGTCCTAGAACCTGCGCGTACTTTTCGGATGCAGTTCGCTCAAGCTTTTCGTATCCGTTCTCTGCGTGACTTGTTCGGTAAAAGATCAACTTTGTTCGATTCGTATTGCGAGTTTGTCTTGCGTTTCAGTACGCACTCAGATGGCACTCGAGCTGAAGTTTCCATGACCAAGCTTTTGCGACGATTGTACGTCAAAGCTACTCAAATTCTTCGTTGACTTCAACCAGAGGGTGTGTTGTTGTGTCCTGAGTGTTCACTTTCCGGAGCTCATCCGTTTTATTTTGGTATCCAAGTTTCGGATAAGAAAGTGTTCTTTCCAAATATTCCTCGGAATCAACTCTTTCGAGTTATTAGTATAGCAGAACCACCAAATAAGCCGCACCCAATGTTGATGCTTTTACCGGAGAGGGAGCGGATAGCTGCTTCGACTTGAGTAAAGGATTTCTCAAAAGGTTTTCAACGTCTTCGTGGCTCCGACTTACATATTCAATTCTACCAGTGCGATCCCGGTTCTGGTTTATGAAGCAAGCTCGTTCGGAAATCATCTTGTGCACACAGGAGCATTGTGGTGAGGTGGAAAGTTATCAGCATCCGTTTTTCGACTGTAGTAGGACATACACGATTTGGGAAGAGCTATATCCATCGTGAATAGCTTTTTTCAGCTCGACCTAAGGGGTCGTACATTGCGTGTCTACGACTTCCTTTCCTCCGTGAAACGTGGAAGCCATTCAGGGTGGTGCTGGAGGATCTTTGGTTTGAATTGGTTGCCATTGCGATGCACTTCATCTGGACGGATCGCAATCGAAGACTATTCGATCTAGCATCTTCAACACCAACAGGACCAGCTATATCGGTGATCAATAGCACATTCAGTGCCCATATTCGGTTTTACCAGCCGCAGTACTATGATCCCGCACAGCTTGATCAGCTTCAGACGGTTTTGTTCGGCCTATTGCAATCGGGTTGAGCTAAACGATATTCCTCCAGTAGATCAACTCTTTTCAAGATACGAAGGCGCGAGCTCTTATAAATCTGGTCTGAGTGGTCTAGTCTACTCACCGGTCTTTGCTTGCGCCAAGTTCGCTTTTGCGTGACTTTGGAAGTCACATCTGCATGTATTTTATGTAATTTATTAGAGTCTAGGCATTTAGAGAAGTTATTTTCGTCCAATTCTGGTGATATAGACAGCTTCAACTAGGTCAAACCACGCGTTGAAAAGCGAAGTGAACCTGATAACAAGAAATGCGATCGATACATCAACAACTCGTTCTACTAATACCACTCATGAAAGAATATTTGGAGGAGCCTCGACCAATTCTTCCAGCCTCACAACCAGTTGATCGTTGCTTTTGATATGAAACGAGAAAATTCCAATGCGGACGATGTTGAGCCGTTCATAGCACAGCATTTGCATTCCGCACATATACGTTCAAAACCCCAAGAGAAGGCTTTATATCCGTGTTTGCATTTACGAGCTTTATGGCTCCGTAAGTATACAAAAAGCTTGCGAGCACAATTATTGTACCAGCCTGGAGTCACTGTCTTGTACTTTTTGTTACAATCTCAATCTCTGGTTCCCTCAGAACGAACAATCATTGCATTATGGAGGCGCTGTTGAAAGGAATCAAATAGAGATGATGAGGCACGATTATATTCGAATGCGTAGTTCAACGGAAGCAGATATTTATTTTTCGGTTGTAATATCACGTCTTGAAGTCAAAGTTTGTTCAAAGATTGAGACAGATAAAGAACCGGAACCTCTCTATGTTAGCCAGGATATCATAGATATAGAAACGTTTCTCGATCAGAGCGAAATAGCTTGCCTAAGCGTAGAAACAAGCCAATCGAGCCGACTCAGATTTCTGAATTGCTTGGTTAAAGAAGAGGTTGAGAGAAAAAAGTTTCTTCTTGTGAGAGATTTCATTAACAAAGCAAGTAGTTTATATTGATTTGTCCTTAGGCACAGGTGTCATTATGCGATGCTTTCGAAAATTTACTGGCTCAAATATTCATGCTCCATCTAATGTCCGTTCGTTTTGCAAATATTACCGAACCGAATATAAAATCAACCTTATAAAGTATCCATAATTATGGATGCCTAAGGAAATAGAACCAGAAACAAACCTCTGTGTTCTCGCTTCTGATCCCATTTCCAAATACGAATCATGTGTCAAGTGTGTCAAAAAAAATCTAGATCCAATAACTGAGGGTTCTGAACGAACGCATTCAACAGATTCGAGTCTATGGAGAAGTATCAAGAACCTGAACGCCTAGCCGGCAATATTACTTGTAATACGTAGTTGCGGTCACATATACTAATTCAGAACGCTGCAGCTTTTTCCCAAACAAGTCTGCAAAATGCACGATCGTAATTTAGAAGCTAATCCAGGAGGTATGATAATAAACGAGAAGACAATGACAAATGTTGGGCCACGAATGGAAAGCGTTTGGCCTTCACTTAGATTCAATATTACTCCGCGCAAAACGTTAAGTAATCGTCCTGCTCTGATGGTCGCATGCGTCGCAACAAATACAAGAGCATGTACTAGATGACTGATACTTCGTACCGAAGGTTTTTTCTCTCATACGAACCTGAAAGACATTTTGTTGGGTACGTTTGGTTGCGCTTGAACCGTGCCGATCTGCTGGAACCATGCGTATCCGAGAATTCGTGCACAGAGCTATGATATGACGAGAATTTTGAACATCTTTATATCAGCGATGATATGCGCCCCTGGAGTGTTGTGGACGTCAATACTTAAGATCACATCAAGCCATCATCTAGCCCTCATTATTGTTATTGTGGTGCCTGACGCATCCAAACATACCTTCTGTAGTTGATTCGTCATAGTAAACCAGGTATAACTCTCTTTGTTGCACAAGGCAACTGATACAAAAAAAGTGCTTTGACTTTTCGCATCAATGATGCACAAATGCCATATTCCAACCATTACGCCAAATACTTGGGATATTGCTGGATCGTCGTTGCACCGGAAGGCTGCTAACATGGTTAGAGTGCGAGAAGTAAGATGATTTCGACGGGACCACAAAACCACTGAAATGCGGTCTACAGTAAACTTGTGTATGGTAGTTTGATCTCCTGCATTTGATGAAGCTTCTAAATGAAGGATTGGTACTTAAAGCGGAATTCTACAAGGACCCTTTGAATTATTTCACAGTTATGAGGACTGACGGGCACTTCAGATTTTTGAAGTAAAAGCTACATGAAACGTGCATCAAGTACTGAAGTGTCAATTAAGAGTGAGTTTATCGATAGCCAGTAAACTTTTGGATGCTGTGAAGCTCAGAAAAGAAATCCCCCAAGCGGTTGGAACAGTAATTTCTTTTCGAAATCGTGTGAAACGGTATGAAGACAAAAACAGATTTATCGTGAATATAATGTACCTTTGTTGGTTTCACATACATTTTTGTGGTCGTCATGTGGGTACTAAGATATATATCGCAATCGTTTTGGCTTAGTACTGTGACGGTACATGATAATCCGCAATCTTGTGTTGTCTCTGCAGAATCCATCAGATCATTGCATACCTAATCGATGAAATGACAAACAGACGAGCTCCGATAAATTTCTGGGAATACTTCAACACCATCTAAGATTGAGTTGACTGACGAAGCAGTTTTGATGCAGACGGGCTCATTTGGTTGAAGCAGTGTGTCTATCTGAGTGAAAATTATAATGGTTGCGACCGATCTCCGAGTAGTTCTTGCCATCTTTTTATCGGCAGCATAATTCAGGATGTTTTGGATTTCTTCGATTATCTTGAGTTTCCCATCCATGACTACTGATTGAATAGTTTGTTTTCAGGCATACTGATGCAAACAAGAAATACTGAACTTTTTTTTGAAGTCGCTTGAGTCTCATCCTTGGATTAGTGAGCAGAACGTTTCCTCGCAGTTATAATGATTACTGACGATTTTGTGTATTCTACGAAAGAAGCACAGCTCAGACGAACCTTTTGCCTCTCTGTACATGGCTAGGTATCTTCGAATAGTTAGTGATTCACTGTGGATATCCAGACATTCTTGACACACAGCTTCTTGTAGAAACTGGAGTATAACCAAGCATTACAGCGAGGAGGGAAGGTATTACCGACTTTTCATGTTTCAACATTATCAGGTTTCTGACATTTGGCATTTGTCTAGCTTGCATCATAACTGCAGGAGATTCAAGGTCGTGATTGCCGAGATCATTGACGTTTACCTCCTTCTTATGTCCGAAAATTTGAGATTCTAATTCTGTTTGTTTGTATCAATGGTGACCTCACATGTTTCCGTTGTCGAAAATTCAGGATCCAGCGAGCGGTTTTCCCTCCTTCTCTGCAAAGAGCATCGATTTTGTAAAAGATGAATACTTTTATAGATCAAATTTAGTTCGCCTCTAGCGGTGATTTGATGCGAAATGCTTTGAATTGGATCTTCAAACGTGTGCTTCGGTCGAATGACATAATACAGAGCATACATCCCTCTTATTGCAATAAGTAAGAATAGCTCTTACCGGATTTGGATGACGTCCTCCAAACCAGTAGAGGATACAGTACGGGACACCTATAACCATCACCTCCTGACTTTTTCGGCCAAATTTAGAATTTTTAATTTTACGCAGCCCATACTTCTAACGTTACAATAACCTCTTTGTCAGCCAATCAGGATTACTGTAGCTCAATGCCAAAATAAATTAGAATATATTCCTGGTTATTTTCGTTTTCGCGTTCACCTTCCATTTCTAATTGCAACCCACAACCGCAATTACACCACCCAAAAAACGTTCACAGCAGCTCAAACTGGCCAGAGCATCAAAAAAACTTCAAATTGAGGCTGTTGGAGCGATATGCTAACCTAACAATTCTGAGAGAGAACTTCCCAACCTCCCGATTAATGAGCCAGATTTCTAACCTACTGATGTGGAGGTGGAAGAAGATTCGGAGCTTGAGGTCGAAGACGCTGAGGCTTTCACTGATAATGAGGCGGACTTTGCAGCACCGAAATTACACACAATTTCTAACCGTCCAGGTCGGTACATTGGGAACTAGAGCTGTACTCGACGACCAAAATGTGCAGAAAACCGCAATTCTGCACTTGGTTCTCGCCGACTCGAGACATACTTTCAAGTTATGAATTGAGATGCACAGGAAAGACTAGACAATGGAACGAAAGCAGGAACAATGATGACGAGGATGAGAAGGATAACGAAATTGATGACAAGGCCGAGAGACACCGTACCTCTGCAATGCTGAAACTATACCTGGAGGACAAACAGACAACCAGCAAAGCTCAACGTGCACGACTGGATGCTATAACATCTTATTTCCGTTTCCTTTGAAAAGACTATCTTGTAAGTTGAGACTAATTATTTGCGTGAGTGTATTTTTGTATTAACATACCATTATTTACATCATGCTTCATTTGTTGAGAAGCTTCAAGCCACGGAATTCATTTTCCAGGAAGTCGAGAAAGAATCATCGTTTTCGCGATTGCTTCGCACTTAGGCAACCATGTATCTCGCCACTGGTGATCTTTCGAACAGCAAGTAAGTCCAACTTATCACGTTACGCATCCATTTGATGGATGAAGATGTTCTTGCCAGAGTCCGATTGTATCTCCGTCAGAACGAGTGCACAATTGGCCCCCCTGAATTCACCGATCATGTCAATCATCACAATATCGCAATACAGGGACACCAAAATTATTTTTGGTAACTCCCCAATCTGATGGATGCAGATACTGGGAATACAGTATTTTGAAGCTCGCAAAGGAATCTTCGTCAATGGTCATAAACGCTTCGACGTTCTTGGATTCCGTACTATCTACGTGAAGCGCATGGCGGATCTTGAAGTGCAGATATCAGTATTCTCAATGAAGGAGATGGAGATTAAAACCTGGCCAGTGGGAGAGCAGATGATTCTGTTAACACAAGATGAAAACACTTTTGCAGCACATGATGGTCAGAAAAATCTATGGCTGCAGAATGGCAGCAACCACTTCGAAAAAAAGGAGTGGGAAGGTCAATCCATGTCATCGAACTCTTATCTGATGTTGGGGGTCGCCTATCACTGAGTGATCTGAAGTAGCTCGAGCATCCCAGCGTCCCAAAGTAAGCGTGTGTTATTATGCATACTGGCAAGAATTATGATGGGTGGTGGACTTGTGAAGATGTTTTCAAACAGGTGTGAGATCGTGCAATTCCAATTTTTGAGTCACAGTACCCCACATCCAAAGTCCTCTTTGCATTTGACAATGATGCAAGTCATGCTGTATTTGCTACTGATGATTGGAGAATGAAAGATGGCACAGTTCATCCAATGTGTTTCCCTGAAACTCATCCTGATGTTACTCTTCGAGGTGAAAGAGCGATTGAGTTGAAATCTTATCCATTGAATCATGTTTTCTAATCCTTCTATCTCTTTCAGGGTTGCCAAAGGATTGAAAGTGGTTTTAACTGAGAGGGAACTGTGGAAAGATGCAATGCACCTCCGTTTCAATGACAAGTGCCTTGGCTCAACAATGTGCTGTGCATGAAATACGATTGATTACGATCATGAATTCATGGAGCAGAAAGGCATGATGGAAGAAGTAATCATTACTGTTAGACACATGATTATATTTTATCCAAAGTTTCACTCTGAGTCAAACTTCATAGAGAGCTTCTGGGGTGCTTCCAAGAGCTATGCTCGGGAAAACGGTGACTACAGCTGGAAAGGCCTGGTTAGCACAGTTCCTAAGGCTCTTTGATCCATACCCCTCGAAACCATTTGACTCCAAGCACAGAACTGTCTTCGATATATGGATGTATATTGGAAGGTTTTGACAGGGAAGGCCGCTGAATACGCCGTGAAGAAGTACCGATTCCACCGTCGAGTTCCCAGATCTATCATGACGGACATCAATGTGATTGGTGGAACTGATGAATGGAAGTGTACATATGATCTTTGATTGTATTTCTAAAGAAATAGCAGCGAGGGTCGACTGTTCAAACAGGAGGAAAGTGAATTTAGACGTTGGGCAATTTGGCTGGCTACAATGGAAGACTGGGCGTCCTCTGATTGGCTATCATATTTTGGAGTTTTATTTTGGCCGGCCAAAACGTTGCTGCCCGAGCCGAATCCCTTGGAATTTCTCGGCTGTACAATTCCCACATCTTCGCCAAAAATAATCCAAAAAGAAATCTGAGTCTGTAATCTTCAAGCTTTTTATCTCTCGTTCCCTGTGACAGAGCCAAATTTTGATCAGGATAAATCTGACTGGCTGTGATACAGCCTGAAAGAACCCTTGAAGAGTTGATGGTTACAGATGCCCCGCACTATATAAGACTTGTTCGCTTGATTCAAAACTAAATCTTATGTCTTCTGACATATGGAACGAGGCATTGGTCGAACGATGCTATCTTTTATTTGGTTTAAGCCTTCAAGTTGAGATGCCCTGAAAATGTTCGTAAATATTTCGTTTGTGAATTTTCATAAATTGACACTAAAACGGCGAGAAGCTGGACACAGGACCGATTTGCATAATCGTGAAAGTGACTTTGGGTGCTTTAGTTTTGAAGCTTGGTAACATTTGGAACCAATCACACGCGTTTGTGTGCAATTACCTTACGTGTTATAAAATGGAGTCATTAATCAGAACTTACGATAAGCCAGCAACCCATTCATTTTGATAGGGCTACCCTAGGTTTCTCGAATCCATATATAGTTTCAACTGCAGTAGTCTTGTCATGAACAGGGCACTAGTCAGATGATTCATTTGCAAGTAAATGTTTTTTTTTGGCTCTCACATAAATCACAGCGATTGGCTTCGTGTTACCTATATGACAATTGTGAAGAGAAATCAAGCAGGGTAATTTGTTGTTTTACTAGACTTTTCTTTAAAACTASAATTCAGGATATCCTTGCTCCTACCTTCGCTCTTGATCTAGATGCGGTTTCGCGTTGCACACATTTTGACATGCTCTTGGTGAAAGCTCACCCAATGTCATAATTCATCCAAGAACACTTTTTGAGTAGAAATCGGATATCTTAAGGTGACAAGGGCGCATAAATCGTTTATTGTATATGATAGTCTATCACCCTGCTGGAATTTCTCACAAAAACCGATACCTGGAACAATCACGTGAAGATAACCACGATGGATGTTCGGTGGTTAGGGTTGAGGGTCTACTTGGATCATGCCAAAAGAGTCTATATCTGACTTCTTCTGCAGCCGGGCTTCACCGGAAAAAAAAAGTTAGCCATAGTAGTTTATGTAGCTTTTACGCATTCTACGTGTTTAGACCAAGTTAGAACCGTGTCGGGTCTTACATACACGAAGAAGACACCCGACAACCAATCAGACGGGAGGTGCGTCGATTTATAAATTCCCGATAAAAATTATCACATTGAAACAAATAGACTTCGCTACTCGCTTACCACAGTTCCAATCGCTTTGGCTATTGACATATCTGGCTGCTGTATCCGCTGTTAGATAGATGTCGAAATCCTCATTCTTTTTGTGGGCTTTGAGAATTTGAGTTTCTGGTTCTTCTTAGTCTCACACCTCGGACACTTTATATTGAAACAGCTAAAAAACGCGCGGTAGCATTATCTTTGGCTGTTAATTGTTCATGTCTGAGCTTTTCAGATGATTCTCACAGTCCAATCATAATTCGTTTCATTACCGCAAAGCATTTTGCCCGATTTGCCTTCTAGATCTGATGCATGCTTGCAAAATGCTCGTCAAGTTTAGTCATGTTCTACCCTTCTACTACGTTGAAGTCGGAAACTTTTCATGCAATTCGAATTGGCCTCTTGGTGCTCGAGGTTCCACAGTTGTGCGCTCACTTTGGTAATACAAATCAGTGTCTCAGCTTTAATTTACTATTCTGTGTCGAAGATCGAGAAAATGCCTTAAATTAATGCATTATCATTGTTGCTGGTACAAGATAGAACTCTCGTTTGAAATGTCTCTTTCGTGTGAGTAATGACACCTAAAAAAAAGGATTCCATAGAAGCAGATCGTGTATTTTATCTCCGCGTTTATCGCTTTCTACTCTTGTCAAAGTGCATCCGAGCTCGAGGAATCCAACGGACTGTTCTATTTTCATGTAGCTACTTGTGATGATGACGTCTTTTCGTTTGTACTTTTCAGCTTCTAAATCTCCACTCTCAAATAGGATCCACAAATGCGTTTGTAACCGCGTCAGCCTTCTTTTCAAAGTAGTCATGTACTTCCAATGCTGCTTTCCTCTCTAGCGTTGGTTTTGATTATTATTTTTGGGGACTGTACAACAAGATGTTGTCTTTATAAAACCAAATCATAACAATTCGCACTAAACTCTGATAGTATGTTTTATGCGATGAAATGTCAAGTATTGAAGCTAAGACATTCTTATGACTATTTTCAATGCACACAACTAATGGAACGATGGGGTTCTGAATCTTGTAGTATACACTTATGCTGTAATATATGCTTCGAATAGTGTTATGGGTTAGTGTGCTTGACCATTCTCTCAAGTGAGTGGGCTGAACCTCAAAGTACCCTTGTTTAGTAGGAATCGCAGTTTACCACATTATTTCTTTTATAGCCCTAACTACATCTTTTCGACTATTTTGCCCTGCAAGCTACATCTTTAACTATAAATATTCCTGCATCTCAACGTCTTTCTGGTGGACTGGGAACTTACTCGTTAAAATCACGAACATCTTTGGTAGACAACATCAAGTTTTTCTCTAGACGATAGAAAGGTATTTGAAAAAAACTACTCGAAAATTGAGCGCAGGAAGTTATCGTTACGACCCTGATGTGTTCGTTAAAATGGACGTTGAAGAAATCCATATTTCACACTCACCACTTTTTTCAAGTTATTTTTTTAATTCTGTAGCCATTGTTGTTTTTTATAAGAATATACGGACAAAAATATCTCTTGGTCGTGAAGCTCATCGAGTCGTTGAGGCATGATAGCATACTGACACACAACTGACTAGAAAAAAAATACTCAAGTCAATCTCTTTGTCTTGCTTCTCTCAAAGCAACAAAGTAAAATGAACAAAAGACCATTTTCCTATAGGGCAAGTCTGTGAAAAGCAATGAGACCGCGCTTTAAAATGCTCGTATCTATGTCGTAAAACCTCAACTTCTATACGGCATGTTCTTCAGCATAAATATTAGCTAGTCCTTCTGTTCGGTACTCGACCGTGACAGAAAGAATATAAGCAGACCTTGTATCATGTGAAGAATACCGCATTATGGATTACTTGCATCCCAACAGGATTTCTTTTTTTTCTCACCCTGGAGGTTTTAGGAGCTAGAAAGACAATTTTAAGGATACGCAAGTCAGATATGCAATGATCCATATCTATAGCAGAGTTGTTTTTAGGAAAGTATTTGCAGGTAAGTTTCCAACCTCGATTGAAGAGAACAAATTTGGGAGATATGATAGCGTGTTTAGTCAATCGAAATGTAAATAAACATGTTGTAATACAAATGTCGTGAAAAAACGATCTGCAGTTTTTCGAAGAGGATAAAGCTCAGAAGGTGGATCAATTTTCATTTCGATGAAGTCCTACAAAAACGATAACTGCCAAGAAATATATAGAAGCTATTGGCTTTGCTTTTATCGTCCATAGCAAATTGATCTCATTTCTCGAATAAATCTCTTATATTGATAATAGAATCAACTTCTCCTCTTTGAAGTACCGGTATGCATCGACTACGAAAAGAAACGCGTATCGGGTCTCAGAGTGCTTGATGTCCTTTGAAATTAACTTTACAGTACAGTCATTCAAATACTATAGCGTATCCACTCGACTATTCGTCTCATCACTTGGCTCCAACCTAACGTATGCATCAGATTGATTTATATGGGAGTACAGAGCACACGAATAATCTGAAGACCTCCCGAATCAATCAAAAGTCACTCGATGTCAGCACATTGGTCATCACGGAAGAGATTGCATACAATGGATTCAGGACGAGTTGGAACATTTCTCGCTACATTCCGCCACCTCCGGAAGCGTCTTTTAACCATTTTCGAGGACCTGCAGTTTCGTCTAGTATTTAGGATAATGCCAGTTCGATCTAGTTTCACGTTTTCGATGTATATTCAGACTGACATTATATTGTCCCAGCAGCCTTCGTGTGGTGCAGTCCAATCCGATTAACATCTCTTTCAAGAGTGCAATCCGAGGCCACAATTATGGATGGAGTTTCTCACTAGTTGGGGATCAGTTTTTCTCTTCCCGACCGCGTTGGACGCATATCGGTTGTGCAATTGTACCAGCACTACGATCGGATTGGACAGAATATCAGTAAATTATATCAGATCTGTGGCTTGCAAACGGTGCCGCTGCACTTCGTCTGCACATATAGGAATCGTCGTTTTTTCCATCAGCGATCACCAACTTCGACATCTCTAGCACTTTCCGTGATGTACAGCACGTTTAGCGAGCACATGCGGTACTTTCGAAGACAGCGTTCCGACCAAGATGAACGCATTCGGCTTGTAAATGTACTCGATCAACTAGCAATGCAATAAATCATTCGGTGGATTTTTTTGGAGTCGAAAATCATTGCTGCTGGTACGGCACAGATAAGTAGAAATGGAAGGGGAAGTCAGATCCTATTCCTAGTGGGATGGCTCGGTTCGGTCTAGTGTTGCGCACACCAGTTCGCAAAAGACTGTACATTTGGACAATTTCCACAACTTCCTATTCTTAACACGCTAAACAATTTCGTATTGTGGGGAGTGATCCTACCGCAATCCACGACTATCAACGAGAGAACATATTCTGATCTCTCAGAGGTATATTCACGAAACGTTTTCTATGTATATTTGGTATTCAAGATAGCTTAGGCAACTCGAGAAGTCACTTAGTCTAATTCTAGTTGTATAGACACCTTCAACTGATGTAAGTTCAATAAGGTAATTACGAGTTTGACCCTGAAGAGCGATATTTCCACCATATCTTGCTTGCTTGAAGTTGGTGGCAGGCAGTACGTATGCGACGAAGATTCCAGAAATGCAAAAAAACGTGGGTGCTCTGGCCTTAGTCGTTTTGAGGTGGAAAGATTGAAATTTTCATCATGATCGGTGTTGAAAAGGAGGCAGACTTTCATCATGGTATATTTCAGTTTGGTATTTATTCCATTGAGGAAGATAAAATTATATTCGAGAAGACTACTTATCTCGTTCGATCTGAAAGACGTTTCAAAGGTTAATCATTCACAAGGAGACTCGGCGATGTGGACTCCAATGAGGTTATCGACAGGCTAAAGTCGCTTTGGAATTAGGACTAAAACGTTTTTATCTCCACGAGCCGCTGACGCGCAAGATTTCTTCAAGAGACAGCAATTTAGATTGTGACATGCTACTTTGGCTTAGCAATCAAACGCGCTGTAAATTCAATATAGGATATGAAGCTACTCATTCAGATGACGAAGACGAAACCATAATTTCTAGTTCTGACTTGGTTAACAGGAGTTTTAGTGATGAGATAGTAATGGTGGTTGGTCGCGGTTTTTTAACAATTAGCTTTCGTGGAACGTTGAATCCGTATTCTAATGCATGTTTCCGGTAATAGGATATGAAAAAGTAAGGTTCGGCTTTTGTCTTCTTCCAAACATGCACTCATGTATTACCAGTGCGCTCACCAAAGATGCAAAACACTCTGCTATTATGCGAAGCTTAAGTTCGACCCTTTCACACACCGATATGCCAGTCGCGAGATGTCCCATGTCATTTACAGTCTTACAATTCAAGATGGTCAAATCTAACTCGGCCGTTTTCGGATATTTGAAAAATCAACTGTCAATCATATCTCTTCACATGGTCTACTTGCAAAACGGGTAACATAACAGATTGTGCACTCGTCTATCATGTGAAAATTGGTAATCTTGAATGTTGATTGTACAGGAGCTTAGCCGAGCTAATAGCGACCATATTCATAAGCTTTCTACAGCAGTGCATCCTTCTTCCTGTGTCTACAATACGGCAGCAGTTAGAGCGCTTGATTGGGATGAACTTGCATATAATTTTCTTTAAAAGTTCATATCAACCAGAGTTTCAAATGTTAGTGGAGGAAATGAAATGTGATGCAAACGTAAGAGTTCCTCCAGCAGTTGGTATTCCCAAATCAGCCTATCATTTTGCAGAGGGAGTCAAACCAGAAATATCATGATTACCTTCGTTAGAGTAGCGCTGAATGCTTTATATCACATTTGATTGGAAACAGATGCAGCGAGAGAAACCAGGCTTCTATTGGGTTACGGTGAGCGCAAAAAGATGAACGCAAGTACATGTTTATGCATATATCTGTACGAATGTTCTCTACGGTGAGCGCCAAAAGATGAACGCAAGTACATGTATATGCATATAACTGTACGAATATTCTCATTTAGAAAGCGGAAACGCAGGCCATGATCTAGTAATATTCTCCGTCACCACGTTTCGCGCCATCCATAGGCCTTGTATCGCCTTTGTTTTCCTCCGAATGAATTGATTCCTTGCGTTTCTGACTGAATTTGACTCAAGTGGAAATCATTTCCACGACGACAAGTATACGGTTCGAGATCTTTAGCTTGCTTTCTCATAGCAGTATTATTAACCATACGTTTCTGTCGCATCTAGATGTGCTTTTGTTTAAGTCGATATGTTTCCTCTGRAGATGGTATTGACGAAAAAAAGTTGGACTTGATTGTTTTTAAGCCAGATTTTTATCCCATCCGTGACATATCTGCCGAAATCTGAATTCTTATGTCGCTCGATCCTCCCATTCGGTTGAAACTAGAAGACACACTGAGACTCTTATGCGCATCAATTTGCGCTTTAATATCGTGGTAGTAGACATTGCTACGAGGTATTTTTAACATGAAGAAGTTTAGTGAATAAAACTTGTTGAGCTCTCGGAGGCTGCATAGGTACACTCAGTATTGCCATACGTTAATTTATCGATTCCACGTCACAGATCCTATATTCAACTTGTACGTGGTAGGGAAACACGTTGATCGCTGACTAATTCGCGAATTTACGATGACAAGGGTCAATAGGAGAAGATGATAGCGCACAGACGAGCGCTAAAAGAAGATTGTACAATGCAAAGGTTTCGTCAAAACGACATATGAGCTGAAGGTAGAGTTCCCTCCGGCTTACTTCAGCATGGTATAAGGTTTATTTGCGTCCCCTGACTTTGAGGTGCTTTTATGCAATTTAGCAGGTGGCACGTCACATCTGAAATAGCTAGTGCTGCTATAAAAGGTACAGAGCTAACTGAGTGATTGCCATCTCTTTATTTGAAACTCAGGAATACTGGCTTGAAATCAACTAGACATGCTATGGACGACATGTCCTATTCGAAAACGTTTCTAAGCTGAGGGATGTAGCATCAATCACTCGGTTGGGGGTTAGAGATTGTTAGCTTGAATGGTGTTCTAATATACTTCCACTTCCATGTGAATTTCCTGCTCAATCAATATTCACCGTACTGTTCTGCGCAAAAGTGCGCTTCTAACATGAGGCTTTTCTTGTCTTGTGATGCTCTTACGTACTCTTCCGCTATAGGTTTGATGGATAAATCTGAGAATTCTTGCTTCACTCCCTTCTCGGTATTCGGTTCTCGCTGAGTATAGTTCTCTTTCCCCTTGATTATTTATTTATAATTCGTTCACACTCCCTGATTATTTCTTCATAATTCGTTGCTGACGCCGCACAGTCTTCATAAATCGCCAAAATAGTAGAAAAGAATCAACAGCACTCTGCGAATCGATTTGCAGGTTGATATCGCGAACGTGATTGTGAAGTAAACCGAATGGATTGTGCGTTCACCCTAAAAGTGCACGAAAAGTGCATTGATAACAGGTTTAGTGACCACGTCAATGTCCGCTTGCTACGTCATTGAGGTTTTGTGTACCGAGTACGAGGTGATGCAAAACGCTGATGACTGTAGCAGCTCATAACAACGAAGCGTGAACAAATTAGTATGTTATTACGTGTCCTATGATCGCTAAGCTCGATAATGAAATGATTGTGATCCAGATTGGATCGTTTGATTGATTTCATGCTGTATAATATAGTATCGTGGACAAAGGTGACGATTTTTCTTCATTCTTGACTCACATACCGCTTCAATAGCTTACGTATGGCTGACTGAGCAAAATAAATCAAGCAAGAAGAAAATGGTTTCTTTCCTAGCGCCACCTCGAATTCTCGACGGAGTGTGCTTGACATCAAAAATTAAGGTTTGTAATCTAATATTGACGAAAGCTCCCAGAAGAGTGAGTCCAGCACTGATTCTGTTTCTTTTTTTATATTTACTTTATCGCTCTATTGATAACGTTAGGAGAGAGAGATTTATATCGTAGCCTGCGAACAAATTCTTTCACTGGAAGTATCGCAATGATTGTATACCGCAAATACGCACATTCATTAACTTTTTCTCCGTTGATACCCGGCCGAAGAACGTTTTTCGACTATTTTGTTCTTGTCGTTCGTAGCTCAGGATATGGAGTTTTAACACTCGTCCGAGCTCTTGATGAGTTCCATATCAGACATCTGATTGCTACTTGTAAAGATTTTATTGTTGAATTTGCGGTATCAGGGTTAATCAGATACTCTTAGTCCTAGTCGTTGCGCATGCTTATTATATATTGAATGTAAACTTTCTTTTTTTGATCGATTTACATGATTACTACATTGCTCATTATGATCGAAATGCTCCAAACATGCCGCTATTAAGCCTTCAACAAGGTGCTTAATTTAATAGTCTATAATGTAGCCGATGAAAAAAGACCCACAGCAAGAAAATAATAATAATCTCACCGAGATTTCGCAGACAAATCCTCAGAAAGCTCTCAGGTCTGTTCCATCTACTCAAGTACATCGCCCATCGTGAAGTTTGTTTTTTTTAAATAAGAAGGAAGATCTCATTTGAACAGCAGTCCTGGGAAGAAGAATGATACGTCATGAATTGTATTCAGTATGATATTGTACAACACAGTGATTACGTTAACTCCATAATGCTCTGTGGGAGTCAGACTATTCAAAGCAAATGCGTAGCTATCAATACCTCAATCGAGAAATATCTATTGAACGCTCCTTGTTGGTCTCGGTAGCAAGCATATGCAAAAAAACGTTTTGATTGACAAATATTGACATCCTGAACTAAGGTGGGTTTTCGGCAGTCAAAGTGGATGCCATCTTGCAGTTGACAGAGTGATAGGAAACTATTTTGTATGTAATCTTATCCTCATGCGTAATAATACCAAGTTTGACCAATCTAGATATAAATTGAATTCTACGGTTAGCATGTACGAATATATATGTTTCTGTTGTCAGGTTCGCGAAGGTGGTTGCGTTTGGAGGAAATTGGTAAAACTGAAATTTTCCTGTCCTAACCAATTGTTAACTCCAAGTAACAAGTGCTCCCAGAGGCCTAAGGCACATATTTAAGTCCTACCTACACTCCTTCCTTTGGTTGCACTTGAAATTGGATCATCTTCAACTCTCATAGCTCGATCCCGTGACCACCTTACTCTATTAGGTGAATGAACCTTGGTGTCGGAAACCCCTTTCGTCTGCATGTCGGCCATTTTCTTCGGTATATTCACCTTCATGGATAATTTGTTTGCCCATGTTCGCTCTGACACTTTCTGTCGAAGGTCGATATGTTTAGCCTAACTGAAGTAGCTTCGTTAAGAGACTACTGATAGATGCCTAGTTATCCAACCACAAGATGTTTAGCTCTCTAACTTTTTTGTTCTACATTTAAAATGATTCCCTTGCTTCAAGTCATTTCTCGCATGCCTTGGACGCTGCTACAGACTCTTCCTCTATCGTCCATAATGCCGCTGAGTGCTTCTTCTTGCATGACCAGCTGATCCACTTTCCATTCAAACCGAATGCTGTACCAGATATGCTCTTTCTTGTGATACCACCCGCCACATAATTAGGATATGAAACGCTGCTAGAGTGCCTTCTTTGGTACCGAGGCATCTTCACCACCCAAATAGAGCTTTAGCAAATGCTTATCCTTGAGTTAATTCATCACTTTGTCAGCTCAAGCCGAATCGGCAGTTTTTGGGGCATGAGTACGTATCATCAGCTTGTGCAAAGTGAACCTGATGCTTGAGCGACTGCAGTCTGGAAACCATCAAAAGGTGCACGCCAAAGTCTGTAATTTATTGCTCGTTAGCTTCTTGAATGAACGCATCTCCAAGCAGTGCAAATTTGATGTTCTCCTATAGCCGTAGTCTTGACAGATAGATGTGAGCAGCAGGTGCACTTCATCCGGACCCATCTTCGTTTTCAATTCGCATATCGACGGCTCCTGATTGAAAGAATATCCATGGTTTTCCCTATAGCGAACTCGCATGGCCACAATGCTTTCTTCTGCTGGGTCCGAGATTCTAGATTGAAAGACTTGAAACAATATCGATTGTCGACTCGATTCTTCAAACCTTCTTCGCGTTACCAGTATACCGTAGACATATAAAACCAAAACCGTAATTGCACTTGTGTCGTGTGCGGAATACAAACATGAGTTTGAGAGGCTTTCTTTGAAACGTACATCGCCAAGCTTATCACGTAAAAGTTGACTTCAGAGACTCCCTGCTCATTCAACCCATAGCAACTCTTCATATGTCGTAATGCCACTTGATCTCGACCCGAAACACGAATTTCTTTCGGCTTGGAAATCTATATTCATTTCTTGAGGCAATTTCAAGTACAAATCCAAGTTGTTTTGGTGCCTGCTCGTACGCACTAGTTAAGTCACTATGCTTCGCTGATATTCCCTAGAACATTCATGAAGATAGTATGAGCTTCTCTGTATATAAAGCCTTGATTGCTACAAGTGTCGTGTCGTACTTGACTCCGAATACTTGTCGTTCCGACACTAATCACCTGGTATGTAAGACTTCGATCTAGTTTTTCTTGGGGCAATTTTCGGTTTTCTTCCATTGAGGCTAGTTCTGCTTGTGCGCCATAATTTCATTCGACATACTGTACTAATTCATTGCTTGATTGTACGTTTTCAGATACGGCATAATCAACACTTACACGATGTCTCGAGTCGAAGCTTTCTTTCCTTGGCTTCAGCAAAACCATCCTCTGTTTTGGATCCTTCTTAATGAGATCCGCTCGCTTTTCTATAGCAGTTATGATTAAATCATTTTCAACGTCGGAAACCTTATGAGCTTCCGAGTCTGCATTTATCAAGCCTTTCGAAGTCCATTCGACTTGTCATTTGCATTTGCTCCTTCCAGCGCTGACTCCACATTTGAGATATGCTGATATATAGTGACATTTTTTGGTTGAGTAAAAAAGTTTGTAACATTTTCTTTCATCGCATTTATTCCCGATAACAATGTCTCGTCCACTTCGCTTCGCGAGACAATTTTTATCAAAGCCAATTAGAACAGAACAAGTTGAACCGAACGTTACGAAATCGAGAAAACCCGTATCTTGCTCAGTCCCAGCCTTTAATAGTGACTATCATTTGCCTTCATAAATACTCCATTGGAATCATAAACCGCGAATTCAGGAGAACACCCCCAAGTATATCACGTCATAGATCTTCCAAATGTCATACACTTAACCAGGCTTATGATTGTCCTATGCATTCGTTTAGCTTTACTATTTAATTCTTTGATTACGATCCAAGGTTTTGTCTTCTCACTCCCTCTTCTTTGCAACAAGAAGTCGACATTTGTGTACTCTGCGCCACCATCAGCTCGTAGAACATGTATCTTTCAATCATAATGCTTCGTCAAGTAAATCAAGAAATCCTGAAACTCTTCGACGCTGGACAAACTTCGCTCTTTTTATATATACAAATAAACGAATTAATTACAGCGACAAAAAAACTCGAAAGTTGTGACGATGCACAATATAAGTAAGACTCGAGCAGTTTTTCTATAACACATACGCTTCAGAAATTTTCGATGGTGTATGTCACAGTTGGAAGTATTTTTCCGTGTACATTACTCGCTGTAAATAGATAATACTCCAATGTGTTATCGTGAGAAGAGGATATCAAACCTCTTCTGTCACATTGATGCTGCGCAAACACGACAATGTCACATTTTAACTATATTTACGGCAAACCGAGACCGATTATTTTAGTTTTTTCATATAACTTTGAGCCCGAACTCGTTTAGCTATTATGGCACGATGTGAACAAACACTCCGTGCTGCGCAATTTATCAAAAACAATTATGGTATTTGGTGGTTGCATTATTGGGAAATTTAATCAGAAATATTGATGGTCTGAACGACGCTTTTGAGCACCCATATGGATAATGATACATTCAAGATTGTGCAAGATGAAAATGATTTGAAACGACGCATTGGTCACCAATGAAAAGGGGACTAGAGTGCTAATTTACTCCAAAGCCTTATTAATTGCGTGGATTTTTCATTCCATGGAAGCTCTAAATAGGCTGGCGAGCATAACGTCTCTGATATCTTCAGAAATCGTAACAGAACATGTAGCAACAGCCATCTTTTACATGAATGTATTGCACCTTGATTTCTTTCTTGTAAATGTGAACGTTCAAAATGTGCTCATCGTTTAAGACCTACGGGCAGATTGTGCTGGAAGGACTTAAAGTTATACTTGAGATTTCTAGTTGCACCTGGTATCAGTCTAAACGATTGATGAGAATTTTTATTTTCCACAAAGAAAGTCAGTTTTGGCGATTTTCCTGCAACGCAACCATCTTCACTCACCTTCCTACAAGTTAAGAGCCCACTGAATAGTCTGCCAGCTAAGACCATATGAAAATTCGACGGACCACCAGATGTGTCGAAGATGATAGAATGATGCTGCTGCTGACGACACGCGGAAATCGAAACGGTAAGATCAAAACCGAGTAGAGAGCGCATCTGCAGGACCAAGCAACCAAGGACAATATTTGACAATGTCATCCATGTATGCGAATCTGACGCAGCATCGCAAAAAGAGGGTAGGCAGAATCTTTGTCCAAGCCAAGCAAAATAATTTGCTGGACGGGCTAAATCGAGTCGGATTCCCAGTAGCAAGGCATATAAAGCTCGCCATGTAGCCATTCGAATAGAGAAAGACCTACGCTGGACCTAGAGCGCCGTTTGCACAATGGGACTATCGTTTCGTGCGTCAAGTATTCAATGCCCAGAGACCATTCGGTGGGATTTGAAGTAAAAATGTTAAGCTGGTGTGCCTACGACGTCATCCGAGCGGAAAAGAGCTCACTTATTACGAGCAGGAAGTCATCTAATAGATGACTCAGTACTCTAACGTCCAAAATTGATGGACCGCAGCAACGAAGTGTTCTGGACAAGTATCACCAGCACGCAGACAACGCGGTAGTTTACTGGAAAAAAAGCAACTGCACGTTCTTGGAGCGAGCATTTTTTAATCTAGTTGGCAATCAGTGAATCAGTCAATATAGCAGACGATATGCCTCCGGAGAGCATTATCCAGTACGAATAGCCTAAATTCAAACAAGTACTGACGGCTCGTGTCAACACAATGAGAGGGGACACCAGAAGGCAAGCCAATAAATTGTCGCTTTGCCCGGGTTAAGGATTCAGATGTCATCAGTGCTTCATCAATAACGGAATCGATACTAAATGGGTGCGAACAAGGGATCCAAGCCAAATTAGCGAATGAGCTGCCTCATTCGGTGGAAAAGCGGACTTATGAAAAGATATTTCTGGAACCAGAGTTCCATCAGAATGCGGACATCGTTTTAGGGATATATACAAAACTACTGCGCGTGAACACAAGGATAAATTTTGCATATCAGACAGTGGATCCGGCAGGCATCTCGTATCGAATATGAACTTCTTATAGCATCTCAATGCAACCAATCATGCATGCTTACAAACAGAAAGGAACGGAAGATGAGATGGACAGGATCGGCGAAGGTTACCGCAACAGCTAGCGCTAAGCCTAGGATGTTCTCGGAGAAGTTGTTCAAGATGCAGAAAACCTCCCTTGGAACGTTGTCTCGTATGGAAATATGAAGGCAAAAGGATGCAAACTGACCTACCAAGCTGATGGTCGAGAGATATTGAATATTCTTTCGATACTGCGATCGTGTGTGAAGAAAATATGTTCAAAAACGAAAGCAACCGTTTCATAACCATACCAGCTCATCAACCATTTTCAACATTGCACTTGAAGGTGGAGACTCCATCCTATCGGCAATGGAGCGACGAGATGTCATTACCATCCTTATTGTTTACATGTAGATTAGCAGTAACGCTACTGCCTAACTGTCTAAAATCATTTGAGTCTTCACAATACACATTCATAATCGTGCCCGTCGTGGAGCTCACAAACTAAACTTTTTGAGTATGATATAATTGATTACCGCCACGCTCAGTTGTACCAAATTTGCTAAAAAATAGAAGATGTTGTGCTACGCGTTATATTCTTTTTGGTAAGGACAGTCAGCTTGTTCATGTCGGGATCAGACAGCCTCTATAAAAGCGTATATACCTTGAGAAAATCTGACAACTTGAAATAAGAACCATTTACAGAAATTAATTTGTTCTTCTTCCTCGCGTTTTGGTTTCATCTAAGTTTTCCATCGAAGATTGTAAGTTTGGACGCTCGACGTATTCTTCATTCATTATTGCATCTTATATAGGGTGATAAGAAGGCTTTTGAAGATGCAGGTGAGTCGAACAAAAGCCAATTGCATTAGCTTCTTGTTACGCTAATTTCAACCTGAAGGAGCAAAGATTTATGAGACGAAAAATATTTCTTTCCGCTTGCACATGAGTCTGTTTCTGCCTCGGTATGTCTAACGGGTATGTCAGAAACCGTAGCGAGCTTTTAATGTATCAAAACAGAAAAAAAAGCACCCACTCTAAGAAAGGAACTGGTTAGTGAGGGTCTCGCATTTTTTACAATGACAGCTATAACCAGTCAAGATTTTCTTTAAACCTTTCAAAAGCAAAAAAAAACAGTGAATCATAGATTGTATCTGAGTATCATTTCTATAGTTCTTCTACCAGCCGTTGAAAATGAAATGATTAGTCCACCTATCAAAACGTAAATATAATCGCTTGCTGTGAACATTCCCGCTGAATATGAGAAGTATCAATTTTTTTCGTAGTCGAATGTACTGAAGGCAATCGTACCTTTTATATCCTGAGCATAGATACGCCACGGATGCCGTTCGTCTTCGGCGAGAGTTATTAGCTATCAAACGCATCGATGACCAGGTGGGATTTTTCGGCATTGATAACCCTTGTGAAGGAGTCATTCTTGGAAGCAGAATTTTTTTCTTATGCTCGGAATGTACAAGAGTAAGACCATCCTCCTCCGTAAAATGCACACAAAGAAAAGATGTGATGGACAGTAGTGCATGGTAGATCACGGATACGTAATCAAGTAAATAGACACTGATGTCCGTGGGACATGACGTGTTTTCGGTGAATCAACCTTGTTCTATTTCTGGGCTGGTTCTGGCTGATGCTATCGGTAAGACATTTGTTTAGGCATCAATATCGAGATACACGACTATCAACGCTTCTCGCTCATTTACTTGAGCGTATCGATAAGACTAAGTCATGTTGTGTACAATTTATAATCTTTATATATTCGCACTAAACTCATGAGGGAGGAAATTGCGTCTAGTCAATGTTTTCTAGGTAATGAATGGTTTCTTCCGAGGTTGTATCGCAATAAGAGGGATAAGTAGTGAGATTAATGAGTAAAGATCTCTTTTCAAAGCAAAACTCCGATGATGGAGCAGTTTTAAATTGTTTTTTTTATGTCAGATCATTGGCACTGTTAATTGAATTGCTATAGCCTCTCGAAACGGGCTCATTTTCGACTGATTCTTTGTGGCATTCAGTAGATTGCTGTGATGATTCTGCATCCAGTGAACGATAAATTGGCTTCGATAATAGGAAAGAATCATGAAATGGTGTGTATTATCTAAGTTGTGAGAGCGTACGGCTAGAAAAAAAAACTACAGTGATTTTTACACGTCGAGAAATGATTTACTTCTTTGAGCCATGTCGTTTACTCGAGCGAAATGTTTCTTCATATTCTACTGGTCCTCATGTTACAAAGCAGCAATTCGAAACTTCGGCATATCATCATTCGAAGGCTTTCTCTGCATGCCTATAGCAATCACATGGTTTCGATCAATATTTTTTTTCATCATCAGTATTTTTCTCATTTCAATTGATGTCGTCATGCGTCATTTGCCGAAGTCCAACTGGACGCTTAAGTTGATTTCGTTGATCATTGTAGGTAAGGCTTGAGCAAATGTCATAGGCCACACAAGATTTGATAATTGTTGAGGGGGCCGGACGCATCCAGATATATCCTCCTGTGGTTGATTCATCATTGTAAGCGAAGAATACTTCCGTATGTTGGAGGAGGCAATTTACACAATCAATCTGTTTCGCTTTCTTAGATTCATACTCCACGAACGCGATGGCATTATATTTTAGCCAGCTCTGAGTGCCAGTATCCGACCAAGATTTCGAGAAGAAGCTCGTTTTAGATACTACACTGGCTACATTCCGTGAGGTAATATAATTTTGAGGAGGCCAGACACCCATTGGAATGTGCGTCTCATTGAACTTGTTGATGGCAATTCGTTCGAATGATCGAGTGCGAGCTGGCGATAGAAATGCTTGGTGCTCAGAACAGACCAGTTGAGGGACTTTTTGAATTCTGGAACAAAAATTTTTGCCCGTGAGCTTCCGATCCCGTTTGATAAATTCCCCGAAAGCCCTTGGATCAAGTTTCGAAAAGTCTACTAAGAGCGAAGTCGTTGTGATTGTATGTATTTCTGTCATCTTGAGAGCGATGCCTAAAATTTCCTTCATGCGGATAAAACATTTCTGCTTTAGATGATATTGGTGGTACAATACAAGACAATTGCCACTTTTTTCGTGATTATACTCTGGCTTCGATGGTCTCTCGTACATTTCCGAGTTCTTCGTGTGCTCCTCAAGATACTTTTTGCATTCATCTCCCTTCAGCCTTTCTTTGAATGCACATTTTCGATCGCAATCTGGTATTTGTGCAGAAGCATCAGTGAAAATCATTGCATTTATAAGCGATGAAATGAAAACCAGACGAGGTCCAGTAACACCTTTCAGGATGCAAGCAATACATCGCAAATTCATATTGAACACTGAAATGATTTCAATGCAGTCAGGCTGTTCAGGATGTAGTATCCCTAGTTTGTCGAAGGATTTGAAAATATCCAACGTATTGATAAACTTTTTGGAATACCTGGCCATTCTTCCATAAGCAAGAGGCATCAGAATATGTTCAATCTCTTCCAGGTTCTTGGGTTTCTTATCCGTGCTTACTAGTATACGAGTATCTCCCACTTGTTTGTGCTTCTCTTGTATATTTCTGGAACCTTCAAAATGCTTTGGGATAATATGCTTCAATCGTTCACAATCCTCAGAGTCCCAACTTATAATTTCCGAGCAGAATGTTGTCACACAATTTTGGATTATTGTTTGCGATTCGTACATGCTACGAAACACACACAATTCCGCGGACTTCATGATATTCTTGTAAAATAAGAGGTACGTCCAAACGGCTAGATATTTGCTGTGCATGGCTAGACATTCTCGACAAACATCTTCTTCTAAATGAGAAGGAATGATGATGCATTGAAGTGATGAGCCATCATCCTGGCGGTTTTCCGTGTTTTTGAAAATGCCACTTATGGCATCTGAGAGTACTGGAGCTTGAGCCAAATTTATTTGAGCTGCTCTTTGTCTTCTTGTTGAAGTACTGGCTAATTTTTTTCCTACTCGTTTTGGGACATCTCCAAAAAAAACAGGAACTTTCAATACTTGGCTGTGGATAAACGCTAATTTCTCATGATTCCATTTTCGTGAATCAGATATAAATCTTGAAGATGAAAAAGAGTCGCCTATCCAATTAGCGGATTCTACCTCGGTCATTGCAAGCAGCACCGTTTTCGTGATGCGATGAAGACTTTTATCAACACTCATTAATGTATCTTTGTTGGTAAATTGCCGAAATCTGCTTCGAGCTTGATTGTTCAAGGTGTATTCTCTGGTCGATTGAGCTGATACAAAACATGTGTACTCACTATTACAACGCAATGTAAATGTTCTGACCAGATCTGAATGCCGTCCATTGAGAAAGTAGAGTCTGTATTCTGCAGTGGCATGTACCAAACTCAATTGTTTAATACCAAGAGACGTAACAAGACACCGATGACACGATGAAAACCCTCTCTTGTTTGAACTGGTTACGTTCAATATGCCTAGAAACTGCTTTCCATAATTAGCTTCTGATTTGCCACAAAACAACATCAGCCCTGTAACAAGCAGAACGCGCAACTTGGTATTTGGCATGTTTTTCTTCCTCGGTGTGAGAGCTCGTATTAGTGATTGATTTTGGACGTGTGATATCATTTAATGAACCAATCAGTGTACGTTTTTATGTGACTAGCACACGTGTCATAATAATAAGAGTTCAATTCAACAATTTCATGCATGAATCCTTTATTCCTCGAAATTGTCTTTCTCGATCAATGCAGGGTTGGCTGATTTTTGTGTGGAGGGAAGTCAGGTACGAGCTAGCTGAAACGTATCTAACGAACATTGTGCTCGTAAATGAATCCTTAAGACTGAAAGTGATCTACTGCTCGTCTTCATTATCCACAATACGAATAAGTAGTGGGATCTCATACTGCGTTCATTAATTTCAAGGAAGGTAGGAGTTAAACTTCTTCGTTCCAACTTAATTCCAGAATTGCTGAAGTCAACCGATCTATGTGCGGTCTCAAGTAATATCGTTGCTACAGCCATGTTCACATGATTCGGCAAATATACAACCTGACAAACACAAGATATTCACATTTCACATCCCAATGAAGCTTCATATTATAAATATTATGCTGACACGACACACTCTCATTATTCCTAGTGCATTATGTTTGGTTAGGGGCGGCTATATTAGTAGCATTCTCAATGGGCAGTATCAATCCTATTATGTGAGCATAGAGTATTACAAAAATATAACAGTATAGGGGGTAGATATGAAAGCATAAATCTTATAATTTGATAGTTGATCGAGAAAACTAATGATGAGTAAGGCCAGAACATTGAAAGGAGGAGTTGTGTTGCAGCAACATAAACGCCGTCAGCCGCGACTGAAGCTGACGACTTGTGTGTGCTTGACCAAATATTGTAAGATATACCTCATTTGCGGGAGGGCAAAACTATTTCAAAGAAGCAAACACTGTCATATAACACAGAATATTAGGATAACGTAGCTATTGCGGCGGACAATAGATATTGTCAGATATTATATAAATGGATAATTTTCAGAACTACTTAAGGATGCAGAGACTTGGCAAATGTCATCTTCAATAAATAATGGATGGAGTTTTATTGTTACCACGCACTTTAGTCACGGAACACAGGTGTGTGAACTTAAGATGTTGTGTGCTCTGCACAGCACTTACAGCGTTTTATCAGGTAACGTAACTAAATAGATAAAGAGAAAGAGAGGTAGCCAAATTTCATTCATAGAGGTTTTTAGTTGATGGGAGTGCTGTGATTGCGAAGAAGAATTTTATAGTGTTTCAGAATATTGTTGTATCGCAGTAAGTATACAAAATACAGCAAAAGCCAAAAAATACTGATATTAAATTGTGATTCAAAAGTCTTCCATACGCATATTTCATTGTCGCGAATCTAACATCGTAGAGATTGAGTGCAAATGTATTCAATATATGCTCTCTATCAGGACATAAATGCTTCCGTATAGCAAAAATGTTGAGTGATTGTCATATCAACAGACCCAAGTCTTCAGACAACGTAGCTTGTGTAGCTTAAGAGATATTTGTTTCTGAAATATGTGCATAAATGTTCAGATTGTCTCACAAAAGGAACAGAACTCAAAGAATCATACATTTTTTTTGCGCTATGAGGGCAACGCCAGGTGCGCAACATCCATCTGAAGTTTACGCAGGATACCACAGAATTATTGCTGCTATATTCGAAAAGAGCTGGCCATATCGGTCACAATTGTGATCATGAAGAAATATCTCCTCCCTACTAACTCTGGTGCCATTGGAAAATACTGATGGAGACGATGGATGAGCTTGAGGAAAAACAAAAGTAATTGTATAAAGTCTCGGATTGCTAAGTATTGTAGATGTCAAATTTGAGTCTTCAGCACGGCCACAGGTTTATGAAGTGATCTCTAGCAAATACCCCAACCCCACGATTGCAAACCAAGGTGTTGGAGCTGTCAATGCACCTTCAAAGTGCTTAGTCGCAAGTGACTTTGTCCTTTAATCGGTGATCCGGTACATTGAATGAACATTTCTCACTTCGCAGTCTAGGTGAATCTAGTTCACGGAAGAAGTGATGACGCGTATCGACGTTTTTCGCTCAGGCTTACAGAACCATCATCCTTAGCAGTAGTAGTTAGCTCTGGTTGCTGTCATGCACAGCTCTAGCCGAGTGTTCCTGCAATTTCGACTCGCACAGTAGAATCTTGATCTGTACTACTCCCTAGAAAAAGCGCAACGTATTCTGCTTCGGCTGTGTAACGCCGCAACTCTTTCCATTCTTGACTTGAATATAAGAACAAATCCATTCATTGTACCGATAATGGCTGGAAAAGACCAATGGATAGAGCCCAATTTGCGTCTCTTTACACCAAACTGTCAAGCCTCGGTCAAAAACAAAAGGCTATTTCCTGGTTGCTTTTCGCACTATATCGGACAAATCAATTTTCTGGCTTCGATTGTTACCCATTGGGTATTTTCGGATGTCGACTTTGCCGACATTAGGAAAATGTGATAACCGTTTCATGTCATTAGCAACCTACAACAATGAGTCAACCAACGATCAAGAAGGTTCTTTGTTGACACAAGGGTCTTTGTTCTCACTTTTAGTCTATGACGGAAACAAAAACGATCCATATAGACTAGTTCGAGTCAAATTAATTTTACTTGTCGATATTTTTCGAATACATGCTGACTCAAAGTTTTCCACCCCTCTCTTGATTGAACTAAATCAGACTACCATGCCAAGTATGTCTCTGACTTGATCAACTGTCCTTAGTGTGATTTTCTGATTCGCGTGCATTAGTTGTTCTTCACGTCCCAGCTTCTTTTTCTTTTTAACATGTCATTGGCATAAAAGACAGGTTTTATGGAGTTTGTTCCGATCTCCGAGTAAAAATTAGCGAGTCCGTCTTGCAGCAATGACTTTAATGGCATATGTATCATAAACTTTAGTTCACGTTGTACGAATTGGAGACTGTTTGATGCAAACATATGAATTTCGGTTCAGGAAGCAAACGTGGTTGTATTGAGTTCATATCCGTTTAGGTTTTCATTAGGGTAGATCTTCTTCCTGAATTCCATAACATATTTACTTATGCACACTTATTGTTTCATATGGTAGCCGTCATCATAGGATATTCCTAGAAACACCCGAATTGAATGAAAAACTTCTTCAGTAAAGTACGTCTCAATGTATTCGGCACATGAGCTATATCGGTTGCCAAGTACAACAAGCCTTGCATAATCAACGTTTGGATTAAAATTTGTCATTCTTCTAATTGATACACTACCCACTTGTTATAGATCGTTACTGTCATGGTGTGAGTTCGGAGTAGTACAAGTTTAATTTTCGTTGAACTTTGTCATATCTGCTTTGATAATTCCCGACAAAATTTTCGATTCTAGAAACTCCTTTACATCTCAAATTCTGAGACCGAAGAGAGCCTATTCATTGGGAAACTGCGCATCAAGAAAGGCACTAGGGCTTCCGACGCTGCACAAAGCTTCTTCAGCTTTAGCTGTTCTCTTTTCTGCATTGCAGCAATTTTGACTCAATGTTTTCCGTGAAGGTCGGTTGCACCTGAAGGAGCACCGTTCAGCATGATTACTGCGGATCCCTCCAATACTTTGCTGTGTGGAACTCAGATTACCGCCAAATCATCATCATAGATTCCCTTACCGGCAGCAAAGTTGCCTTGTACAAACCTTCTGTCAATTCCTATCCTCGAGACTCATTTAATGGGTCGAAGAAACGTCTATAAAGATCGCTCGTGTGTTTCAACGTCATCATGGTGTCTTATTATACTAATATCAAGTTGGACATACAATCATGGTCATAATTCGCTACTCGTGCCATAAGGCAATGAAATGATCTGCCATCCGGCTTTTGCCGCTTCGCTTTTTTTTTTGTAAAGTCTTAAAACCAAAAATAGAGAAGGAAGTGTCGAATTCGGAAAACGTTTCGAGCATAATCCAACTGGTCTTATCTACGAAAGAAGAACAACATGAGATTTCTGATGTACTGTACACAGACAAGCCCTGCTGCAGACAATCTTCCATGCTATCATATTTGCATTCGATATACGGATTCTTGGACCTTATTTTTCAAATTTAAAAGAAATCCATTGTTTAGTGGAGTGTCCCGGTATGTAGGCAAATACTTGAATTTTTTTCGTTGATGTTGTAGCACCTTCTCGATACTGAATCACTAAATTATTGTGCCTATTGGTTCTCTATCAAATCAGTATACTTCAAAAACTTGTGAAAAACGTTATTCTTCGGTGCAATTGAATAGATAGGGGTTTTAGTGTCCTCTATCATAATCGATAGACGTGGCCGCATACTTTGCACTAATGTTTGATTTGGTTTATACAGTACGCAATACGTCAATGTGTGCAATACAGAATCCCTTTCTGTCTTCATCTCACTGAACTTTGGCTACGGGAAGGATTCCACATTCATTTTACCTGCAATAATATCTCTTAAAGGTTTAAGTAGATGTGTTCATTCGATTTATTCTTTACAGGTTTCAAGGGAGAATTCAAATCAAACTTTTCAGATACGATATGTCACATTTGAAGCCGAAAGGCACCTCCAGAATCACCAAAATGAACTCAAACGATGGTTTAAACATGGCATTGCTGGAACAAAATCTGTTATACTTAAAGTGACTAAGAAAAGAAATAATAAGCGAGCAAGGAGCGTAGATATCGCTTGACTTCGTTTACCCTTAAGCATAAAGTGACATGAAAATTGCTTTATATCAAAAATACAGTCGACACGTACTGAAGGCTATATCAGTGGCTAAACTTCTTACAGCATGACGCGAAATTGACCTAGCAACGAACCTCAACGTGGGGTTTGTTTGATGCCGAGGAGGTATTCATATGGAGCTTGATTGAAATAAAGCTTCCGGATACAAGATATTGAACGACAGCATCATTGAGTAGACTTTGAATATTTCACACCGAGTTAGGTAACCAAGGCTATCATTATTGTAAACCGTAGCATCTTATATCGACTGTATCGTTATTCATCTATTGGGAACATATCGATATCATTGATTCACATGAAAGCAAACGAGAGAAAAAAATGATATTTCATATAAAACAAGCCTACTGAGTCAACGCTCTACCCACTCCAGATTTTACAGTAGCGATGCATAGAAAAATGGTGGTGAAATTTTAAAACTTGCTATATTAATAATGCGTGCTATAATCAGGTCGAAGAAGAAAAAAAGAATCAAAGGCAGCGTACATAGACATAATTATCTTCAATCAATATCGTAAGGTACATGCAAGATTCGACATAGGCGGAGCACAGTTGAGCGCATTACTAGAGGTAAGACAACAATTTGATTCACTTTTTTGCAGTCCTCCGAGCACAGATTTTTATCGGAGCATTGGTGAAGTTCCACCTGCTCCTGTGAAGCAGGTGAAAACCAGAGATCTAAGTAGGTCATGACAATAAGGTGTGCTGATCGGAAGTCTCTTCCAAGGACTTCTGGTAGACACGCTGGTGGGGAAGGATCAGAGTTGCGAACCGCCGTAGTTTGCGCTTGCATTAGTTCTGGACGGCCCAAATTGTTCCCAAAGAGGTCCAACAGGCTGCGATTAGATACTGAAGAATAAGTCTACAACTTTGTTTATAGCTCTTGGTTCGATATTCTTTGCTAATAGATACGGAGAAGGCGGCCGAGCTGGCAATCATGGAAAGGAACATTCGAGCTTTCTACGGACTCGTTCTGTCAATGCCCGAGCTTCACGTTTGTATATTATGATCTTTATAATGTACATGTTGTAATGACGGATCATATATCGGCAAAAAAAGCCGAGTATAAATTCATAGCTTCTATCATATAAAGAACGCCAACTCCTCTTTCCATTCCGTTGCACTATTTCTCTATGGTTGCAAAAATCGAGTTCTTTTTTTTTAATGCGATTACCCACAGTGCCGTACATCTGTAAATCTGGGCTCCATAAGTTTCTGCTTCAGTTAGTCGAAGGTTCTATCTGTTAAATACTGTTGGAGCATTGACGGAAACGTTATGAAGGGTGCTCACCTGAGAATGAATAAAATCGGCATAGATAGCTGCATTCTCTGCTCCTTAGTTGCATCAAACGAAGTGTGTAGGTCATGGAGAGCAACTTCAAGATGGATGATGAGTAGAAGAAGGAACATTAGTGAAGCAACTTGTAGTGTGCCTTCAGAATCTGAAAAGCTGCTATTTTACGGGTTCTAGTATTAGCTGGAGAGTGGTGTCGGCAGGAAAAAGGAATGATTAGATGGACGTGGTATGAAGAAAAGAAAATAGGCGAGTCCGCCGATGAGTTTCAATCTGTCGATGGTATTAAATGGATTGATCGGATCGATACCGAGTTTTTGAATAGTGTGTCAATAATTGGAGTTGACAGTTAGACTCTATTTATGGGCCCATACAAATTCGACGACAATTCTTGCGCGTCTAAGTGCACTCTGGCTATGTAATATTCAAACTTTATAGACATTACTTACTCTATGTAAGATCATGAGAGATGGCTACTTTCTGATCGTATTGTATGATGGGATGAAGCACAAGAACTAAAAAATGATCGCGGCTTCCTCGTTTTTGGTATGGCAAGTACGACTTGTGGTCTCGGCTGTATACAAATATTCCCGGTAACGTCTAGATAGAGTGATTGATGAAGGTAGATAGTGAAGAAGCGACTTGTCGGATGGCGACAATTGATACGTTTCGGCATTATAAATGTTGTTTGATCCCATATTCCGATTGTTTACAGAAAAAGTAATTCTTGTTGAACTTCTGCAGTGGTGAATGGGGCCGAACGCCGGTAACGTACATGATGCATATAGAGTTATTTGTCTATCTTCGGCCCACAAAATTCGGTGAAGTACTTGGGCATTCCGTTCTGACCGACAGAGTTCATTCGGTAGTTGTTACAATTGTTCAAATGCGTCTCTATGATGGTTTTGGTGTATTTGTTCGACGCGCACGAAGTGTACGTGGTCGACTATTGATTGCGCAGACGATGCTTTTACACGTCTGTGGCATTGTACGATGCACGTGGACACACTAGTCGAGACTAATCGACACTGTCAATCGATGCGAAATGGATTTGCGTGCTTGATCAGAACAGAACAAAAGCTTTGAATCACGTTGAACTGATCATCAAAGACTCCGTATATCTCCGCCAACAATATGATTGAACACAAGGTCCTTTTTAGTAGATCGAATTAAGCTACTATTCAACCTTTTTCAACCTGAGTACATCTTCTTGATGAAAGCACGCATATCCAATGTTGTATTAGATGTATGGAAGCGTTACAGCTGCAGATTTGAATGCTCTACAACGCCTTAAGTACTACATGGCACAACTGATGTGGAATGACTGCGACGAAGAATTATAATATGGAGGTGCTCCTTGTAATGCTAGTACCCAAAAACGTTTGGTACAATCTTGCCATGGTAAACAAACCACATCAAACATTTCGAAGGTCTTTTGCTACAGCTTTCGAGATTCGAAGTCTTCAAGACGTTTGGCAAGAAAGTGACACATGGGCAATGGATGATGCTTTCGTCGACATTTATTACAACGGCGAAGAACCGAACACATCGGATATGACTGAAGAAAAGGTGCTGAGTCGACTTTACAATAGAGGCACTCAGATACTAAAATGTATCCACTCGAAGACTGGTTTCATCACTTGGATCTAGCCAAACACAAGTGCTAGTTCGATTTATGTGATAGTAAAAAGAAAAAAGAGGAAACTTTATTTCCCGTCTGTTTCAGGCTTTGGCATCACGGGAGAGATCGGACATATTGGATTCAGAAAGTGTTAAAATATCTAGGGCTACACCACGGCATATCGTGCCTTACCCACTTTTAAAGATCGAACTAGCCTTTCGAATGTTCTCACTTCGATCTCGTTCTGGTTCTAAAAAAGATTCCGCTCGACATTATATTGTGCAAGTAGTCTTCGTGTGGCGCAGTGGAACCCGATCAACAACTCTTATTAGAGTGCGATCACCCAGCACAATTATGAATGCATCTGAGACCAACTTGCGCTCAATTTCTTCCTTTCGGGCCTCGTTATATGGATATCGCCTATGCGATTGTGCCAGCACTTCGGCCTTATTGGAAGGACCATCAACAAATTGAATACGATTTTTAGATTGCATTTCAAGCGGTGACGTTCACTTCGTCCGGACCGCTCGGAAGCGTCTTTTGTTTTTATCCGATCAGCAACTCCGGAAGTTCCAGCACTTCTGTGATCTACATGATCTACAGCACGTTGATTAATCACGCTCGGTACTTTGGAAGGCAGTATTACGATCAAGCATTCGGCTTACAAAGGTGTCGGTCAACTCACAACGCTGGGATAATTCGATGATTTATCAGAAGCCGAATTCATTCCTTCGGGAACGGTACAGACAAGTAGAAAGGCAATTGCAACTCGGATAGTCCAAGCTGGATGGCTCTGTTCAGCCTAGTGTGGCGTATACCAACTTGCAAACGATTTTGCAACTCCTCTATCCATTGCACACTGGAGACAGTCTCGTGTTGTGATGGTTTCAAGATTGCTGCATTACAGAACAAACAACTAGAAGACATAATATTATCCGTCAAAGCTATTTTCACGAAACGTTACGTATGTGTGTATTTGAGGATTCAAGATAGCGTAAGCAACTAGCGAATTCAGTCCGTCTAGTTATAGTAACAAAGACACCTTTAACTGATTTGCTAGAACATATGCGAGGTTAAAAGCATATATTGTAGTGCAAGAAGGCCATGGCGAACCAACCGGACTTTGTTCCGCAGCGGGGCATGATCGAAGAGATTTTCCTTGCGGCCGGATACCTGGAGATCTTCTCCCCAAATTTTTACTGCCAGCTAAAATCTATCGATAACTTGTGGAGAGCTGCAAGGCACTTCGCACGGAGCAACTGCGATTATACATGGGTTGGCTTGCGTGATACAGTGCCAAGAGCACTTGATTCCATCCTATTGAAGCAAGTACAGCGATATGCAAGAATTTCCCAGCGATACATGGATGTGTATCGCAAGGGGTTGATTGAATGGCAAGCATAATACGCTGTTCGCAGATATCGGTCTCATTGGCGTGTTGCAAATTGACCTTGACATTTTGACAAGTTAGTTGACGGCCACTCCACTTTCTACGTCCCATTCAAATTCTCATCAACCATTGGCTGACTGCATATTCCTGCGGCGAGGAAATTAATGCGGAAGTGCTGCGTAACATGCCGAGACTCCGTTAGCCGTAAGAGGGTGCGGTCGGGCGCCTTAGCGCAGAACTTACGGTTAGGTAAAGTTAGGTGCGGGAGCTGAGTCATTATTTTTCCGCTTCTTGTGGGACAAAGCGAGAAAGAAGCGCGGTGAATAGCTTCAGATCCAGCTGTAGGAGTCCACACAGGCAGTCCTCGCCCTTGTACTACTCACTCAAAATAACCTTTGCAGCGTGAATAGGACGTTACTCCTTGCGCTTTAGTTTATCTGCGCTACTCATCGTTCGATTCGTACGTCTTGGTAAAAGTTTGCGCCTGTATTTTGCTCATCCAAGGTCTGAAGAAATGACTGGAGTCACAATGGAATTTTTCGGTTGATGCCCCATACAAGACGAATGCTTAGAATCTCCCGTTGTTGCATCTCCTTGGGTGCTGGTCAATGTATAATCGTTTACGTTAAATTTGTTTTCATGACAAACGAGAGTCAATCCTCATACCCTTCAGCATTAACCTGCTTTCGATAGACCTATATAGACGATGCTACGCCGAAGGTTTTTGTCGCAGATCAAGAGCTGGCGCTAATTCAGGAATTCCAGAACACTGCCAGCTTCCCAAATTCTCTTATGTGAAGGGCATATTGAAAAAAAAACATAGTGAAAGAATGCAAAGCATAGTTTCCAATAGATGAGGAATGGATAGCTTTCATGAAGGAATGAATAGCAATATTTTATGCAAAAAAGAACACTTTCATGATGGACTATAGAAACTTTTTGAATTGCGTGAAAACTGTGCACAGCCAAGGTCTCAAGGAATGATTTCTCAGGGTAATCTACAAACAGCTGAAAATTGCCCTTCATCCAGAAAAAAAGACAAAGACGTCTTCTTTCGATTTGCAAAAGATACTTTCTTTTCTGCCAGATGATCTCCGGCATGACGTGGACGGAATTATTCGCCGTTTTGTATACCATATTGAATAGCTCTTTCGACATGCAGATGCAATATAATTGAATCTTGCACGTTAATGGTCCTAAAAATATCTCTTCACTCGGGTGTTTGATTCGCCAATTGTCTACAACATCCAATGCGAAAACCATTCCACGCACGCTCGTCGACTTTGGGCCATGTCTACTTTTTACACTCGAAGTACGGATAAATGATCGAGTGGTGCGGTGAAATCACCAAAAAAAATAAGAGATGTGCCGCGGTCGGCTTCAAAGTGTCGGAGAGCAGCAGCGCCTAGAAGATCACGCTTCTCTCGGCACAGTCAGGCGCATATATAATGTGAATATACACGGGTGCATCTTGAATGAAAATATGAAGAAACCAAATAGAGACCGTAATACGTCGTTCGATGAGTTCCTCAAATGTTGTACAATCAAAAAAAATCGAATGAAGTATTGCCATCACAACCGCACTACGATTTTGAGTTGTTGGGAGAATAACACTACTGTGGTCATTGACAAGCATTTTGACTTGCATTTTTTGTATGGAATGAGAAAAAAAACAATTCCATTCGGTTAAAATAGTGAAACTTGAATTTTTGAATACAGCAAATAGGGTGTTGTGACAGGACGTGGTAGAAAAATTGCATTAATATTCACCATGAACCATGAGTGGTGAGATGTTGGTCCACGTTAAAATAATCAAGAATCCCGTAGTAATCTCACTAAATCGGACCAGAAATCAATGTTTTGTCTCCATCTTGAATCAGAAATGTAGAATTTGCTACACCTTCCGGTGTGAAAGTATGTTTCAAGAGAGCTCGTCGATATGACCACAAAGAACCCCTTTTCATTTATCACAAAATCATTAGGACCAACATTTGATGACTACCTCTGAGCGCGACAACGAGAGTAGCACATTTGCTGGCAATAAGCGACAGCCGTGTTCCGAAATCCAATTTCATCCGCTGCAGTGTAATATGGGACCCAATGATCATGTGTGTAAACAGCGGGATGCAGTACACATTACTATTAATTTAATAATGGCGTGAGTTTCGTTGATCTTGTCAAACCAAGAACTAGTTCCGGCAAAACATTTATCACGACGCTATTTTTTTATAGATCGGGTCACGTTTCGATGAACCTTTCCTACCAATATCTCGACTCCATGGTTCCGCAAACGAAGCATCTTATTTCAAATCATGAGCAGCGAATACTCGATGGATCATCAACACTTTATCATTCGACCCATATAAGCGAGCAGCAAATCGTTGATAGTTCTTGGATGATCAATTGCATCGCGAATCATTTTCTCCATATTTCTGCAGAACTGAACAAGCCCGATCACAAGCGTGATTTATGTTTCTACTATGACCAGCTTTTTTGGTCAGATTATGAGAAGAGCATTTTTGGAATTGAGTTTAATTTCCTCTCCAATATCGCCAACCCGAGTTTGTCGCTTCGCTATCTCAATGTTCGCGTGGCGTTTTTCAAATACTGGCAGCCTAATTTCAGATAAAAGTGCAGCACGACTCTTACACGCTACATCGTTTACCAGCAATATATATTAGTTCTTATACCAAAGATTCAATTCAACTTATGGATGTGCTGGTGGGACCTCTGTCTCGTTACTTTGGCACATTCCCGTTATTGAATTATTAGGTGGATTCTTCTGTCGGCTGTCGGAAGGTTTTTTTTTTTCAACATTAAATTTTCCCGAGACAGTATTGCTTCTCTATGGTAGAGTCGTCAAATTATTGCGGCTCCATACTTCTTGACCTTGATGTAGTCGTGTGGCCTTGAGGGTCCTACTATCATGCATTTTTAACGAAGCATGAGAGAGCATCACAGGGAGTTGTTAGGGAGTAAATAAGGGAGTAGTGGTTTACATCCGGAGAAACAATTCAGAGTAGTGCTTATTTTTACGAATGTGGTAATTCGCCGCGATGAACATCATTTCGTTTCACTCATAGATATAGAAGGTAGGTGCTGTCGCATATAGTGTATAAAACATAGTGCATTGGTATCCGGCAACTTTTAATTATATGCGACCTGAACTTGCATGAAATGGGGAAGGTACTTTCTTCCACGCATTCGGTAAAGTACCTTAGAAGAAACTCTTCGTTACCTGATAAAGTGTTTCTATCATGGGGTGTGACAAGATGAGCGGTCGAACAGTTTTAGTGGGAAAGAAACCTATCTGTCAAGCCTACGCTATGTATGTATCGCAGCCTTAGAAAGATATGTATTTATCATGTAATTCAGTGTCAGCCAAATTCATTATAAGCTGAGCAAATCGGATTATATCACTGGTTTGTTTTTGAGTGCTAGTTGAAGTTTTTATTATTGGTGTCCCCAATACCAACAAAACTAAAGGGACGATTATCATCGCTGATGACAAGCTGTTCCACCTTTCTGTCATACCACAGTTCTGTGCACGAATGTTGTGCTATGCATGGTGTGAGCAGAGCATCGTAAATTTGGCGCATCCAAACATAACCAAATTGATCTCCTTTAAACTCATAGAAAAAAAATTCGGTTTGAAGTGCCAGGCATCTGACGCAAGATCTTCGATCGTTTGCGTCGTATCTGACCATCAGAACCGGACGACCTTGTATTATTTTCGAGTTCGAGGGATCATGATCGGCTGGAGGCCGTATTTTATCAGTTTTTCTGTCAAATAGCAACATTTCTCTTTGATTCATTACGGGACCCTCTATATTGAGTCTCAGAATTTCATCGTGTTTCTTACAAACTAGTTCGGGAAGAAGCTGTATCTTTTCGCATCCAGTTTTTGTTCTAACACAAGTAAAAAAAAACGTTTTCCAATATAGTCCAAGTGATTTGTTTGTTAGAATTTTTCCAGACTCATATTACTTGAATATGTTGATTTCCATCCCATATTTATGGGTTTCAGAAAAGCTTCTACACAATTGTGAATTGATCCGTAATTCAAGATACTGAGAGAGACTAGAACGCAGGATTTTGCTTTTGCTTTCTTGAGCTTTGATAAGTCTAAATGCATACTTGGATTGATTTTGTATATGCTGTGGTAGTATTCACAAATAGGAAGATGATTGGGCGATGCAACGATATGTGAACCTTCAAATTGTTTTTGGCAATGCTGTCCAAAACCAGGTTTTACCCAAGAGGAGGCAAGGAAAATGATTTGCTCTGTCAGAGATACACTTCTCACGAGCTTAACAAAACTTCTATAGAGCGCTATATTGACCAAGCAGCCCAGAAAGTGAAAACGATTTTTTTGGCTCGTTCGTATACTCATACATGATAATTTGTCCTGACGTAAAATGTTCTCTATGATTGAGCTTTCTTGGCGTACCGGGACATATTTCTTGTTTTTACTTACCGAAATTTGCGTACCACTTGCGTAATCACGCCGTGATAATAAACACCGAAAATAAATATCTGTACCCGATGCATAACGTACTTGAACATTATCGATCCTGAGCATCTCGATTTGATGTTCTACAGGCTTCACTGGGTTATCAACATCATGCAATATTAGCTTGTTTTGAGAGAACATGCGATCCAGGTTGCCACAAGCGGTAGAGATAGTGGGTGCAGGTGACCACGGTATTTCCGGCGCAGTTGGTTTGGATTTCGCTCCTAATATAAAGTTTGTAAATGCAAGCACGAATTGCAAGCCGTGTTTCAGTTTTTGAAAGAATATGCGCAAACTTGAAAAATTATGCTATGCAGTGCCAAACATCTTTCGCATTCGAATCGGTTCGTGTGCGAATAGAAACAATGATCTAGTGGTGATGAAGTTTGGAAACCTGGTTGTGTCCCCTATCAAATGCTCATATGTCCACGGATTACGATTATGTGAGGTCACAAAATTTCTCCCATTTTGTTCCAATTTGTCCATTCTAGTACTTTCAAAGTAGGCTTTCCAACGATACATCGATTGTATTTGATCGAAGATAAAAAAAGCAATCCTTCCGTTTTGATTTCAAGAAAAATGTTCTATCCCATTATTTTTATTGCGCACCACGTCCAACATGATGTTGCCAATATATATTGAGAGAAGATAGTTATAATACTCGAGTACAGGGTTCTGAAAGAAAAGTGTTGATAATGGCGGAAATTTTGCGAGGTCTGTTTGTATCTGATAGAAATTTGCAGTGTTGCTGCATTGCGTGAGATATGATTCGATAAACGTGGCGCCACTTTTGAACAGCAATATTCGCGTGTGTTTATTGCTGGCAAGTAGTTGGATTGGTTCGAAGCCTGCTCTTTCTACTGGGCAGAGACTACAAGCGTTTGAATTATAGTTGGTAAGTGCCAAAAGTCAGTATTGGACAAAAAAGATATCGAATTTCCTACCTTCCATGAGTTTGTGTTCAAAACCAGGAGCTCTAGAAGAATCAGTAAGAACGCGTTCATTGGTACGATTTCTTTTGTTTTCGAGAGCCAGTAAATTAGTATTGAATCAAAATACCATTCACTGGCAATTAAACAATGAGCAATTGCTCTAAATAGAGAGGTATAGGTTTATGCCAAGGTTTTGTGGCTATAGACGCTCCATAAGGAAACGACATATTTTCCTAGCTTCTATGCTTCAAAGAATTCGTCTACCAATTTGTTGCATTTCTCCGCGAGCTCAATTTTAGGACAAAGCAGCTTACAAGAAACACTTCATCATATGAGAATATGATAAATTGCCCTGCACTAAAGGAATCAACACGATTCGCACGAAGTATGACCTGATGAATTCTCTGCTGCATTCCTGAAGATTTTGATCGTAGCATTTGTGGTCAGAAATGTCGTATAACGTCAAGAACAGAAAGCTGGTGATCATCTCGTTTCTAGATAGCTGTGTGTGCAATTCATGAAACATCGTGAGGCGAATGAAGACTATAGGAAGCGTATATTTAGTACAACTCTTGTTCGAGATTGAAGTGTTTTATTATGTAGCTAAACTCCAGCAACTAACAAACAGACAAAAAGTAGAAAAAAGACAGTACTATGTACCTTCATATTTAAAGAAAGACATGACACTCACGATCATGCATTTCGTATCGTGTCAGGTATCTAGTTGTCGTCGAATCTCATTTGACGTCTTTGTACCTCTTAGGTAGGAAATTCCATCGATTGAGTGCAAAAGTATCTTTGGACCCGTTGAGATGCTTCTTCGATAAAAAATGAGTAATTTAAGGTCAAGTAAGGGAAATAAGAGGCAATCAACATGTGTTCTGATCGTGATAAGGGAAGATACTAACAAGGATCAACAATGTAATCGCTACAATCAGCAACGCTTTTCTTATCAGGTCTTTTGCTATCTGGTACATTATACAAGATGCGGTGCTGAAAGATAACGCGCATGTATATCAAGGTATAAACCCACTTGACATGCCGGCTATTCGAGAAAGTTCATCTATCACTCATCATAACGTTGATGAATAGGCAATCCTTTCATCATTTTCTTTAATGTCTTATTTCGCATGTACAAAATGGGCTTGATGAAACAAAACCTATATATACACGCATTGATGGGAACCGTATATTCCTTACACTCTCAAAATCTAAAGCATCTCTATGAAAATCGCAGAAGGTTTGCAACAATATAACTCTGCCGTTTACATCCAATCAACTAGGAGCGCAGAGAGCGACAAGGAGTAAAATCCTGCTGGTTCCATCCCATTTATTTAATGAAAGCTGCTTCATCTGCCCAGCTTAGAAACATGTCCTTTTTGTACATGCAACCAAAAACAGCGGTTACATTTATACTGAGTACAGTGCGAGTCCCACAAAAACAGTTGTCTAGTCAATAGTGTTTAATTAATCTATACGTATCTAGTCTTTTTTCGTCAAGTTCCCGGATATTGCTGATATAGGCATGTAGTTCCAAACGCTTCCATTCACGTCACTACCTTCGTAAATTGTAAGACGTCTTTGAATCAGTGATTTCCTAACCTTTTCATCCGTTTAACACACTCAGACTCAAATTATCCCAGCGAGATGTATCGAATTAAGGTTTCAGCATGTGAAAAAAGACGGAGCAAAGAAGCAGATACGCGTCAATATTTGGACCATCCGATGTGAATTTTTAAGATTATTTTAGTGGTAGGTATGATCCTAATTGATTATTCGAATACTAATTAACCCGATGAAGTGTAGCCAATTCTGCTGTAGTACATGAGAAGGTGTAAAAGTATGCAATTTGAAGAGGGATGCGATGTCTGTAGCTTGCTCCCGGAAGAAAATTATGACGACCCATTGTGATGTTTAGAGATTCAAACTGAGTCTTCCCTGATAGAGAAAGACTACAAGGGTGTAGTATTTCACGCTACATCAGGGTTTGCTAGCGAACTGGTAACCTGCAGAATTTCCAAGCGTGATATGTCAGGATCATAACAGAATATACGAGCAATCTCATGATATGCCACGACGACTGATCACGGTGTCGTGATCACGAACGGTGTGAAGATGACATATTTAAGCCTTTCGCGAACGCAAGATAAGTTAATTTTGGAATAGCTCGGCGCACTTCTTGTGTACTGATTAAATTGGTACTGCAGCATTATTTTCTGATATTCGTTGTTTATTTAGGTGAATGTTCCAGAATGTTCATAAAAACGATAGCAACAATTGAAGCGGATAAGATTCAAAGCTCTTACCGTACAGGATCATTGGCACTGATGTAGCTCCTCTTCTAACCTTTCAGCTGTAACCATGCTTCGTCGTATCTGTAATTTCGAAGAAGCCTCCATCTATTTCTTAGTTCTGCTGTGTCCGTTCTCGGTGTTTATTCATAGTCCTAGAGAATTAGATCCTTGATGCCTTTCTTTGTGTCCATGTCACTATAACATCGTAAAATAATGCTCTTATCCAGAATAGATTAGAATAGTACCCTGCTACCGGTTTTTATCAAAGCGAAGTTTGCAAGGGTTGCGTTCTCGCAAGATTCCAATTCGTTAGAGGAAACGTGAGGTCACGCAGACAAGAATTAAAAGTAGTTACATCATACCAGTGATACGTTTCGAATTTCATTTATCAAGTAAATCGTTTAATCATTCCAATGACGTTAGACTGAAGTGATTTGCATCAAAGATTGTACTAGTGCCAATGACGCGAGTATGAAAAGTTGTCGTACGCAATAAACCAACATCCCAGAATTTCATTACGACTATTCGTATATCATGTTCTAATAATGACAGAACTGATAGTTACTTAAGCGTACACGGCGCCGCTGTTAGTCTTTTTATTTTGACTTTCTGAATACGATAAATTATATAAAGTATATCTCAGTGAACATGGGCTTTTCCACTACTTATTTCAAGCAATCTAATTTGTTCAGAAAACTCTGATTTGTATACTACTTTAAAACCAGTGAAAAATATACCACTTCGCCCACTCTGCCAAATCTGAACATATGCAAAATACACCAAACAAATCGTTAATATACGCACAGCACATTGCCATATCACAAGGAGCCCTCACAGGTACGGTTATAGCGGCAGTAGTTACCGCATGTAATGAAATTATCGGTGCGTTTCTTCTTTGACACTTCTGTGATAACCTGAGACTCTATTCTCTTCGCCACTGAGCCGTGCACGGTTCTCTGTCGTCACTAGAGGGTGGTGCATTTCGAAAAGCGTTGGTTCACTCGCCATACATGATATCATCTTTATCAAAGGGGTGTAAGCACGCTGGTACACCTACTTGATCCACGACACATCACATATATTTTTGAATAGGGAGTCTTGTCGACGGATCGAAGGGCCGCATAGAGATGACAACATGACCCTTTCGAACAGCCTTAGTAATCAAAGTATTCACAAGACCATGAATTTCCAGGATTATCTAGATCAAAAGAGCACTCGACAGACAGCTCTCCATCTTTCCCCACCTTGACCACAAAGGATGCCAGGATTCTCGGGATTTTTTTGATCTTCATCAACTTGATCCCTATGTAATTTCTCATCTTCATGAGACAATCCAGTAATGGCTTCTCTCTGAATTCAAGCAGGCTTTTTTTCGCAGACTTCACTTTCTTGCTCGTCATGGTTCTTAAGGACGGACGCCGAGTATACGAAGGAGCTTATTTTAGCTTGTCTGCATCGGGTAGCCATAGCAGCGACTTTCATTTTTTTTATCGCACTAGATCGCCGTTCGATCGATGCATCAGTCAAGGACTTTCCCCGCTTCCATGCCTGGTCCTTCGGTGTCTCATGACGAGCACAAGCGAGGTGAAAGATCTCACCTACTTCATCTTAATTGGGCAGAATTAGACGTTTGTCACCGTCGGAGACGACGAATGCTGACCCTACTATAGAGTGTGGCAGAAATCCAGGAACCAAGACTGGTTGCCTTGTGTCTTGCCTGACAGCCCAGTGACAGGTACAATTTGAATTTCAGTTTTGCTGTTCTTAAAGCAAGCGACAAGGAGGACTTCGCCATACTTGTGCTTCATCAAAGTGCCATCCAGATTGATACCGCGATCTTCAAATGCGTGATGCATATGAATGCCACTCCTGTATACGATAACGACGTGCTTAATTATATCCTCACGTAACGCAACATGTGCATTGTGTCCGCTTCTTTATTTCGTGTACGTGTGACAACATGGAATGATACTGCATGCGATCCCCATCGAACAGTTGCGCTTATCGTAGGCGCAACGAGTCTTGTATGTCAATCGACGCTCAACAGCCGTCAGCTCGTTCTGTAGCTCATCTGTACTGACTTCACGACGAACTGAAGGCACTCACAACTCGCTTCGTATTCAGTCATGTCAGCCCTCGTATCGTCGCATGTGCCTTCATGAGCGTATGAGTCGGCTCGAATCCCCCTCCATACGCGAAAGCGGCTGCAAAGCTGCACTATGGATCGACAAACAAGACCTTGTAGGGTCTGTTGTTGCTTGAAATAACACGAAACGCCCGTCAGACGTTTTCGTTGTATTCTACTTTAAAATTTCGTCGCGACTGACACAGTCACGTGTGTAGAAATATCGCTGTATGTTTCCATGTTTTTCAAAGTTTTGGTTTACTAATGATGGTTTTTTGAGAAGAGCTGTTGAAAATGCTTAGATCCCCTTTGTCTTACGTGGAATCAGTAATATGGCCACCTTATCGTCTAATCGTATTTTTACACAACTTAGCCGATTAGAGGTGTATTGTGTGTGATCATACAGTAGTCAAAATGTGTGTGGAGAGGGTCATACCTCACAAGTCATGATAATGAGGACCTGAATTGAAATATAACCTTTTCATACATGTTCGTAACCACACATTACAGAATTTAACATTGATTTCAATATATAAGTCTGTTGGAAATCGATGACGTTGAACGTTATTTACACCGGCAGTGGAGCAGATTTAAATTCTTAGTTTGAAGCATGCCGTCTTTTGTACCTATCGGCAAGCATATCCGTGCAAGCACTTATGTTCTGGAAAAATTGACGGATGTATTTACTTTCTAATATAGTCCTCCGGTTCTTAACTTTTCTCAAGAGCAGCAGGTTATGTGCCCAACAAGGTCGAACGATGGCGACACTGCCGTTCGAGGTCAAGTTTTGTCTCCAAGTTATGTGCAGAGGCGCGAAAGAATTGGTGTGGTAGAAAAACTAATGAAAAGTTCGCCTACGTTGCTGCGGGTAGAGGAGATGATATTTTGGAGGGATTCAAGTAGAGACAGGCCGACGACAATGAAATGGTACAACTGATGCGTGGGCTGATCGCACGATTGGATCCCTTGGAAGAATGCCAGAACAAAATGCAAGGACCACTTTCTGGAGGGAAACGGGTGACAAGATTATGGAAGATGTTCAAATGTAGCCTGCGGAAGCATTTTTTGCGTTGGGATTGGGGCGTGCACCACTCATGAATATCGCTGCGTGGGTTGGGTCGAACCCACCAGCCAGGTGGAACGACTAGCCGATCCCCCGAGGTATACTGGATAACGGCAACCTGGTCATTATTTTATGCAGTCGCGATTGACGATGGCTTAAAGGCGAGGCTAGGAACGATGTCAAGGTTGGTCCACAAATGTATCATCAACATGTGGGTGATGTTCGAAGGACGTTACAACAAACGGAGCGGGTTGTGCAGTATCCTGGCGCAAGGCAGAAAGAGCTTGCAATTCGCATGTTTGACCTTCAGATGAGGCTTCATTACTTTGACGCATTCAGTCAAATTCTTCAAAGGTAATCTAAACTTTGCATACCTTTTTTTGGTAATCTACTTCAGATATATGTTAGCGTTCACTACACAATTCCTGTAAGATTTCGATGACGTGAAGGAAACAAATATCCGTATCACATGATCACTGATAACGGATCACGAACGATTGTTACTCAAACTTCAGAAAACATAGAAACGAAGCTAGCAGGTCAACCATCCAGAACAGAAGACTTGTCAAAATAGAATATTTGAGCTGCTAACGTGCAATAACAAACTCACTTTGATATGAGTCATACAAACTACCCATCGCTTCATGAAATGAAATAGAACTGGTTTGAGGCTATATTTTGAATATATACTAGCAAAACTACACATCTTGCAGTCGCTTTACTGGTGCAAATATGTCCGACCGGTCAATAGTACAACGTCGGCTATCACCTATAAAACACGCATAATTGCTGAGGTTTTCTTGATTGTGTCAATCTGAAAAGAGAAGTGCTTAGTAGAAATACCGCATTCCACTACGCGAATACTGCTACTACATTATCTAACACACAAATGAGAGCACAACGGGCTAGATCATCAAAAATATCGTTCTATTATAAACGGTAGTTCCCTGAGCATCGGTTTTTCTATTTGCGACAATACCCTAATTGTACCACACATTCAATTAATTTTGCAGAACTCCGTCCTTGAAGCCATTTAGACTAAGAAATTTATTGGGAAACGGCACGAACGAATGGCATTTCGAGCTTGTGGTCAAGTTGGTATAATCATGCCAAAGTGTTTAGAGTGGATGACCTCTGTTTATTTTCAATACTTATTATATCCTCTTCCTTTAAATCCTCAGATTAATTAAACAGCATTTTCATCTCTATTTAGATTCGTTGAAAACCAACTTGTTGAATAGGTGTCTTCGATACCATCCCATTTGTACAAAAATGAGGCTGTATGTTGCCCTCTGTAGGAACCTTGTCTCACTTTACATTGTGAGCGAAATCGAGGCAAAATCTTGGAACTCTATTGCAAAAGTCACTCTGGCCCATTATTGAATTCTGTTCATTTTCATCCGAAAAAATCATAAAAGTGCAAGCTTTAAAATCGCAATCATCTCGAAGATGTTAGGTTTTAAGACGCTTACTTAAGTAACGAAGCAGTTCTAATGGATTCAGGCCGCCACCTTAAATCACCAAATCGGTATTAGAACAATACAAAAAATAACAACAAGAGTATGCACACTCCAATTTGGAAACCGTGCAAAAACCATCATCGCAATTATCATTATGAGAACCGTTTTGGATGACTATCAACAAAAAGAGTCGCGAAGATCTTTACAAACACAAAGTATTTTAGCCGGACCAAGAGGATATATTACGAACGATTCATCCTGGCCGCTTAGAATTTACATTTTTTCTTAATCGGAACAGTAAGAAATACATGCCATTGATTTGTCAAAAAGCACAAAATCTCGCTGTTTTTTGTACAGTACAACACGCCGCAATAAATGAAGATGAATCGATTGAGAAATAGAAATCAATTGCTGCATAGAGAGTCAACAGCATGTATTTTTTTCGTGGTCATGAAGTGTAGAGCAACTCAAAAGCGAAAAGAAAGCTGACTGTCGTAATTTCTTCGAATCACTAGAGAAGCCTATCATGGAAATGTCATGGCTCTTTTAGGGGTCACAAATGGGATAGAAATAGAATTTTGAGGCAATGGTAGTAGAGATAGTTATTGACGATATATTGTATCTTCAATGATCGACCCGAGTATGTGGCTGTTGACTCGCAATCAAATTAGTTTGGCTTATTATATTCATGACTGATTATACCTTATACTCCGACTGCATGTGATTTAGGAACCCTAATCATGCTACCAGCAAGGACTTCATTGCTCATTCACATTCAAAGTGAAAGAAGAAACATTTTACCCATACTACAATTCATAGCCAGCTACAAGATGTAATTTAGTGTCTTAGTTCGAAGGCCTCATTCTCGATGCGCAAACATCGTCCTGCTGTCAATGTTTCTGCAAATCAAACGGGCACCCCATTCGCAAGAATATAAGGTCCTGGGTTTTCCTTCTTATTCTCTTGAGTATCATTGAACTCCCTCAACCATTTCCTGTGTCTATCAATTCGAAGTTCTCCGCACAACAACGACAACAACGACGTGAGAAATCACAAACTGTACCCGAAGAATTGTACTGGTTGTTTTGTAGCAGCGAAGGGCACATTGATCGTCACTTATGAAGTTTACGTCTGAAGTCGGCTACGCATAGAGTCCTTTCAATCAGAGCAATTCTTTATGCATGCCATCATATCCGTTCTGTATTGTTTGAGGAGCCAATTACTTGGTTATCAGAATCGTCACGGTATTTCCAATCGCATTAAATAAAATTGTTCAAGTCATTCCTCTTGAGATCTGTGGCGTAGCAGCGCTTCGGCGGGGCCTCACCTGCACAGTATTACTTGGCAAGGAATGTAGAGTTATTCATAGAATCACAGATGCCAGCTTTAAGAAATTCTAAAGATTGCTATAGAAAAGCAGAAATAGATGCGAGTGCGGCGTTACGCTATAACAAGGAACACAAGAGAAAAAATACTCCTATATAGCTGAGCCATGTGTGTTTGTTGTATATCCTAGCGAGTTTTAGCTATTAGCTTCATGAGAAGAAACCCGCTCGGAGTTGATTATTGTGCTAATTCTCGCTTTAGCAGGGGGTTTCTATTGTCACCTGTTGTTATCTTGTTCAATACGTTCCAGCCGATTAACAGTATCGCTTCTCTGTCTCACTTATACTTACCGATAAAATGCTTCTTTGAAGCAATAAAGTGTTTCCTCTCCATGAGCTTTTAGTCATGAACCTGCGATACAATACATCACGCTAGACCCATGTTCTTTTAGATCAAGTACGCTGAACACGATTATAGAGCGTCAAATACGACAGATTAACCCTGTTTCACATATTCGAATCCACGTATATTCAAGTTGTTTTCTCATCATTGAAATGACTTATTCAGAATCATTGAATATTGTTAGTCAGAATGCATAAATACGTTTCGATAGAACGCATATTTTCTCACAGTGAGAAAGTAATGTTCCCGCATCGACGACTTGAAAGTTGCAACTTTGCGTTTCATTTTGTTTATTTATTGTACTTTAGGCATTAGAGAAGTCGTTTACGTCTATTTCTAGTAAAATAGACAACTTCAATTAGAAGACTAGTAAGTTGTTTGTGACTGGTATTTTATGTGCGACACATCATAAAATCGACCCACCGAGACTAGAAGCTGATCGAGTATGTTGAAGAAATGATGCCGATTCGAGTTGAAGAGAAGGATGGTACGATTTATGAGCTGCTTTTGGCGTGTTGGACAGTGAGCTTTTGTGCAGCTAGTAGGTTTAGATGAACGATATTTCCTCCTAAGCTTTTACATGCTATCGATCAATGTAGTTAGGTATAGGGTTTGATCAAACGAGACTTGGGATAATGAGTTTTAAAGCGTAATTTTAGAAAAAGGCGTAGATAAATCAAATTTAAAAAAATATTTTTTTTTTGCAACTCGGATTCTCTGCATTGAATGGGTTTAGCGACATGATAATGATGTAAAGATAGAACACACTTAAGGCAAGCAGCACGATCATCATTTAGCTTTTCTCTAAAACTAAATAAGTAGCGTAGAGGAAGAGAATAATTGAATTTCTATTGGAGGCATAGAATCTAGATACCCTTCAAAGAGTAAATTCTTTTGCGCGATGGCATGACATTTGATTGCAGAGGAAGATAAAAGAACACCCTTTTCCAAATCTTCTCAAAAGAATCTGGATGTTCGGCATATTTGCATTTTTGCAAAATGATCGGTTATGTCGGGAGAAAAACGAATTTGATGGTCATCCAACTGCACCCATTCACTTAAGAAATGCTCATTGTAGATTGAATCAGGAGGGGACAATGTATAGATGTTACATCTGGCGTTCAGTGCTTTTGTTTATTTCATCGCTGTATTTGTTTCTTGTTGTAAGAAGTATTGAAGAAGTAGTATTCGATGACTTCTGATCTCATGCTCGTCATGTGGCTCATGAGATAAGTGTTTTTCGAAGTTACGAGCTATCGATGTCAAGCGAGCTGGCCTATAATTGACTTCTAAAAACGGAAGAATAATATTGTCACCCATTGGATTACAATAAAATCATCTCACATACCCTTCACCTTGGTGTACTTGTATTCGAAGCATTATAAGAATTTCACAAACGAGAGAAAGTCTGAGACTCAGAACCAACCCTAGGAAGGATGTTAATTTCTGCCTATCTTTTTGACATCGACGTCAAAATGGAAGTGTTGCTTGGCCTATTTGTCGCAATTTTCAATTTGAAGAATTGTTCTCTGTTGTTTTTGAATCTACCTCCATTCTAGTTCTCTACACTCTGTCATCGAATTTTTTAAATCCGGATGATTGCTGATCCTGAGTGGATGCTTTATAATAGAAAATGATATCAGTAATTATAGGAACATGAGGATTTACATCGTTCTTCTCATTATCTTCTTGTTGTTGATATGCTACTCTACTCTATTCCACAAACGTTCTCGATTGGCGACAACAGATTGATTATTATAATCTGCTTACATATATCAGTATGTTTTTTTGGCCTCTAATTGGATTGTTGCTTGTATCCGATTGGTACTAGTATGTCATTTAGAGGTAAATGGTCTGGTACCGATGCTAACAGAGTAAACCACTCGTTTCAATTATTGCTATAATCGTCACTCGTCATTGGTTACCGTATGAAATTAGATTCAGGATTCTTGGACTGAAATCGCCTGGCGAATAATGCAATTTTTGAAAAATTGTGCGTTCGACAATATATACGCTGAAATTAATCTTCTCATCCCTTTATACAAATCGATTGCATCATTAGTATCATGTATGGAGTAATCCTCCTGTGCTCGTGAGAAGTGTCACCCCTACACTGGTTCAAATACAGTATACATTCCGTCTCAGCATACTCGTTTGGTATCACCAATTGAATATAAATCATTATTGAGAGTTTGTCATCACTATGAAATATATGAGAGAGATTCCCACGCTGCATAACTGGCGTTGGTTGCCTACGGTACGGTCAGCACACTGTCATGTCTACATAAAAGTAATGTGGCAATCGAAGTAATTCGCACAGTCGTTAAGACAATTAATGAAATCGGATGAGGTGAACTGATATTAAGATAGCACTTTATTGACGTCGATTCAGCCCATTTGAAGGTTATAACATACAAATCAAAGTGGTACTCTAACATGTGCACCTCATGAATACGCTCTTAATGTACTTGACGCTACGCAATCAACATAATCATACGCGAATGACGCAATTTCAAAGGATGATATAAAAGTTAGGATAATAGGGTAGGAGACTATATCCACCCCAAAATATGTTAAGTTTTTCCATCGCCGACATAATTTGGTAGACTCCCAGATCATGATCAACAAAGCAGCAACCTTTTTTATATAGTCATGGCATGGAGATCTAGAGTGGAGGCAACATTATTGTTCAGCGAATACGGTTTCGTGGGAATTCACCCGCATTATTATACGTCAATCATATGATAGATTATTCACAGCTACCAAACAGATTTTTAAATACCTCCCTGAGAGCCATTCATTTTGTGTCCAATGCTATGCGTGTAAGTATCGACGTTGGAGGGGGATTTGTACCGTACTATCGTATCTTTGGATTACAGTACAATAACGGCGTCAAAAGATATGGTTTCTGGCTATTGCTCCATTCGAAATCCTCCGATGACGAGTATCGAGCTAAACTTATGTCGTATGGGGAGCTGATTTTTGCAACCTTGGCATACCACAATAGATACGAGCACCTTTCTCTCCCGGAAAAGTGAGAATCGTTATTTTCCTGCTAATATGAATTGATTAAGGTCTTGTGGCCTTAGAGGTACTCGAAGACCGGGGTGAAACGTTCCTTCATATGAGTGCTTTGGCTATGTCAGCGATATGGCTTTGTTGCGTTTTCTTTCAAAGACCAATCCAGGTAAATATTGGACCTTGGATGTGCTTTTCCAAGTTTTCCTAAAAGGGGTGATAGTATGATACGCAAGAGACACGAAAAACTTTTGATGTGCGTCACAGAAATACGGACGGAATAATACGAATGTCGATATTCTTTGATCAATTGCTACTTCAAAAAGATAAACTTTGGTACCTGTGATTTCATTGCGCACACGTTTGGTAGTGCTGAAGATTTATCGGGTGCGCCCTCGGGTTTTCGATTCATTCGAACAAGTTGCAACAGTCACTTCTTTTCTTTCATCCAGGGATCCTTCAATTAGGTGATCATTTGTATCTTATATTTAAGCTCCAGTCGGAGCCCTCACACTCAGATTTGAAATTTATTGGTGCTTTTCATTTGGACGCTCCTGTTCGACCGCATGATTTGAAGGACTGCATTGGATATCACCAATCCATGATGAGGTTCCATCCCACACGACATGAGCAATCGGTTTTCTGAGATGCGAAGCATGCCATATCGTAATAGACTACACTGCTCGCGTCTCTTTTTTGTTTAGCAAAAGAAATTTCCGTCCAAATGTCACACTTTCCACATTGGAAGATGTCCTTCAACGTTCACATTACATAAACGGGTTATACTCATGCTTATTGATGTTTTCGGCGTGTCCTCTGTACGTGTCCTCTGTACTTTTGACAACGGTCGCCATAGTCAAATACTGCAAAAATATAGTTTTCTGTCAGGCCACTTTTCTGTGCGAGGTACTACTTGGTCGTTGATAGAGATGCCAGTCCAGAACCCACAATACCGCAGTCAGTGTGACTTGTAAATCTGTTTCACCATCTAGACACATCTTCTGCTATTTTTTATTTTCCATCTCCAATCAATGTGTCAAATATAAGATCCAAATGTCTCGTGCAACGGAATATCACTGTGTCCGCAACATGAAGAACTTGCAAGACCAGCTTGCTTCTCCAAGGGCAAGTAATATTCGTGCCCATTCTTCCTAAATCTGTATTCAATATACCGTTTTAGGATATATCGAAACATGCTGTTAATCGACTTATCATCTGGTGGCACCCAAATGCTTGTTTGGTTACTTCTGCTTTGCTGGTGACGGAAAATTTAGTCGGCGATGACACGACTTGATGCAAGGAAGGTGGCCAAGACAAAACGGATGAGTGAGCATCATTGAGCTCTGCCAAGATCAACTATTCCAGGCTTGAAACTGCCTACTTGCGTTAAGGCTATCCCTGCTAAAAAAAGAAAGCCAAATAAAATGCTGTCGAAACTTGATGCTTATGCTGAATGAAAATGATACAAAACGGTTGTTCTGGACTTTTGCGTCGTGAATGTTTGTAGTACGGATGTTTCTCCGCTACAGTGTGTGATGCATTGCCACTGATCGTGTTGTCTTTTGCAACGCGGATATATTAATCGCGCAGTGTGCGAAAGAGGAAAAGCTCGATGTGACAATGGTTGAAGGGACTTCAGAATAGATCTTGTTCAATTCGCTGTGGAGACTACTTTTTGATGACTGATACTATTCGATCGTTCACCTGTGTATTACCAAACAATTGGAAACATCATTGATTTCAAATTCTGGCACTGACACAGAATCTTAGAAGGACCGGGTTGCTTACGTTGTATATAGCTTTGATTTGGTGCTGAAGGATCTTCGGCTCAAATACGTCCAAAATGATGTGTGTTATGAAGTTCCCATATGGTCCCCATTTTGGCTATATCATTTGTTAAGATCCAAAGATTTTCGAACCTGTCAACAGCAACAGCGATGCCGAAGTACAGGCGGTAAGTTTTAATATTCTTGAAGACTGGATAAGGACGGGACGATATCATGTCCGATGGACTGCCAGATCCATGGTACGATCTTTTTCAACTTCTTCTTTTGTCATTTTACTATACCTTACGTTAGTTGCGGTTCCGGATGAAACAGCACACKACCCACATCTTTAACATTGCGCATCATTTAATGGAGCGGCATTGGGGAACCTGAGACGACTCATTCTTTTTTAGTTGCACTGTCGTTGCTTGAAGACGGCAGTTTTATTTTGCAGTTTTTTCGAGCGCATGTAGGAGAATAACTTGCCTGACGATGTTGATTTTGACATATCATCCATCAAACTTAAAAAGTGTTGTCGTTTCCACTCTGTGTTCAAGATAATAAACCTTTTTGTAATAGAAACAACATATTCTATCCATACATCTTGCTTACATTCCATTACAACAAGTTGTAGCGTGTAGAACTTGTCGGGTGCGAGTGTTGCCATACACTATTTGACTATTGCCACAGACAAAACACATCTGCAATGCAACACTGCAAGGCATCTAGCAAGCACGCATTGGAATATATACGAGAATCAGAGAAGTTTGAAAAGTACAAGATATGTCGTGAAGCGTCATAATGCGCTTGCTCGACTGATAACCATCATTTCTTGGGATTGTGCTCCGAAATGTTTACAAACAGCTGCAATGGCATTTCAACAGAGGGCTTATTACAAGTGAAAGTTGCTTCACCGATAAGATCAATTCACAAATCTTTGTATTGCCTGGGTAACGCTTTCCTCTCAACTACTTTACGGTAGTGAGCTAAGTGCACGAGGCGGATGCGTACTGCCTATTATTGACTTTACTGAAACACTGCAGATTGTCTTGCACCAAACTGTCAAAGAATTGATTCAAGTAATACAAAGTTCTTGCAGTTTGGCGACCGAGTTATACACACCTAAATTTTTTGTGGTCGCATGTTTGTGCAACATAGTGGAACTTTATAACGGCATCCAGCCAAATTCACTTCGCTTTATCGGAATTCATCGTGTGTAGGCGATACCACTTACTAACAAACGAAAGTTCTACAAGCTTTCAGGTGTTCGTTAGTATGTTTTAGAGCTAAGACGGACAGGTTTTCTTGTTCGGGATTGTGTAGTCGGCTTTTATAGATCGCTGTCATGATCAACTCGACCACCGTAAACATGAAATACTACGACTTCACTGAGTTCATTGGATGGGACTGAAAATGTGTTAAAGCGCTGCTTATGACGAGAATGTTTTGATGCAGATGACATTAAGATCACCCACTACGCCGTAGCCATACCCGATGTAACTCATCTTTCTCTAGGAGCTGACTTTCCGCTGGAATTATAAGATTTTAGAACTCGTCAGCATTTACCACTTCGGTTTCTTCTTATAGCTTGATCAGCTTTTATAAATTGAGACTGTTGATTTTCAAGGAGTTTGGTTGACGCTACTTTCACCATGATCAAAGTATTTTGCCTCAGGATTTTCTTTGTGTCTCCATGTGTGCATTACTTGTAGTTATTCTGCGCGTTTATGAAAGATTTACAACTTTTCTTCGCTCTATAATATACATGATACGACTCTAGAGTGTTCATCTTACTTCAAATATACATTTAAAAGCCAAAGACATCAAATATGCGCATACCGATTGCACTAAAATCTCAAAGGAGAATCAGAGTAGATTCCAACGCCGTCAATTCCATTTGAAAACTACTCAAGACATGCTTGAGAATGAAGGAAGCGGTATTAGAAGCATTCAATGATTCACTTTCTGTTGTATGCCGAATCAATTCTTACTAGAATACATTATATCCTCTTACTGGTATGCCTTTCCATATGCGATCCGTTTATAACAAAATAGTCGAAAACTTGAGAATTCTTTTGTATATGGATCGATTTATTAGTATTCCATCGCATCGTCAGCAAAATATTCACTTATCTGCTTTAGAGCAATAGCAAAATTGTCCCTGGAAAGCCACCACATTTTGTTGCGAAATTGGTTTTGCTTCCTGAATTGCTCGCAATTTTTGATTCTAGGTTGGAACAGATATCAGCCGGTAGGAGTCTCGATGATGCAACACGTGAGTTCGTGAGGTTGTGGTAGAATTGTTAACGACAATCTCCCCCAACGGAGCTGTAGACATCTTCTTCTCACCGTAGATGCAGCAAGGGATCGAGACATACATCAGCTTTTCCAATAAAGTGTTGAGGGATATCAAATCACACGATGAACACGGCTCGATAGCGCTGATTGGTTTATATTGAGCAATGGCAACACTTACTCTATACTTATCGTACATTGTTTACAATCAGATTTAAATGGTGAGAAGTACGCGTGGCTTACTCTGTCTGATTATAGTCGCTACAACGGTAACTCACATCGCGGAGTGCGGCTTCAGAAAGTTACAGTCCAAATTCAGTCCTAAACGCACAAGTCTGCAAACATGTCACACCTGTCTATTAAAATACGCCGGTGCGAAGCGTTTGATCTTGATGAAAAAGTCGATTTCAGAAGTAACAATAACCATCACATATCTTATAAAAGGACCAAGCTCCTTCTACTACAACGTGGAAGTCTTTGCTTTGGAGTGGCTAAGTGCGGAACCGTGGAAATTGAAGATTATATACCTTCCGATGAAGAAAAAAGGGAAGCAGAAGAGAACCATCCGGTTAAGGACATTGAACATTATCTATGCTTGATAAAATACGCAGCATCTCACTCACTGTTGCGTATGAGTTCTCTGAATGAGATCAGCGGATCAGAAGTAATGTGGGATTTTCTATCGTGCGATGTATCCTTACCTAAAACCTTTCATTTGTACCTTCTGCGTACGTCCAAGACTACAACAAATCACCACCGTTTATCGGGTAGGAAAGGCTTGTACCGGTTCAAATTTTGCACTATCGAAGGACTCGTGTGACTCATTTGTCAAAACGATTTTGGACCTAGACCAGACTCCAGTTTCATCCACTTCGTTCCCATCATATCCAGCTACCGTAGAATACAGCTTGCGATTCGGCCATCATAATTCCCATGCAGATGGAACGACTTTATTAGAACAAGTGCAACAAACTGAGAAGAGTCTAGAAATGTCTACCTCTTGCTTCCGTACTCAAAGATTAGGTGATTCCTCGAAACTTTGCTTATCGTGTGTGTCATCTCAAGAGAAAACAGCAATTGTGTTCATGGGAAGAGATTTCGAACGTCTGAAATTCAACGACTCGAGTGCTAGAGATGAATATGAAATGCCGCACTTATATAACAGATTCTAGAATGTGGGGTCTGGTGAGGACACATTTCACAAATGCAAAAAAACATGTGGAAAAATGCAACCCTCTGAAACAAAAAGTACATGTTCCGCACTTTTAAAGGAACACTTTCTTTCTTCCACCCAGCATTCACCACTCACCAAGCGCGTGGAATATCAAATAGAGAAAGCTACATCTTCATCAATTCAGCAGCCAAATATATGCATTTGGGTCTTTTCTGCAATGCCAACCGAATGGTTTCAATACCTTCGCAATGTAAAGGGAATTAAACAGCTGCCCACGAAACTTTCTCGGACAACAAAGTCATCATGCAGTAGGCAAATGAGTGTTGCCGAATGCTTTGGTCCTCAATTCAGCTGCTTCACTATGCGCAACGTACCGGTAGAGATATGTACTTACGAAGAAAGAAGGATGATGCCCTCAGAAGCACGAACAGGTCTGAAGCAAGCTTTCAGCTTTGATCTCAACATGAAACCGGATCCAGAAATCGATTTAGAATACATGTCAACGTTAGCGCAGCAGCGTTCACCGTCTTCGACGAGTGATTCGAAGGAAATACCCCTGCCAGATTTTGGAGCACTCACGACAGAGATCCATTTTGATATAGGCAAAGGCATGCAGCTCAATTTTTTCCCATGCGTTACATGCCTTGTCGTTCATGAAGAAGTACTATTGGTCTCTGTTGAGCAGGCACATATATGGATAACAAGAGAAAAAGGGAAGTTGAAGGGTTTGTTGAATGCGACAAAGAGCGTTCCGATTCCGCGCAGCTCGAGCCGAGGCCGGAGTTTCAATTTGATGATTTCCAGCTATTACAACCTGTATCAGTTGACGATTTGGCAGACATTTTTTGCGGAGACACCGAGGCAGAAGAATGGTTCGGGAATCGAAGTCAAAAACATACATGACTAAAGATGAAATCGCATATATGGACTACACTAAGTGTGTATCCTTTCTTCAAATGCATTCCTCACCTGCTGGAAGATCCGAAGGATCACAGACGCGGATTGACAAAGAAATGTCTGCTCGGGATAAGAGAAGAAAAATAAGTGGGCTGTGAGGTCCTACTCAGTACGGCAAGGAGGCATAGTGACGGTTAAAGTGTTGAGATTTGAGATGGAAAATAACTAGGACACTTTTTTCTGCTTGTAATAATGTTTTTTCTTGCATCGCATACAGTCTCCGAATACTTTTGCTCCCTGTGAAACACTGTCGGTCTGACTCAACATCCCGTTTAGGCTCATGGTATCGTTCCCTACACATAACCCTCACTTTCATCAAAACTTGTTGCAGTGTTTGAATTAAGTCGAAGCAGGTTCACCTAATAGAAAACACATCATTTTTCTTGGCAAACTTGATCATGTTGCCTTATTGGACTAACTTCATTCTATTACTGGAGTACAATTTTACCTCGCCGACACTTATTGATGGAGTGGTATAATCGTTCCTAATTCTAATGCTAATCAGTTTTGGTCTCGGTGAGGTACGATGGCTAGTAGTATAGCGCAAGACACTTATAACCAGCACGTTTAATCGGTAGACAAGAATTCTTTCTCTTCAAAGAAAAGATTTAATGTAGAAAAAAGAATTCCATTGTACTAAAGAACAGACACTACGCTGTATGATATTGGAAGCCAATTCTTCGTAACTTTATTTTTGTTGGGCTAGTAAGGCCTTGAAACTCGGCCAATTTCGGCAATTTTTAATGGGACAAGCGATATTTGGCCGCCCGAAAATCAATAACCTGTATTACTTATATTATTGGGCCCGAACGCTCTTATTAAGTATGTATGACAAGTTATCAATGATGAAACAATCTCCGAAAGTATGGTCTTATTTACGTAGTATTGAGCCGTGAGGCAGTTCATGTCCATCAGGATTGAATTTGGTACGCGTCGGTGAGAACAGTACTTTTTGACTGCATATTCCGCAGCTTTACCACTTAACCTTTGCGGTAAACATCCATGTACCGCTGAGATTTTTGATAGTAGTTCCTTATCTCGGTCAAACTGACCGAATCCAATGCTTTTGGCACCACGTCCTTTAGTCCAGTCCATGAATAATTGCAGTGTTTCCGTGCGCACCGCTTGGCAGAGCCCCAAAAGTTCTCAATGAAGTTGAGTTCACATTGAGATCTTGGATAAAATATTATCATGTGGCCGGCAGCAACAATAAGCTCATCTAACATGCATTTCTGGCGAAGAAAGTCCGGTTAGTTTGCCATGATTTTTGTGGCACAGCAGTCCAATTCGGTTGTACGACATTTCACGCGACAGTCAAGTGTAAGGCCTGCACGCCAAAGTCCTCGTTCTTCAAGGATAACTTTAAACCCTTTGCCTTGCAACGAAGTTTTTCAATTGCATGATCTTCTGGAAAAACCAATTCCTGGTAAATTCCATTTCCCCAAGTCGTTTGTCGCATCAGATGTTGTTTGCCACCAGGGGCCAGGTTCATGCGGTTTGCACAGAGCTCATCGTCAGCAAAGGCAGCATGACTGGTGGCATTGCCAAAGGCAAAGAGGGCCTGCATGCATGGAAATTGTGCCTCAAAGATGGGGATTGCTCGATCAAGCACCTGGTTGTAGCCTAATTCGAGGAGGATTTCTTTATTGGTGTGTTTTGTCAAGGTTGCAATTTCGACATTGAACTTATTTGCACGGAGGTATTGTTGCAGGATAATGATACAGTCCTCATCCTGAAGAAAACTTGATGGCTTGGCGTATTTCCCTTGCTTCGACTAAGGCAGAGACCCGTCTTTAACTTGCGGCTTTCTTCGTTTTTCCTATTTGGAGTAGTCGAAAGTAGCCGAGTAGCGCTGCTTCAAGCGCATGTGCTGCATTATTCTTCCCGTTTGGCTTTCGATTAATTTATTTTTAGATTCTCAACTGCCAAACTTATATCAGCTTTGGTCCACTCAGTACCCTCGTCTTCATCAAATCCATCATCCAAGTCTGCATCATTTTCGTTATCCACATCCACTTCAGCACCAGCTTCTGTAAACATTGGTGTCAGTGTCCAGTATTCAGTCAACGGCTTGGTGCCTCTCATAGCATCCTTCAGCACCGCCTTCTTGCGGTTTTGTGTGCGTGACGAATTTCCGAGATACCGCACTGATCGGTTGCTCTCCTTAGTTAGCACTAGAACGAAAGCTCTCTCAATATTCCGAACAATTATGTCATCATCTTCCACTTCATTTTTGCTCTCCATCTGGGATTCATTTTTACTGCAGGCGCTGCTACTTTCAAATTCATGCACGTCATGTACTTCAATTTTCTGTTTGTTGTTCTTCGCAGCATGTATGGATGCCATGTACAAGTGGTTCCTTTGTTTTTTTAGACGTGGCATGGTTACTTTGGGAAGCTTAAGTGCAAAAAAAAATACGGAGGGCGTTATCAACCTCTGAAGTGATATGGCGACTGATTAACCTACCTACATACACTACTCTTGATTGGCTAAAAAACGGTTATTTGCACGTTAGAAGTATAGGCTGCTAGAAATTAAAAATTTTGAAATTTGGCCGCATAAATAGGGGGGGGGGCTGTCGGTTATAATTTTCTTGCACAATAGTAGAGAACTAGAAATAATCAGTAATATTACTGTAATAAAAAGCAGGGTCATAACTCACTATGCCCATTATTATTACTGCATGAAGAAAACCCCATGTACTTTATATTGGTTGTAAAATCCTTCGCCACGCATTCCGAAACGTCGAACGTATGGTGCTTTGAATCCGCTTTATCTCTCGCCTCCGCTTCGTCGTAATCGTAATCCGGGCTGTAGATGCAATTTTCCATCGATACACTGAGCCAGAGCAGTTCGCTCGCAGTAGAGTTTTTACTGGATGCATATTCTTCGTGTTCTTTCTCCTTGACACTTTCTGCAAATTCGTTCTGTCCAATCTCCAATGACTCGAACGTATGCCTGTCTGAATTCACTGTTTCTTCAGGCTTTGATTCGCTTCCATCATGATACATGCTGTAGTTGCACTCTTTGAAGGCACTGCGCGACCGAAGTGGTTTAAGGGAAACAGGCTCTTCATCCAATAATAGATAATAGACTCACGCACTCATTCGGGGCTCTCGGATGCTTCCCGTCAGGTCCGACGCCAAGGTATATATTCTCACGAAAGGTACAATGATTTCGTATATGTTGCTTTGAGTTCTAGCTTCTATATGTTACCTGTACGGCAATATTGTGAGCTGCAGTGCAGGTCATGTGGCACCTGGGATGGAGGAAAGAGATGCAGGAGCTCATCCAAAACCCTCCGGTGCAGCATGCATCAGCCTGCTATGAATGGGCGCTATGAGTCACAGCCTGTATCGGTAAGTTTCACGTTGATCGAATTTGTTTTACCTTACGACTTTTTTTTTCATTAGGTCCTTATCTTCGCACTGATGTACACTAGCACGCAGCACTAGCGTGCGCAAGATGTCCATGCGACCAAGGGAAGCGCTTCCTATTCAAATTCTGTCTTTAAATTTGTATTATTTGTTATATATAACGATATAATACACAGTATCAAATCATTTTTATCCCTTAAATTTTTTAAACCAACCCTTCAAGCGCTTCTCTTTTTTAATTATTGTTCTTGCTTTTCTATATTTGTGTACGTAAATAATTTAGGATAGTATGTCAGTGCATTTTTACCTTCTAAACCTACAGCAGGAGACGTACCAGTTTGTGAGGATGTTACAGCAGATGAATTCATGTAATATGAAATGTCACGAGTTTCTCGAATCTTCGTGCGTCATTTTTTTGATGATTTCATATGTGTCATCCTTTAAAGTTTAGGGTTTTAGTGTTTAGTGTGTAGTGTTTAGTGTGTAGTGTTTAGTGTGTAGTGTTTAGTGTGTAGTGTTTAGTGTGTAGTGTTTAGTGTGTAGTGTTTAGTGTGTAGTGTTTAGTGTTTAGTGTTTAGTGTTTAGTGTTTAGGGTTTAGTGTTTAGGGTTTAGTGTTTTAGGGTTTAGTGTTTTAGGGTTTAGTGTTTAGGGTTTAGTGTTTAGTGTTTAGTGTTTAGTGTTTAGTGTTTAGTGTTTAGGGTTTAGGGTTTAGGGTTTAGGGTTTAGGGTTTAGGGTTTAGGTTTAGGGTTTAGGTTTAGGGTTTAGGTTTAGTGTTTAGGTTTAGTGTTTAGTGTTTAGGGTTTAGTGTTTAGTGTTTAGTGTTTAGGTTTAGTGTTTAGTGTTTAGTGTTTAGGTTTAGTGTTTAGTGTTTAGGGTTTAGTGTTTAGTGTTTAGTGTTTAGTGTTTAGTGTTTAGTGTTTAGTGTTTAGTGTTTAGTGTTTAGTGTTTAGTGTTTAGGTTTAGGTTTAGGGTTTAGGGTTTAGGGTTTTAGGGTTTAGGGTTTAGGGTTTAGGGTTTAGGGTTTAGGGTTTAGGGTTTAGGGTTTAGGGTTTAGGGTTTAGGTTTAGGGTTTAGGGTTTAGGTTTAGGGTTTAGGTTTAGGTTTAGGTTTAGGTTTAGGTTTAGGGTTTAGGGTTTAGGGTTTAGGGTTT